>PUFA01000387.1:0-600000 GCA_003508835.1 Eonycteris spelaea | reverse complement strand
TCTTGCCCTCCTCTTAATTCCAGACCTGTTGGGTGGCCTTGGGATGGCCCATTTCCCTCCTGCATTCACATGGAACCTTCCTCCATAAACCCACCACACCTGCTCCAGCTCAGAGAGCCATAGTGATGGCCTACTGCTATCTACATAATAGCCTCCAAACCTGCTGCCTCCACTCATGGTAGGGAAGCTCAGTGCTCTGTTTAGGGGATCCAGTCCTTTCTTGGCCATAACTAAACTTGAAGCTGTTTTATACCTGTGGTCAAGCAGTCAATCAGCCTTCTCTGGCTCATTTAAGGGACCTCATTTGTCCTTCCCAGACCACCTGAATCTCCTTCTCCAGACTCGCTGGCCTCCAACTGACCTTGGATGGTGGGGGGCTTCTGGTCTCCCCACCCTGTTTTCTTGGCAAGCCCAACCCTCGTGACCCTGGCAGTTGGAGGAATTAACACCTAAGATCCAGGGAGCTCTGTCTGTCATTTCACCACAGACAGAGGGCCTACTTGTTGACCTAACTTTATGGCCCTGTCCCTGGCACCTGAAGCCCCAAGACTGACCTGGTCCCATTAGCCAAGGCTCCATCAACAGTATTTTATTTCTTGCTGGCATTTCTGAAAACTGAGAGGTTGCTCAGGGATTTCTGAGCCTTGAGTTGATTAGAAGTTAATGATGTGTGTTTTGATGAGAAAATAAAAGATTTTGTTTATCCACTTGAGAGGAGGAAAATTAGGAGTAAAAAGGAGAGAAGGAAAAACACAAATTCTCAGCTTTTCAATGAAGTTTTAAATGGTTCATATCTGTTGAGTTCCCAGTCATTGCTGGAACATTCTTTGGGTGTTGATTTTATGTATCAGCTCTCAGAAAAATTCATGGAGTGTTCAGCTCTACCTAAGGCTGTCAGGAGACACACAGAAGGCCAAAAGGGCTGGACAAGTCATTTTACTATTCAGAGAATGTGTGAATACAACCAGGAAGTGTATTTATACTTCCGCTTCAAGTAGAGGGAGGGAGAGAGGAGCCTATAGGGACCAGAGGCAATTTCCAACCGTGGGTCCTCCAACCAGAGCCATGGTTTACAAGGGCATCCCAACCAGGTCAACATCTACAGAAAGGATGTTTTGAAAACTCACTCTTGGTTCATCATTGAAGTCATGGGGAAGATGCAGAGGGGCTCCATAAAGGCAGGATGTGCTAATGTAAAAAGAATAGGCTTTGGAGTTAAACCAATCTGGGTTTGGATATCACTTAACTATTCCAGATTTCTCAACCTCTCTGACTCAGTTCTCAGTCATAAAATGGGTCAGTACTGTTTAACAGAGTTACCACAAAGATGAAACTGTTCTTTAAGTGAAATTAACTATCACAGGTTAGGTGAGTGTCATATACCCTCCCTACCCCTTCCGTTTTTTCCCCATAGAAAGTCCACAGCCTCTACTCTCTGGAGTGCAAATGGTCTTTAATGGCTGACATTGAAAACACAAAAACAACTCACCAGGGAAATAGTAATTCATAATCCTCCCTTTCAGGAATCCCTTGACCAAATTAACAAAATGTCCTTTATTAAGTACTAGTGTTGAAATTTTACAGATGGTTTGGACTAATAAATTCTGTTGGAGTTAGGCAGTCAAAGCCTTCGTTTCCAAATAAGCCCAGAGAAGTAATGTTTGATGATAGTCTTACTCATGCCAGTTCAGTCAGTCACGTCACAAATGAGTCACAAGTGGGGTTGGACGAGAGACAGAGTGAGGGTCTTTTCCTATCACTATTCTTAAAATGACAATTTGGAGCCCATCTTAATGGACAGCAGCAGCATCTTTGCTGGGCAAGACCAGTCTATGTGGTAAGAAGTACCCTTTCATGAGCATCTGTTCTGAAGATGTTAATGGGTAGTCCTAAGTCTAAGAGCAAGTGAGAATATTACAGGATCTCAGCTGTTCTAGAACAGTATCTTCTCACTAAACTACATTGCCTCTGGGTTTGGAAGAGTAAATTTGTGTCTTGAGTCATCTGGGAAGGAGTTATTGATGGAGCAGCTTATTTGAGGGGTTATACACTGTAAAGATTTTGTCACCACCTTGGAGAAGATACCCCAAGATCATAGAGACATTTAAGAGCAGGCCAAAAAAAGAGAGCCCAAGACTTTAGTCTAATTCTTCTTTATTTCTAATTCTTCTTTATTTCTGCCCTTTTGAACACATCAAAATTGTGTTCTCTCTACTTGGAGAGAATTTTTCAATCAAAGCTGGGGGTTATCAGAACTGCCTTTTCATTCTGGCACCAGTTTAGTTCTGTAAGTTTATTTTAATGAAGGATTTTGTTCCCCAATTAAGCAACAATTTTCAGGACCATCTCTGGGTTTAAGGTAGCTTTAGTATGTCTATAAAAACCCAAGAGTGATTCGAAGCAGCTGGTTATGAATTCCTCATGAGATGAATGGTAGTGAGTTCATCTTTGACATTGGCAATTTCTTTGGAAATGAAAAAAAATGCACCTTGGAATTGCTCTAAGTCCTGGAATGATGAAAGAAAAGAATATTCAAGTTTTCCCATATGAGAATGGTGGTGATAATGGAGGTGAGGGGGGTTATGATTTAGAAACTAAAGGACATAAGCCAATTGGAAAGTCATTTGGGGTGTGTCTGCGGTCAGAATCATATAGGGGAACTCAATGGGATCTTTTATTTCTTGTTTGGGGAAAGATGGACAAGAAGATTTTCTCCAGCAAAAGCTAAGCCTGTCCATGTTCCCCCAAAGCTTAGAGGTACCTGCTTCAATCTGTGCCAAGCCAGGAAGTAGAATAACACACATTTGTCCAGTGAGAGAATTGCCTCCTATACACAACTGTGAACTGATATTCCCATAGCATGTTTGACTCTCCCAGAATCTTCTTTCTGAAGCCTCTTTAGACAACAACTGTAGTGGTTCCTTAAAAGCTACCTGCAAGGAAAGATCCACCTATGGGTGCTAAAATTGTAGGTGAACATTTGAGGAGAAACAGGCTATCTCTCTCAAGGTATTTAAAATTAGAAAAGGGAAAACAGTAATTTAATTTGGAGCGGCATAACAGACACAACTGTGCAATCAAGGTTAATATCATAATAATCAGGCATGTCAACATCATGTGCCCTCTGATATGATGCCCTGAGAAGGGTACATTATCACTTCTATGGTATTCTTGCCCAGATGCATAACTTCAATTTAATTATGAGACAACATCAGACAAAGCCCAACTGAGGGACATTCTGCAAAATAACTGACTAGTACTCTTCATCAGTGTCAAGGTCAGAAAAGACAAAGAAAGGTTGAGGAGTTTTCACAGATCGAAGGTGCCTAAGGAGGAGTATATTATGGAACAGGAAAAGGACAATAGTAGAAAGACTGGTGAAATCTGAATAAGGTCTATAATTTACATAATAGTACAGTGCTATGTTAATTTTCTGGTTTTGATGGTTGTACTAAGATTTTAGAAGATGCTACCATTAGAGAAAGCCAGATGAAGGGTATATGTGAATTCTCTGTACAAGTTTTTGCAACTTTTCTGTAAGTGAAAACTTATTTCAAAATAAAAAGTTAATAATTTTCCTGGAAAAAAAACCCAACCACAAAGTGACATAATATTGCCCTACCAAGTGCCTTCGTGCCTCAGTGAACCAGATGGGGGTGTATAATTATCTTCCTTTGCATTGTGTTTAATTTCTACAAGTTGTAACTTGTGAAGCTCATCTCAGTCCCGTGGGTAGCCCAGGAAAAGGATATTTCATGTTTCAAGACTAAAAGAATAAAATTGAGAAGAGCCTCTCACAAGCTTTATTACTTGTCAGAAATGTGCCTGTGAACAGGGAAATACCAATGATGTAAAAATAAATAAATATGTATATTTAAAGGCTGCAACATGGAAGAGAGAATTTAAGGCAGGAGGACCGCCAATTATTTGATTTTTTTTTTCCTTAAGAGCTCTGTACTTCTTTGGAGTCAGAATCCAATTGTTTCAAGTCTTCATTAATCAGTGACACCATTCATCAAATGGACACATTGACATAATGAGCTCTCATAAATACAGTGTTTGTGATCTTCCTTGGATTATTAGAGTGAGGAATGGAGGGCGGAAAAGAGTGAAATTACACGGTACCCCATCTACTTAGTCTAAAACATACTTACGTATGCCACACCAAATTAACATCCAGTCATCTTTTCTGTTTCATCCCATTCTTCTCTCTATTTCTCTGTCTTACTTCGTTTCTGTCTCTCTTGCATGTATAACGAATGAACCAAAGGCAACCCCCAATCCCTTAATTGAGGCAGTTCAGGTCAAATCATGATTGTTAATGGAAAGAAACCAAATCATTTGTCACAGAGCTTCATTTTGCCTGTGCTGCCTGGTTTCCTGCTGTTATTGTACTTAGAGTAGATGCTAAAAGCAGTCGCTACAGCCTCTTCACAGGAAAACAAATCTCAGCTGCAGTCTGAATAAAAGCACCTGGCACTCCGGATCAGCTGGGGTCCAACAGCTATTTTTCCAGCCTTGGTTGCTCCTCAGGTTGATTGAAATGAACTGCCATTTTTGAATGAAAGTTAGCTTCTACATTTTCAAGTACTATCTTTGGTCTCAAATGAGTGAGTCACCCTGGAAAATATGGAAGCCCCAAATTCCTTTTCTCATTATACCACTTCAGGACTCATAGACTTTCTCCAAGTTTCTAAAACTGCAGTTCATGGGCTTGGAACCATCCGTGTATTAAGATGGAGATTGACGGTGTACACATTGAAAATTGGAGAGCTGTCACCCAGAGGCCAGGAGAGCAGGTTCTTCTTGTGGGGAAAGGACAAAACATTTGAGCATTTGTGGAAATGACAGTTCCCTGGAATCCCATAATTTCAACAGTTTTTTAGACTGTTGGCTATAGAAGTGGTGCCAGTTTTAAGATCTGTCTCACAGATGGAGGAACAAATATGATAGGCATGTCTTTGGTCAGAAATTAGCTTCAGAAATAACATGATAGCTGCTGGTCATGATCAACCTTCTGGTTGTCTGCCTTTAACCCCCGATCACATGGGGCTTTCCTGGGGCCAGTCTCTAATGCATGTCAATAAGATTAATCCTCCCTTTCTGGAATCCAACCCGGCCATGGCTTAATCCAGGCTGTGGTGTGTGAGTAGGGTTTGTGTGTGTCCTGTGTGTATGTGTGAGTGGGAGCAGAGTGTTATTTGTCATGAGAGGACAGAACCTGAGAGAAGAGATTGAAAGATGCCAGGCATTCCTGTGAGATGACCTAATTGTAACTTCTGAAACCATCGCCTTCGAAGATTTCTGCTCTAGGTCAGAGAGTTCTAAGTCTGGCTGAATATCTGAGTCACCTGGAGAAGCTTTAAAAAATACAGATTTCATGGCTCTATCCTAATCATATTGAATCAGAACTTCTGGGGTAAGGGCCAACAGGTGGCTCGGACCAAGATCCAGGTTTGAAAATCACTGTTCTTGACCACTATTAACCTCTATATTCCCTGACTTTATGGCATACTTTGAATAAGTAATAAAAATAATAACTTAATGTTTGTCAAGCATTTACTATATGCACAGTGCTAAGAACTTTATGCACATCATATTTTAGTTTTCACAGTAGCTCTATGAGAAAGATACTATTATTTTCATTTTAAAGATTAGAAAACTGAAGTTCGGAGAAATAATTTGCTTAAGATTTCACAGCTAATAAGTGGAGGAACCAGGATTCATATACAACTGGTCTGATGTATGAGTCTCAGTTCTTACTTACTAGGCCATAATGCTCTGGAACACTGAGTACGCTCTTAGATAATTTTGGCCCTAGGATGTGGAGAGTGGAGGAAGGGAGTAACTACATCAGAAAAGAATGAAGCACAGTGTGTATATGTGTGCCTGTGCGTGCTTTCACACATGAGTGTTTGCAATGTGGAGAGCAGATGGAGAACTGAAGAAACTGGTAGATGGCTGAGAAGAGTATGATGGGACAGTGAAACAATAATTACTTTTGGAGCCAAAGACTTACATGAGAATCCCAGCTCTGCCATTTGCTAACTGCATGATTTTACTCAGGGCATTTAGCTTCTCAGGGCCTTGATTTGTCTGTAAAAAAAAAAATACCTATATTGTAGGTTTGTAGGTTATAGATAAGGTTGATAAACTGCTCAGCATTGAGTGGATACTCAGTTATGGCAGTCATTATTAGATGTTAGTCTATTACAAAGAAATAGAGCAACATTTCTCAAAGGACTGATGTCCTGATCCTGACCTGGAAGTCGTTATCAGGAACAATCTGCCTGAAGACAAAGTGGCTAGAAAAGGTTCAGAACAAAATTCTTTTAGAAAACTACCTGTGAGATATCGCATCTTTAGGTATGGGGGAAAAAAGTAATCCAAAGCATAGTTGTCCTTTGGCTCATATGAAGAGTTATAGGAAAACAAGATTGGGGGCAGTATCGCTAAAGGCCAGAATTGTGGATCCAAGTGATTTCAATACCAAGATGGTCATAAAGGATTAGTTCTTTTTCTCTCCTCTTAGTATCATGTTCTCAAAGGCAGCCTTGTGTTTTTATGCAAGAAAATGCTCTTTCTAATCTGGGGGTACCAGAGAACAGACCTCAGGGAAGAACAAATTCTTCCCTTAGATGAAGATCGTGTACAGCCCAGTGTGTGTCCATTGGCTGGACATGATCCTTGGAATTTTGCTGATGGGTTTGGACTCTGAATTTCACAGTGATGGCAGAAGATAGGAAGACATTTAGAAGCTGTTCTACAATAACAAGAAGGCACTATAGCCAAAAGATGACTAAGAGGGAGCAAAAATAGTCCTCCATCATTGGAAGAATATAATGGTCCCAGGGAGAGTAATTAGATAACATAAAAAGAATTCTTGGGAAGGAAAATTCAGACACTCAAGAACATTTTCTGCATGTCAGGACTTGTGAAATAGTGTTCCAAGAGAAGAGACAGAAACTGTCTTCACTGAATCATGGAAAGTCAAGTGAAAATTGAACATGATAAAACACTCCAGCTGGGCATCTCCCATCCAGTTCTCGAAGATGCATTTGACAAGATTTATACTTGAGAAAGATTTTGAACTATAGCCATGAAAATGAACAGGCTATTGTTGTATGAAAAACATGGATAAATCTCATTAAGTGTAATGTTAAGTGAAAAAAAGCTGGACACAAAGATACATAACATGTGATTCCACTTGTATAAAGGTCCAAAAGATGTAAAACTAATCTATGTGTTAAAAATCAGATGCCATAGTTATCTTTAGGATATAGTAATTAAGAGGAGACATGAGGAAGATTTCAGGGGTACAGGTCATATTCCATTCCTTGTTCTGGGTGCTAGTTAAGTGGGTCTATTCAGTTTGCAAATATCCATCAAAATGTAGACTCATGATTTGTGCATTTTTTCTGAATGTATATTTCAATAAAAAGTTAATAAAGGTTTCATTTTATTTAACTACGAGAAGTAATTTCTTACAAGGGAAACAAACCTCAAATATCCAATCTCAGAGTTTATTTCTAATTGCTTCACCCATGAAACTTGTTTTTTCTTGAACTGCAAATTTTTCAACTTCTTGTGATGGTCAAAATAACCTAATATATCACTTCGAGTCTTTCGAGAAGCATTATCTAAGACGCAATTAGATGTGCAAGAAATTTATCAGAAGAAATTCATTTGAGGGATAAAGAGAAAAGAAAGAGTAGGAATGAACTTTAAGCCAAAATACAGATTTGACACCTGTGTAAGGAGAGGAGTGGACAGAGGATTGAAGACCTTCGGTCCATAGTGTGGTCCTGAGAAAAATCTCAGCCATGTTGATGTGTAGGCCCTGGGCAAATTCTGCTCAGTAGAGGAATACTGCAGTGGGCAGAAATAGTACAGAAACAGGCCCAGAAGCCTACCCCACGGCCGGCTGGTGTGGGAGAGGTCATGGAGAGGACGGACTGTGGCCTGGTGGCTGATCGGTGCCTCAGGAGCAGGAGGACTCTGATGGGAGAGGCCGGCTTCCAGCACGCGGGTGTCCGGCTCAGAAGCTGGGCAGGGATAATTCTAGGGGTGCAGGGCATGGAGATTCCGCTGGGAGGGGCCGATGCAGCAGGGCGCGGTGGGGAGCAGGCTCCTGGCGTTGACCTGGCACAGAGGCCACCGACGCAGAGCACTGCGGACCCGCTGCCACCCATCCGAGCGCGAGAGGTCCCGCCGGCGCTCTCTTCCTCCTTCTATAAAATTGCTCTCTTCATAACAATTTGAGAATTCTCCCACTGAAGGAAACTGAAACGATTGAGGTCCTTTCTGTACTACACACCGACGTCCTGTTCAAAAATGCGTGACCGTGCAACTCCCTTCGCCCCTCGCAATCGCAGCCACAGAAAAGAAACCTCGCGAGTGACGTCGGAGGGACCTGCCGCGCACGAGTCAGGACAAACCCGACCCGCCACCCGCACTGGCTGAAGGTTGCGGGAACGTGCAGTGCATTTCTTGGCAGAGATCGTTTGTAAAATTAACGGCCACGTTCTCGTTCATTTATAAACCGTGTGCTGGCTAGATCGGATAGGGCGTGTGTACGGGGGACTTCACTTCTAGCAGTGGGTGGCTCGATGGCGGAGAAAGTCCTCAGCAGCTGTTCTTCCAAGAGACGAGGGCAGAGGTCGACTCTTGCCCTCACCGCAGTGCCAGGGGCCATTGCTTGTTGTCCCCACTAAGGTTAACACTCCTGCCTCGGAGTGTCTCAGCAGCTATTTTTCTATGACTGTTTTGGTTAATATTCTCATTGTCACTGCTAACTCCTCCAAGGCAACTTTACCGATTCTTCCTTTCTTCCTGAGACATCGTCTGGTTGTTTGTGAATGAATTTTTAAGAAAGGAAAAGGTAAGCCTGACACCTGGAAAGAGAATAGGACCTGGCAGGTATAAAGATGTGCGTGTGCCCATTTCTTCTGCCTGCACCTCTTTGAGCATCATTTTCCCTGTCAGAAGGTGGGTTGTGCAGGGTCATCTCTGACCTAGCCTACTCTTGATGTGCCACTATTTCAACCACACTCATGCCATGGGTGGCATTGTTATCCCATCCGATGAAATAATTCACCTCTCCAAAACCAAATCTCTTATTTTCCACTTAACCCTCATCCACTGCCTTATTTTTTCATGCCCCCGACTCCAAATCTCTCTCTCAGCTATAATTTTTGTTTCTGGCCCTTTCTTGGGGACCTGTATGGACTCTGTCTCATGCAACCTGGCTCCTCACTTGGCTTGTACTGGGCTCTCCACTGATTTGGACAAACCCTAATAGGCTCAGGTGACAGTCATATGGCTCTGTGCACATCCTCCCTCTATATGGAAAAGGAAGGTGCGTTTGAGGTTATGAGACTTGTGCAAGACAAGGGATATTGAAACTCCTTAGGAGTAAGAGACCAAAAGTGTGAGGGGAGATCACTATGCATCTAACCATTTCTTTTTGAGAGCCTCCTACTTAGCGAACTGAGGTGGGCTCTGTAGGAGATTTCGCTGTGGGTCCTCGATTGGTGCTTACAGTTTGAGTCACAGGGACAGGACATCCTGGGGAAGATGGCTGCTTCTGGGACAAGGAATCCAGTGCAGACAGAACAGGCTGGTTCAAAGCCCCTCAGGCAGAGCAGTGAGAGATCGGGAGACAGAGATAAGCTCCCCTGACTGGGGCCTGGAGTCTTAGCCCTTTGTGAGAGGCAGGCGCATGCCTCTAAGGCTGCTGAATGAAAACGCCTCGGGCTAGTGGCCTGCAGACTCCGCAGACCCCCCTGCTAGTTTAGGTGGTTTCCTTCACTTGTCTTTAAAGTCAGATTAAAATATCAATTCCCGATTTACCCCTCCCTCCACTTGTTCTTGTTAGATCTGTTGATTCCATACAGCCTCTACTGATCTGGGGCTGAAACAAAACCATAGAAAAACAATACTGTTACTACATCTGCATCTATCTCAGTAAAAACCTAAAAAACAAACAAACTGCAAAAAAAGCCCACCGGTAGGACTTTATACAATATAAACATCAAATCATATTATAAATGGACAAATAATGTTTTGTAGTTGAAGGGGGTCTTTATGGCATATGGATAATCTTCCTTGTTGTGTATGGGCATGTTTAATTTTTACATCTCGATTTGGCATACTCAGATCTTAAAGTGGAATCCTATTGTGTTAAGACTTTGGAGTTTGTTTACATTGCCTATTACCACAATAGTATTTTCTTGTGTATTCTCTTGTGCTATAGAACACTTTTCAAACACTCAGTTGCTTACAGTAGTGTTTATACTTAGTCTTACAGATGTGTAAATTGAGTGAGGATTGCCTGGTCTAGCTTAGGCTCAGTTGGAGAATTCTGCTTCAGAGTG
The DNA here is from genome assembly GCA_003508835.1 of Eonycteris spelaea. Classification (NCBI taxonomy): domain Eukaryota; kingdom Metazoa; phylum Chordata; class Mammalia; order Chiroptera; family Pteropodidae; genus Eonycteris; species Eonycteris spelaea. The sequence goes on along the minus strand of PUFA01000387.1, from coordinate 589,624 downwards.
CAGATCTAGATAGACTCGGTCCCTTGATATAATTCGGCTTTAGTACTGATTCATGTGTCTTTCATCCTCTTTGGGTCAGTGGGCTATCAGAGGAATGTTTTTCCATTGTTGATGACAGATTTACAAAAGAAGTAAGCAGAAACATGCGACATTCTTTAAGGCCTAGGCTCAGAACTGTCACATCATCCCTTTTACCTTTGTTCTATTGGCAAAGCAAATTGCATGGCCAAGATCAACATCAGTGAGGTGAGAACATGTGCTTCACTTCCAGTAGAGCCACAAAGGCACATGGATGGCAAAGAGCATGGGGACATGGAAGAGTGAAGGATTCTAAGCCTTAAAACCATCTGCTGGAACTGGAAGAGAGCTGGAGAGCCCTTGTGTAGAAAATGATTCAACAGAATTGTATTAGTGTGCTTAGGCTGCCATAGCAAAATACCACAGACTGGGTAGCTTAAGCAACAGAAATCTATTGTCTCCCAGTTCTGAAGGCTTGAAGAACAAGGTCAAGGTGTTGGCAGGTTTGGTTCCTTCTGAGGCTCTGAGATGGTCACCTTATTACTATATCGTCACATGTCTTTTTCTCTGTGTATGTGCATCCCTGGTGTTGCTCTGTGTGTTCTAATCTCTTCTTATAAGGACAAAAGTCATATTGGATTAGAACCCACCTTCATGGCCTTATTTTAACTTAATCATTTCTTTAAAAGCCCTATCTCCAAATAAAGAGTCATATTCTGAGCTATTGGGGGTTAGGATTTCAGCATATGAATTTTGGAAGGTCTACCATTTAGCCCATAACAGGAATTGTCTTCTAAATAGCTCAAAGTACTTTATAAGGGAATTTACTGAATTTGTCATTACAAGATGAGGAATTTAGTGACAAGGGAAGTGGGAGGGGTCCAGACATGTGGCAGTTAGATGAATTTGACTAACTTGAGAGAGCAGCTATGGAATAAAGACTGGAATACAGTTCTCTTGTGACAGATGTCTGGGATTTCCCAGCACCTGAGTCTACCTGAGATACTTATCACTGAAATAAGTCAAAGGAAATAGAGAAATCAAGCTGCTTTTGACAACAGGGGTCTTCTGCATATTTTCATCTCACTGACCTCAAAATCAGTACAATTCAGGTTAAGTGTTCTGGTCATTTTGTCTTGGTCTGTGATTCAATTCATAGCAATGAAAATTTTCTGCCAACAGTAGAGTTTCTCATTTTGAGAGGGAAAAATCTATTCTACACCATGAGTATTTGTAGTAGAAAGGTGTAGAAAGCTCCCAACCCCAGTCGATAGCTCTGCCTACAAGTTAAGAAGCCCTGGTGGCCTCATTCTTTATAAAACAACAGGATTCCAAACCATCAACAACAAAAACCCCTTTATAATTTAAATTACTAAGCCCAATAACTTAAACTTTACCAAAAATGACCAAAAGAGAAATAGACGAAGGAGCACATTAATGTAATTAGTAATATGTTTTACTGTTCAATTAGAGGTGATTTGATCTGATTGGTTTAAAGATAATAGCTCCTTCCTTAATTTTAAAGAGAAACTCTCCTTTTAGTGGATTAAGAGCTAGTAATGGGTTTTCTAGTAATGAAATTAGTGTTAATAGATTCAATATCAACAGGCAATAATAACCATTTAAAAGCAAAGTAAAGGGAGCTCTACAATCACAGGCCCTTAAACCATTTTTGGCTAAGTTTCCTCTCGTTTTTAAACTCACTGTGCTTTTTAACTCTTGAATTTGTGAGTTGAAGTGGGGAGTGTAGAGAGAATGGCAAGATCTCAATTTGTACAGGAAATATATATCTTTTTATTGAGTAATTTAAGAATGTCAAACATCAGGATTCAAGTGGACACTGAAAAGCTTTTATTTCCTTCCTATTATTTGGGGGAGGGGCATTAGAAAAAGGAGGGAGAAAAATATAGAAATACTCTTTTGATTTGAAAGCAAATTATACAAATTTTCAATTAAATGAATCCAGACTGAATTAGAAACTGGACCGAAATAATGCTTACAGCCTAGAGGTGTACTGTAAACCAGCAACTACCATGCATGATAGACAAGGTGGCTTTTATTTATTTATTCTTTATATATGTATGTATTTATTTTTATTTCCCTATTTTGATGACTCCTATCTTTGTGGATGTTGAGTTCTCAGCAAGCCACTTAACATTAACACTCTGAGTATATCTCCCAGAAAGAAAAACTAACATCAAATTAGATAGCGTTTCCTCAATAAAGTAGCATCAAATATCGATAAACAAAAGAGAAGTCTCTTTTCATTTAGTTTTCTCTCCTCACCTCTTTTTTTCCATATTGTTTGTCCCCCTTCTGTCCTGAGCAACCTGATTCCAAGTTGCCCATATCAACATGAAATTCACATCAACACAAAAGCATTTATTTGGTCATCCATGAAACAGACTTTTAAAATCCTTTTGGGTAGTCTTTCTTTTTTTATTTTTTATTTTTTATTATGGTGACATTGGTTAATAAAATCCAATATGTTTCAAGTGTACACTTCAATAGTAAGTTACATATACACTGCACTGTGTGTCCACTGCCTATAGTTAGATTTCTTTGTCACCACATATTTGACCTCTTTTATCCCATCTACCTCCCCCTCCCTGCTCCCCTCTGGTAACCACTAATCTATTATCCATGTCCATGAGTCTCTGTTTTTTTTGTTATGTTTGTTCGTTTTTAGGTTTATATCTCACATCTAAGGCGATATCATGTGATTTTCAACTTTTTCTATCTGGCTTATTTCATTTAGCATGATTATCTCGAGGTCTATCCATGTTGTTGCAAATGGCAGTATTTCATTTCTTCTTACGGCTGAGTAATATTCCATTGTATGTATGTACCACATCTTTATCTAGTCATCTGTTGTAGGACACTTTGGTTGCTTCTATGTCCTGGCCATTGGGTAGTCTTTCAAATGACATTGATTAGAAACTAATCTTGAGCTCTTCTTGGTGGAAGGAATGTAGTTTTCTCTTTTTATTTTTTGTTCTTTAACATTTACTTTCTGTTTTTGATTAGATAATACAGTCACATGATTTGAAAATCAGAACATAAAAAGTTATATGTTGAGAAGCCTCATTCCCATTCCTTCCCCTATCCTGTTACCTGCTCCTGTATCCTTTAGAGGTAAGCATTTTTATTAATTTCTTATATGTCCTCTTATACAATGCAAACAAATATCAAAGTATATTCTTAAATCCCTTTTTGTCACACAAAAGATAACATATACGTGGTTCTCTACTTCAATTTTTTTTTCAGTTAGGTATACAGTCTGGAGTTAGTACCAGATTTGCACTGGGAGGTCTTACTTGTTCTTTTTTTCCCATCTGCATACTATTCCTTATATGGCTATCAGAGTTTTTGTAACCATTTTCCTATAGATCGACATTGGGTGGTCCCAATATTCTTGCTTTTATAAACAATACTACAATGAATAACTTGTATATGTGTTATTATATGTCTGTGAAAGTGAATCCATAGAATAAATTCTGGTAGTGAAATTATTTGGCCAATGGGTAAATATATTGAAATTTTGATAAATATTGTCAATTTTATTTCCATTAGAGTTGTACCATTGTGTACTTCCTTGACTATCTACACCCCTCCTCTCCCAGCAATGTATGAAAATGTTTGTGTCCCCACAGCATAGTGGGAAGTAATCATATAGTCGACCCTTAAACAACAAGGGTTTGAACTGCATGGGTCTACTTATACATGGATTTTTATAAATAAATGTATTTCTCTTTCTTATAGTTTTCTTAAAAACATTTTCTTTTTCTCTAGCTTACTTTATCCTAAGAATACAGTATAAAATACATATACAAAATATGTATATGTATAAATCAACTATTTATGTAATTGGTAAGGCTTCTGGTCAACGGCGGGCAATTAAGTTTTAAGTTTTTCCGGAGTCAAAAGTTATATGCAGATTTTGACTGCATGCTGAGTGGACACCCCTAACCTCCACATTGTTCCAGGCTTAACTGTACTTAAAAGCCTAGATTGGTGCTTAAAGTGCTCAACACTCAAACATATCTGCTTGCTCTGACCATCTTCTCTAATGGTATAACTCCAAGAAGCATTGGCTGAGCTTTCTGCTGAGTACAACTTAATCTTCTTATTTTAAATCTTCTTAATTGTGAAATACAACACACATAGAAAAGGGCATAAAACAGGAATGCATAGCTAAATAAATTATTATAAAATGAGTGCACATGAACCAACAATCCAGGTCAAGAAAGAGAGCTTTACAGAACTCCAGAAAGGCCCCCCTCTGTCTCTGCAAAGAAGTCACTATCCTGATTTCCTTATTTAAGTATTCAGTTCTTTGTGTTCTTTATACTTTGACTTTCTACATAGTCAACCTTAAATATTCTAGCTTACTTTTGCCTGGTTTTAAACTTCATATAAATAGATCAATGCAGTCTACTTTTTTTTAATGTAGTAAAATACACATAGCATAAAATTTACCATATTAACCATTTTTAAGTGTACAAATCAGTGATTTAAATATTCATATTGTTGTGCAACTATCATGCCCATTCATCCCCGTAGTTCTTCATCTTGTAAAACTGAAATGCTAGACCCATTAAACACTAACTCCTCACTCTCACCTCTCCCAGTCCCTGGAAACCACCATTCCACTTTCAGTCTCTATGATTCTGGCTACTTTAAGTACCTCATATAACTGGAATCATCTGATATCTGTCTTTTTATTATTGGATTATTTCATTTAGCCTAATGTCCTTAAGCCTCATTCATGATGTAGAATATTGTAGAATTTCCTTCCTTTTAAGGGCTGAACAATATTCCATTGCATGGATATGCTATGTACGGTCATCCATTTATCTGTCAATGGACACTTGGGTTACTTCTTATTTTAGCTATTGTGAAAATGCTACTATGAAAATAGGTGTATAAATATCTCTTTGAGACCTTACTTTCGATTCTTTCAGGTATATACCCAGAAGTGGAATTGCCGGATCATATAGTTCATATAAATAGAATATATAGTCTACTCTCTTTTGTCTGACTTGTTTCAGTTAATTATTGTTGGTAAGGCGTATCCACATTGATGCATGTAGCTGTAGTTTGTTCATTTTTTGGGTCTGTTATTCCATTGTGTGAATATGCTACTCATTCTACTCATAATAGACCTGTGAGCTGTTTACCATTTGGGGCTACTACAAACAGTGCTGCTATGACATTTTGGCATATACCTCTGCTGAACATTTTTCTACTTAGTATGCACCTAGAACTGGAATTACTGACTCAGGGATGTGTACCTTCAGCCTTAGTTGACTTGGATTGTGTTACAGTGAAAATAATGAGAAAATTTGTGAGTTAAATAGATATTGTTTTTAAATTTAAATTTTAAATTTCTTTTAAAAGATAACTTCATTTTTTAGGTCTTGTACCAAACTTTTGTTCTGCTCTTGTGTAGATGCACGCCCCACATTTTGTAAGCAAAGATTTCTTTGCTGTGACTCATAGGACATAGGAAGATGACTGCTAATGTCTCCTAGACATCTTATCTAGCACAGGAGGTAGCAACTAAAGCCCCACAATCTGTTTTTATAAATAAAGTTTTATTGACACACAGCCACACCCATTCATTTACACATTGTTTATGGCTGCTTTTGTGCTACAGTGGCAGAATTGAGTGATTGTGGCAGAGACTGGATTGTCCACAAAGCCCCAAATATTTACTATCTGGCTATTGCTGCCATACCAAGTTACCACTAATAGAGTGGCTTAAAACAACACAAATCCATTATCTTATAGCTCTATAGGTCAGACGTCTAACAAGGTCTCATTGGGTTAAAATCAAGGTGTTGGTAAGGCTGACATTCTTCTCTGGTAGCTCTGGGGAAAAATCTGTTTCTTTGCTTTTTCCCTATGAAACACGATTTTCCCAATACAAAGCAATCAAGAGGTTGCTTGCATTCCTCGGCTCGTGGCCCCATTTCCTACATCTTCAAAGCCAGCAATGTTACATCACTCTGTGTCTTTTTTCTGTAGTCACATTTCTATCTGACCACTGCTGGGAAAGCTTTTCTGATTTTTTATGTGATTATATCGGACCTACTCAGATAGGCTAGAATAAGCTCCCAATCTCAAAATCCTTTACTTAATCATATCTGTGAAGTCCTTTCTGCTATATGGGTAACATATTCATATGTTGCAAGGACTAGGACATGGACATCTTTGTGGGCCCTTTGCAGAAAGAATTTGCTGACTCTCGATCAAAAACAAAAGGTTGAGGGATTTCTAGTTGAAATCTAATGTGATCTAATAGGAATATAGCTTCCTATTCAAGAATTTGACATTTCCACAATCCCTAGCTTCACTCCCAATCTATCTAGTCATCCAGCAAATGAGACAAGTGACAAGGCTATATTATTGACACTTGAGTGCTGTGGAGGAATTAAAATATGGACAATCCCTTGATGCCTTTCTCTTGCAAATTCTCTCTGTCTTGTCTGACTTTCCCAATGGACTTAAGTGTGCTTTTCAGCATCAAATTCAGTCATAATCTCTCCCAACAGGCCAGCAAATCCTTATTCATCTTTTAGTATTCTGACAGGCATTAGCATTTTCCAACTCAGCCGAAAATGACCTCACTGAGATCACATTATAAAGCCCTATTAAACACAATTGGCAATACAAAGCAATAAAGAGCTACCTTTCCCATGTTTACTGACCATATTAATAGTCTGTCAACCTGTATCTCTGTTCCTAGTGCATTTCCTTAGGAAACAAATATTTAGGAAGCACTGTTTGCCTCTCCTTTCATTCTTGCTTTTCAGCCATTCTATATGATGGTCATCTTATTTTTTTCCTTCTGAATTCCAAGATAATATGCCTGCCATTGTGTTTGTTCCTAATTGTAATCCCTTCACTATCAGATCTGAAAATGATATTTTGTCCCACTTCCTTTAAGCCTTTAGCATTTTAAGCTGAGAATTCATTCAAATCTCACTTTAAATATTTTCCTAAAGATCTCATTTCTTTACTCATTTTTTAATCAGCATGTTTTGAATGACTTGTCAACTCATCTTTAATGTATTAATTTCTTTGATTTTTTTTCTCCCTGAGGGGAAAAGTTATACTTATAAATCATAAAGGAAAATGAAACGATTCCAATATTTTAGACATCTGGTGTTTATATATTCAATGGGGATAGACAATAAATTTTAGATCGAGTTTTTGAAAGACTGAAACATTAGGATTTTATGTTTTGTGTATATTTTAAAAAAATATCTAAGTAAATTTTTCAATTAGAATCTATAGAAATAAATTCAAAGTTCTTTCCTATTATTATGTGCAAATAAATGAATGTATCTTAAATTTAGCCTATTTAAACATATACAATATAAATATTTCTGAATAAAAATTTCTTACTAGGTAGGATAAATCCTTGTAACCCTATAAGACAGCCCAAGAAATATCAACCCCCAAGGAATTCACTAGTGTGGCTCCAAGAGCTGGCCACTGGGGCCTCTTCTGCTTTAATATTTTGGCTGAAAATACAGAAGAAATGAATATCAGTTATGTACCTGACCTGAGACTGGGAGGGATCCCAAGTATCCACCAGATGTCGGTTCAACCAATAGATATCAGTTGAGAGGTTATGACTACAGCTGCAAGATGATGATTGGGGTTAGCCAAAGGCTAGTGAATTGTCTAAGAAAAGCCCTGAGTGACAAGGGCTTTGCTGAGAGTGTCCTTCACAGCAGGGGGCAGGAATGTTAGACAGAGGGATTGCTGTAGAATCCAGGAGAAGATCCCAACCAAAGCAGGGAATGTGGTGGAGCTGGTACTAGGAGACACCAATCAGAAAGAGCTGACAGGGAGGATATAGCTGGAAGAGGCATTTGGGGATTAGCTGAATGAGGGTAGCAAGGGAAGGCCTAATCTAGATCAGAAATCCCAAAACAAGATCAAATCATTATTGTTGCATAGGACAAAAGGTCAGGGGGCCTAATTCTATGAAAGCCCCTCTAAAAGTCCCTTTGGAGGCAACCAACTGTTCTCAGATTAGAGCCTTCAAGTAAAAAGATGTCCAGAATACATGGTTACATTTAGATTCCAACATGTTGGGAGAACCAAACTAAAATGTTTAATAGTAATGAATGTAAAATTCTGTTTTCAGTTGTAAAACAATCATTTGCAGAAATAAAGGATGGGGGAGGCTTGACTTAACAATAGTCTGTATAAAAATTCTGAGAACTTTTGCTAACCAAACGTTCAAAATTAGCCAACAGGGATAAAAAATAAAAATAAAAACTGCCCTCAAACTCAACCTTAGCATCTCTTTGTGTGTCTTACAAAGTTTTTTTTCCCTCAAATGTTTTTGTGGTAAAATTAGTTTGGAAAATACTGCATACTCTCTTGGAGATTTAACAATGTTTTTAGTTGGTTAAAGGCTCAGATAAGTACTGTGGTAGAAGAGTGTTGATTAACTTTTGTTAATCCAGTGTATCAATCAGGATAAGACAGGTTATGCCATAAGAACAAACATTTCTCAAATGTCAGTGGCTTAAAGTAACAAAAGATTATTTCTTATTTTTGCTATGTGTCCATCAGGAATCAATTGAGGCTCTGTTTCTTGTCACCACTGGACCCAGACTGAAGGGCTAGTCACCATGTAGAACATCGCAAATTACACTGTAGCAGAGGGAAAAGAGCATGTGACAAAACATGCACTTGCCCTTAAAGCTTCTACCCCAGAAATGATACACACCCCTTCCGTTCTGTCAATCAAAGCAAGTCACATGGTCACACATTACGGGATGCCGATTTGAACTGAATATGAAAAAGAATTTTCTGAAAATGTGAATAAACCCCCCCTTATGACCATGACCCACAAAACCCTATATTTGCCACTCCAATCAAATTTCATGCCATTCTTTCCTACCTCGCTTGATTCTAGGCATGTTCGCCTTTCTAAGCAAAAGGGCTTTTGCACTTCCTGTTCCCTTTTCCTGGAAGGCCCTTTCTTTATTTTTGAAAAGTTATCTCCTTGCCATCCTACTGGGCTCAGCTTCAATATCACTTCCACATGGATGCCTCCCTGACCATTCATTTTAAATACACACCACTTGTCACTCATTCTCTCTCGTGACACCTACGTATTTTAGTCTTAGCACTAATATAAGTCGTAATTGCTTTAACTATTTCTATCTCTCTGTTTGTCTATTATCTATCTATCTATCATCTATCTATCTATCTACCTACCTACCTACCTATCTACCTATCTACCTATCATCTATCTATCTATCTACCTACCTACCTACCCACCTACGTACCTACCTACCTACCTACCTATCTACCTACCTACCTACCTACCTACCTACCTACCTATCATCTATTTTCTGACACTTCCATCCATATATAAGTTTCATGTGGGTAGACAACTTGTCTATCATGTTCACTACTAAATCTCTAGCACCTCATACATAGTAGGTGTTCATTACAGGTTTGCTGAATGAATAATAAGTTATTTTACAGTTCCTTTTTTTCAAGCATATACAAGAATAGAGAGAATAGAATAATTAACTTTAACATCCCCATCGCCAAGCTTCCGCAGTTTTCAACTCATGGCCAATCTTGCTTCATCTCTATCCCCAGCCCAGTCCCCTCTTGAATTACTTAAAGCAATCCAAGACATCATATCACTTCATCTACAAATAATAAATGTCTCTATATGTATCTCTAAGAAATAAGGATTCTTTAAAAAAATAACCATGAGACGATTATCACTCCTTAACATCTTAACAATGCTAATGCTAGAATTGTCTGTGAAGAGCACAATCTGCTTCAGAAAGAAGCAAGAGCCTCGTTGCTTGACAAATGTTTACTGAGCCCCTACTATGTGCCAGCTGTGGGTATCAAAGTAGGGCATACAAACAAGGTCGTCAGAATTGATGTTCTGTGGATAGAATAACAGACAGGAGATGGGGTTTTCTTCCCCAGTGCTCCCAACACTGGCTGTGTTTGAGTCAGTTTGTGTGAGCAGGGCTGCAAAGATGCCTTGGAAAGGAGTTCTGCTTTCTAGGGGCAATGGCCCCTTAAACCTTATGGATTCTTATTTTAATGTTGTTTCTGCCTTCATTTGAACCTGTTATTTATGTCTCAAAATATTTTTATGAAAAGCATTTTCCTTTGCTTTTCTTTTCAGGGAGTGACCTGGATTTTTCTCACTTCTTATGCCTTATCCCTTATATTTATCAAACAGGATGCTAAGGGGCAGGGGGCCAGGACTGCTCTTGGCCCATATGGTGTCTTTGTGTATTAGAAAAATGGATGCTTTGCTCTGGACAGAGCAGCCTGTATCAGGGTGCATGGCTTGGTGTGCAGGCTACAGAGTTGGATTTCAGGCCCTTCTTGCCCCTTCAGCCAAGCACTCACCCTTGTGTGGTAAACAATCTTTACAACAAAACACAGTAGGCCTGCCAGTGACTAACAGACCAGGGTGCTTTCCTGACTGTTTTCATTCTGTGCAACTTGTGTTGCCTGCCCCCAAATACTAGTAATTCAGTAAAACCACTAAATGCAAAGGTGAGAAGTAGCATGTAGTTTGTGACAGGTATGTGCTATTCATTTGTCAAAATCCAACTGTGTATAAGGAATAGTTAGTGGGACGACAATGTTATGAATAATAAAGCATGGTATTTTACTAAGTTCCCGATTCTACTGACAGCCAACTATGTGAGTTATTTCATAAAAGTGTGGTATGCCTGTCTCATTTTGATGCATTTCTAAAAATATGATACAAAGATAATAAATCAAGGGCTTATATATTCACTTCCTTTCAAGAAGTAGATGCCATTATAATGTCTGTTGTCATGGAAATAGTTGGGATTTTTCAGACATATTAGGGCACTTAAGTAGTCGAAAATGTGTAGATGTCTCGTATTCATTCTGTCCCCGAAATTTTTTCAAATTTTTCCAGTTGGGGGAGAAATCTATTGAAAGGATGAAAAGCCCTACAATATGCTGGAATAGCACACTTTCTTTTTGAGAAAGCTAGTTCTTTCCCCCTTGTTCAAACAAACAAAAAGATGGTAGTTCTTGTACTAATGAACTAGCTGAAGTTCTGCACCTCTGTTTCCTTGGCATAGAATTTGCATACTGGGAGGCTGGAGGAATGCTACGTGCTACCTTGCTCTCTACAGGAATGGTCCATTTAGTGGGGTTCTTTCTGTTGAATGTAGCAACCATAGCCACGTGTGGTTATTGAGCACTTGAAAGGTGGCCAGTCTGAACTTAGAGGTGATATAAGAACAAAGCACATGCTGCATTATAAGACTTAGTATGAAAAAAAAGAATGTGAAATAGCTTAATAATGTATTGATTTCATATTGAAATAATATTTTAGGTATATTGTGTTAAATGTTGTGTTATTAAGATTATTTTTACCTGTCCCTTTATACCTTTTATAATGTGGTTATTAGAAATTTTTAAATTACCTATGTGAAATGCATTATATTTTTTTGGATAGCACTGATTTAGATATAAGCAGGGCTAGCATGATGCCTAAATGTCTGGCCAACTGTGACAACCAAAACTCATCCATTCTTGTAAAGGTTTTATTTGTTTGGCAGTCACTTAGACTGCTGGCCTGGATTTCCTTTATGTAGACATGGGCAGAGAGGAAGGTTTTGTGGAGAAGGCACAGGGAGGGCACGTGCATTATAAAATAGGTTGTGCAGTAGCATGCTTACTAAATAGGTAACTCGAGGCAAACTACAGTGAAGCCTCTGTGACAGCTTTCACCCAGCCCTCCACTCATGGTGGCATGATTGTGATTGTCCCTATGTGCTCTATTAGTTTGTATGGAACAAATCACATTATCTGAGACATTCAATTATTTGGAAAAACTGTAAGACCATTTTGTCATTACATGGGAAAGTCTGAAATATGCCTATAGATATTTTACTTTATGGGAAATTTTTAGACAAGGAAAGAATTAACCTAAGTTAAATAAATTTGGAAAAGATGGCAAATTTTTGACAGAGTCCTAATCAATATACTTCAATGTAAATCCATTTTCTTTCCACACTATCTGAAAGAGTCCAGATTTCTTTTATGAGAGTTTGTAAGGTGTATATCTCTTTTCAAGAAAAAAAAACTATCACTGAAATTCCTGAATGATACTCATGTGTATTCGGATCTAGTTACAGATTCACATTTTCTGCAATCGCTGAATGCCTCCTGCATGTTGGGTTCTTTCTCTCCCTCTTTCTCTTTCTTTTTTTCTTTTTTTCTTTTCTTTTCTTTTCTTTTCTTTTCTTTTCTTTTCTTTTTTTTTTCTTTTCTTTTCTTTTCTTTTTCTCTTCTCTCTTTCTCTTCTCTTCTCTTCTCTTCTCTTCTCTTCTCTTCTCTTCTCTTCTCATTTCCTTCCTTCCTTCCTTCCTTCCTTCCTTCCTTCCTTCCTTCCTTCCTTCCTTCCTTCCTTCCTTCCTTCTTTTATTGAAGTATAATTGACATATAATATCTTATTAGTTTCAGGTGTACCTCATAGTGATTCCATATTTACATAAATTACAAAGTGGTCCCCATAAGTCTAGTTACTATCTGTTGCCATACAAAGTTATTACAATATTATTGACTATATTCCCTGTGCTGTACATTGCATCCCTAGAACTTATTTATTTTATAACTGGAAGTTTGTACCTCTTAATCCTTTTCACCTGCCCCTCAACCCCTTCTCTCTCTCAAAACCACCAGTTTGTTTTCTGTATCTGAGTCTATTTTTGTTTTGTTTGTTTTGTTTTCTAGATTCTGAGTACCTTATTTACATAAACTGTATTTCTTACCATATTCTTGTATGATAGGTATTTTTATCCATGAGCAAACTGAGATTCAAATGCTTATGCAACTTGCCCAAGGCCTCAAAGCTACTCAGCAGTAGATGGACTGGGGATTTGAAAACGTGTCTTTCTGGCTCCAAAGTCAAAATTATTTCCTCCAGAACTCATTGCCTCCTTTTCAAATATGGAGCAAGAGTTGTTCTAGAGCCATAAAATTCTACATATAAATTGAAGGTTTGGGTCTGCTCTAGGGGTTCAGTTCTGTTCTAGATTCTGAGAGGTCCTCGAAGTGGGAAGGTTCACTGCCAAGGATAAAAGGGCAAAGAGAAACTCAATGAAGACTAGGAGAAAAGGAAGAAAATGAACTGGACTGAAAGCCAAACATCGAACTCTTTATCATTGACTTTGAGACACTGGGCCAATCATTTAATTTCTCTGGGTCTCACACTGCCTTTACTTGAAAAATCAAGATGATATTTATCCACTGTGCCTCCTTTATAGGATTGCAACAAGGACCAAATTAGATACCATATGGAAAGTGCTTTGTAAACTCTAAAATGCTCTGCAAATAAATTGTTAGTAAAGTAAAATTGTTTTCATATTGTCCTTATTTTTAATATGGCTTATATGGTTCTTCTTAAATGGATAATTGTCAGCGAAATAAAGAAAAGCTTATTTGTTTGTGTATATTTCAAAGGGAACAGACCTAAAGTTCATCATCTAGAATGGTCATGAGAGGAAGTGAGTTTAACACTTTGTAGTGGCAATACTAAAAATTTAATGGCCAGAAACTAGTACTCTGTGACCAGAAAGCAACTACAGGTCTGTCTTGTCAATATCTGGAAATATTTTTATTTATAAGTGTAGAGGACCTATTTGAAATAAACTAAACAATTTTTACTGAGGGACACAAAAATAAGACCTGGCTGATTTATACAGACATACTATGTTCTTGAATGGGAAGATTTAATATTATAAAAATATTAGTTCTACCCAAATTGATAACTTTAACACAATCTGAATCAAAATTTTCATGGGACATTATTGATAATTTAAAGTAGTTGTTTTAACTTTTATGTAGAAAAATAAGTGAGTAAAAACATCCAGGATAATTCTGAAAAAGAAGAGTAATAAGTGAAGGATTGACCCTTAAGGTAGATTCCTATCTTCCTATCTTGGCCACAATTCTGCACCTTCCCATTGTAGCTATATCTTTTGTCATGCAACTTTGCAGTTCTAAAGGGCCCTTAACTTTCACTTAGTCATGTGACTTGCTTTGGCCAGTGGAATGTCAGCAGGAATGATATGAGTCCTTTCTGAGCCTAGACCTTATAAGGCCACCCAGATTTCCATTTGTTCTCTTGCACCTCTCACTGAGCTGGGAAAAGTGTATTTATTTGGGTTAGCCTGCTGGTTAGAGGAGCATGACAGACACCTGGAGCAGAGCCATCTCAGGCAATTCATAGACCTGCTGTGAGCAGCAGATCTCCCCAGCTGTCACAGCCTGGAGCAGACCCACCCACTAAATCGAATCCCAATCAGTCTGCAGATGCCTTAGTGATGATAAATGTTGTTTTAAGCTGTTGAGTTTTAGAATGGATTGTTATACAGCAGTAGCTAACTGAATTGGCCCTTTAACATATTAAAATGTATTGTAATATTATAGCCAGCATGAAAGAGACAATGTTTAAATCTGGGTATGTTTAACTCCAAAGACCATACTTTTCTTTCCTGAGGAATTTAATTTAAGGTTTGTCTTAGAAACAATGGACATAATCTAATCATTGTGCACTATACTCCAGGCCATTCCTAATATTGCTTAGCAATGAAATCCAAAGATCTGCTTTGTCATGTGACCTGAAACATGAATTCCCTCACTGAAAAATTGATCCACATGCTCCAAACCTTCCGAGAACATAAATGGTTTATTAGAAATTCAGTCCTAGGCAGTTGAGACAAAATCAAACTTCTTCGTCATGAAATTTCCATTTCCTTCTTTCCACACTGGACATAAAATATGCACCTAGAAAACTAACTTCTTTAGATGGTACCTCTCCCCAAGAGGTCCAGAAAGTATTTTGGGAGCCAGGGACCTGCTAAGAAGCGATAATGTGCAATATCTTGAGCAATAATTCATGATTTATAAAGGTAAAGCTTTTTAGTTAAAAGCAAAAACATGGCTTCTGTGTTACTGTTCTACATAGACTGCAAGAATCTTCCAGGAAGCCCTCATTGTCAACTTCTCAACAACTGGTAATGACTCTTGGCTCCCACACTACACATTTCTGTGGCTATGCAGCAGCATTTCAACCTCTCTCAGCATCTCATAAAAATCACAGCTAATAAACTCCAATCGGCACCTGAAGGAAAGCGTGCTTGCTTCTGACTGTAATATACTGGCCTCTGCTGCACTTCAAAGGCCCGCTGCTGCTCCTGTCTCTTTGCCCTGGTTTCCATCCCTAGGTGAAGATTAACCATGTGTGCTCTGGGAAAATCTGGTCTGAGTTTGCCTGAAAGCATTTCGTATCCCTTTAAATCAGCTGTTCAATTTGACAGCCTACTAATATAAGTTCCTTTTTCAGTAGGGAGAGAGCACATTCTTGGTTCCCATTTGATCCTTTAGTTTCCTCGTATCCTCTCTTATCCATCTCAGGCTCTGGTTTCTTCTTCCCAGAAGATGAAGCATATATGTCCATGAGAGAAATCAGAAAATTTTAAAGTTTAATGACAAGTCAAAACAAAATTTGTGATTTATTGGGTGCCTGGCTCCTGATCCTTGAAAATAGTTTGTTTTTAGCTATGGTTGGGTATCAGACACATGGTGATAGGGTAGATTCCATACATTTTTATGGAATTTCAACTGAAAAAATTTTCCTATGTGTCCAGAGCCTTCCCCTCTGAATCTTTCATTGTTTCGTAGCTTTATATTGAAATCTCAAAGTTTGAGTTTTTAGAAAACAGTGTGAAAATGCATAGACTATTTTTTAAAATAGGCCATTTAAAAATATCAGTTTCTTCTTTTACCACATTTCAAAAACGTGAAGAGGGTTGCTGAATCCTGGCAAAATAGGAAAGCAATATTTATTGACCAGAGTAAAATTAGGCCAAAACGCTATGTGATATTGATCACAGAGAAGGGATTTAAAGGAAAACTTTCCTCTAACTTTTAACCATGTTTCTCATTTTTCTCAAGAGAGAACATGTTTCTCAAGCTTACTTGCACATGCTTTCAACAAGGTTAACAAACAAACAAAAAACCCAACTTAGGCCTCATAAGAACATATCCATTTATACCTAGTTATCATTTTTAAAAGACAAAACAACCTTTAATTCCTTTAATGGAATTTTGACAACAAACCTATAGAGATCTAAATATTCCAGATTTACTGAATTCATGAATTCTAGGAAATACTCTTTGTTCACATTTTAACACCTCTGAAATCAAGATGGATCTAGTCAATGATGCCTTATTGTCATCAACCGGCAATGAGCATTGTCTGTCCCCATGAAAACTTGAACTGAAAAGCTTCTGTGCCTCTTCCAGGTAAAAATCTAGAAATCACACAAGCATCAGAACATGCAGAATGGGTGTCAGTGGCTTGCAAGAACACATCATAGACAACACTGGAGCACATTTTTATGAAAGGTTGTGTCATAAACTCTTTTTGTGACACAGAGGATAATGTGTGGGAAGGCATGGGTCTCTGATTTCAAGTTGAAAATTTGATTCAGAGGCTTCAGATTCAGACATTTTAATGTTTGTTTCAGAGTAGTTAGTATATGAAAAAAATCCATATCAATGAAATCAAAATGGGTCATTCAATAAGCATAAAAGAAAAATTATAAGTGTTCAAAAAGTATTGAGTCATTGTATAGATGCCAGTGTTTTTATTTCTTGGTGGTATATAATCGATGTACCACCAAGAAATAAATCTTATAATCAATGGCATCTTAGACTTGCTGAAATTCAATTTTCAACAGACTACCTTCTTCCTCATTACTCCGATTAGTAGTATCCAGCCAAGGAAGTTTGGCACCTACAGATGTGAATTTGATGCTGGCTCCAGGCTATGTTTACCCCAGTATGGTTTACTATGGCTCAGTGGCCAATAGGCAGTAGGTCTTAGCTCTGATGGTTTTGTCATTGCACTGTGGGTGTCTGATCCATTGGATATTGAGTGTGGACCCCACCAGCTCTGCACGCAATTATTTACCACTTTGTCAGGTATTTCCCTCTTTCTGGTCAAACTTCTTTGCTTAGAGTGTGTTGCTAAGGCCAAAAGAGTCTTTAGGGAGGGGAGAGAGGTTAGGGTCACCTGCCAATGATCAAACTTTTCATGGCCTCAAATGTTTAGCACAGAATTCCAAACTTGGGAGTGTGCAAAAATGTCCTTCAAGTGGCAAAAAGCTATTGCAGGATTCGAAAAGAGGAAGACAAATTTTCAAGCCTTCTCTCCAATAATTAGGTACAAGATAAACCAGGTCACTTTTCAAATATCCTTTTCAGGTACCTGAAAATTCCTATAAAATGTATGTTATAGCATGCTCTGAAGAAAGTTAGTTTATAACTTACTTCATTTGGACCCCAAATGAAAATAAGATAAATTTTTTTTGGGGGGGGGGTCTACAGGTCTTCATGTTTTCTGATAAAGTTTATGGCACCAGCTCCCAAGGGCCAGATGGGCTGGAACTCTATTTTGACTGGTCTGGATGTACCTGACATTCTGTACCCAACATATTTCTTATGACATTTATGCAGAAAAATGAACTGAATCTTCTCATTCTCCCATTTTGTTAAAAAGAATGGTTTCTTCTTGCACACACACATAAAAGTACAAGGAGAGATGTAACTTTATTTTTATAAGCAAAAGATTAAAAGTGACTGCAGTGTCTACCAATAGAGTACTAATTGAATAAAGTAACTACTGAGGTGGTCTAGGGTAGTGCTTAATATCAGAGTATCTGATACCAAAGACCTGAGTTCATACCCAGTAGTGGTTACTCACTTAGGGTACTGGGCAAGTTACATAACTTCTCTATAGCTCAGTTGCTCATCTGTAAAATGGGGATGTTATATATCTGTAAAAAATCTTTAGGGTAGATGGAATGAAATGAGTATGTATGTGTGTGTGTGTATACATCACTAAGAAAGCATATAAATATATGTTAGCTATTATTTTTAATAATAAAGCAGATTTATATACTCTATAGAAGTGAAATAATCACCCCAAACTTAGTGACTTAAGACAACCACCACCATTTATTATTTCCCATGATTCTGAGGGTCAACTGGGTTCAGCTGAGCTGCTCTTCTGCTCCAGGTAGTATCAGCTAGGGCTGCAGTCATCTGAGGGCTCCAGGCTATGTTCCACCTAGGCTGGAACATCCAAAGGGATTTACTCATGCGCATAGATGTTGACACTGGCTTTGGGTTGTTGTCCAGAGTGCCACATGGCTTGGGATTCTCACAGCATGAAATCTGAATTCTATAAAGGAGTATCCCAAGTGTGCGAAGGGGGAAGCTACAAAATGTGTTAAGATCCAACCTTGGAAGTTACACAGTCACTTCTGCCACATTTTATCTATCAAAGCAAGTCATGCGCAGGCCCGGATTCAAAGGGAGAAGAAAAAACTCCAACTCTCAATGGGAAGAATGGCAAAGAATTTGCAAGAATCTTTAATCCATCACACACTGTTAAGTAGAGGGGAAAAATGTGCAGTTACCATTTTTGTAACAAGGGAGCTTTTATATATACTTGCATATATATAATAACACATCTAAAACATCTAAAACAGCATATGTATGTAACACATGCGTATGGGTATATGAATGTGTATATGTGCGTACTATATACAATAACTATCTTTAGACAGATACATAAACTAGTAATGGAGAGAGGAACCAGGAGACTGAGCTGAAAGGTTGAGTTAATTTTTACTGTATGTGAACTGTATTGTTTTAATTATTTCCATCATGTCTGCGTTTTATTTATTCAAAGTGAATAAATAAAAATGTAAAGAATTAGCAATAATATTAATGTTTCATCAGTTCTTAGAATGAGGAGAAATCATTCCTGGAAAAGCAACTCCATGAAACAAATCTTTCACTCTGCTACTCATTATTGAATAGCTTAATATTGAATAGCTTCGGATAACTTTGAGTTGTCCTCACTGACCAGAGAGGTCCTCCCCAAAGGAGTGTGTGTGTGTGTGTGTGTGTGTGCGTGCGTGCATGCACACACACACACACACACACACATACACACATTACTGGTAAGGCTTTTTGAAACCACCAAAATAGTTCATATGTCTGTCATGTTCTCATTAAGAATCGGGTTACTGGATGTTTGAAAAATATTTTTCCATTCAAAATAAAAGTCATCATTTATCTGTGACTAGCATAACATCTCATTTATGTTTAAAATAGAAGAGCAAAATGACTCCACCAAATCGGGAATTTGTAAATACAGTATCATATTTGGATAGACACATAGCTGTGGATTTCAGCATCATTGTTTGGTAGCTGTGGTTTTGTGCTATTTCTCTGTGGTATTATATTAGATGGTTGCAGGGAGGTTCAATTTTTCTTTTACAAAGAAGGAACAAAAACAGAGTAAAGGCACAAATTCCTATCCCTCTTGTGTGCATTAGTGAAGAAAACCATAAAGTCATTTCAAGGAGGGGGACAGAATGTTCTGTCTGCTCTGCCTCTGCTTGCTGTGTGAGACCCTCTCATTCTGAGGGGCTAGTGGAACCACTGGAGCAGGAAAGAGATGATTCCAGCCTCCAGAGCTTATGCACATGTTGTTATTGCAAAGTTTAGACTTTTATTTTGGGATTTTGCTTGTCCAGAGCAGAATCTATTGAATTTCACTTTTAAAAGTCCTATTCTAACTTTATGGATTTCGCAGCAAGTGTCCCAGATTTTTCACTTTCGTTCTTAGTTTTTAAAATATCCATTTGCACCTCCATTTGTGACCCCATTTAGCATGATGCTTTGAGCAAAGACCAACCAGACTGAACACTTGAGAATTTCAAGCATAATTAAATTAAGCAAAGGTCGAAGTGCTATTCAAAGAGAATCTTATAGGTCAGATTCACTTCCTCATTCCCCCTTGCCTGTAAAATGGAATTGGGGGGGGGAAATTATAAATTATCAGCTTCTCTATAATCACCAACATCATTATTCTGGACTCACAGATTATATGACATGATTGTGTTTATATAGTCATAACATTTTAAAACTGAAAGGACCTTAGAGATTATAAAGAAGAAACACAAGTTCAAAGTGGTTAAATGACATGTCTAGAGTCACACAGGTGGTTAATAAAAAGTTCCAGATAAAACTCAGGTTTTGCAACTCCCAACCCATTGCTCCTTTTCCTGTGCTACAATATTAAAGCTATTGTTGCAAGGTTTGATGTCACTGTTGCCTTTATCATTTTTATGGTAGAGTGGAACACACCAGGAATTGCCGTGCTATTGAGCCATTGTGCAGGGCTGGAGTCCAGGTGGGGAGATGATGGTTCTCTATTCAGGCTTCAACAAAAATCATGCTTCTTACGTTCTTAGCATTTGTTTGTGCTTTTGGTTAAGATTTTGTTGGAACACAAGGTTCCACAACTAAAGCATTTGAAAACCACATCAATAGTTCGATCTAAATTTAATTCAGGGTATAGGTTTAATAGAACATATATAAAGCATGCATAAGAAGCTGATTAACATGCCCTAAAGAAGTTCGTTTTGTGACTGGTGCAGTTGTGGATCGAGTCAGGATTCTGAGCTAAGTGAGCTATGGTTTTGTGCTATTTCTCACTAGTCTCTAAGTTCTGATGTCTTCTTTCTCTTCCATGTAGCTCAATGGTTCCCAACTGGGGTGATTTTGCACCCAACCCCAGGGACATTTGGCAAGACCTGGGGATGTTTTTGGTTGTGACAACTATGGAGGGAGTGCTACTGGTATCTAGTAGGTAGAGTCCAGGGATGCTACTGAACATCCTGCAGTGCACAGGACAATCCTCACAACAAAGAATGGTCTGACCCAAAATATCCATTGTGTCATGGTGAGAAACTCTGATCTATATAAACCCTACCTATCAGTTGGGGCCAACTCAAAGCCCACTGCTTCTCTTTGATGTTTTTGTGCACTCTACCAGAGATTTTATGATTTCTACTCTCTGATTTAGTAGTTAATTGAATAATTGTCTAACTTGCTCATAATTTCTTTAAGCTAAGATTAATCTTGGCTGCTCAACTAGATAATAAGTATCTCGTGGAAAGAGAGACTGTTCTATGAATACCTGTTCTGGATGCCTTATAAGCACCTAACCTTGGCTAAACATATAGGAAATGCTTTTCTGGGGGAATATGTGAAAGAAAAAGTTCAAAGAATGTCCCAGGTGCCCAGGGGAGCTGCTTAAAAAAGAATCAGGAATTACTAATAAAGAAAGTCAGTAGATTTTTCTAGCTGGTGAGGATGATGACAAAGATGGCAGTAAAAGGCAAGAAGACATGGGGAAGAGAGCAGAGGCAAAGTGGAAGGGAATTTTGAAACACACAGAGGAGTTAATGGTAGGACAGGTAAATAAAGGGAGCCTCTGAAGATATCATTCATCATCCATTCAGCATATACTTACAGAGCATATTCTAGATGGGCACTGTTGTAGGCATGGTAAAATAGTAACGAACATAACAGGGTATATGGGGGCTGATATACTTCTGATGGAGGGAGGGATAGATCATTTATCAACTAATGATACAATATAATGTATTATCTATGCATGCTATGTATATACAGACATACGTACAACTTAGATAATGTCCAAACTATATCTATAATGTAATACCAGATAGTGATAAGCAGTGTTGTGCTAATAGGAGTGACCAACTGGCTTTGGGGTGGGAACAGCATTTGCCATTTTTTCTGGTATAAATACTCTGACCACAGATGATTTTAAGCTACAAATGTGAGGTTGTTGAACACAGAATTGGGAATAGTTAATATACACAGTGCTGTAAAGAGAATACAAAGCAGGTTTAGGAGACTGAGGATGGCGGGGATGCTATTTTTGATGCTGCAGTCAGAGAAGGTCTCTTCAAGGATGACATTTGAATAGTGAGGTTTCATTTGAAAAAAGTGACTTCATTTTATCAATATGATTAGTGACTTCATGATACCTCACTTATTTCCCCTTCTCCCTGTAGAGCTGCAAATGTGGGCAAAATTGAGATTCTGCCAGACCTTTCTCTTTCTCAGAGGAGCAACAAATGAGAGACCTCAGAGGACAAACCTAAAAAGAGAGAACAAACTAACTCCCTTCCCTACATCATACCCCTGGGATTTTGCATGTGGTTAGAAGGCTCTGTAAGAGTAGAGGCTGTCACCATATCTGCGGAGGTACCAGGGTCTTTACCTAGAGCTGGCTGAAAATCTTCTCTCTTTCCCAGAGATAGATGGGAGATTTTTTCTAAGACTTACTCTATAACATGAGCCTGAGATACTTGACAAGGCAGTCGTACTTCAGGTTGTAACATTCTCCACAAGCTTTCTGTTTTTTTTTTTAATGCATGCGTATAGGACTTTCCATTTTCAAATGGATGCCCACAGAACTCCACAATTACAAACTGGTGTTGGCCTAAGAGAGTGACAATTTGGTTGTAAAATAGGTTCAGTTTGTAACTTCTAAGGGTGGATGATAGATTTCCAGGAGTAAAAAAGCTGGAAACATTAGGGAAATGTTTTCAAACTTTCTTCAACCAAGCTACTGATTTAAATGAAAAAAAAAAAGTCTCCCAAATGCCAAAAAAGCATACTTCAGATGTCCTCATCAACTGTGAGACAGTTGCTTTCCCATGAAGACCTGCCATATGGACAGTATGAGAAATCTCAAATTAAAATAAATTGTTATTCAGAGAGAACCTTTCATTTGAGCCAAGACTCCTGACTTTACATTTTACAGCCTTTGCCACACAATTATGAGGTACAGTTGGGTTGTTTAAACATTTTGTTGTATTTAATCCCCCAAGTGCAGCAATTTTTGTTTTACCCTCTTCCCTACACCACAGTGGTCCTATAGCCAGCGTGAGAGAAAACAGGAGCCCTGGACCCCAATTCTCACCTTCTGGTTCCCCTTCCCCCACTTGGGCTTCTGGGCCTCAGACACAAGGCCAGGGTGCTAAACCCGGTAGGATCAGGTCTTCCCTTAAAATGCTAAGTTGGCTTAGGAAGGAGACAGGGAGAGTCGGTTGGGTGGGACCCTTGGTTCTGATTGTGCAGTCAGAGTGACCTGTGGGGACATTACTTCAGCAACTGGGGACTAGTACCAGGAAGACAGACTGGTCTTGCTTTGGCTACATTTGGCATCAGGAGGGAGGACAATCATGTGCTCAGTGCTTACAGGTCAATCTTGCTCTCTGGGGTTCTCCTTTAGCTCTGAACCTCTGATGGTTTGGGGGATGGTCACTGGAAATGTTGGCAGGAGGCAAGTAAACTAAGGTGAAGGTTCAAGCCAATTGTGTTCATTTGCTTGGGTTGCCATAACAAAGTACCACAGACTGGTGGAAGAACCCTTCCTTGCCTCTTTCAGCTTCTGGTGGTCCCATGTATTCCTTGGCTTTTGGCAACATAACTCCAGCTTCTGCCTCCACCTTTATATGGCTGTCTTCCCTCTGTGTTCAGATTTGTCTCTTCTTATAAGGACACTGGTCATATTGGATCAGAGTCTATCCTACTGCAATATGACCTCATGTCACCTTCACTAATTACATCTGCAATAACCCTACTTCGAGATAAGGTCATATTTTAAGGTACTGGGGGTTAGGGATTCAACAGATCTTTTGGAGGATTATAATTCAATCTATAATTCTACCGAAGAAAGGGAGAGTTTTTCCAATGAATATACTCCACTCTTAACACATGCACAGAGCCTCTGCCACCAAACAGGTGAGCCAGAGGAAACAGCTGGCTGGTCTCGGCCAAGATTGCAATTCAAAAGCCATAATTTTGTTGAAATCCTTGCCTCAACCACAAATGCAAGGGAACTTGGGACAGCCTCCTAGTTTTAGAGCTATAACTCTTAATTCTGCAACTTGTGGAGGTTTAACCACACCTGTAATGTTATTTTAACTGTCACTTGTGATTTAATGCAGCTTATATGTGGCATGGGTTTCTCATCAGCAGCAGTATTAAGAGAGGGCTGTGGAGCCTCCCTCATTTGTATCTGCAACTCTTCCTGCTCACCCAATCTCACAGGCCCAAAAGGCAGATTTCTAGTTTCCTTGCTGCTATTTCTCTACTCCTCATCTTCTGTTGTCCTTTCTCTCCTGGCTGGCTGGAACAACCCCAAAAATACTCTGAGCTGCAATCCTGTCTGTAGAGCTCACCCCACCACGGGGAAAGAGGCTTGTGGAGACCAGAGGGTGGGAGCTCCCCAGTGTTAACAAGGGCCACTGAAGAAGACATCCTGGTCAGAGCCCTCTCTTTATTTCAGCAGCCCTGGCAATCCTTCTCTGTTACTTGCTCTCATCTCAAACCCTTCAACTACCTGTCCCACTTGCAGCTAAACAAGCTGACAGAATGGTGTTTGATACAGAGTAAGAGAGAGAGGAGTTCCTTTTCTCTCCATGTTTAGGGGTGAACGGGGGTTTCCTGGGTACTGTATAATTTACTTTTTATTTTATTCATTCATTTATTCATTCATTCATTTTTTATGGTGACATAGGTTAACAAAATCCAGTAAGTTTCAGCTGTACACTTTAACAGCAAGGCATATATACATATTTACATTGTGTATTCACCTCCCATACTTAGATTTCTTTCTGTCATCACATATTTGATTCCCTTTACCCCGTCTACCTCTCCCCTCTCACCTCCTCCCTCCTGTCTGGTAACCACTAGTCTATAGTCCATGTCCATGAGTCTCTGCTTGTTTTTCATGTTTTTTTTGTTGTTGTTGCATTTAGGTTTATATCCCACACATAAGTGATATCACATGATTTTCAACTTTTTCTATCTGGCTTATTTCACTTAGCATGATTATCTCGAGGTCCATCCATGTTGTCATAAATGGCAGTATTTCATCTCTTCTCATGGCTGAGTAATATTCCATTGTATATATGTACCACAGCTTCTTTAGCCAATCATCTATCATAGGACACTTTGGTTGCTTCCATGTCCTGACCACAGTGAATAATGCTGCTATGAACATCGGTGTACAAATATCTTTTTGGATATGGGTTTTCAAGTCTTTGGGGTAAATACCCAGTTTATGGTAGATCAATTCTTAGTTTTTTGAGGAACATTCCATACTGTTTTCCATAGTGGCTGTACCAATTTGCAGTCCCACCAGCAGTGTATGAGTGTTCCTTTTTCTCCATTTCCTCTCCAACATGGTTTAATTTACTTTTACATGAGCTGTGAGATAAAATGATCTTTATTTATTCTTTGGAGGAAGAGGCCCCAATAGTCACAATGCAGACTTTTCTTCCAAATTAACATAGTGAACAAGGAAGAGATCCTCTCCCAACACGCACACCCTCATACAGATATTTTCTTTTTTCAGCACATTAAAAATGCAGATGTTTTTATGATCGTAGGCCAAACAAACAAACTAACTAAAACAAAAGCCATATTTAAGAGCCCACACTCCAGGAAATCAATTTCAGGCCCCCTTAGATTTTAGACCACTCCCCATAACACCTATAAATGCTGGCCTAAATTGAGGGTTCCTAACCTTGTTTTGAGATATGGAAATTTTTGCAGCTTGGGGAAGACTACGCATATATTCTTTCTCAGAAAATTGTTTTTAAATGCATTAAATGAAATGCAAAGGTTTATAAAGCAAACCAAATATATCGAATATAGTTATCAAAATGTTAAAAAACAAATTTGTAATATAATATCTACATCTTTGTTAATGTTTTAAATAAGATCTAGCAGCAATAACTACTGTAATTTTTAAGTGGTGTTGAGCATAAGAATAATATTTTAAGATATCTGCAACAACTGTAATGTAATGTATCTGTTATTTCTGTTGGTGACAAAGTCAGAAGTGTGGTTAATACCACTGAGATGTGTGGCCTATATTCCTAATTGAAGAAAATGCTTAATTTCATATAGAGGTGAAGAAAGATAAAGATGTAATTTTGAAAAATTTTCTTTTCCAATCACGGTTGACATACACTGTTATTATTAGTTTCAGGTGTACAACACAGTTGTTAGACATTTACATACCTTACAAAGTGATCATCCCGATAAGTCTAGTACCATCCGGCATAGTACATAGTTATCACAATATTATTGACTATATTCCCTATGCTGTACTTTACATCTCCATGACTGTTTTTGTAACTGGCAATTTGTACTTAATCCCTGTCACCTTTTTCACCCCTCCCTCCAACCCCCCATTTGGCAACCATCAGTTTGTATCTATGAATTTGTTTCTGTTTTGTTTGTTCGTTTATTTTGGTTTTTTTTGGATTCCACATATAAGTTAAATCATATGTTTTTTTTTCTTTCTCTGTCTGACTTACTTCACTTAGCACAATAAATACCCTCTAGGTCCATTGGTGTTATCGCAAATGGCGAGATTTCATTCCTTTTATGACTGAATAATAGTCCATTGTATGTGTGTGTGTGTGTATCTATATATGTGTGCGTGTGTGTATATATGTATATATATGTATGTATAGATGAATGTATAGAGATGTGATACACACGCACACACACACACATACATATGTATGTGTATATATGTGTGTGTGTATCTATATATGTGTGCGTGTGTATATATATGTATATATATATGTATGTATAGATGAATGTATAGAGAAGATGTGATACACACGCACACACACATACATATGTATGTGTATATATGTGTGTGTGTATCTATATATGTGTGCGTGTGTATATATATGTATATAGATACAACACACACATATATACACATACATATGTATGTGTGTGTGTGTGTGTGCGTGTGTATCACATCTTCTCTATACATTCATCTATTGATGGACACCTGGACTGCTTCCATATCTTGGCTATTGTAAATAATGCTGCAATAAACATAGGGGTGAATATATCTTTTTGAATTACTTTTGGACTTCAGATAAATACTCAGAAGTGGAATTGCCAGGTCATATGATAGTTCTATTTTTAACGTTTTGAGGACCTCCATACTGTTTTCCATAGTGGCTGCACCAATTTACAATCCCATCAAGCAGTGTATGAGGGTTCTCTTTTCTCTATACCCTTGCCAACACTTGTTGTTTGTTGATTTATTGCTAACAGCCATTTTGACAGGTGTGAGGTGATATCTCATTGTGGTTTTGATTTACATTTTCCTTATGATTGGTGATGTTGAGCATCTTTTCATGTGTCTGTTGGTTATCTCTATGTCCTTTTTGGAGAATTCTCTATTGAAGTTCTCTGCCCGTTTTATTTTAATCAGATTGTTTGTTTGGTTTTTTTGATGTTGAGCTGTATGAGTTCTTTAGATATTTTGGACATTAACCCTTATTGGATAAGATGTGATTTTTTTTCCCCCATACAAATTCACTGATTCTTTGGGGACCTGTGGACCCAGATCAGAACCCCTGGCCTGTGGAGATGTCTCCATCTTCCCAGCTCTTTATCACCAGAGTCCTCCACAGTGGCCTGTATAGGTCACATTGTCCACACTTCTTATCATCCCTCACCGTCAGAGGAAGCTGAAGCAAATTCTTAGCCCTGCCAGAAGGAGGCAGAACTTAGAAAGTCTATATCCGGGTCCCTGAGTCTGAGTTTGCCTCTTCAGAACATCCCATCTGCCTCTCCTTGGGGATCATAGCTCTAGCTTCTTTCCCTGCAAATGCCTGTCCTCTCTCTCTCCATTCCTCATGGCTATGGGCATGGTCCTTGAAAGCTCCATTCCTGCTGTACTTGTTCATTTGTGGTTCCTGCAGCCAGGCCAGGGTCAGTCCCTGCCTTTCTATGTGCCAGTCTATCTTATGCTGCCCCTGTGAAATAAGCTGCTCTCCCTAAGGTCCCACACCATTCACCATGAGCCCCTTTGTGCACTAACCACTCACCTGCCCTTTCTACATCTCTCCCTTATGCCTAACCTTATCTCAGTCTGCTGCCCCACAAAGCATTCTATCATCCTTGTCCTGGTTCATACAGCATAACAAGGTCTCTGTTTTTGGCCAAAGAATCAGCAACTTCTGATCTTCCACCTGTTCTAGACCATCCTTGATCAAATTCCTTTTTTTAATCCAGAGCCTCCTTTATACTCAATATATAGTTAATAATTCCCTCCCTCATCTTGGGGAAAAAATGGAAATACTAGAGTCCTCACAGATGTTGAATCAAAATTGCATTTAATTATTTTAAGAAAATCTTATGTAGCACTTATGATGTTCAGAAACTATTCTATACACTTTACAAATTCATTTCATCTATGTGACACTCCTATGAGTTGAGTACAGATGAGGAGATGGAGGAGCAGAGTAGGGTTGTCAGATTCAGCAAATAAAAATACAGGATACCCAGTTAAATTCAAATTTCAGATAAACAGCAAATATTTTCAGTTGTTTATTTAATATGTCTCACGCAACATTTGGAACATACACTAAAAAGTTATTTGTAGTTCATCTGAAATTAAAATATAATTTCTGTCCTGTATTTTATCTGGCACCCTACACAGATAGGTGGAGCAACTTACAGAACCAGCAAGTGACAGAGCCAGGATCGAAACCCAGCAACTCTTGCACTTAGCCATCTTCTGCAGGAAGATGGAAGTTACATTATTGCAACACATGGAACATGTATTCCTTGCAATGGTTCTGGGAGAAATCTCTGTTCAGAAATCAGGCCAGTTTGCTATTGGAAGTTACTGCTAAAGACCTAGTCCAGTGAACCCACTTCAAATGAGGTAATGGTGTGGCCCAATCACAGCTGCTCTAATAAAAGATGCCTGATTGAAGCAAGAACTTTCTGTGTTGGCCCTATTAAAAGCTGAATAGTTTGGCTCTGATGTGAAAAAGGAAGGCTTAACTTGCTCTCCAGCTGGTGGGAAAATTTTTTCATGCATCAGCCATAGAGTCCTGCAGAATCATCCAGTTTGCATACCTCCTTGTCTTCTGCCTGGTTGTAAAGAAGACACCAATAGAAGGCATTTTCCGCCCACTATCCATCACGCCCCACTGGTCTCCAGAACTCCCATTAATATGCAAGTGGATGATCCAAGCTAAGTGATCACTCTGGCTCTCCAGCTGCCCTTCACATCAAGAATCTGAAACAGAGTTCACTGAATTGCATTCCTTAGCAGAGAGTAGAATCTTGGATACCCTGAGTGTGTAGTTTCTTGTGTCAGTCTTCCTAGCAGAAATAGGCACTCTCAGCAATGATGAAAACATAAAATTGGTACGACTCTTATAAAGGGAACCTTGGCAAAATCTATTAAAATCAGAAGTCGGCATACCCTTTGAACCAACAATTTCCCTTCTAGGAAATTTAACTACAAATCTACTCTTCCACATTTGTGCAAAGTGGCTTGAACAAGGTTATTCACTGCAGCATCATTGGCCCTAACGAAATATTTGAAACAACTTAAAGAATCCTCCAAAGGGAACATACATAAGTTATAGTGTATCTATAGTATGGAATAATAGTATGCAATACTATACAGCCATGAAAAGGGACTTAAGAAACTCATGCATGAATGTGAAAAGCTCTCCAAGATATATGGTAAAGTATAGAAAAAGAAAAGATGAAGTAGACCAAAAAACTATTGGTAAAAAACTTTGAGAGGAGAAGTACATATGAATATATGTGTGTATATTTGCTTGTATATAATGAAAATGTTCCTGAAAGAACAGAAGAAGCAGGTAACATTAATTGCTTACAGGGAGAGAAACTGGGTGACTGGGGGACAGAGGTGGGGAACTGGTCACTGCATAGTCTTTAAGCAATCGTATCATGTGAATTCATTATTTGTTAAAAAATAAATATTATTAATAAAAAAAACACTTATCTGCACCATACACTAAAAGATCATTTAACTGGGACTGGGGAGGGAGGTAGTGGGAATTGTGACCTACAATTCTCTCATTAGATTTGGAGATAAAAATAAGATCTTGTTTGACTTCCTGAAAGTTTCCTTCCAGTGAGTGCCTTGTGGTAAATAACAGGTTCTGAGACAGCATACAAATTTGGATTTCTATTTGTCTCATAAACTCTATGTGGCAACACTGTTTTATGCACTTTATAAATATTAATTCATTTAATCTTTATAGTAACCCTATCAGGTAGTAACTATTAACATCCCCAGTTTACAAACAAGGATACCAAGGAGCAGAGGGGATAGGTCACTTGCTCAAAATCACACAGCCTAGTATTTTGCAGAATTGGAATTCAAATCCAGGGATCTGGCTCCATAATGTGAATGTTTAAACATTAGAATAATGGGAAATTGGTGAGATTTCAAAACCAGATGTCCTGAGCATTCCCTGAACAGGCATGTTAAGTCCGTGTAACCATAAGACTAGCCTAGAGGTTCAGGATGTATCCAGACAATTAGATGAATTGGCATTAAAATGGTCTAGACAGATTTTGGAATAGTCCTGGTTGTTAACATGGAATTATACCCTCTTTTCAGGAAACTCACAAGACCTCTGATTTGAAAGCTTGTCAATGTCCCACTACTCTAGCTGCTTAAAATGCAAATAGTTTGGAGAACACTTTCATCTCTACCAACAAAAGCCTAATTAGAGGCTAACATGTAAATAAGTGGTCTTGTAAGAAATGGCCTGGTACTTGGACCTGTGAGAGAAAGATAGAGAAGTTTTTATTTTGATTGTCAGTATGATTGCTACTGAGTACGGCAGGGAGCATCATTTCTGCCAAAAGATGTGGCAAAGGGAGAGTTCATTCGGATTTTTCAGAGTCATCTCAGTCATATCTCTTGTTTTGCTCTCCTAAATGCTGAAAAATGGACACTGCTCACCTCCTCCTTCTTTCCCAATCAAGGAGGCACAGTGATACCCATTCCCTGTCACTCTAGGGTCACACCAGACACCATGGCCACCAACTCTGGTTTCCCTGCCATAAAGCAGCTTCCAGAAGATATGCTTTGTGGGCTGTGAGACTGCCTGCTGCAAGGGCTGACTGCGTTCTGTGACAGCATGATCCATTGGCTGCTCTTTGGAAGACAGTCTAGTAAAAAGAATTGGCCCCTGCTGGTGTTTAAAAGGTGCTGGAAGGGGAGTGTTAATTTATTGCTAATATACGCAGTGTTAAAAATAGAAAGAAAAATGTCTTTTGTTCCCACTTTGCCTTTTGGTGCAAAAAGCCCGGGGGGTGGGGTGGGGGAGGCGGGTTATCTAGTGACCATGATTAGAGGTCATGTTTTGTTCAAAATCTAAACCTACCTGTACAGTCAGCTGAGAGGTAGGGGAAAGAAATTCATGCCAGTGTGGAAGTTTCGTGAAGTTGCTGTCCTCTGCAGAGGTCAGAATGCGCTTGCCACACTGATGTTGGGAGCATTTATCCCCTGGCCCCAGACCTCCTTAACTTGCATTTGTATTTCCTGCTTGTGGACCTGAGGCAGCACTAATGCATTCTGGAAACTTGCAGTGTGTCAGGTCTGCTAATGACAGTCAGGGAGGAAACAGGCTCAGGATCCCTGAGACCTTTATT
Source organism: Eonycteris spelaea (assembly GCA_003508835.1). Lineage (NCBI taxonomy): Eukaryota > Metazoa > Chordata > Mammalia > Chiroptera > Pteropodidae > Eonycteris > Eonycteris spelaea. The sequence goes on along the minus strand of PUFA01000387.1, from coordinate 558,100 downwards.
TTGGGATCTGAAACAGGCTGGGAGAGAAAAATGGCCCTTCACAGAGGTGCCCAATAAACAGTCTTTGGATTGAAGACCTGTTGACTCAGAGTGGTCAGACGGGAACAGTATTTAAGAGAGAGGCAAGGAGTCTTCCGTGAGCTTCGAAGAGCTGATCTCCTCCTGTACTTATGTATTTTTAAAGCTCTAATGGGTTTTCTGACTCTGAGATATGAGCATGCCCAAGGGGGGAAATCAGCAGCGTGAGAAGGCTCACCAGGCATTGCTGTGAGATGGGACTCTGCAGTAAACACTTTTCACAGCTCCTGGGACCCAACGACCAATCACTTCCGTACTTGGCAGTGCCAACCCTTAAACTGTCCCTCATTTTTAGGGAGCTAGTAGATCCCCTAGGAATTAGGCTTGCCTGCAGTTGGGATATGTTCCAGTGAGTAATTAATTCCATTAACATATTTGGAGTTTCAACTGCCTTTCACATAATCTACCTCTATAAAAATTCATGAATTGAGGCAAATATTTATAGCCTGAAATTGCCTCCCCGGCCAACTCGGAGGAGGAGAAATGATAGTAGCCTAGATGTAACTGCCTATACTGCTCTTTAGAGATTGTCCAAAATATAGGATTCTTTTTCTAGAGAAAAATTTAAGCACATTTTCTTCATCTGATTCCCTCACTGTTCTCTCCTTTCCCCTCTCCTCCCACCACTTCTGATTCATCTAAATCCATTGGAAATGGACTAGCCCAACCCCTAAATGAGAAAAAGGCCAGGTTGGACTAGCCCACCCCCTAAATGAGAAAAAGGCCAAGCTATCTTCCCCACGGGGTAGGGAAGCTCCAAGAAGATAATTTCTCAGCGCTAAGTATCCCTTCCTCTGGCCTGACTGCCTTAGAGTGACGTACTTTTTATTCAGTCGTGTTGTGTGTTTTCCCTGGCTCGGGTGGAAAGGTCACCCACTCAGCTTTCTGTGCCATGAAAAGAGATTACTTGGGGCCTTCCAGAGAGGTCTCCTTGACATGAGACCCTTAGATGTTTATCATTTGGGGGGAGGCGGTGAGGAGGGTTCTTAGCTTATACTGGCCCAGCGTTTTATTCAGCAAGGATGTCACCATTAGCCTGGAGCTGGGTAAGAAAGCTGTGCATTCTGTCCTTTCAGGAAGAAAAGGGATAGGGATAGGATGAGGCTTTAGAGAGAAAAATGATACAACCAAAAAATACAAATAAATACTGAATGAAGAACATAATTACATCTGTTATTTTTATTTATGTCATACAATCAGAAACCACAGTTAAAACCTTCTTCCTCCGGAAATAAAAATGTGATTTTCAATCATTGCTGGGTGAGTTACCTTTGAATCTTAAATTGCAACCAGGCTAATGTGGCCCCAGCTGTACAAGTCCATTTTCCTTTACTTCTTGTCCCCACTTCCTTCCCACAGAAATAAAGTGATCCAGATCTACTAACAGGTATGACATTAATCAGCAATCCAGTAGAAATGAGAAAGTCATTCCAGCAGCAGGCAAGTCTTACAGCTGTGAGCCAGGACCTTCAAGTTTGTGTGAAAGTTATATGAAAACAAAAAATCTTGTCTAATCAGAATCTCATACCATACCCAGTCTAATCCTCATGGGTAAATATATTAATTTGTGTTTAGCATCAGTGTCACTCACCGCCCCAACCACCCCCACCCTGGAAAAAGCAACCAGTGTTGAGAAACCATTTAGTTTATACAATATTACATATAACTACCAGTTCATATATTTGCATTTGCTATTTCTGTGCTGCTTATATTCATGATTGAGGACACATGGCTCGCACAAAGGAGTTCTTAAAGATTTATCAAAGGAGAGAAAGAGGCAAAAAGAAAATGGTGAAACAGCTTCCCATGAAGATAATAAATTGCATTGGTAGAAAAGTCTTAGCTTTATTTTCCCATTTTTACACAATGATACACATGAGATGTGTGGCTAATTATAATCACTCTAAACTTATAGCAATGAAGGGAATAGAATGTTTGAAGCCCCTTGGTCCTGAATGCCCTTAACAACCACACTAAATGGGCATATTTAACAACTGTGACCAGGGTCAGCTCATGAAGTGGGCACGTGGGACTTTTTGCTACCAAAGTATTACTGTGAGAGAAAACTCGACGCTGAGCCAGGATAACTGGTCAGCCACAGCTGTTTCTCTTGGATGCCGAGGAAGTAACAGCAGCCTAGATAGAACTTGGATTTCTCACCTGTAAAAGCAGCAGGTTTCCGTTTAAAGAGCTACTAAGTCCCTTCCATTGGAATATTCTAGGATTTTGAACTAGAATAATACTTGGACCAAATTTTTCTTCTAGGGAGAAGTAAATACAGTTCAATGTGACAATTCAGTTCAAGGATCAGATGGTCTCTTGGGCCATAGCTATGATGTCAGAGAGGTGAACTAGTAAGTAGTTTTCACCTTTTGTTGATCACAGGTTCCTCTGAGTCTGATGAAAACTGGATTCTCTCCTCAGAAAAACATACATGTGCCTATTTATATTCACTTTGTATATTGCATCGAGGGTGGTAGATTTCCAGATTCCAGTTGAGAATTGCCAGACAGGAGGTTTGCAAGCCTAACCCAATTTCTAGATGTCTGTAACTCCATCATACAGCTCTAGGCTGTAAAATGGTTTTAGCATTTACTAGCTCATTAGATATTTTAGCTTCTAAGATCATCTCAGGCCAGAGGTGAGGGATAGCCCTCAAATACCTACTCACTCCCAGACCTTTTCTGTTCTACCTTCTTCCTGAGTTGTACCCTGGTTAACATTATTTATATCTAACAAATATTAACACATACTGTGTGACAGACATGTAAATTTTAAAAATTAATGTATTTAATCCTTACAAAACCCCTATGACATAGATAGTATTGTCATTCCCATATTACAAGTGAGAAAACCGGGGCACAAAGAAGTTAGATAATTTGCCCAAGATCATTGAGCTAGTGGTGGATCTGGGTTTTAGACTCATCATTCTGGCTCCAGAGTCTGTGCCCTTAACCACCAAGCCCATTTCTCAAATATTTGGGTAATAGAGATTCGAAAATGAAAAACATTCTGTGAAAATTCTTAAAGTTGTATACTTATGATTTGTGTATGTTTCTGTATGTATGTTATACTTAAATTAAAAATTTACAATGAAAAATATTAAAAATGTACTATATAGGTCAGGAATACTTTTGGCAGCAAAAAAAAATCTTGAGAACAGTGGCTTAAACCAGAGGGATGTTTATTATTTGTTTAACAAAGAGGTGGGTGGTCTCAGAGTGGTATCCCAATGACCCAGGCTCTTTCCACTCTTCCTCTTGCCCTCTTGGCAATTTCTCCTCATAAGATGGCTACTATGCCTCCAACCACCACATCTGCATAGCAAGGGATAGACGGTAAAGGAGATCTCTTTGCCTAGTTCTCTCCTCTTGCAAAGCCTCCCAGCAGACTTTTTCTATTAGTCTCTGGTCAAAATTAGGTAAAATGGTCACCTTTGTATAAGGGAAACTGGATATGTGGGTCTCTGACTTGTCCAGCCTCTATGGCTGTGATGGAGAAGGGAGAATGGGTGAGAATGAACATTGGGTATCGCCCAACAGTGTCTGCTATGCAGTCCCTGGATAACAACACTTCCACATTGAGAGAGGAAGAGAGGAACAGAAGTGAAGGGAAAGCATTTTACAGAACAAAGGTAGACAATTACTACTTTTCTCTTAAAAATTGCCTTTCACTGATCCCTTGAGAAGAAGAATATAACTGATAGTGAAAACTATTTGGAACAGAAAATTTGAAAGTCTCTTCCATCAAATTGGAGGGATGAGCTCTTAACCAATGGCTTAATTTGAGTCTTTGAAAAACGGCCTTTTAATTATCTTCCTTAATGGAGTGTACATCAAATTTAGTGTGTCTCCCAGACACCAGGCTAGATTTAGCCAGATGGTACAAATTTTCCAAGCTTCTACTAATTCTCATGCGTTTTAGCAGTTAGAATGCCTAAAGGAAGTACCATTCTGGTAGGAAGAGAAGAGCAGTTGGTTAAGTGGTCTTGCCATCAGCTTTGTGTCTGGGTGGCAATGATCCTTCTACTGTTTACATTATCTACTAAACTCTTTAAAATTCAGGTCTGGGGAAGGAAGCAGTTTTCTACAGCTTTCAAGAAAACCTATCACCACAGTGTTTGGTTTGTAGAGTTTTGTCTTAGTCTAAGTTCACACAGAAGAATATGTTGAGACAAGGATTATGGTACAAATAGTTTCCTTGGTTGATGAAGGAAACACTAGTGGGGATAAGTGAGACAGGGAAGAGTAGGCAATGGGCAAAGGCTGTGTTATTTCGTAAATTAGCATGTTGGTTAAGTGGAACTTGATCTCACTGGGAAATTCTGGGGAGATAGTGTAAAATGCATGCTTCAGGGTTCTTCTACCTGAGGGTAAGGGAGCTGGGGTATTAATGCACTCACTCCATGGTATTATTGGAGAACGGCTACTTCCAAGTGGTGTTACTTTTCTGACATTTCTATCCAAACCCACAGGCAGACAAATCTGGCTTTAGTGGCTAGAGATAGCCCTCAGACAAGGAAATGTGGGTGCTGGCATAAGAAGTGATGAGGGTAAGGGAATGTGGGCATCTTAGAACAAAAGGATAGACCTGAGGGGAATCTCAAATGTCATCATGTCCATGGCCCTCTGTTTTTCCTCCTCCTCATTTTATAATCAAAGTAACTGTGGCCCAAACAGGTAAAGTCTCACCATACCTAGGCAGTGAGTGGCTGGGCTGAAAAGACAATCCAGTTCTCTCACCTTTTCATCTTAGATTCTTTCATCCCTGCCATGTTATTCACAAACCTAGAGGATACTTAAAATAATAAAAGATTATTGCTGAGTTGAATTGTCATAAAATTTAGAAAATAATCTTTCTTTGTGTTATTAGTGGTGTGTGACTATTAAGAAAATATAATTGTTAAAATTAATAAGTTGGTTATGGGACAGAGTAAAAAAAATCATGAACACTCCTTTCTCTGCACATATGCCTCTTAGATCTTAGATGATGTTCCCACAGCTATGAGCAAGACTGCTTTCAGTTCTGGGTCCTTCTGTTATGCCCTTTGGTTATTCTCTGAGGTCTTCTGTTTAAAGTCTGTCCATTTGACTATTAAACACAAGACACCATGTGATGTAGCCAGCCCCATCTTCTTATAACACTCCTAGTGCTTCTTAAAAATGTGTTGAGAAAAGAATTTGCAAAACCTTCTAGTCCCACAGGGTACTAAAGAAATCCTGCAGGTAGAGCTCTGAGATATGAGAATGTTTAGGAAAATATTAGGGAAGAAGAAAGCTCAGTTTCACAAGAATGTCTGAAGTGGAACATTTGGCCAGTATTTCTTTCCAGATGCTTACTCTCTGAGCTATGTAGACTGATCTTCACCCACTTCTGGGGCTCCTAGGTCTCATCAGGATCTCTGCTCCATTCTGACTTTCCTCTAATCTTCTCACTCCACTCACCCATTTCTCCTACTCTAGGAAGAGCTTAATTCTGGATCGGAGATCAAAAGAATTGGAGCAGAAGCAAAGTGAGTCACATAGTGAGTCAAAGTGTTCAGATTGATCTCTCACTGTTAGGTAGATTTTGACATCTTTGTACTCAGAAGTTCATGACTAGATTTTCTAGATGAAAATCTTTAGAAAGAACTATTCTGGAACTTCTCTTTCTTTTGTAGAATATTATACATAATATAAGGAGTAAAAATTTCAGGTATACAGGTCAATGAATTTTAACGAAGTGAATACACCATGTATCCACCACCCAGGTTAAGGTGTGCATTACCAGCACAGAGAGGCCTACTTCACATGCCCCAGTCATTACCAACACCCCAAAAGTAAAGATAATCTTTCACCATAGATTCGTTTTGCATATTTTTGAACTTTATATAAATGGAATCACACAGCATGTACGTTTTTGTGTCTGGCTTCTTTTTCTCAACATTAGATCTGCGAGACTCATCCATGGTGTTGTGAGCAGCAGTAACTTATGTCTTTTTTCACTCTTGTATCCAATTGTATGAATCAACTACAAGCTACCTATCCATTTGGGTCATTTGCAGCATCTTAACACTGAATTTCAGAAGGTCATTGGGATGGAATGGGATAATAATTATATTTAGACATTTATGCCTAAAAACCTTCATCAGCAGATTGACAGTGGCCAATCAAATCTATTTATTCAGCTAACATGTATACAGAGCTTACTGTGTATTAGTGCCGACCTAAGTACTTTATAAATATGAACTCATTTAATTTTCATACCAACAGTCTAAGGCAGGTCACTACTACTATTCCCATTATATGGATGTTGAAGCTTAGGCATAGATTGGTTAAGTCACTTGGTTAAGGTCACAGAGCTAATATCCAGAAGATAAGAAAGTTCTGGCCAAGGGAACTGGCTTAGATCATGTCTCTATAGTGCTTCTTGCATACACTTCTATTACAGCACCCAGAATACTGTGGTATAGGTCTTTATCCATGTTTTTGCTCTTGTAGACTATGAACCTGAGCATGGCATCTGTGTCTTCTTTTTGTTGGTTCAATGAATGAGCCAGGGGCTTTGCTGAAAGAAATGCTTGAGAAGAACGAGTTAGTGTGGGGCAATGAACTCACAAGCACCTTTTCTTACAGTGTCTAATATTTCCTTATTTTCCTGGAGAAAACTGGGAGAGCCAGATCTGTGAGGAGATAGGGATGAGAGAAGGAAAGGGGAAAAGGAGAGAGGCTGCGCTTCCCATTATTGCTGGTTAATGGTGCAAACTGGTCAGAACAGCTTTTATAACTTAAATCAGAGGAGACAGTGAGGAGGGAGAGCCTAGAAAGCTGTGCTGGTCCAATAGAAATATAACGTGAGCCACATGTGTAATTTAAAATTTTCTAGAAGCCACATTTTTAAAAAGTGAGAAAGAAACGTAAAATTAATTGTAATAATATATTGTTTTTAATCCAATATATCCAGATCAGTATCATTTCAAGCTGTGATCAATATAAGAATTATAGATGACACATTTTAGATTCTTTTTTACTGTCTTCAGAATCCATAACACATCTTAACTCAGATCAGCCACACTTCAAGTGCTCAGTAGCTACATGTGGCTACTGGCTACAGTATTGGAACAGCTAGGCCTAGAGCTTTGCTACTCTAAGGGTGCATCACAATGGGAAGTTTGCTAAATACAGAATCTCAGACCCCACCCCAGCCTCATTGAATCAAAACCTGCCCTTCAAAGAACTCCTGAGGTGATTTGTTTGCACATCAAAGTTTGAGAAACCGACCTAGTGATCAACTGCATTAAGAGTATATTTTGTAATGAATGCCAGGTAATAGCTCCCCAACCCTGAAATCGAAAGCACAGGGTCTTTCATTTACTTCATCTGTTAACTCTCCTCCCTCTCTCATTCCTTCCTTCCCTTCATCATTTCCTTCCTTCCTCCCTTGCTTCCCTCCCTAGGCTGGTTCCCACATTAAAAATAAGATTTCTTCAAATCAATACTGCTGCTCCTCTCAAATGACAGTGCCAAGCTATGAAATTCTGCCAGCTCATCCTTTGTGAATGAAGGGAAGTGGATTCAGCCACAGCCCTATCTTTCTGCCATTACCCTGTATTAAATGTCCTTCAATTAGTATGTGCTGCGAGTCTCCTCCAAGACCCACTGCTGGTTTATGTCACTGGTGCATTAACCTCATTGGTTACCAAACGTCCCTATTATTAAGCCATTAAAAGCCAGGCTTGTTCACCTGCCAGGCCTTTAGTTTCCTTTTCCATCTCCTGGACGATTTTCCCAGATGGAATTGTAGTGATTCTTTCCACATCACCTTCTCTTTTATCTAGCAGGAATTTATTTCCTCTGCAACCCTCTCTTCTTTCTCTTTCTCTGTCTTATTCGTTCTCTCTCCTCACAGTGTGCTGTCTTTTTGCGATTTTTTCATACCACTCTCTCTCCCCAGGAGAAGGTAATTACTTGGTTGAGAACAGGTTGGTTATAGCTGTGTGTGTGCATTCACCAAGCTGGAGCCTCGTCAGCAAGGCTGTTTCCAGCCCCTGCTGCCTCAAGTGACATTTGGCAAGTCATCACTTTCCAACCCATCCAATTGTTTCTGCCAGTTTGATGAAATTGCAAAGCAAGTTACAACATTGGCAATTTCAAAATGCATATTGCATAGGGTTATAGAACCATATTTTGGAAACTTGTTTTTGTATATCTTGTCTGCCTTACCTGTGCATTTTTAAAGAACAATGAGACATAATTTTAGCAGTGTTTACTATTAAACTTGATTTTTTAGAGAAAATTTGGGATGAAGTTAGAAATGCTCACCCCCTGGGAATGTGCTTTATTTTCAAGTTGACATTTCACCAAGGAGGCAATGGAAGCTTTCCATTTTGCCAGAGCTGGTGGCCAAATCTGCCCGCCTCCTGCTTTTCTAAGGCCAGCAAGCTAAGAATGGTTTTTACATTGTTTAATGGTTGAAAAAAAAATCAGAAGATAAATATTTTGTGACACCTAAAAACTACATGAAATTCAAATTTCAGTGTCCATAAATCAAGTTTTTTTTGGTACACAGCAACACCATTCATTTATCTATTGTCCATGGCTGCTTTTATGCTACAGTGACAGAGATGAGCGGTTACAACAGACTGTATGGCCTGCACAGCCCCAAATATTAATTCTCTGCTGCTTTACAGACAAAGCTTACTGAACCCCTGGTGATAAGTCACTAATTTTCAACTTAGGCTGCATCTTGGGGAGATTTAAAAAATACAGATGCATGTATCCTACCCCTAAAGATACTGGGTTAATTGTTTGGGGTATATCCTGAAAATAGGTCATTTAAAAACCTCTTCAGGTAGTTATCCTTTGAAGCCAAAATTCAGAACCTCATCACGCAGTGTAAGGAGATGTAAAACTTTATTCACCTGTAATGATTTGAGGACCTAAAAAAATCTTTCTCCGTTAAGTAACATGAAAATACTACTAACTTAATTTCCCTTCTTTGTTCTAATCAAGCTGTTTCTGATTCTTGCCTGCTTGCGTGGCCCTCATTTCATTTCTTTTCCCTCTCTGAGTGTCTTTTTGGCTCACATGTTTCCAAACACCAGTGAAGAAAACCAAGGAAAGCAAGGGAGAATGATGGTCACTCCTTGTTTTAGGGCCATCTCACTGGGACTTTGATTAGGAATTGTGGCTGCTCTGGGTAGAGAAGGCCATGATTGCTGACAAATGCTGAGAAAGTCCCTTCTTTCTTGACCACCTAGCAACATTCCACTTACCTCTCTTTCAAGATGAAGCCTAAGAATTGACTTCTTCTGAAGCCCTTTCTGTCTGCACCCCCACCCTCAGATCTGGTAAAATTGTCCCCTCCAGCCCTTGTAACTCCATTGTAACACACACAGACTTTCCCCCAGTAGCTGGGATACCAGGTTGTATTTACTGGTTTGCATGCCTGTCTCCCACTGTTAGAGTGTTGTTTGCTTGAGGGAAGGGCCATGTCTTGTTAATCTCTGTGTCCCCTTATCCCAGCATCTTGCTTATTGTTCAGCAGGTGCTCAATACATATTTTATAATGAACAAGGAAAAGAAGAAACAAAGCTCTATTTTCTCAGTATGTCAAGGTATTTCCTGAAATGCCTTTATTGATATTGTCAGTTGCAGGTTAGAGACAAAATGTATTTCAGAGATGGCAGATTAAGGCAAATCACTGAAAGATGAATTCCTGGTTTTAGCAGAAAGCTTTAGTGGAGAACACTGACATGGCAAGGAGAGTCAAAGGGGTCTCTATTGAACAGTATCAAATTAAATGGGACCATCCACCACACTGAAGACCAGGCTTTACTAAAGATAGACAAGAGTACTCCAGGGGGCCAAAGTGGCCCCACTGGAAAGTCTGCTTTGCTCAGGAGAAATTCTTGACACTTATCTATAATGAACTCATCTAGGAACTTGCTCATCCTTTGGTTTGAACCAGCCCTCTGGATTCCAGTGAAAAAATGGTCAGCTTGCTTTCTCTCTGAATCTTTAGATTACACTCTTTACATCTTTGTTGCCTCTCCCCTCCACTGGGCTAAAAACTGCATGAGAGGAGAGAGTGTATCACTTAATTCACCTCTATTTATCCATATAAAACATGGTGCCTAATCTATAATGAGTATGTGATAAATAAAATTGTGGAATGAATGAATGAATGACTCTATGAATGAATTAAGCTGCAGGACCCAAAGCTCCAATTTCCTTCATCTGCTGTGGTGGATAATGGTGTTCAACACCCCCAGCATCCAGACCATTTCAATCGATGAGTCTAAAGTTCCAGGTTTTCTGAACCTTGGACCTATAGATCCTTAATTGGTTCATGGATATAAATTAAGGGATCTATGACTGTGCACGTAAAAAAAATTCCTCTTTATTTTCACTGACCTGAAACACAGTTTTCCTTCCATCAAAATGTAGACCACAAACTATAGTAATATATTAGCAGGATTTGTGATTTTGCAACCAGTAAAACACTTTATACTCATCAGCAATTTAGAATTGTCGTAGTAATTATACCTGTCACCAGATTTTGTTATTTTATCTGTTAATAAATAAGCACATATACTACTATGTCAAAAATTTATTGAATGACCAAATTAATCTTAATTAAACTGAATGAATGCATTAAAATTCTACTAACGTCATTTTCCATTAATTGGATTTCATTGCAATCCTACATATTTTACTTTATACATTTAAAAACAGTCTTAGAAGTGGTCTCTAGGCTTTTTCACACTGCCAAAGAATTCCCTGGAACAGGTAGGAAAGGCTACAAACCCTTATCTAGTGCTGGTTATACAGAAGTGGATCCAGTTGGTAAAAATATATTACATTAAGCTATACAAATATCTTGCACTATATTATACTTCAATAAAGTACTGTTTAAAAATTAATTTGAACTAATGGAAATCACATATTACTAATTAATTTAATAAAGTGTGTATGTCCCAATTTGGGCCAATGAGACATAAGGAGAAAATCACTTGTGAATTTTCCAGGGGACATAGAAAGTAGACATGGAGAGAGAATGTTCCTCTTGGTTTGGACTTTGTTATGTCTGCCTGCTACAGCTGGAGTTGCTATGGTCATCTCACAGAGGGGGACAAAACCAAATAGAGTTGGAGATGAAATGTAAAATGCCTGGAGTCTGCCTTCTGTACACCTCATAATTGGGCTAATATATTTTCTCATTTTTCAAATCAAGACCCATGTTTTGTTACTCACAAACCAATGCATCCTGACTAATACACAGATGTGAACACAGAAAGGTGAATTATCTTTTTAAAGCTTTGCTCTTTGATTTAGACTATGACTCCCTAAAGTCTTTTGTTTCCTATTGTGTCTGCTTGAAACTCCAGGATGTGATCACATTATGAGTATGTAGTCTGAGCATGACTATCTCATGATCTTGTTTAATACTTGGACAGCCCCTGGCTGGAAGGTGCACACATTGATACTAATGCTGTGAGTTTTTTACTCCAGTGTTTGAGTCCTGATGAGGGACATGAAAGTGTATTAGTTCTACTAGTTCCACATTCAGAGAACATAGACACAAACATGATTAGTATGTACTATCATGAAATCGATAAGATCATTTTCTTCTGATGCTGGGTGTAAAACATTTCCCAAGCATAGATGAGGGAAGAGTCTCCTTCAAACACCCTTGCAGATTCTGCTCCCATGGTGAGATGGTTGTTCAGCTCAGGAGCTGATTCCGTACTGGCTGTTGATCTCCTTTTCACTCCTCAGCACATGGTGCTTAGCTAACCACCCATGGACCACCTCTTGACTGACCATACACTTAGCAACTAACACACTCTGATAGACTAGGCTAGGCCCTATTCAGTATCCATTAAATTCTCTTTTGTGACTGTAGCATTATTCAAATTTTGATGTTTCTCTCTGGTCCCTGGACTCAGAAAGGTGCCCAACAGCCTCTATTTTAACAATCCTTTGTCTTTTCAAAGAACCAACTTTTGGCTTCATTGATTCTTCTCTATTATTTTCTATACTCTGATTTCCGTTCTCATCTTTATTATTTTCTTCCTTCTACTTTCTCTGGATTTGATTTGTTCTTCTTTAACTTTTTGAAATGGAACATAGGTCATTGATTTTCAGCCTGTCTTTCCTAATATATGCATTTGAAGCTATAATTTTCCCTACATGTATTGCTCTAGCTGCACCCATAAGTTTTAGATATGCAGTATCTTTCCTTTCATTAGTTCAAAATATTTTCTAATTTACATTGTGATTCCTTCAACTCATGGATTATTTAGAGGTGTTATTGCTTAATTTCAATCAATTGTGAATTTTTCTAGTAGTCTTTTTGTTGTTAATTTCTAGCTTAAAATCACTGTGATCAGAGAACATACTCTGATTTCCATTCTTTAAAATTTGTTGAGACTTGAAGATCCAGTATATGGCAACTTTGGGCAGATGTTCCTTGTACACTTGAAAAAATACGTGTGTTCTGTTATTGTTAAGGACTGCCCCCTGTTTTGAACCTCTCTCCATATTTTGTTATCATTTTGTCTTTTTCCTGTTTTCAGACTCCAGCATCATCTCCTGCAATGGGACTCCCCATGGAACACTCACTCATCTCCAACTCTGAGGCCATGGAACTTCTCCTCACCCACATGCAGGTGAGTGGCGTGGAGTTTGAACAGCCAGTGTCTTTTCTCTAGGCCTCAGTAGGCAATTAGGGGCAATGGCTCTGCACCAGGGAGAATTACCTTAGTACTCAGATGTAGAGATGGAACAATAATACCATGAGAAAATGCCTCACTTCTACAGACAACGGTGCAAATCAAAATCCCCCACTCCAATAAAAACATACAATTTCTGTCCGGTGGCAGGTGTCAAATGTCATTATGGTCATGGAGTGGATGGGCTTGGAAAACCTGGGTTCCAGGCCCACACATCACTGCCACATATACAAAATGAACTACACTTGGCAGCAGCCACACGGTTATTGTAAGTGCCTCTGGGTGGCTGTTACATTGAAATCTAAAGATAAACTGGAGTAAAGGTGGATCCTAGCTATGATACTGTGGACCTATGAATAGCGACAGAAAGGATATGTATGTTTACGATTTAAAAATATCAGGAGAGTGTATAATACTCCTTGGTCTCTCGCCATTCTATATGAATCCAACACTGATGCCTGCTAAATAGTTAGCTCTCTTGACTCTAAATGCTATATAGGCAGCTTTACCTCCATATATGTTTTCCATAATCAGAATAATTTAGGGTAAAATGTGCACAAATTGTCAGCACTGAAAAGAATATATTGAAAAGAAATATGAAGGAGCTAAAGTAGAAGGCAAAAGAGTGATATGCTGCCTAGGGTGATATTAAGGAGACTGAGACAAAGCCGATTAGGGGGCAGGAGTGGAGATGTGTGGAAGACAGGTTCTTGATGTGCTTGACCATTAGGATCTCAGGTCAGGTCAAATCTCTCTAATTGTCATTGATGGGACTTGGGAGAGGAGGGACAGGGAAATGGTTCTGAGTAGTCAAGGATTGTCCCTCCATGGTTGGCACTCAAATTAATTTCTCCATACAGGTTCAGGGAGCATTTAGTCAGGGTGCCAGTGGGTCTTTCTTCCTGAGGGGAAATCTAGAAGAGCAAGATTAATGTGATGTGCTACAGCCCCGTCACTGGAGTTGGGCTTAGAGCTGCAAATGGTGCGTGTTATCTTCCTGTTCCACAATCCTTTTTAAATCCCCTTCACCTGGTTACTATCTCTGCTCGTCTTAGTGGCTTGCCCAGTGGTATAGCCCAAACCCTCATTCCTGAGGAGTCAAAGCCCCAGTAACTATTCCCTTCTCAGACTGAGTTTGACACACATGCCTATTCATAGTCACAGGCAGGCAAGTGAATCACCTGGGTTCCATGAATGTCCTGGCCTGTCCTGCTGTATAGAAGTAGCCCTACCTCCTCCTGCTGTTCAGGGTCAATACCCCTGTAAGGTGGTTTGCCTGCTGAACCTAGGACACAGGGAGCACAAACCATCCAGGTGTCAGCTACAGCTTGCTGTATCCTCTGAAATGGAACTTGGATGGAAAGAATGTGTCCCCTTTCAGTCATCCTAATTGAACAGAGCCCAAAATTGAAGTGATAGGAAGCATAAAGTCCCTCAGTGGGTCACTGGAAATAATGGGAAGTGGGATCACTCCTACTTCCACTTCTTAGTTCCTTGATCTGTGTACTCTTCCTGGGATGGGGAAGGGGAGACACAGTGCCACACAGAGGTCTCTGATTCAGTATTATACTGAATCCTGGAGGATGGCATTCTATCCTCACAGAATCTTACCTCTGAGTTATCACTTCAGTTGTACCTTCAGCAGGCAATCCCGGTTGCATTGTGAATGGTATAACGTAGTACAACCAGTGGATCCCATGGAATCGTGGTTGCCCCCACCTCCATCTCATATGACCAGGAAACAAAGCATCCTGGGCAGAAGCTATGTCATGTGAGATTGTGTCCTTGTGGATCAGATATTTTTTAAGCCCCTGGATAGTGGAGCCAGCTGAGGGTCTGTGGGAAGAAAAGGCAAACCTATATCTGGAGTAAGTATATATTCCTATGAGAATGAAAAGCTGGGTTTTTTTTTAGGATAGAAGGGACCCAAATGAAGTCAACTGTTACCAAGTGACACATCAGTCTCCTCAAGGAAAAGTACCATATTCAAGGCTCACTTTTGGTCTATGGTGCCAACCTGAGGTGGCAGTAACAGATCCCCGTTGGGCCCATGCATGACCTCCATCTCTGCCACCAGGATTACTCTATTGTTTTTATCATGCCAGTTCTGTAGTGGCTGATGGCAAAGGCTGGATGACATCAATTGGTTGGTTCATTTTGTCTGTTCGGTTGTTCAGTGTCTCATCCATGATGGATACTTTTTGGAGAGTGTTAACATGAGAAACATGAATCTTCACACTTTGCACCCACTTCCATATGTCCATCCACATGCCAGAACTGGTCACCAGGTTCACCCAAATACACAAAGGGGCCA
Source organism: Eonycteris spelaea (assembly GCA_003508835.1). Taxonomy (NCBI): domain Eukaryota; kingdom Metazoa; phylum Chordata; class Mammalia; order Chiroptera; family Pteropodidae; genus Eonycteris; species Eonycteris spelaea. Next base: position 542,993 of record PUFA01000387.1, on the reverse strand, counting down.
AGAAGTGTATTCTAATTTATATGCTCAGAAAACAGAGAGGGAGAACTATTTGGAGAATAGTAGTAATGACTACCACAGTCCCCATTTGTTATACTCTCTTAGAAGCATCTCAAAGTATGTTCTTTTTCTAATATTTTACAGAGTTTTAGTGAAAGTAAATGTTTACTTATAACTTTCTTTCTTCCTAGAATCCGAGCAATGTTTCATTAGTGCTGGGTTAGAGACAGTATAGCTGTTGGGCCTTACTCAGAACACTATTCCCTTATGATTTGTTACTGGTAAAGCATGTTATTCCTAGTGTTTTTCATCTTGTTAAGGAGGGATTTTTTTAAAGTAGCTGTTCAATACTCATGCAAATAACCTTCCCGTGAGCCCACCCAGCTGGTCAGTTTGTCAAGCCCATGCACATCTGAATCCCACTGAGACACAAGTCTGGCCTCCCACCACACTTACATTACTATTTATATATTTTTGGCCCTTGATAGATTCTCTCCCCAACTACAATGTAAGCTTCTTGAGTGTTGATACTGTGTCTCCTTTCTATTTATAGCCCCAGTTTTTAGGATAATGTCCTACCCATATAAAATGCTTTGTAATATTTGTTGTTGGTGATGAAGTGATTCTACAAAGCAAACAAAACCAGTTTTATGGCAAAGATAGCTACCCATGCAAATAATGCAAGGCAAACAGTTCTCAAAGATAAACAGGACCCAGACTGCTTTTTTCCCCAGGGCACCTGCTGATCTGATGCATGTGCTTTGACCTCTAGCAAATGGAACCTCCATATATTGAACTCTGTGAGTTGGAGGGTCTGGTTGACGTTTTATGTGGCTAATGTTCAGAGGATCGCAGCTCCTTAGGGAGGCTTTGTTGAATCTGAGTCCCAGAAAGCAGGACAACCTTAGCCAAGTCTATGTCAATTAAAAGAGTGTAACCATTTTATTTTATGTGTGGGACCTTAAACTCCTCAGGGCAACATTTTCAAGTTGAAAAGTCTGTCTTCGGGATCCTTGCTTTCTATTTCTATTCCTTTCTCTATTTTAATTTTCACCCCCAACCCAGAAGCAAAAAACAAATGCCTTCTATTTGGGGAAACCAAGAAATTATTTTGATATTTTGTTTTATGACCCAAACCCATATATTACTAGCTGCCATGGCATTATTTCTCCCCGCACACTCATTATTCATAGCTACAGGGGTAAAAATATTCCAAAATAGTATGTAATGTCTGTTACACATTTAGATTCATAAATTTTGGTTGTCAAGAAGATGGTGACTTAATAGAAACTTATAGATTCATTGTAGAATGTTTTTAATGCCTAGGTCGTATGTGTGTGTGTGCACGCGTGTGCGGGTATGTGTGCCTGCGTGCACAAGTGTGCATGCTCACGTGTGTCCTTTTTCCCCCCTCTCTTCTTGGAAATGTAATTTCTTTGTAATATAGTCCTACTTTATCTACTATGGTTGGGGGTCTAACAAATTTTGGCAATGGACTTAAAATAAATTAAGGAAAAAGCATTTATTCTCTTAAGTGTCAGGAAGTAAAGCATTTTGATTTTATATTCATAATGTTGATCAAAACCCAAATTCCTGTGACATTAGGCATGTAAGTTAAATATGGGATTTCTCATTTTAATATATTATTTCTTTGGGACTATAAATTATAGGCATTGGATTAGCCCTCTAAGAATTCAGATGAGTAAACTTTAAAGGTCTTATTGGTTTTATTCAACAATTCATGAATCAGGCAGCATCCCATCTAGCAGGTTGAAAGGATCTTCAAGGAGCTGTACAAAATGAAAGACTTTTATTGGCAGAAAGGAGAGGGAAGAGTAAGTTATACTAGCCAAAAAGCAGATTGGTTGTGGCAAGGTCACTTTCCTTTAGGGAATGACAGTGATTTATCAGGCAGATGACCCCACTAGTGCTGATCAGGCACTTTCTGATGGACCAGTTAAGATTCCACTTCTGGGAGAGCTGAAACTGTCATTAACTTAAGTCTGTTTGGTGATGTGGGACTTAGCATAAATGACCCTATTTTGAATCTGTTGTCTTGTTTTTAATAAGGTTTATGCTAGTTTGAATTTTTTTGAGTATTTTTTTAGTCCAATTTGAAATTTTTTACTTTTAATGCTTTTTAAAATGTAGTTTCTTTCTCTTGCTCATTTGCTTACTCTTGTCCTTCTTTTCATTCTCACTGTTGTTATTTAATTAATTTAATGCTACTTTTCTTCTCCACTAATTTCCTCACTGGTTTTGGCAAGAATTTCTTTGCAAAGAAATCTAATCACTCCTTTTGGTTATAAATTGACCTTGGCCCAGTAATATTATCTTGAAGTGGAACTAAGATGTTCCTCAGGTGTCACTAAAATAAGTTGTCTCTACCTGTTTTTAGAACCATTGTAATAGTTACAAGCTCTTGAACTCAAAGGTCAAATTTTCCATCCTCGTGTAGGTGGTCCAGAATGAAAGTCAGGATATAAGCTGTAAGATTTTTTTTTTAAGTAATTGGAATAATTCCTCATTGGGGATTTAAGTTGTAAAAGCCTTTGGTGCATTCTTTTTAAAGTTGGGGCAAGAAAGAGTTATAGTAATGAATAGCTGACTTCTGTACAATGGAAAAGGCAATGGTGGTTTTACTATGCTGTGCTTAGTAATTTACCTTCAGGAGCTGGACCATTCTTACCAGCCGAGGATGGGGAAGAGGAAGGAAACCAGCCAAGAATGCCACTAAAAATTGTGCTGTCCATTGACTGTCATCTCAGACTTTGGAAAATACCACCAGTGCATGACAAGCAATCAGAATATTATATAATAATATATGATTGGAGCAGAGAGGGACCATAGAGCAGCACTGTCCAATGGAATGCCAGCCACATGAGTGATTTAAAGTTTGTCAGTAGCCACATCAGAAAAAGTGAAAAGAAACAAGTGAATCTAATTATAATAACATATTGAATTTAACACAATATGTCCAAGATATCTTCATTTCAACATATGATCAATATAGAAATATTAATAAGATCGTATATTCTTTTTGGCATTAAGTCTTTCAGCATATCTCAATTGGAATTGCCACACTTTAAGCATTCAGTGGCCCCAGTGACTATCATGGTGGACAGAGCAGGCATAGAGAATATCTTATCAAGACCCTCTCTCCGACAAGGACTCAGGAACCAGAGAGGTTATTTGCTGTGCTCGAACTGCTGTGTCAGAAAACACGATTCAAAACCAGATCTTCTAATTACTGCTCAAGGCCACTTTCTGCTACTTCAAGAGGGTTTTGGGCCTGAAGTCATATTGACTACTTCCCCCAAATGTCTATTTTGCCTCTGTAGTTTTCATCAAGAAAAAGAATCTTACAACAGGAATGAAAGGAGCAAAGACAAGGGTCTTATGTGAAACTTGAGCAGTGATCTCATACAGGGCCCTTGCCTGGTTAAGAAGAAAGTAGAAAGATAGTAAACAATATTTTAAAAGTCCCTATCTCCTTTTCAAATATTAGTTTCATGTGTATAGTATAGTGGTTAGACATTTATATAATTTGTGAAGTGATCCCCCCGATTAGTCTAGTGCCCACCTGGCACTATACATAACTATTACAATATTATTGACTATATTCCCTATGCTGTACTTCAGATCCCTGTGACTATTTTGTAACTATCAATTTGCACTTCTTAATCCCTTCACTTTTTTCACCCAGCCCCCAACCCCACTTGCATCTAGCAATCACCAGTTTGTTCTCTGTATCTATGAGTCTGTTTGTGTTGTGTTTGTTAATTTATTTTGTTCCCTAGATTCCACATATAAGTAATAGTCCCTTGTATATATGTACTATGTCTTCTCTATCCAATCGTCTATTGATGGGCACTTAAGATGCTTCCATGTCTTGGCTATTGTGAATAGTGCTGCAGTGAACATAGGTGTGCATATATCTTTCCAAACTAGTGTTTTGGTTTTCTTTGGATAAATACCTAGAAGTGCAATTGCTGGGTCATATGGTAGTTCTATTTTTAATTTTTTGAGGAACCTCCAAACTGTTTTCCATAGTGGCTGTACCAATTTGCAATCCCACCAAAGCGCACAAGGATTTCCCTTTCTCTACATCCTTTCCAGCACTTGATGTTTTTTTGATTTATGATGACAGCCATTTTGACAGGTGTAAGGGTAAACATCTCATTATGATTTTAATTTGATCCTGTTTCCGGGAATGTTTTTTTCTGTGTATCTTGTGTTTTGATGATTAATGACCTTGAGCATCATTTCATATGTTTATTGGCCATCTGTAGGACCTCTTTGGAGAAATACCTATTCAGGTCTTTTGCCCATTTTTTAATTGCATTATTTGGGGGTTTGGGGGGTTTTTTTTTTGGTGTTGAGTTGTATGAATTCTTTATAAATTTTGGTTATTAACCCCTTATCAGATGTATCTTAGGCAGATATCTCCTCCCATTCAGTAGGTTGTCTTTTCATTTTATTAATTGTTTTCTTTGCCTTGCAAAAACTTTTTAGTTTGATGTAGTCTCATTTGTTTTTCTTTTGTTTCCCTTGCCTGAGGAGATGTATCAGAAACAATATTAAGAGCAATGTCAGAGAGTTTACTGCCTATGTTTTCTTCTATGAATTTTATGGTTTCAGGTCTTACATTTAAATCTTTAATCTATTTTGAGATTATTTTCATATATGGTATAAGAAGGTGGTTCAGTTGCATGTGTCCACTTTTCTCAACACCATTTATCTTATCTGCTTTTAATGAGTTAGAAATCTCTAAGCCTGGGAAAATTATATCTGGGGTCATTTAGAGAACATGCAAATGAGATAACAGAACAGCTATTGGTTACCAGGAAAATGATGGAAAATGGAAGAAATGCTAGAAGATTGGCATAGTTCCAGATTTTCCAACTGGAAAAGGCAAATGACATTAGAAGCAGACATGTACATAGCACTTACTAAGTGCCAATCACTGGTTCTGAGTGCTTAGCATATGTTGATTCATTGATTCCTTACAATAGCCTAATGAGATAGGTACTAATACGACCTTCATTTTTCAGATGAGGAAACTGAGATGCAGAGAGGTTACATAATCTGCCCAAGATATTGCTAGTGGATGGCAGAGCCAGGATTAGAGTTGGGGAGTCTGACTTTGGAAGTCTAATTCTTCGAATTGGTATTTGTACTATGCTGCTCACAGATGAAAGATTTCAGTATTTGTCTAGTTTCCTGCCCTCTCATCTTTCCTCTCTCGTGGCTGGGAATCATTTGATATCCAATTGAAAAGTTTAGCCAGCACCAGGTTCTGGGGCAAGAGGTGACTTTAGTAACAGAGGTTCTAATTCAATGCTTTGGTAGTCCATCATCATATCTTCTTGGCTACTATCCACACCTTGACCTTATGCCTCAGTTCTGGGCTCTGGACCCTACCTTGCATTATCCATCCCTAATTTAGGTATTGGAGTCTGGTCTTGGACCCCAGCTTACAACTTGCAGACAGAAGACCCTGATACCCCAGTCTCCTCAGGTCACTGTACAGAACATTCTTCTTGCTCTACTTGCCTGCTGATTATATTCCCTGTTGCTTCTTGAGAAACCTGCATGACCACAATTGCTTTTGCCAAAGCACCCTGTGGAATTATACTTTCCACTCACCATGTTCTACGTATTGGTCATAACTTTCTCCCATCACTCAAATTGTTCCCAGTTGTCTATCCATCCCAGTGACTGAGCCTAATTCCAAAGACCAGCCCCTCCCAGGGTGCCTGGTTTTCTGCATTGATGAAACCTTCCAATTATGAGTGAAACACCATAGTATCAAGTAATTGAGCTGGGCATTGGTCCTTGGAAAAATTATAAGTGTATTATTAAACAGTTGATTTGGAAGCACTAAAATGGAAAGTGATGATTATTAAGCAATCTTTCTAAAACCAAACTCAATCTCCCTTCCCCTTTTTTGGATAATGTTACTAAAGTTGCCACTAAGAAGGATGTCTTAGACATAGTATATCTAGATCTCAGCAAGCTATTTAACAGGTCTATCATGATATTTTTGTGGATGGGAAGGAAAAGGTGTGGTCTCAATGATAGAATAGGTATATGAATTCATCTCTTGTCTTGAATGTCAACGTTGAGCTAGATCTCCAATACTGCTGTCAGGGCTTTCTTCTGGGCTCTGTCCTATTCTACTTTTCACTAAACACTGTAATAAATGCTTCAGAGTAAAGCTCAGCAAAAGTGTAGAAGATGCAGAATAGATATGAATAGATTCAAAGGCCAATGGCATTCTCAAAAATCAGAGGGCTCTCTACAAGCTAGAATGAAGGAATAAAATTAATAAGATTAAGTGCAATAAGGATGCATGTAAATGCATGCACTTTTGTTTAAAATTAAACTATACAAAAATAGTGTCAAAGAGACATGGACCAACATTAGTATAGTGGTGGTAGGGGGAGTCTTAGGACTTTTAATTTATTATAAACTCATCTTGAGCCAAAAGCTTGCATGGCTGCCAAGTATTAAATATGATCTTGGACTACATTAATTATAGTATAATGGGAAGGCTAATTCCATTGTACTGGTACCTGCCAGGCTCTGTCTGGGTTATTGTACTCAGATAATGGCAGGCTGACAAACTGCAATAGATCTGAGACAGGCAGCCAGGGTGGAAAAGGGTCTGGAACTAATGGTACGCTGGAGCCAGCTGGTACTTACTTGCTAGAAGTTGCTAAATATTCAGGAATTTTGTGAGCTATTTGTTAAACCATTGGTAGCTTGAAATGGGCCGAGGTGGGAATATTTGCATCATGGTAATCAATGAGAACTATAAATCAGGACTTTTTGTTTTCCAGAGAGTGGGTTTGTTGAGACACCACTGTTAGTAACTCTCTGTTATGAAGAATGATTTAAAGACAGGGAGGGTGTTACAGTCAGTCGAAAAGAGAAAACTCAGGGGGAGAGAGGATGAAGATTTCAGGCTGTTTTTAAATAGTTGAAGAGTTTAGACTTTTATTTTTCAGCAAATCAGAGCAATGCTTCTCAATCCCTCCCATCTTTACTCTCAAGTACAGAACGATGTGAGCTCTCATAGCTTCCCCACCAACCCAGGGGTGTAGCCCCAAACTACCAGTCACTAGTGAGATATTTCTCTGAAATTTCTCATATTATCTTTACAAGTTATGCAAATGTTACATTTTACCCCATAAATGATCCACATCTCTCTGAATATAAAAATAATGGGTTAAAAAGGCACTTTTCAAATTTTTCTGTGTATGAATCACCTGGGGATCTTGCAGGTTCCAATTGAGTAGACCTGGAGGAGAGACTGAGATTCTGAATTTCTAACAAGCCCCAAGTGATGCCAAAGCTGCTGACCTCTGCATACTTTGAGTAGCAAGGGTTTCAATTATAGACTAGTCTCTTTACTTGCCTTCTCTTCCCCCAACTCTATCTCCCAGTAAATTCAGCACCCAGGGTGATATGCCATGTTTAATCTGTATTTAAGCTCTGTCTCCCACAGAGACACAAGCCCCTGTGGGCATACCCTGAAAAGCTTGGATTTAAAACATTTTTAGACTTGCTTGAATTTCATTATTTGTCCTCTTGTAGAATTCCTTTTTATTGAACAGTTCTTCAGTCTTATACTTTCTACCTATACTGAGTATCATTATGAAAAACAGTGGAGAAAATTCATTCTTTGACCCGTCGTAGGGAAATTGTCAAGGACGTCATAGACTACATTACACTCTCTTCTCTATTTGAGTACTCAGGGGAACGTTTTCTCAAGATTTACTTCCAGGAATTGCTTCTTCTGAACAATTTATTCTTTCTGATCTTACCAACACCCTGAATCTCTTAGTTGAATTCATTTCCCCTTTTCACTCAACATTCATTCAATGCATACTGATTAAGCACCTGCAAGGCTCTGGCCACCAGTTCAGGTCATGGGGACACAGCAGGAAACAAAATGGTCCCATATCCCTGCTTTCATGGAGCCTGTGTTCCTGTGTCTCTTCCCTCTGATTATTAGGACATACGGAGTCACACTGGAGGCCACCTCCAACTCTAAAAGAACCGATGAAAGACATTTTGGGTTTGCATTGGGCTGCTGGGTGTATGATTTTCTAATACTCATCTTCTCTTTACCAAATTCTCTTATTTTTTTTCCTCTCTGGATACCATGTGCATTTTCTGTGTTGTAAGCTGCCCCAAATCCTCTGTGGAATGAGGCAGTATATGAATAACTCATTAAATATGTGGAGATGGAGAAATCAGAACTAGAGCCAATGTAGTTGTTACAGGGAATCAAAGTTTAACCTCAAATACAAATAGTCTAATGTCCTGAAAAAAATGGCTCACCTTCTAATATAGTGACTTTTCTGACACTGATATTGGCAGTTCACCTTGTTTGGGGAATTTTGACATGGTGTTTCCCAGCATCAAAGGTATTTGTACTAGATAACACCTCAGGTGCCTATCAATGATTGGATTGTATTCAAATTTCCATGATTTCAATTCTTTTATAGACAACATGGTTCCTCCTTTTCCCACCAGCCCCTATTATATCTATTATATAATAGTTATAATAATATCTATTATATCTAAAGGTGAATTCTTTAGGGAAGATGATAGCTCTGGGGAATCCCACATGTCAGGTGTGTGTGTGTTGGGGTGGGGGGAGGAGTTTTGGAGAGGGAGAAGGGCTTTTGCCAGAAAAGCAGCCCAAGGCTCAAATCCTTCACCTGAGATGTGTTTTGTGACACTCACTAAAATCTAAACTCCTGCTTTTTCTTCTAACTTGTCTTGATCCAATGCATGGTTTTCTTCAGATGAATAAAATACCCTGTATTTATAGTGGATGCTATAAACCAGCCAGCCATGATATCTTTTATATCATAAGCAGCTGCTCTCTGAGCCAACACAGAGTAAAAGAGGCTGATTTGTATTTTTACAGCCAGATATGAAACCAGCTTTCAATAATTTGGGGAGCATGTGCTGCCACTTGTGATCCCCAGGGTGCTAATTTTTAAATGAGCCCTTAAATTTTGCAGATACTACAATTAGCACAACCCTGAAAGGTAGCACCATTTTATCCACTTACTCAAAAATAGGAAATTTTAAATAATTAATTGATTTTAACTTCAATATGAAATATTGGCACTTGTGATGATACTACTCTGTGAATAGATATAGGCAGCATTTATGACCTTTTAAACTATATTCCATTCACTGAAAAATGACAACTATGCTAAAGAAATACTTTCCTCCTTGCTGCCGGCTTCTCCCAATGAGAGCTTTTAGCAAAGGGCATAGAAAGTCCTGCCAATAAATAACAAAAATTTACTATCCCCACCATCATTTTATAGTCTTGCTCTCCCTTCCAGAGGAACACAGAGAGCAGAATAGATGAAACCAACCTACTTTGCTCAGCACCAAGAACATATTATTACTCAAACTGGGTGACTAAGGGGGAGATTAGTCTAGGAGAAATACACAGACTGAAAATGGCATTGCCCCAGACACGTTTCTTGGTCATTGTTGATGTCATTGTTGTTATTCCAATTTCCCACCAGTAATGATGATCTGTCCCAATTTTTTTCCAATGCCACAGAAATCAAATTGTCTCACCTTCTGAAGACACTGAAAGACAAAAATCTTTTGAGTCAAAAGCCATCTAGATGGAATCATTTCTGCATTCCTTTTGTGGGACTGAATGTTCCTCTGTCATATGAGAGACTAAAATGTTTTAGAAAGTACATCTTCAGACTCCTTGAATTGAGGAAGGAAAAGAGACAAAGCCAGAAAGAGCTTAACTGGAATGAAAAGCATTTTCCTGGACTCTGCTCTCCTGAATTAATCAGGTCCAGCATAGGCAGCTTAAAGAGCTTGTTGGGGAAAAATTCCTTTCTCGTATGACTGAGTATTTCTAGCCATTGCAACCAGAATCAAAACAATTGTTTGCCATTCCTATAAGGAACTTTAATGATCTGAAAGGAAATAGCAGGATGTATGAAAAGACCCAAATTTCTCTCCATTAGTGGTTTCAAGGGTTCTTGGTATAGTGATTCTTGCAATTACAATTACAGTTCACAGTTGAAGTTTCTCGGACGAAGCCCAACTATTAGGCTTGCTTTAAGAAAAAGGAGCAGGGGGAATTCCAGATGTTATTTCAGAGAACCTCGGCTTTACCCTCCTTGTCTAAGTCCTTGAGGAAAATAGCTTGCACTAGGTGTGAAAAAAAAAGACCTTTCCTCTTTAGTAGGCATGTCTTTTTTAAAATTTAACCCAAATTCTCTCTTTCTCTGTCATTTGGGGCTTAATTCCAATATGCAGACTATTATTGTCATAGCTGATCCCTTGCTGCTCTAAATACATCTTTTATTATTTCACGGATTTCAATAACTTATTATTTGGGTTCAGTTACAGCAATGGCACACCCAAATTCTCCCCAAGCAAGACATTCATAGAAATGGGCAAGTCACCAATAATTAGTTGAATGTCTACAATGAATCAGGCACTGACTGAGTTGGAAGTTTTTACCAGTGCGATGTAAGCCTCTGCTGATCTGCTGTCAGGCTAGTATAATTATCCCCATTTTGAGATGAAAAAACTGAATCTCTTTTCAAGGAGATTCTGCCATTCTCCCAAGTTTCTACAGTTTGAAACCCAGGTCATTTGACCTCAGAGACCATGTTCTTTCTGATATACCAAACTGCCACTTGTGCACCACAGATGATATTGTCTCCATTTTACAGATGGCAATGTAAAGGCTAATGTGACAGGTTGATGTTCCTGGAAACCTGTTTACTGTACCAAGCTACTTAGTACAGCAACTTAAGACATTCTGGTTGAATTGAAGTGTTGCCTGGGCAGTGGATGGACTATTTCAGAGAAGCTCTGACTTGACTAGGGAACCTATTGAAAGTTACCTTATATTTATGTAAAGAACAGTTCCAGGTCAGAGCTTCCCTTGGGCATGGTAGAACCCTTCCCACCATGACATTTACCAACTCGATTATGTTACACTGTCTCATTAGCAGCCTGAGACCATTCATCTTCACCATTATTATGTATCACTAGTTTATTATTGAGCTTTCCTATATTCACAATAGCAGTGTGGCATTCTGATTTCCCTCTTGAGCTACACAAATCTGGCACTCAGTGAGGATAATTGAGTCTTGCATCAAAAGCTGTGTTTCCACACCATCCTGGGACCACAGCACAAGGAATAAATGGGTACCCAATAGGCCTCAAGGGAGATGTTCCTGGATACTCCCAACTGTTCTGAGTTTGTAGAACAGGACGAGGACACCTTTCTTTACTTATATGAACTCCCCGGGAAATCTGTGTCTAGGTCCTACTTTTGATTTCTACATGCCCCATGGGAGAGTCCAGAGGTTATTGTGGTGAAGGCTAATAGCTAGTTACCAAAATTCATTTTCTCCTTCTTCCATAGTAATAGTTGTCGCCAGACACATTGAATACCTCCTCATGTTCTTCCATTTGAGTACCTCTCTATAGCTACACTGGATTTAAACCTGACCGCCCCAGCTGCACAGCATTTCCTAGCATTCCTTGCTTTATTCATGGTCATGAGACTGTACTCTAGACCAACGGTTCTCAAAGCATCATCATCATCATCTGAGGGCTTGTTAGAAATGCAAGTTCTCAGTCCCCACCCCAGACCTAGTGAATCATAAGCTCTGGGAGTGGACTCCAGAGTCTGTATTTTAATGAGCCCTCCTGGGAATTCTGATGCAGGCTAATGTCCTTGAAAATAGAACATGGGTAAAAATAATGTGTGTCCCTTCTATGCCTAGGCCTAAAGACACTGAATATGCCTGTTCCATGCTCTCTTCCTACTTTCTTCAGACTAGAACCAAACAAGCCTTTAACTATGCAGGTGGCAACCATGCTCTAGGACAGAGGTTTTATGCCAAGTTTTTATGCTAGTACGATAAAGCTAACAAATCTTTCAGATTTAAATTTAAACGCATGAAATAAAATACATAAGGTTAAAAAAACCATTTCCATTTATCTAATCTATGCAATAGTGCTGTATGTACATCTTTTAGTAATGCATTCACTAACAAGATCTAGTAGTGTGTCTAATGACTTCTATAAATCCAAAATATCTTCAATAAACCATAATGCAAGGTACTGCTAATACTACTATGGGTCATTGTCTACATTCATAATGTAAGGAAATACTAAGTTTCGATAAAAGATTTATGGTAGGATGAATAGCTCCCCCCAAAGATATTTATGTCCTAATCTTTAAAACATGTGACTTTTACCTTACATGGTGAAAGGGACTCACAGCAGACATGGTTAAGTTAGGACATTGAGATGAAAGATGATCCTGGATTATTCAAGTGAGCCCTAAATATAATCACAAGTGTCCTCAAAAGAGGGAGGCAGAATGTCACTGGACAGTAGGAGAGGAGAAGGTAATGTGATAATGGATGCCATGTAGTGGGCTTTGAAGATGAGGAAGGGGCCATAAGACAAGAAATGTAGGAAGCCTGCAGATACAGTTCAATGGCAGCGGGGAATAAACTCTCCCCTAGAACCACCAGAAAGAATATGGCTGCTGACACCTTGAAACTGATTTAGTATTTCTGACCTCCAGATTGTAAGAGAATAAATTTGCGTTGTTTAAAGCCACTAAGTTTGTAGTAATTTGTTACAGCAGCAATAGGAAACTGATACAAAGTTAGTTAAAATAATGGTGAACACTCCCCTCCTCCCCATTCCAAGTTCACGAACCTTCAGCATTCTATCCATGGACTCAAGGTTAAGAATTCTCATCCTACAAAGTGGAAGGAACCTGGGTCCCTGAATGACTTCAGGAGGCAGAGCTGCCTGGGGTCTCTTGGTTATAGTACCTTAGCTTGCCTTAACTATTATGGGGAGTAGGAAATTCCTCAAGAAGGGATAGAGATATATCTAATAAAACCATATATGGGCAAGAGAAAGAAAACATAGCACCTCAGCCTGTCATACTAAGGAACAATAGTTGGGGCTGGAAACTCAGAGAACAGGCCCAGCAAGGTTAGGAAGCCAGGGACTGGGTCTGTTCAGGACTGGGCTACAGGAAACAGGTCAGAGAGAAGTGGAACAATAGAGGATGGGGGTGCAGGGAGCCTGGGCCTGAGCAGTATGAGCATCCAGTTTTCTCTTTGTGCTCCCGATTCCAGTTCCTAGGCTGGTTCTCATCTTGCTGGACACCTTGGAGTATTTGGCCTCTCTAGCAGCCATACTAAAGAGTTTACCTTGGGGTTTACTGCATGTTCCTATTTTATCTTATAGACACCTGGGCTGTCATTCCTCTAGCCATGCACTGCTAGCCTTCTCTCCTAATACTGAGACCCAAGTTAAGCCCCTATCATTTTAGTCACCTTCTGGTCTTCCTTCTCAGCTTCTCGGATCTCAGAGCTCCCTTATGGTTTTCAACTTTGTTTACCCTTGTGTCTTTTGTTCCTCTAAGTGAAAGTGTCTGACTCTAATTTAGCCTCCCACCACCAGCTGAATTAGAACCCCCTCCCCTGAGCTGAGCATACCCTAGCCTCATCTGGAATGGGTAAGGATCCTGACAAATCTTTCATGATGGTTCCACCTTGAAATAAAGATATGAAAATTTCTCAAGAGTGTTACTTGAAGGTAAATACTATATTACTTCATTTAGGAGATATGTATGTATGTATGTATGTATGTATGTATGTATGTATGTATATATGTATGTATGTATATACGCCAGCCGAAGTTAATTACTAAGTGATAAAAAATATGAAAGTATGTGTGCAGAGAGTACTCATATTGCTTAAATCTTTCTGCACACCTTAAGACGTATTAAGAACTAAGAAAATTAGCTGAGTGGTTTAAACCCTCCCTTTTCATTGTTGTGATGTATGTATAAGGGCTTTTCTAATATAGTTTCTTTATATTTATTAACAAAATCTATAATCCCATAATAAAGCAGAGTCGATAGAGAATGTCTGTGATGAAATTTTGGAAATGTTAATAGCTGATTAAAATTGGAAAAATGAAGTAATAAGAAAAAATTTTTCTTTTGCAAATACTGTCTGGAGTAGCCATTAAATAATCACAACTCCTCATATTGGCGAGGGATTTGTTTGGACCAAAGTAAATAAAAATACCGCAGTCAGTTTATATATTAGACAAACATGAAGAAATAAAGAAAATAATGTCTGATGTTAATTATACATTTTGATTTTTCATATCAATAAGTGAAAAATATCTAAATTAGCTCTGGGATAGAAATATAGAAATTATTATTAGGTGATTATAATTATAGTTTTGTTTCATTTTATGCCTCTACTGCATTCCTGGAAAGTTGGGAAAAGGTTATCCAATATTTTTTGAGTGTAACTATGATTTTGAAGCTTCCATCAATACATAAAAGTCAACTGCATTTTTATACGTCAGCATTTTTATATACTAGGAAATAATTTTGTTAAAAGATACCAATTATAATGGTACAAAAGTATATAAGATATCTAATAATACATCTAACAAAAAAGTACAAGAATTCTATGAAATAAATTATAAAACTTTATTGAAAGATGTACTTAAATAAGTCATGTCTATGCACATACTATGTTCATAGATGGGAGGAATCAGTACTTATAAATAGCCCACTCTCCCCAAATTGATCTATAAATTCAATGCAATCCCAATAAGCTTGATCTTGGCATGCTGTTTCTAAAACATATATAAAGAATAATGACCAAGGATAGCCCAAATGTTCCTAAAAAAGAGAAAGCAGGTGGAGGAATTTGACTCCTCAAAATCATAACTTATTATTTAACTAGAGTAAAGACAGTGTACTCTTGACAAGGGCTAGACGATGGAACAGAAAAGAAACTCCAAACATAGACTCATACATATATGAAAACCTGATATATGACAGTTATAATTGCACATTGGGAAGACAAATATGAACTATTCAATCAGTATATGGTACTGGGAAAATTAGCCATCTATAGGGGCAAGAATGGAAATGGATCCCTACCTCACTATGCATCATGCAAAATGAACTCTACCTTATTACTATAAATATCCATGCATCATACAAGAACTTAAATGTGAAACTTAAGAACTTAAATGTGAAAGACAAAACTGAAAAACTTTTATAAGAAAACCAAAAAATATAGATATGACTGCTCTGGGGGTAGAGAATAATTTCTTAAATGAGACACAACAGGTTCAAACTTTAAAGAATAAATGATGCATTTGGTTACATTAACCTTCATGACTTCTTTACATGAAAAGCCACCATTAACAGAGTTAGAAAAATAGCCACAATTTGAATGAAGATATTTTCCACACAGAGAGCTAACAGTTCTTATCCAGGATGTATAATATGTATGTTTTATTTATTTTATACATAAGCACACACATACACACGTCTCCATGTGTGTGTGTTTTCTATGGCTGTGTAACAAATCATCCAACACTCAGAAGTTTGAAACCACCCACATTTACCATCTCGCAGTTTCTGTAGGTCTGTGTTCTGAATGTGGCTCATTAGGATCCTCTGCTTCAGGGTCCCTCACAGGCGGCACTCATCTCAGACCCATTGGGAAGAATCCACTTCCCAGCTCACACTTGTGGTTATTGGCAGGATTCAGTTCCTGGCGAGTTGTTGGACTGAGGCCTTAGTTCCTTATGAGCTGTTGGCAGGAGGCCCGATTCAGTTCCTTGCCATGTGGGCCTCTCCATAGAGCCTCTCACAACATGACTAATGGCTTCATAGGCAGGAGGAGCGAGTGAGAGGGAAGGAGAGGGTGCCAGCAAGAGAGAGCATGCTAGCAAGACACGGGACACAATGTGTTGTAACCTCATCTCATAAGCGACATCTCATCACTTTTATTGTATTCTGTTGGGCACTAGATCCAACCTACACTGAAAGGGAGGAGATTACACAGGAGTATGAATGCCAGGAAGTGGGGATCATTAGACGTCATCTTAGAAGTCTGTGTATTACAATATATATCAACCCAATAGAAGATTATACAGAAGGCATTAACAAGTATTTCACAACAAAGGCTAACACCAGTGACTTATAAACAGTTGAAAAGATACTCAATTGCATCAATAATTAATTAATTAATATTCCATAATGAGATACCATTTTATGCCCACCAAAATAGCAAAATTAAAGTGACTTTAACAATTATTGACTGTTTCTGTATCTTGGAGCAATAGTAATTCTTGTACACTGTTGATAAGTGTGCAAATTGATACAACAAAACTTTTGAAAAGATTTTGGTATTATTAGTAAAAGTTCACATGCAGAAACTTTTCACTCTAAAGAAACCCTTGCACATGTGCTCCCAGAAGATGTACAACAGTGTACATAGTAACCTTATTTATAATAGGCAAAAATTGAAAAAGTAAATGGCCAGCGCCAGTAAAATGAATAAATAAATTGTGATATAACCATATGATAGAATACTATACAACAATAAAAATGGATAAAGTATAGCTATACATGTGAACATGGAGGAACATAGAAAGCATGATACTGAATAAAATAAGCAATTCACAGAAATATATGTAACATATAGTATGATTCCATTTATATAAAGTTCAAGGGCAAGGGAAGCCAAATAATTTATATATCCATATATCTATTTCACTATCTAAAAAATGATTAACAAAACCAGAATAATGGTTTTCTGTGGTGAGGGATAGACTACTATCAGGGGGAACACATAGGGGTTTCAAAAGCATTGGGCAGTGTGTAATTAAGTGTTTTTATTTATTATTATTTCAGCAGTGAACACAATATGTTATTTTTGATATGGTATTTTTCATGCTAAAACATGTAGGGAAAATAACAATAGCTAATGTTTTTTGAGCACTCCTCTGTGCCACCACTTTGCAGATGCTTTCTTTTAAAGAATGAATCCTGTGCTTTTATTTTTAATGTTTCACCTCTCATTTTCTGTTTATTGTTTTTTGCTTTCAGGAGTGTTTGCCTAAAATAAAATAGAATGTATTGTGTAAGTAAGGGGGAAATCATGTGATCATTGTTTAACGAACAAAATGCTAATAATTCAAGGAAAATTTTGCTTTTATACAAAATACAGAGCCTTGCATTTCATCTATCCACAGAACCCTCTGAACTAAAAGTAGCCACATAGACAATTAGACTAGACCAAAGGTTTCTCACCCTCACTACTATCGACATTTTGTGCTAGATCATTCTTTGTTGTGGGCAATGTCCTCTGTATTGTAGGATATTCAGCAGCATCCCTGGCCCCCACCCATTAGATGTCAGTAACCCCCCTTCCCCAGTTGTGACAAATGAAAATGTCTCCAGACATTGCCAAATGTCCCCTGAGAGGCAAAATCATCCCTGGTTGAGATCTACTGAACTAGATGGTCTTGGCACATTCAAAGGAAGTACACATCCAGGGAACCCATCACATGTCTGTTTCATATTCCCTTGGTAGTTTTTATTCATTCATTTATTTGCTCAACATTTATTGAGATACATTCTCTAAAAACTGTTAGGTAGCTTTAATAGTTATATCATCATTCCAGATTTTTTTGAACATTACTCACTTTAGCAGAAGTGCCAGCTCAGAAAGAACCTAACAGTTTATAATCACAATTTTGCACTTCTTCATTTTCAAGCTCCTTTAAAAATAAATGGAAAGGTAGAGACATTAGTGACTACTTGTAGATTTTAACTGACTTTAAAGGGGGCCACTTATGCCCTCAACTCAGGGCTAATGCAGTTTCTCTGAAGTTTTGCTAGGTTTAACATATGAGGAACTTCCAGCTATATAAATTTGTGGTTGATTTAATTGATTAAATCATAACCTGAGCTAAGCGGCTATGCTGAAAGCAAGATTGACCTATATTAAAAATTTAGGGAAAGGACATTTTTAAAACTTAATACTCACACTTATATGCACACATAGATTTTTTTTTACTCATATGAGAAAGACTTTCAGTCTCTCTGTACATCGTAACTGTTGGCTGCAGATTTTATCAAGCCGTTTGGATGTTCATTTTCTTCACTTACTCATTTTAAAGACTCTCTTCTAGTTGTGCGTGATTTGCTCTTTCTCTGTCCTTGCACATATTTTTAAATTTAACATTTACAAGGAATAAAAAGAAACTCCTAACTTGCAGTGTAATTGTGCACGAGGAATGTATTTTGGTCCCTGCAGTTGTGTCAGAGCCTCAGAGCAGAGATGCTGTTGCCATGGAGACAGAGATGTTGAGCCCGCTTCTTCACCTTTGCCCTGCTATTTAAAATCACACTCACAGCAAAGCTCTGGCGGACACAGGGCTTTCTCTGGTAGGTCAACCACCTCCTCCTTTTTCTCTTTTAAAAACAACAACTTGGCAGATTAATGCCATTTTCATTTATGACTGTTATAAAATGTAATGTAAATATCCTCTTGTACAGAATGAACGGGTAGCTCTTTGTGTTATCTTGTTCCAGCATGAAACTGAAATTCCTTGAGAGTTTGCCAAAACCAGTTCCTTTAATGGGTTCTGCTTGGGGTTCTACCCCTCTCTTGGCTTTCTGACAATACAAGAGCAGTGGTTAGGGAACAGAAAGAAGCCGAGGACATTGTAGGATGAGACAAAAAGCAATCGAAAGGAAGTTAAATCACAGGCTTTAAAAACGTTGTTGAAACAAACCCACTGTGTTTGGGGAGTAGGCCAGTCTAATACACTCCTGGTAAATGAGTGGGCCAGTACTACATTTCTAGAGGTAATTTGGGAATACATATCGAAAGCCTTAAAAATGCCCCGTCAATAACGATTCTGGCAAATTTTTCTAAGAGAACATACATGAATGTAAACAAAGACTTTCCTACAGGATTATTTATCACAGTTTTATTTATGGCAGTGCAAAACTGGAAACAGCCAGTTTCAGAAACATCCATAAAAGGAGATTGCTTAAATTAATCTAATACATCACACAATGGAATATTAGGCAACTGTATTAAATAATAATGTGGAAGCATATTCATTAACCTGAATGGTGTTCAAGAGATACTATTTAATGGGGAAAAAGCAGATTACAAATCACTAAGTGTGTCAGTATTCCATTAAATAACACGTATATATAGGGGAAAACTGGAAGATTATATGCCAAATTTTGTTTGAATGTTATTTTAATTTCTTATTTTTTACCTCTCTATTTTATAAGTTTTACAGTGACCCTCTATTACTTGTATAATTTTAACAATCAATAAAAAATAATTCATACTTATATAAAACATTTTAAAATTTAAAATGTCCTAGAAGCTTTCCTTTAAGAAAGGGAATTTTTACTCAACATCCTGAGAATTCCAAGACCAAGTCACTACCTTTTGCTCTCAAATTGATTTTTAAAAGTTTATTTTTTGGACCCCACAAAACACAACCAGTTAAATAGAGTTCAAAGCACTAAACCTACTGAATTTTTCAGCTACTCTAAACCAGTGCCCGGAATGGCCCCCAAGAAAGCAGGGCTCACACTATCCATCATCTGGGCTGGAACTCCCACTCCCCAACTCTTGCCATCCACTAGGGCAGGCTCTGCAGGGGGAGGCAGCAGCTGCAGCTGAGAGCTGAGATGAGCTGCAGATGAGGGGTTTTAATAGCCCCATCTCTGCTGGATCAGAACCCTGCCATTGGGGATGCAGGGATGGGGGTGGGGAACAAACCTTGAGCAAATCATAAATAGACCTGCAGCTATGATGTGATTGTAACTCTTCATGCTCACACACACACACACACACACACACACACACACACACACACACACACACGAATTAGTCACTACCAATAAAATAGCACCTTTTCCCAATAGTATGATGGGGGGGGCAGTGATAAGAGAGTAAGCATTCCTTTGTCACCTATATTTATTTTCTTTCATAATGGAGAAATTTTTGTGAGTCCAAAATAATGCGCAAAAGCATTTGATGTGAACAATTGAGAGATGACCTCAGTGCTCATTACTCTGGTGACTCTCCCCCCTCCTCCAATTTCCTCAACACCAAGCAAGATAAACACTTGGGGCACCACACAGCACATGACAGCCTGAATGATATTTCCATGGATCCACTGTAGAGCGTGGACACCTTATTAACTGCAGAGATCTTGAAACTGCCTTGTGGGAGGAGTAGCCCTTTCTATCATGCCTTTGCTGCCCTGGGCCCCCAAGGGGTGTGGCCTTCATTATCTGACAGACAGAGGAACTGAGGTCCCCAAGCCACCCCTAATCTTCACTCCCTCGTCCTCCTCAAAACTTCACCTTCAGGTTTTCATTGATTGACTGCCCTCCAGGAGTCCATAGGCAGGCCTGTAAATGGGCAGGCAAGGTAAATCAAAGGCAAAATGCCTCCTTAGGTTTCCACTAACTGGAATATTTCAAATGGTAGCCCTTAATCACAAGGGAAGCACGTTCATGGGCTTCAGATTTTGAAAATAACATTGCCAAAAAAGTACAAGATCAAAATGAAACAAAGAGGAGATAAGATATGTCCACACTAAATACAAGGGAGACCATTGATTTTTAATTTTCTCTAATATTGCTTTACATGTAGTATTTTTTCAAAGTCAATGTATCTGTATTTCAGATTAATTCAACAAAATTTTACTTAACCTCTCTGTGCTTCATGACACTCTGATGTAAAATGGTAATAGAAATAGAAACTAACCAATAGGGTTGTTCTGAGGGAGGGTGAAATGAATCAGTATGTGTAAACCCCTTAAAAGCACTTGGCACATAATGAATGCCCAATAATTATTATCATTATTATTGTCATTATCATTATCATTACTGAGTAGTAACCAGGCACTCTACTGAAAGTTTTATGTGCAATAGTTGATTTTTTTATTGCACTATATCATTCCATTGTATGAACACTATCTATTTTCCTATTGATAAAAATTTGAGTTCTTTGTATTTTTTGGTTATTATTAATAAAACTGCTATAACACATTTTGTACTCATTCTTTGCGGGACATATGCCCCCATTTCTTCTGGGTGCACACCTTGGGGTGTAATTACTAGATCACTGTTCAGCATCAATAGATAGGGCCAAATAGTTTCCAGAGTATCACCCCTACTTATTTGTTAAGTACCTGTTTCGTGTCAAGCACAGAACCGGCTAGGTTCTGGAACTATAGGAAAAACAGGACATAGTTGCTACCCTACACTTAGAAGTACCACCTCCGCTGGATAGCACTCAAAACATCTCGGCTTTTATTCTCTCCTTTTATCTTCCAGTACAACAGTACGAGTGCCACATAATTGACAGAAGAGTTGAGAAGCAGAAAATGTAAGCAATTTGCTCATAATCTCCAGGATCACAAGCAAGAACAGCAAGTCAGTAGCAGAACTAGAATTAGTAGAGGAACAACAGCCAATGAAAAAATTTAAACACCAACAAAATTTATACAACTGGGTAGCAAACCTTTGAAGGGAAGCCATCCTCAGGTTCATGCAGCAGCAGGCAGTTCGTGCCCCCTGCTGCCTTCGTTAGCCGAATTTGCAGTGTATTAGCAGAGTGTATCTGAGACCCCGGGGAGCTCCTGAAACCCTTCTCTGTGCTCTTGAAAATCCCGGAATTGAGCTACCTGAGCTAATTAATCCTTAGTTTGGTTCTGGGAGAAGGCAAACAGGAAGGAACAGAAGCTACCTTTCCCTTGACATAAGGAAACTGGACATCTTAACAAAAAAGAGAGAAATAAAATATTCTCATAATCACAGTGAAAAAGCCTATTTGCCACAGATTGATACATTCTCCATGCAACATGGGGCTGAACCAATCCGAACAGTTGTGGATGGGGCAGGTGGACCAGGGGTTCTCAGGCTCGGCACTATCGACATTTTGGCCCACGTGCACTGTAGGATGTGCAGCAGCAGCCCTGACCTCTACTCATAGATGTCACTAGCACCCTTTCCCCCAGTATGACAGCCAAAAATGTCTCCAGACATTGCCTAATGTCCCTTGAAGGGCAAAATTGTCCCTGGCTGAACCACTGGAATATACTTATGTTAAGACTATGGGACAGTTTAACTTTTATATCTTCCATATTTTAAATCCTGAAGATGGGTCCTATTGTAAAGATAAAGGGCTGACATTTAATATCAGAGAACTTTGATATGCTCTAGCCACGTGTCAGGAACACTTAGTCTTTTCTTTCTTTAAGGGAAAGACACTAGAATACTAATACAGAGTAGTAAGTGGAAAATAGCATTTCAATTCTTGAAAAGTCTGAATTATTCAAATTTCCAATATGATTATATTTCAATTTCAGCAGAGTTCTTCAATCACCTCTTTGCTGAATAATAATTTGCAATTGCATATTAGTTGTATTTTAATAGATATTTTTAAGCACAGCCAGCTTTATTTGTGAAATAAGGAAATAAAGCCTTACTTCTTGTAAAAAATATAGATATTTTCAAAGGGCTTTAAAGTCTTTGAGGATGATATTTTTCTCTTAAATGCTTTGTTCTTATTGATATTATTTATACGTGTGATTTTCCTAATCTGAATGAAGGCTTTGGTGAACAGATGCTAAAGTTTTGTTTGGTACTTGTCTAATTATGTTCAGCTGATTCAAAGGGATTATTTTTTTTTCAAAGGAGGAACTTCTTTTCTATAATAAAGTTTAACAACGTATATCTCTCTTATTCAGTTTAAAATGAGTAATTATTGAGCACCTACTGGGGGCTGTGCCCTGGGGATGCAATGATGCACAATAAGTTCAGGGAGCATGCTGGTGGTATTCGGTGAAAAGTTATTGAGCAATTAGTAGTGACAAGTTCTAGTTCTGCTTCTGCCAATGGCTAGCTCTGAGACCTTTGGAGGTCACTCATCTTCTCTAGAGGCATCTATTAAATGAGATAGGTAGATTAACAGAAATGGCAAGTAGGTTTCATTTCTGGTGCGCCAACTCTAGTCAAACTGCTATTGACTGCGCAGAGCATTTGAGTATGAGGCTCTATCAGTGGAAAGAAGGCTATAATCAATTATTGCTGTCTGGCATGGGCACACTATGAGAAATCGATGGCACTTGAATGGACTTGCTGTCCCTGGATTTCTAAGGATTCCATTTCTATAATCTGCAAGGAATCTTCCTTTCTGCCTCTATGTAGTTTGGCTTTGGAGAGCAAGGTTATTTAAGTTTCTTACTTTGGAGACAGGCTATATTCTCCCTCTCCTTATCCTCTACTTCTAATTCTCTTGGTCCTAGAATAGAGCTGCAAATTAGTCCACAATATCATTCCCCCAAAGGTTAGTTTGCAATATTTTCTGACATCCTGCTCCATCTATGACAAGATCAAATAAAGCAAAACTTGACCTCCCTTCATGCAAGGACTTTTTGGGTAAATCATTTTCCAGTGCCGTGAGAGATGACTGTTTTCCTAATTTTGAATAGATGAAAATAGACACCAATCAACAAACCTTTGGCTAAGCGGGAAATCTCTTTAACTCACATTTTGCTTCAATTACATTGAGGACAAAGGAGCACATTGCACCGTGTGCATGAATAGATGCTTCATTATTCAAAACAAGCATCAAGAGCATTCAGTCCCCTATAGAAAATATGCAATCACTGTTTAATTCAATGGTAGGATGCAAATTTAAATTCCCAGAAGGGGAAGACTGTTAATGCCATTTAAATTGGTTGTAAATTACAGATAATACGCTTGAGACCTCCGAATACAGATTAGTGGAGTATTGCTTTAGGAATTCCATTCTACTTTTGAACTTATTGTGTATTTATCTATGAAAAATAAAGCCGTGAAGGCTGTTTATAGCTACATTTTATTGCCTATCATTTTATTTCTGAAGCAAATATTTCACTTTTAAATGCCATGGAGATTGTTCAGCATAATATAAGGAAATGTCGAGATGTTAAAGACAGATTAGCACTCTCAGAGGCAGCTCCTCATTAGAAAACAAACAAACAAAACAAAACAAGCCATAGAGAGGGACAGTGCAACGGAACCTAATCAAGATATCACACTAGCTGACTCTTCCATCTTTTCCCCTCATTTCTATTGGTGCTCCCAACATATAAAAATCCCACAGTCACAAGACAATCATGAGTCTCAGAAATTAGAGACTGTGATTCTCTCTTGTTCCTAAAGTATATCAGTCATTTAGAGGTTGTTTCTCATTTTCACAGATTAACTAATCATGAGTGGGATGCCTGATAGGCGAGTCTTTGTTGGAAGAACTATTCCTTAAAAACAAGGGCTTTCAGAATCAGAAAGTATTAGATAAAAATGGGTACTTTTCAGCAAAGTTTTTTGAGCTCCCAGGTTGAAGAGTAGCAATTTCTCTTTCAGTTCATAGACGTAAAAATGGTCCCCCTTGATGTGGTTTTATGTCTCAGGTAGGAAATAGGTTACTCGGGTAATACCAATAAATCAGTTTCCAGGCATGTTTTCTCCTCTGGCAGCATATGGAGTGTGTTTTTATTTTGTGTGTATGTGAAACTGAAAGGTATAAAAAAAGAGTTGCCATTGATATATACACACAGAATGAAGCCAAGCTATGGGACAATGGAGGAATGCCTAATTCATTATGCGAGAAAATGGATTGTTACCATCAATACCACATGGAGTTAATCATTTCTAAAGAACTATAATGCCAAGTTATCCATAACACTGCACCTAAATAGAATAATGTTTTATTTTTTCTTTGATCTGTCAAAGGTACTTAAAGCTTTGCCAGGACCTTAGTGACACCATCAACATTTCATTGTATAGTTCCTATGAATTACACAGACCTTGTGATATCCTGGAGGTTCATTGAATCTTTAAAATCCCATCCCCAGTATTATCTTGTTTACTTGTCATGTGTTCATGATTTGTAAAGTAACACAGAACCTGGCCCCCCTTTTCTTTTTCTGGCTCTTTGCATTTTGGTTAAACAAGTTTTTTCTCTATACTTAAGGGTCAGGAAGCAAACAGCCAGTTGAAACCCAAGGCTTAGAGAACAGGTGGATAAGATCAGGTGATCACTGTTCGTGTTAGGTGTGTGTGTGTGTGTGTGTATGTGTCTGTCTGTGTGTGTGTCTGTGTATGTGTTATGGGGATGATTCGTGGTTTAGGATCTTTCTGCCTTTTCCATAATAGTATTTGGGTCAGAACAATCCTAATACACATAGAACATGAATGAAGATTCTCTGGATTTCATTTTGAAGTCCTCAGTGCTCTGGGCATCTGCATATCTGAAGCCTTATCAGGCAAGGCTGGAGGCTGGCCTCCTGCCCAAGCTTTGCCCACCTGCACCAGCGGTTAGTGATCAGCACAGCGATGGCGATTAGTCATTTCTGTCTCTCCTGGGGGTGGGTTTGGGACATGTACAGTTTTCGGGAGAAACCACTGTTGCAATATGGTGAGTGGGCAATATAAGCTTGGTCTATGTCCCCATAGCCCATCCCCAAACTTTCTGAGCAAACAAGGAGAACAGTAAAGAACGGCAGAACAAGTGCCAGACTAGGCGCCATGAGACATGGGTTCTCGCCTGGCATCTGCCATCTTTTTTATCAGATCTCTGGGTCTCTGGTGAAATCGATCAGTTTTCTCATCTTGAAAGCAAGGTGGGTCATTCATTTTAACTAACATTTGGCAAGCACTTAACACATACTAGACTCTGACCTGGACCCTGGACAAAAAAAAAAAAGACTAGATTCCTTTCCTCAAGGAATTCAAGGTGAAGAACCAGGAGAGGTGTAGACAAACTAGTAGACAATGACAATAAAATGCAGTAAGTTGTTTACCCAGATATAAACAGAATGCTGTCAAAGCGCAGAGGGAGAACCAGCTAGATTTAAGATTATTCAGCACAGCCATTAAGAGCATAGTCTCTGAAGTCAGACTATTTGAATTCAAGACGTGGTTTCACCCTTACTGTGTGACCTTGAGCAAGTTACGTAAACTCTCTGTGCCTCAGTTCCTCATGTTTCAAATGGAGGTGATAATAATACCTACCTCTTCGGATTATTCAAGCAATTAGTACAGTGCCTGGCATGTAAAGATCCCTACGTGTATTCATACATTATGATAATGTTCTAGAATTTTCACAAATTCATGGGCTGTAAATAAACTAGTAAATGAAAGAAAATCCTTAATTAAAAAAAAATTCTAACTGCATTTCAGAGAAAATAAAGATGGACATATATTTTGTGCTTATTAGGCGTGAGATGGTTCACTAACATCCCTGCCCCCTTGGACACCCATAAGTCAGGGCACAGGCTGCCAAGCAGGAGCATTTGGCATGGTTAGGGGTGTTCTGCATTAAGAGTAGGGAAGGACCATGCTTTGATCTGCAACCGGCTCCCAGAGAACACACACAGAGAAGCTAACCATCCCCTTACCCACCCGGCTAGTCAGACC
Organism: Eonycteris spelaea; assembly: GCA_003508835.1. NCBI lineage: Eukaryota > Metazoa > Chordata > Mammalia > Chiroptera > Pteropodidae > Eonycteris > Eonycteris spelaea. The sequence continues at coordinate 516,601 of PUFA01000387.1, read as the reverse complement.
GTGGGAGAGAAGTCTGGAGCAGGAACTTTTTCGGGCCTCACTGACTTCCGCGAATGAGAGAGAAAACAAGAGTGTGGGTGAGTCTTTATGCTTGTAAGTTGCAAAAAAAAAAAAATGAGGACAGAACTTGGCCCTGGCAGGAATAAGGGCCATGGGCCTGGCTGGATGTTGGTGGACTCAGGCCAAATGAGGGCAGCCATGTACTGCTGGGGAAAGTATGGCTGGGAAATGAAAATGAAAGAGAGAGATGTGGAGAGATGCAGGAGTCTGGTCTGGGTTCTTGATGAGGAATTTTAGAAGAAGGAGACTATGTTAGGCTTTGGAGATATGGTATAGAGAAGGGCAGGAAAATAAGTCACATTATGCACATACCTGAAACATGTGTGGAGCAGAGAGGGTCAGACTCACGGGACAGGGATGTGCTGGCAAATATTTAACAACCAGCTCTCTCATGTGGAAGGAGAAGAGGGAACCCCTTCATAGAATTTGCTCATTTCCCTAGTGTACATACTACTGCTGTGGCTGACTTAAAGGTACCGATGTGATGTCACTAAATGCAGAGTTGGGAAGAGATGCTCAGTGGAGCCCTGTTATATATTATTTCCACTGTACAGATACATTAGAGATAGAACAGATAACCGCAAGTGCCTGGACAATAGGAAAATGTAGTAAAAGAATTAGAAAGTGATGAATTTTCAGTATTTATTACTTTCATTTGAATATAATTTTTTAATTGTAGTTTTCTATAATTCCATTTGAAATCATGACGACTGTTTATAATTGGCTTGCAAAATTGCTGAAAATTTAACACTTGGCCTGCCCTGGGAAGCTGGTTCAAACTGGCTCCAAAGCAGTATTAACTTGCCCAATAGTAAAATAGGAGCCTTTTCTTTCTCATCATCTCTAGATCACAGGGTTCTTGTGAGGGTCAGAAAAGCATGTGAAAGCATTTCAAAACTGTGAGCAACATATAAAGATTATATACAAATAAAGATTATTCTTGTGGGAACAGTATAACCTAGCAATCAAGAAGGCAGTGTCTGGAGCCAAACTGCCTAACTTTGAATCCTGGCTCTATTCTTTTTTAGCTGTGTGACCTTGGGCAGATCCTTACCCTCTCAGCCTCAGGTTCCTCATCGGTAGAATTTCTGCGGGACTTAAATGAGTTAACATTATAAAGCACCCCAAACAGTGTCTAGCGCATGGTAAATGCCATTTAAATATTGATTGAAATTGTTTAACCACTTGAAAAGCGGTAAGCCTGCAATTCTTCCAAAGCCAGAGGGCTTTTAACTGGGGAGACCAAGATCCTGGCCTCTACCCCCGACTTGGTTTTAAAGGGATGGCTTCTCTCTATGGTAACAGATTTGCTACTATGCTAATAGTCAATGCTTTTTAGATAATGAACTCTGAGGCCTATTGCAGAGATAAAGATGCTGCTAGAATTAGATTCCATGGCCACTCACCCTAGTAGCAGGGGTGGGGGTGGAGGGAAGAGAGCTATCTTATTACATGCCTGGCTGGCTCAATTACTTCAGTCCTGACCTAGGCAGATGCAGGAGCCAGCCCAGGGCAGACCCCAGAGTTGGAGAGGCCATTAGCTGCCCTATGGAACTTGGTTGCATTTACTATCTCAGGACAGGAAATACAAGCAATCTTGCTCACCACAGGCTCCAGGGCTGGGTAGGGTATGAAAGTAGGTAGATGGGATGAGACAGATGAAGAAAGACAGCATGAGGCAGGGGACAGGAGCCATGGCTACCATAGAAGCCACAGACTGCTTTAAGGAGCTTAGGATTTGAGGTAGAAGGTTCTCAGGCAAAGCTCGGGGGTGGAGTGAGGAGGAGGGGCTAGGAAGGTGGTCAGTCTTCTCATCAGGGATGAAGAAGTCAGGTGCTATGACAGATGAGAATAGAAAGGCAGAAGCAAAGAAAGGTTTAGTTCACAAGGTGGAAAAATCAGGGCAGGCTGCTAGAGCCAGGTCTTTTCAACTAAGGCATTACAACCATTGCAGAGGCCTGAATTCCATGGAGTGGAACCATTATTTCCTTTTCCTTAACAAATGAGAATAAAATAATGTGGCAGACTGCCTAGGTGCTTAGCAATCTCATTTCCTCATCCTTGGTGCTCAGACTGTTGCCCCGTGGCCCTTAGAGTTAGATTGGAGCCATGCGACTAGGTTCTGGCCAATGGAGTGTAGGCAAATGTGATATAGAATCCCCTGAATCTCTCTCCCTCTCTCCTCCTCTCCCTTTCTCTCTCTCTCTTTTTCCCTCCCTCCCCTTCCTCCTTTCCTCTCATCTTGTCTCTCTCCTTCTGCCATGACCTTGTGTTGAAGAGCCATGATCTTGTGTTGAAGATGGTGGCATCATAACATGGAACAAGACTGGAGCCCAGGAGGGGCAAGGAAACCACAAGGCAGAGCTGTCTGATCTGCGTTGGCCAGGACATGAACAAGAAATACATTTTTTTTATTAAGCCACTGGGATTTAGGGGCTTTTGTTTCAGCACCTAGCAAACATTGATTACCCTAACTAATAAAAATAAGAATAAAGTGGACTTGAGTGGAAAGGAAGGAATATACCAGAATAAATTAGAACAGAACAGAACAGAATGGAACAGAATGGAATACAATAGATAAAAACTATCAGAGTCATTGCAGGTAATAAAAAGTAAATTTGTTTGCTGAAACATTTGTTTCAGTTTCCATGTATGCCCCCTCTTAATATAAATTTTATTTTTTGCTAGAGGAAGGCATGAAAAGTTTTGAAAATCACTGCCTTAGAGCTGGAAGGAGGTTTGAGGGTGTGACAAAAACTTTAGGTAAGATTGGGATTGCATATCCACTACTCTTTTATGTATGGTGCTAGAGACTTGCTAGGCACCCCTACATTATGTCTGGTTGTAGTGGAAGTTTGTTATTTCTGCCTGCCCAGTCTACTTTCTCTTCCATTGGAAATAATATCCCAGTCTTAGTCCTATACTTATACTGGGGCTGGCTCTACCCCTTGAAATCAAGGTGGAGAACACATGTATGAAGCTTGGAGAATCTAAGTGTTCCATTCCTGGAGCCACAGTGATTGGTTCAGGGATGAACACATGACCCAAGTTGGTCCAATCAGAGCTAAAACTGTGACTTTGGCCGAAGTGATCATACAAATAAGTGTTTTGTTTCCCCTGGTTTTGGAGCCTTGGGGATATCTTGCTGGTGGCCATCTTGCTATCACAGAGAACTTGCCAGAGAATAGAACCGTCACTAAAGAATGCAGAGCTAGAGATTGAAAAATACCAAGTGCCAATGACATCATTTGGACCTCTGGATCTAGCCATTTCTGAAGTCAACCCTGTAGTTTTTAGTCGAATTTATAAATTTAGCCCTTGGTTTCTTCCAGATTGGTTTGGGCTTTTGACAGTTATAACTGAGAGTCTTGAAGCTATGATCTTCCACATCTTTAAGATGTCACTTCCTTGGTAAAATGGGCCTCAGAAAAGAATTAAAGCAGAAAACAGCTGGCCCTCAGGCTCCTCCAGGCTTTGCCAAGGAAAAATGGTTTCAATCACTGAAGAATCAGGCTTCTACATATGGAAAAACTATAAGGTAGAATTATGGAGAAACTCTTTTTTTGTTGTTCTGTTTTGAGAGGATGAACACCAGATGAGTACCATTAGAACTACTAATATATTTCTGTTCATTTATTCAACAAATATTTATTGAACACCTTCCATGTGCTAAGAACTATGTTAGACCCTGGAGATGCAACTCTGAGCAATAACAGCAAATTCTTATGAAGAGCTTACTATGTGTCAAATACTGTTCTAAGAACCTTATGCTTATTGATCTTATTTGTCCCTCACATCTACCCTATCAGGCAAATAACTTCCTCTCTCTCATTTTATAGGTGAGGAAAATGAGACGTAAGAGTTTAAACTAGAAGGAAGCAGAGTTAGTTTCGAACCTTGGGATACTGGCTTCGAGTCTGAGTCTTAAAATCGTTGAAGCACATTGCCACGGTCCTTGCTTTCTCTAAGTTCATAGTTGTTTCTACAAAAGACCATTCTCAAAGTCCCTTAGAACCTCTGCTCTGAGTCTCTTTCATTAGAATTCAGTTCAACAAAGTCTGCCTTTGACTTTGGCTTGAACTGTAGCATCACTTGTTGAATTCCAGGCACTGTTTAATTTACTTGTCTGAAGGTAGTCTATTAGCTATTAATATGTGGGACCCTGGAGGTGGAGAGGATAAAGGGTTACTAAAAGACACAATGCAGTCTAATGGTTAAGAGGACAGTTTTTGGACTAATCTTAGATACTGGGTTCAAATCTCTGCCATTTTCTAGCTGTGTGACTTTGTAGAAGTTACTGGCTTTCTCTGAGCTCCTGTCTCTTCATCTTGGAAATGGGGTTGATGATTCAAATTCATCTGGTTGTTACACAACTGTAATAAAGTAATGAAGTGCCTAGGGGCAAAGTCAGAACCCAGTGATGCTGGTTGTTACAGCTCTTCCTCTCTGTCTCTCAGCTCCCTGTCTATTAATTAAGGATCTAGGGGAGATGCTCTCTGATGTCTCTGCTGGCATATTCGTGTGACTAGTATTTTCCAAATGCTAATTTGGGAATGGCAAATTCCCATTGTCATGGTTTTTCTTCTTAAAGGATTATTCTTTGTTGTGTTTTTGTAGGCTTGGGCTTTTCATGCTAATTTGCAGCCAAAGGAGCTTTAGGCCTTTCACATGATGTCATAAGTTGGTACCCATAAAAGTGATGAACTGCCATATCAAACCAGTGCGGAAGAGAATTCCAGGGGCCAGTGGTTGTAATCCAAATCTAGGCATTCTCCTTCTGGTGGAGATGAGTGGCTTAGCTTTCCCAGTCCTTGACTCTCTGACAATCCTGGAGACACTTTCATCCCCAAGCTAGAGGTGGTGGCATTGAGGAAGAGACAATGATGAGAAAGAGGTGGAGAGGGGAAAGGAAAGACAGGAGGAAGAGGGGGCAAGGCAGGGAGGAAAGGGGCAAAAAAGGAAGGAAGAAGGGCAGAAGGAGAGTCTGGTGGGCAGGGGCAAGGGGAGTAAAGAAAGAGGGGGAGAAGCGGGAAAAGGAGCAAGGAAAGAGAAAGGGAGGGAAAGGCTTGAATTCAACTAGAAGAATATAAACAAAGAAGAACCAGGCAGGCAGATTGGAGAAGTTAGCTCAAACCGCACCAAGAAATGTTCAATCTGTTCTGGTAAAACCCAATTTCTAAATCATCCTGTTGGAAACCATGGAGCAAATCCAAAAATAGGAGACTGTATTGAGTTGAGGAAGAATTAATGACCAAAGAATGCTCCTTAAAAGCAAAACTATCATAATGCCATTGATCTTTTTTCCACTCTGCAGGTCATTGATGAACCATGATTTATTTTATTGTTGAAATACAAAACCAAATGCAATGCAAACAAAAAATAGGTGAAAAAGACTAAATGTTTATATTCCTGAGAGAGACACTCTTCAATGTCATGAATTTTCCTTTCTTCATTCACTTATTCATTGCTTTATCTACCAAACACTCATCGAGCATCTACTCCTTGCCACATCCTATGTTAGATGGTAGGGATTCAGAGATAACTAAGACATAGTTCTTGCCCTGTAGAGGAATGAAAATGCAGGGCCAATTTTGACACTTCTCCCATCTACAGGTGAAGGACCATATCCCTTCCCTTTAAATCTCATCTGGCCTTAATAATTCACTTGTAACCAGTAAAATGAAGCAGAAGTAATATATAAGGTTAAGTCATAATATGGTTTGTGCCTTGCCTTCTGGAGCATTCACACTTAGAGCCTTGAACTTCCATAAAAGAAATCTGACTGCCCTAAGGCCTTCATGGTATGAGGAAGCCCAAGCAGCCACATGAAGAGATCACGTGTACATGTTCTGATTAATGGACTCAGCTGATGTCCCCGCCAATAGCCAGAATCAACTGCCAGATGTGAGTGGAGATCCTCCAGGTGATTGCAGCCTCAACCATCCAGTCACCTCTATCTGCTGAGTCTTCCTAACTTAGGTCCCAAACAGTGTGGAGCAGAGACAAGCCATCCCCACGGTGCCCTGTTTTAATTACTGACTCACAGAATCCATCCACAGGCATAACGAAAGTGTTGCTTTATGTCACTAAATTTTGGGATGATTTGTTATGTACTAGTAGTAATTAGAGCATTTCTAGCGATGATTAAAATTCCACATAACCATTAAAACAAAGTTATTAAATTACCACCATGTTCGTCGTCCCCAGAGGTGTTCATCACTCACCCATTTGTGATACTCATGGGGTTACACACAACAATTTAAAGAGAGTCACTGTCCTCAGGACACTGACAGCCTGAGATAGACATACCCAACCAAGGGGTTTAATACTTGAGGACTAAAATGTGTCAAGGGGCCCAAAAACCTAGCCCTTCAAGAAGCTTTGTCAATGCAACAGCTTAAAAATGGCAACTAAAGGCCTTCCTTATACCATGATTCAGGGATATGCCAACTGCTTATACTCAATTTCACTTCCCACCAGCCAGTCTTCTTTTAGAGTGCAGATACATATCCATGATAGCCATGCATCGAAGAAACTATGATCTACCATCGACTCATAGAATGCTAAATCTAAAGGAGGTTTACAGATCATCTGGTCCAACCCATACACTTGCCTATTGAGGAAATTATTGAGGTCTGGAAAATTGGGAGCCTTATCCAAGGCTACACAGCTAGTTGATAGCTAAATGCCAGGAGCCAGGGCCCCCTGCCTCATTTCTATACAGCCTCTTCTCCCTGAACATCAGGGAACACATTGTACTCAAGGTGGCATCATGTGGGAGTTCCAAACACAGATCATGGAGTCCAAAAGAACTGATAAGAATCCCAGTTCTGCTATTTACTAGCTGTGTGAATGTAGCAAAGTTATTTAACTTCACTGAGCCTCTGAGTTCTCATCTGTACAGTGGGGGATAATTATAACACCAACCACGATTCATTATGGGAGTTAATTGAGATGATGCACAGAAAGCACACACATCAGGCCTGGTCTGGTCCATATTAAGCACTCATAAAGCCAAGATTTCTCCAAAATGAAACATTCTGGCCTGTACCTTGAAGAAGTGGACTTTGGGATGAGTGAGAAGGTTTGCTTTATTTTAATTTGAGGGTGATCAAAGGTGGTCCAGGCTGACACTGCCACCAGCCCTCTGGGAGAAGTAAGTGGCCACTGGTTTCATTGAGCATCTGTGAGGTTGCTGTATCCTCCTCGCCTCTCTTTTCTGGGTGCCGACAGTTTGTTCCTTCTGTGACTTTCCCCTGCACCTGTGAATAATGTTTCAACTCCTCTGGGCATAATGTACCTCGATCTCATTCTTTCCTCCTGCTTATTTTCCTTGTTACCCCTCAGAGTTGAGAACTCTCTGTGGGTGTCTATAAGGAGCTGCAGTGTGATCAGCTTTCTGCCATCACATGCCATGGAATCCCATGAGAGCAGCAAATGGCCCCCCTGAGAAATAAAAATCTACCTGCTTAGCTCTGGTTCCTGGCACCTCAGAGTACCCTGGTAACTTCAACCTCCAGAGCTCAGCTATAAAGCAAAGGAGCAAACTACTGGGGGCTCCAAACAAAAGGAAGTTGGAAGGACGACCCAAGCTAACACTGCCATCCAGGTATATGGGAGAGATATGATGCCAGGAATGGTGCCAGTTACCAGACAGAAAGGGCTAAATCTCCTTTTGGCTTTCTGAGACCTGTGCAGCCATTCAGAAACATTTCTTACAAATGCGCGTGTACCAGACATTATCTTAAGCACACAGATAGGGTACAAAGGTGAACAAGGTGGCAACATTCATGCTTTCTATAAGCTCATAGTCTTCTGGGAGAAGCCAGACACAGAAACAATGCCAACATTGTGGGATCAATATTAAACTCGCCATCTGTGCAATGATAGAAAGAGGTATAGAGGACATGGTTGTGTATGCTGCTGTAGGTAGAGGGAGGGGGTGATGAAGGCTTCATAGAAGAGGTGACATTCTAACTGGATGCTGAATGATCAGTGAGCTCCAAGCCTAAGGAACAACAGCATGTGCAAGAAAAGACAGTGATCTGGAAAAACATGGAGTGTGTGGGGGAATACAAACCACCTGGTGGAAACGGAAAGATGTGGTGGGAAAGGAGGTTAGAAAAATGATTTGAGGTCAGGCTTGAGCTCCCTTGGCTGCATATGCAATTGTGAGTTTGTGCTTTATTCCATAAACAAAGTGGAACTACTGCACGTTATTGAGCAGGACAGTGACTTGCAGTTTTGTATTTTAGAAGAATGACACCGCTTCCAGGGTAGGAAGTGAGACAGAGGGGCCTGAACTAAATGCAGGAAGACCATTTACAAGTTTGGGCTTCATTCAGGCAGAGGCGAGCTTCTGTATGGCAGGAACTCTCGGAACAGGGGCTGGAAAGTTCCATCTAGCAACAGCCTGACCATACTTAACTTATACACTCCTGTACCCTGCAAACCCCAAGTAGCAGTAAGTGCACCATAATCATTTGTAGAAAGAATGCACAAATGTGAGAAGTTTTGCTTCCAAGGACTCTGTGCTATGAACTGGTGACTTTGCAAAATCTCAAATTGTGCTTGGATCTTGACCTCCTAATGTAGAACACAGAAGCTTCAGTCTGCAACAGGGCCAACGAGGACTGGGATTGCTCTGTCCAATCACTCTAGTTAGCAAAAGGCTCATTATTTAGAGGGAACAAGGGAGCTATCAGGATTACTTGGCACCCACAGGTTTTACAAGGAGGTCAGAGACAGGGAGCAGAAATCAGTCCAATGATTTTGACCATCATGCCAGACTGCTACAGATAGAGGTGTTTGCTCCCCTTCACTACTGTCTTACAGTTTCAGGAGCCACTCAGAGCTGTTAGCTCACCCCTATGTCTGTTAAGTCCTGGAGGGTGGGCTGTCTCGGTTTGGGTGCCCTTCAAAGCAGGTCCAGAGGCAAAGACTCAAATATAAGTAATTTATTTGGAAGGTGGTTCCAGGAAATACTGGTTGGAAAGTGGAGAAGTGAGAAAGGAAGGGAAGGAAGCCACTACTGCATGTGATAATCAGTGTGTTACCACTGTGGGCTCCTGGAGATCAATCCCATTGGGGAACTTTGGAGAATGGCGATGAATATGTTCCAGAGTTATCCCGCTGGTGGGATGAAGAAGCTGGAATATTTCTCCACCAACTCCCCATCTGTCATTGTTTGAAGGCTGCATTCAGGAGTATTAAATCACCAGCATTTCCATCTTTCCCTGAGTACCAGCTAAAGGTGTTGCTGTAGAGAGTTACAGATGATTGCAGTTAGCAGCCTTAGGTGTGAAGAAGGAGGAGGATATGTTCGGGGTGCCAATAGGATGTGTTACAGGTGCTTACAACCACAGGGAGGGCATCCACATCCACCCTAGGGAGATTCTTCAGTCCCAAGTTCAGGGAGCAAAGTAGACATGATAAACACTGAGGTTTAATGGAAATGTACTGCTGTTTTCATATGGGGTCGGGAACTTGGATTTTTAAAAATTATCTTTGCATCTCATTCAAAGCACAAATCAGATGATCACTTGAGCTTAGAAAGCTTTTCTAGCCTATAGAGGGTTGAACAGAAAGGTAATACCTTTACATGGCATGACCAGAGGCAGGCTTTAGAATCCCCATAATTTACATCAGACTTCCTACAAAGCTACTTTAAATAAACACTGGGACCACAGAGAAGCCAGGTGACTATTAGCTGATGCAGCCAGACAAGTCACCTAGCCTGCCTCAGACCCTATAAAACAGAGTGTCTTCCCACAGCCTAAGACATTCCAGGATGACACTCCTCAGAGATCTGGGATTGGTGCTGGGTAGACCAGTGAGGTTTAGAATCACCCGGGGCATGCATTTCAAAGGCAGGCTCTTGGGCTGCACTACTGAGATGCTGACTCAGGAGATCTGGAGGAGGACCTAGGAATCTATATTTTAGACCCAACTCCCATATGATTCAAACTAAGTGTTGAGAAGTACAGTCTTAGAAGTTATTGGACATAGACAAAGGAAAAAAAGAGGCAGAAAGCCAATAGGTAAATAAGTAGGTGGGGATAAGAGGAGGGAGAAAAAATGTGAGAAAATCTGAAATGGAGCAGTGGCTACAAGTGTGGAGCAGGCAGTGAGTTCTGCATCAAATAATTGCTTTAAAGCCCTGAGTGTTAAAAAGAAGCCTTCCTTCTAATAAATTCTGAAAGCAAACACAAGTATTTGAATCTTCATGTCCTAAGAGAGTAGATTTAAATTAGAGAACTTCTCAGGTGATCTTTCAGCTGGGAGAAATCTCTGCAGTGCTAGATTAGGATAAAACAGGTTATGTATACCGAGCAGGACCTCCCACACATTACATCTTAGGGGGAACTAACACCTCAGAAACACCTGGGAAAGAAGAAGACCCAGAAATGCCCAACTGGACTGAGTACATTTCATAGTATACGAAAGTATCAATTTTTCAGAAGGTACATTTCTTTCCACTTTGTGGTTCTTAGGTGAGCTAAACACAGCAAGCATTAACTTGACAACAGCAAAAACCAAACCAAACCAAAACCAAAATGGACCAAACTGAAATGCCTTTGGAGCTGTTCATACCACTTCAGTCTTGGAGGGAAATTAACATGGACCTACTAAGAGACTGCACAAGTCTAGGCAGTGAAGGACAGACTTATGGTAGAGATTGGTCCAGTGGTTCTCACGCTTGAACATGCATCAGAATGACCAGGAGGGCTTGTTACAACAAGTAGGTTTTGGGTGGGGCCCAAGGATTTGCTGATGCTGCTGGTCTGGGGAGCATACTTTGAGAACCACTGGGTTAGATCAAAGTCTAAGGTTTAGACCAAGGTCCAAGGAACAAAAGATATGAAGACTTGTCTTAAAGCTGGGCAATTAGAAAAGATATCAGCAGACCTTAGTCAAAAACATGGGAGGAGGAATCCTGAAAAATTAACACCTCCTTACTAGAAAAACATTTCTACCTTACATCTGCATGCTTGCTTCTTGGGGAAAAGGGACTTCATACGGTGGCTTCATAGTCCTCAACACTCCTTTGGGATACAGGTGATATATATGCATCTGTTCTATTAAAAGACACCAAGCAAAATGAAAAAGCTCTAGGTCAACCCCTGGCTTAGAATTCAGGTCATTTCTGGCCCTTGAGACTAAATACCTTTATATGAATAATGAACTCTCTGGAGACCCTTAGTTCCACCCAGTAATTTTCAACTCTTGGGAAAGGCTTAATCCACTGTCTCATATTTCCAGTTCCTTTGCAGAATCCTGCAGGTTAATTTTTTTTAAACTTCACTGGCATTAATGCAATTTTCTGGACATAAACTTCTCAGGAAATGTGAGTTGAACTTAAGAAGAATTACTTCTCAGAATACACAAAAACCAGAATCTCTTTAGTCCTAGTCTATCGATTAAGCTTTTGGAAAGGAACATGGTAGCTCTTGGAAGTCACCAGTATACACTTTGGGGCTGTACTAATGCCATAAGAGAAAGACAGCCACTTAATAAATCCTAGAGGGGGCTTTTCATTCAGCTTCCTCAGTGCACAATTCTAGTCATACCATAAGGGGCTTCTGCATTTGTGTTCACAATCCGACTTGAGCTCTTCAATTTTGCTTTCACTTTAATCTGTATCTACGGATTACCTACAGATATTCAGATCTCTAAATCATAGGGCAAATTAAATAGATTAAATGGGTTAAATTAGGAATAAGACATTGAAGGCGAATCTCTTAAAGCAGCTTTTCGTAACAATTTGAGGGACTGCCAGGCCCCTATGAGAAGCCCACAAAAGCAGTGGACTCTCTTTCTAGAAAAAAACACCCATGAACAACATTTTGCATACCATTGTATGAACCCCTCAAGTTAAGAATCCACAGCTCATACCAAAGAAGAAAAATCTCAGTGAAACAGAAGGGGCTAGGGTGAGAGGAAGAAGTGTGGCAGAGTATAGAAGAAAAGTCTGAGAGCGAGCAGCCCCTGTGTTGGCTAAAGTGATATAACACTTGCTGCTATAACAAACAACTCTTCGAATTTAAGTATATTGACACACAGCAGTCCCTTGTGGGTGTTTCTGGTTGGCAAACGAGTGACTTTCCCACAGGCAAATGAGTGATTCAGAGACTCAGGCTTCCTTGGTCTTATAGCTCTACCATCTTCCAGAGCCTCAGGGTCCTGTGCATCCAGCCAGCAGTGGAGGAAAGGCCACAGATAAAGTACAAAACCCCAGCCCAGAAGTGCAACATATCACTTCTGGTCATATTTCATTGATAAGACCTGATTACAGGGACACATCTTGATGGAAATGGGGCTGGAAAACTTAGCCCCTATCTGGGAATCCATTTCCTAACAACTCCACACTGGAAAGTAAAGCACAGACTTTTGGTGGCCAGCAAGTCATACCTCTTCCTAACCATTGTATGCAAGTGAAATCAGATGAAAATAAATGGCAAGGGTTGCCTTGAGAAGGAAAAGAAGGCACCAAAAGACATTATGAAACCCTAGGCATGTGTACAATAGGGCAACTGTGGCCTCACTTTGTTGGTAGCAAGTAAAATGAGGTTGCAGTCAAATTGTCTGCTAGTCTCAGAACTTTGTAGAACCACAGGATTGAGTCCCTCCTTCTCTCTAGCCTTATCCTTCCTTCCTCCTACTTCTAAACAAAAGTGCTAGTTCCGGGAGCAATTTCCCATTTATAATGGATGCTTTTATACTCATTCATCTGAACCAGAATTTGGTTGGTTAATTGAAAAAATAATCAAAACAGAGAATCATTAAATATGGCAATACAAACTGTAAACATCCCATTTAACTTAAAACATGTAAATATACACTCATTCACTATGCTTTCTATGTACAGTCAAATCATTTTCTTTGGATATAAATCCGCTGACGAGAGTTACAGTCCTGCTTTCTTGTATGAGCTATACCTAAAATACACTGTCTATGATTTACAGTTTTGTTGTCTTACAGTGGACCGAGAATTTAAGACACTTGCAAAATAAGCTCCATGTATAACCCTTCCAATTTTTAATGGTTCTTTGATCTTTTATAATTATTTGGCACACATATAATTCAAAAGCATTTTTAGCTATGTGCTACTACTAAATCTTCCTAAAAATTTCAACCTTTTTCCATAGAAACAACTGTTTCTATTCCTATTTTATCATTTCACATGTATAAATTACATAATTTTAATAACAAGTACAACTGGAACAATTGTCATAAACAGGCTTGGAAGCAAACACAATCAATTCTTGGTAAGTGTAGAACCCAGCCAATGGGAGCAGAAGTATATATTGTATTGCAGTGAGGCTTTGAGTGCACCACAGATCTCAGTCAGTGAGTTTTGCAAAGAGAATGGAGAACCTTGGCTTGTTTGGTGTGGTTACTAGCCTCCATGATGACCCACAATGATCCTTGCCACAATGATCACACCCTGTGTAGTCCCCTCTCACAATAAATTCATGGCTGATCTGTGTGACTACTAGACCATGGCAGAAGTATTGGTTGTGTGACTTCTGAGGGTAGGTCACAAAGGGTGTTGGGATTTTTACCTTGATGTCTTAGGTCCCTTGCTTTGAGAGAAGTGGTCATTGGCCATGAGGACATTCCAGCAGCCCTGTGGAGAAACCCATATGAAAAGCATCTGAGGTCTCCTAACAACAGTCAGCACCAATCAGCCACCTTGGAAACAGATTGGCCAGTGCCAGTCAAGCCTGCCAATAACGGCAGCCTCAGCCAACATTTCACTGTATTCTCATGTGAGATCCCAAGCCCGAACCATCTGGCCAAACTGCTTTTGAATTCCTGATCCACAGAAGTTTTGGAAGATATTGAGTGCTTATTTTAAGCCACCAAGTTTTCAGATGATTTGTTACGCAGCAACAGACAACGAACACATTTGGTAAAATGGTTACATGTCTGTCATTTAGAGAAGCTTCTTCAATAATGGGCTGTTCACTGTGCAGGAAACTGTTCTACCTGCATTTGCCTTTTGGAGTGATGGCCACAGGCCATGTGTGAGGTGATTGATTAGAAATAAAGCCATGATCATGAAGAAGAATAAACCATTTGAGAATTGATCTAGAAATCTTGACCTTCTTAGCACTAGACTCAACCAAACTCATTTAGGCTTGAGTTAGGATATGAAGCTGCTTTATTAAAACTGTAGTTAACTCATGTACCAGCAACATTGGCCTCACTTGGGAGCTGGCTAGAAGTATAGCATCTCAGGCCTACCAATCAGAAACTGCATTTTAACACGATCCCCAAGGGGTTCATATGCACTTTAAAGTCTGAGAGCACCTAACTAAAGGATTATTTGTGTGATGACTCAGGAATTAAAGGGACTACATCCTGGAGGGATTGCTTCTAGAAGGGGTCCCCCCACACCACCAGAAGTAAGATCCCTAGCTAATGGGAACACTGTAGAATTCATTGCCAGGTTAAGGGGAGGTTCGATTCATGTCCTCCAAGATTAATTCCAGTTTTCACCACCTCAGTCTGTTCTGTGATCCTCGTCTCCAATTTCATCCTGTCTTAAATGTCTGCAGTACCTGTCCCAGGAACCCAAATCCTGAGTTTTGCCATTTTCTTTCTTTCTACCCCTTGTCTTGCTCTTGTTTGCTTTAATAAGGCAAATTCACCAAATCCCAGTGATGCATTCATGCTACTTGAGGGTGTAAATATTGCTCCAGGGAGAAAAAAACACATTTTTCTGATTGTGGTATACCTGGGACACGTGGCTTCCTGAGAGGGTGAGAAGGCAGACTGCTCCCTCCTGTTATTTACATCCTGAGACTCTCCACTGGGGTGTAAGACAAGCCACTGTGGGCTGGAAGCCAGGATTTTAAGGAGCAAACCAGAGGCTGGAGAAGTCATTAATTATGTTATCACCAAAACTATTTGGTGCTTTTTTTTTTTTTTAACATTACAGCTCCCATTGCTGTTGGTAATGTCCTTTTATTTGTCCAGGGGGGTTTGTTCCCATTCGATTAGATTAAGTGTCTCATCTAAGGCATAATAACAGATTTGGCCCCTTGCTTTTGCTGCTGGCTGTGGCTGACTGATACCCAAGCTTTGACTCCCTGCCGCGTATCTAAGCAGTACAAGCTGCAGTCAATGCATTCAATCTACATAAAAAGAACACAAATTGCACGTTAGCCTTTTTGAGTCCAGTAATCAGGTCCCTGCCCCCCCACATACCTCTCTCCCTCGTCTCACCCCTGCTCTGCTGAACAATTTGAGGCACCCTTGTGTTGCAAAACATTTTTTTCTGAGTCAGGTAAAAAGAAAATCTTTTGCATTTTAATTGCACTCGATCTGCTCATTGAATGACCCCTGTAATTTATATATTGTTCATAGTTAGTGCTTTCTGCAGTCCTGCTGTGCAGCTGATAACATAATTCACAGGCGTGCACCCTGGGCTCTGTAGGGAGTGGCTTGGGCTTTCTGTTCTGTCTGAGTTTGCAAAATTCTCTCACTCATCTTTCAGATTCTAGCTGCTGTGGCTGATGTCAGTCACTATCTGCTTCTGCAGGTAATGTGAAAAAGCCTCTCAATGTGCCTGTTCTTTTGTTTACATTTAAAGATTGCCCTTTCCTTTCCAGCTCCCTGCACTGTTTGCAGACCCTCTGGCTGTTTGTGATGCAGCTTCCCCATACCCTCCCTGCATCCTGCAATAAATGGGCTTAAACCAGAGCTATGAAAAGGAAGGCATACACAGGTATCAAGCTCCCAAAAGCTAACTACAGAGCCAGTGAGACCCAAGACAATCGATAAATATGAAAGGCATAATGAATAGAGAATGGAGCGGTGGCTTTTTTCTTTCGTTGGTACATTAGATGGTTAGCTTTTGGGAACTAGAGCCATGCTATTTTTATGATTTGGAAAATATTCTAAGCATTGATGGCATGTCTATAGGAAAGCAAAGTTAAGTTTTTAAAAAATATTTAAGTGTTTAATCATTTTACTTGCTTCATATTCGCATTGAAGCTGTATTCTTCACATTCTCCAGAAGAATAAATTATGTGATTGAATTGGATTATTATGACCCATCTCAGATTTTGTTTTGGTGGTTTTGTTCTCAAAACCTTTGGTGGGTATGAGAGCAGACCCTTGCATCAGCGTCATCATCGCCTGTGAGGTTGTTAAAAGTGCAGAATCTGACAAGATCCCTAGGTGGCTTGCACATCACCGAATTATACAGTTGGGTCTCAACCCTGACTGTACATTCAAATCATTAGAGAACCTTTAAAGAAAAACACTAATGCCTGGACTCCAGCCCCAGAGATCCTAATCTAATTGCACCAGCATAGAACCAGGCATTGAGAATTTTTACAACCTGCTCTAGTGATCTAACATGCAGCCAAGGGTGAGAACCATGGGATTATGCAAAATCTCAGAGAAGGATTAAAAACAAACAGTTATTAGCCTAAATCAGTGCACCACGGATGTTTCCAACACTGTCCCTGCCCTGGCTCCCTGGGAACCTGCAGGTTTTCAGCACAATTTAACTCGATGTGTATTTCTTCAGTGCCTCCTACTGGTCCACCTCACCACACCCCCCAGGCAGTCAGACAAGCCAGGAGGCAAAATCACCTTGAGCCATGATGCTGAGAGATCACCCAGTACATCTGCTGATGGCTCCATGGGACTCTAAGAAGGTGAGTTCTCAGACAGCTCTGAAATACAATCCTTTGTAGGAGTTGTAGTACATTCCCATCTGGGCTCCTAAGAATTGGTTTCAGAGAATCCCAATTTCATGGACATGAAAGATTTAGTATTTAGACATCTTTTCTAGCATATGTTTAGCAAACTTTCCAATATTTTATTTATTAGAAATGAGGCAGGCGACTCCTTTGGAAAAGATTTTGGAATGGAAGTCAGAAGACTTGGGTTTGAGTTCTTACTATACCACTGAGCAGTTTGTTATAATGTCTGAAATTTACTTTAAAATTTCTCGCCAATTATAGAATGATATTACGTGTGTCAAAGTTAAGTTAAACAATAACCCAGATGCTAATCAAGTGTGCACACCCAGAGCTGGTCTGTAGACATTCTAAGCAGAGGGGCCACTCTCCAGAGGCTGCTACTATACCCATTTCTGCTATCTAAATCAACCTAGGCTTTGCTGTAGAGCATAGCAAATGTCAGAAAGAGGTTTTATTGGTGAAACGAATGACTTGTTAATTAGCGTGATGAATGTGGAAATGAGCTGTCATTGCTGAAATCACATGAATTTAAGATGTGTGGATCTGCCCATATATTTCTACAATACTGCCTACTCTTGCATAAACCAGTTATAAGAACCTAGTATCTCCATAGTTTATACCTTCAGAAATGATCCCCAAGAATTAAACCCGAAGCAGGCCCTTCCTCAATCATTGGTTTAGGAGGATTTCTTATTGTCTGACACTTTGTATTATGATAACATAATCCTGTCATTCTATGTTGTTGTCATGTCTAATTTCAAGTGAGCCTTTCATGCAAGACACTAGTGTATGGTTGGAGAACTGCTTTCCTCAAAACCTTGTCCCAAGGCTGCAGTGGAATAGCTAACAACCCTTCTGTATTCAAACCTTTTCAATGTCTACCATTCGCTACCGAAAATATTCTAATAGTTGAGCATGAACAAATAAGCACGAGTCAGCCTCAACCCAAATTGTTCGGCCTTGAGTTTCTCATATAGTTGCTATACTTCTCTGAGTCTCAGGCATTTTATTTAAAAAAATCAAGGGGATCGTCTTAAAGATTTTTCTGGCTAAAGATTCCATTTTTTTTATTCCAGTATATGAGGAAAAGTCAAGCAGAGCAAGATACTCTAGGCTGCAGTAGATCTTGCATTTGAGGCCCCGTGTCCCCTTGCCAGGCCCCCTTAATCGCAGCCCACACTGTGTGACTCTTTTCAATAATTCCAAGCCTCTGGGAAACTTAGCCCATGCTTGCCATTCTCTCTGTATGGTCCTAATTAAGTCTGTGGACTGTATTATGGAATCCTGACAAGGCTCTGAATGTTGCTAAGTTAATAGAATATTCTGGCAAAAAGCAGAGTGGAGGAGATGATACTTTACAATTGTCCCACTTAGCAAGCTCCTTTTATTCTGAGAAACACTGGCAATGGGGTTGGTTTCAATTTAGCATTTTTATTCAAGGGAACCTAGCAGTGGTGCTCATTTCCCAGTGTGGCTTAAATGAAGCATCAAGTCCAATGACCCTGAGGCGAACCCAGCAACTCCTGCTTGGTGCTTTGTGGAGTCAGTAAAGCTATTACAAGAAGTAGACCCCAAATGGTGAGGCTCGGTCACCACCTTGTTCTAGTAAAGGAGGAAAAGCATGTTTAATTGGCACACTGGTAGATGGTTGTCCCTATTTCATCCTCCTAAACAGCCTTGGTATCTTTCTATTGTGGCTACCCTAGGATTCCTGGTGTGAACGTTTTATAGCTCCTAATGAAGCCACTGTACTATTTTCAGTCAAGATCTGTGGCATGAAACAAAGAAGGGACTCGACAGAGCTGCTTCCAATGCAGTTATTGAAAATAATCCCAACCTGTTGGGGCCAAAAATAACTGAGATCAAGTCAGAGATCAAGCTATTGTTGCAACCTTGTGCAATAGCAGCTGCAATGAAAAAATGCTGGGCCGCAAACCAACAGAGACAGTTCATCTCAAAGATTTTTCCTTAGAAAAATTCTTTGGGACATCTGGCCCTCAGCTCTGAAGTTTTCCTGTTTTGTGTTATCAAAATGTTTGTTGGGTTTCAGCTTTTGTATTTGTTTTGGTTTTCTAAAAGAACTTACCTTTTTCTTAAAAGACAGCATAAAGCGAATGACCTAATATGGGCTTCAAGGTTGTGATTGCATATTATTGTACCTGACTGTATTGTAAACAATGGGAATATAAACATATGAGTGTCCGAAGTCTTGGTTAAAATGTCCGTGAACCATAAAGCAGGAAAGCTTGATAGGTATTTCTTTAAGGTGATTTGGATTTTTTAAGTCTAGTAATTAATTACTAAGAAAGTTCATTTGTCAGCAGTTACATGAAACTAAAAAGAATACTTAGCCCATTTCTTGAGAGGACTATGAATGTAAAATTCCAATGATCCTAATGTTTTCCCAGAACCAAATACAGTGCTGCTTGAACTCAAACAAGATATTTTTCTTAGATAAACATTTAATAAATACTTACTATATGCCAATCACTGTGGTAGGAGATTAAGACTATAGCCTAAAAAAATACAAGGAAGTACAGATACATGTTTGAGAATTAGTAGCTGTCAACCTGATTTTGAAATCTATGATTAAGCTTTGAGCCATGAGAGATGCTAATGATGGCCATCTAACACCCCAAGAGGCCAGTAGAAATGAGATACAGATGCAGTGACCAAGAGCTTGGGAGAATTAGGGGTTGGAAGGCCCAGGGGGTTCAACTTCTTAGTTTACCCCATTCTCATCTCCTCACCCTCGTTCTTCTATATCTAAGGACACCAGTCTCTTAGTCAGTAGTGATTAAGTCGGTCACCGTATTGAGTGTCTCAGCCATGGCTGTCCTTCAGAATCATCTAAAGTTCTAATTTAAAAAAATACATATTCCCCAACCTCTGCCCAGATTTCAGAATCAGAATTACTAGGGTGGGCCTAGGGATTCTTATTTTTAAAGCATCCCCCTTGTAATTCTGATACTCATACAGAGATAAGACTTACTGGATATAGAACCAATGTGCCCAGAACATTTTGTGCTAAAGGGTCAGAGGCTATAAAAGAAATAAAGAGCTAGGTCCCTGCCTACAAATGATTTACTACAATCAGAGAATTTTAGGGAAAGAACAGGAAAATTATAGAGAAAGTGAGAAGAAAACAA
The DNA here is from genome assembly GCA_003508835.1 of Eonycteris spelaea. Lineage (NCBI taxonomy): Eukaryota > Metazoa > Chordata > Mammalia > Chiroptera > Pteropodidae > Eonycteris > Eonycteris spelaea. The sequence continues at coordinate 496,668 of PUFA01000387.1, read as the reverse complement.
ATAACCCAGAAGGAAGACCATAGGACTATGTGCTACTTTTGCTGGCTCACCTCTAATATTTGTAAGAACTAGAAACAGAGTACAAATGGAAGTCCTGAATTGTCTAAATAATTAAAAGTTATAAACAAGCTAATAAATTGTTATTCAAAACACGTCCATCCTCCTACCTTGACAAATATACCTTAAGAAGACCTAGAAGACCAGGTTTGAATGAAAAATTATCAGACTTCTTGAAGTTCCACACTGGATCCTAATGGCATGGAAAGAGTAAGCTCAGGTCACCAGCCTATAGTCCACTCACCCATCTCCCCTCTTAGACTCCATCTCTCATTATAAGGAGCCTCATGGGTATATGGACTAATGGGCTGCAGCATCTACTGAAATTCTATTCATACTCCCTGCAAACAGCTACCCCTTGGCCTTGCTGGCTATATAGCTGCCCTTAGAAAGAAAGACCCGGGGAAGAATCCCATGCAGCTCTAGAAACTGGCTGGGTCCATTTGGTTGGGTAGTTCTAAGATTCCTGTCACCTAAACCATGGTCCAGAGGTTTTGGCCTTATTGGCTCTTCACCCTATAGGAAGGGGCCTGGCCAGAGTGGGATTTCCAATGGTCAAGGCTAAAGATAAGGCCCCTTTTGATGGAATCAAAGAATAGCACTATGGACAAACAAGATAGTGGATGAATCCTAAAAACTTTAGGCTTAGCCCATAGAAATATGAAAATCAGTGTATAGAAGATAGTCCTAGAGAAGAATAAGTTTATTTCATTCCCCATGCTTTTTATCCCAGATGTAGGTTCGAATTTAGATCTACCAACCATACTTGTCTCAGGGTTTTTAATCAGTTAGGATTAGGCTCAACTGAAAAGTAGCAGCAGGATTCGTTTCAACTAAAAAAGAAAAAAGCCCACAGGGGCATAAATAAAATAGGAGTTTTTCTCTTTAGCATAAATATAAGCAATCGAGTCTGCTGTTGTGACTTTGGAATCCCTAGTGTCACAGAATTCTTCTATTTCAGTGCTCTGCCATCTTCAAGATTTGGTTTCTATTTCATGGTCAACAAAATGTCTGTTTGAGTTCTACTCATCACATCTATATCCCAGCCAGCTGGAAGGGAGAAGAGAGAAAAGAGTATTCAAGATACTCTCCAGAATTTATGCACACAGTTATACCTCTATGTCATAGATCAGAACTTAGCTAGGTAGCCACAACTAGCTAAAACTTGCACCTAGCTAGAAATTGAGATTCTGTTCCTAAAGAAAAAAGGAATTAGTGACAATCAGTGTTTGCCAAGGGACTTTCAAACAATAGAAATTGACTCTGGAAAATTTAAGCAAAGGGAGAATTTACTGGATGGCTATTGCATGTTTCAGATATTTTATAGGCTGAGTAGAAGGTCATGCTTTGAAGGTGACAAGTGATCTATCTGGAATACTGCTATCAAACTGACACTCAGGGCTGCCAATACCACCAGACTCTAAATGCTGCCACTGATGCTATTATAATTTTTCAAATGTCCCCAAAGCTTGCCATCATTCTGTCTAGAACTCTGCTGTCCAATATGGTAGCCATTACATGTAGCTAGTAGTACCATATTGGACAGTGCAGATGTAAAACATCTCCATCATTGCAGAATATTTTATCGGTCAGTGCTGGTCTAGACTCAAAGTCCTGGGGCAAAACATCCAATCTGCCAAGCTAGTTTATGTGCCTACTGCTTGGACACCAGAAGTGCCCCCTCCCACAAGATGCACTAGAACTTGCTCAAAATAGGAAGTGGGGATTGGATGCTGGACAGCTAAAAAAAAAGGAGAAAATGTCTTCTACATACTTACTGACACTGTGATCTTGGGCTAATTACTTCTCTGGCCTCCATTTATGTATTTGTACAATGGAAATAATGATAACTGCCTCTTAGGATTGTTATGAAGATAAAAAGATATTAAAATTATCAGGACCATCTGGGTTAATAGAGCCCTAGATATAATGACCAAATGCAATTCATGGTCCTTCATTGACCCTGCTTAGAACAGTCATCTGCCAAAGATATTTGGGAGAGCACTGGGGAAATTTTAATTTAGAATGAATGTCAGATAATATTAGGGAGATATTGTTAATTTTGCTGCTCGTGATAATGACATTGTGATTATATAGGACCTGATAAAGTTTTTTAAGAGTAAAATAAGATTATGCAATAATTCTAAATAATAATTCTAAATAAAAAAATAGATGAAACTAACATGACAAAATGTTGAATGTTAAATCTAGATGATAGATTAATGGGTGTTATTCTCCTTAGTCTCTGTTATTTTTGGCATTTTTCATAATTTTTCAAGAAAGAAAGAAAAATACCAAGTCCATAACAGGAATTCAATAAATGTGAATTTCTCTTCTATCCTTGATAGGACCTTATAGTCTTCTTAAAATGGTTAGAATTCTTCCCATACTATTCCACCCATCCTGTCCCACTTCTCCCAAGACCACTTGCTTAAAGGCTTCCTGTCCTTTCTGTGACAGTACACTCTGTATATCTGTGGCGGACCTTTGAATACAAGGAATAGTCTGCCAATAATAGAAGGAGCCTTGCAACAAGGCACTTGTCCACAGCATTGATACAGATGTGACGTTTTCCCTTGCACCATAGCAAAGATTCAAAGGAAGAGAAATCAGTATATACCAGTGTTTGTTTTCACATTTGTCAGATCAGCCGCCTTTTTCTGATGCCTAATCCAAAGTCAAGTGGTATTGGGAATGAGAAGGATGTGGTAGCTAGATTTTCATTTTAGTTGATCCACTTATTCAGTAAATGTAAAGGAGAAAGAAACGGAAGTTTGGAGGGTTTGTGTCATCTCAATGACATTAACAGTGGGAAACATTGAAATAAATCTGAATAGACCACCTGCTTTTCTCTCTGAGTGGTAATGAGAAATAACTTACAAAAAATGTGGGTTATAACAGCTAAATAACATCTTTCTGCAGTGTTGCAGTATTAAGAGTTTCCATGTGTTTGTGAGATTAAGGCCAAGATCATCAGTGTCCACTTCTAAAAGCAAACTAATTTATGGTATGGGATCTATCTTTAGGTACCATGTGCCCAAATATCAGCTTTGTACACAAGAAAGAAGCATCTTGAGTCCCATAATCATTCTCAATGTTAGGGATGATAAAATAGTGACTAAATAAGAAAGCTAGTATTTATTTGGTGTAATAAGTAAAACAATAAATAATGGCATATTTTTCCCAACCAGATTTCCCCCTAAAACAGTGTGTTTCAAAGTTGAACAATGAACCTTCTACTTCTAGCAATATGATGGTAGTGATGGTGGTGGTGGTGGTGGTGGCGTGTGTATCTATTAGTGTACATTAGGGGTAGAAGGAGTTCTCTGAGGGACTCTCCCATTGCATAGCAGCTGTATCTTCAAGATATTTCTGGTCTTGCAAGTGGTTGGAGAGATTTCCAAAGGCTTTCATAATAGCAACCCTTTCCCCCACTCCCGCACCCTACAAATAAAAATGAATTCAAGTCTGGACCAGAGCAGGAAGCCTTAACGTGAAAGCAATAGGTGTGTGGGGGAATGCCTTAAGAGTAGATACCAGTAGCAACACTTAAATAGGAATGCTGGGACATGGGCCAGCATTGAAGCAGGAATGTTGATCCTGGGATCTGTTTACTAAACCAAGATCCTCACAGTGGCTGAAGTGGTCTTAGATCAGATGTGTGTCTGACTTTCTGCTGAAGTAAATCCTATTTGAAAAAAAGCTTCTCTAATCCAGACCTAAGGGATTCCCAAAGATTAGAATCAGACAATAAACTGGCAATCTGCTAAGACAAGCCACCGTGAGCTGGAAGCAGCATAAACGACATACAGTAGATTCCAATCTCCATGATGATTGGAAGTACAAGACTTTTCAGATATGGAATACAAAACAGCTATATATGAAATGTTTAAAGACATAAAAGATGCAATCACACAGATGAGCAGGCAACAATAAGCTAGCAGTAATAATCGGGAAAGTTCTTTTAATGCAACTTTTATAAATAAAAATACAATTATTGGGGGGAAAAACCCAAATGGACTAGTTAAACAGTAGAGTAAATCTAGCTGAAGAGATTAGAGATTACCCAGAATGCAGTATAAAGAGGGAAGGAGACAGAAAATAAGAAAGAGAAATTCAGTGATCGGAGGCTAGAATGTGATGGTCAAACACAAATCTAAATGGAGTTTCAGAATAAGAGAAGAAAGGGAGAGAGAGAAAGGAAGGAGATGAGGGGGGGGGAGAGAGAGAGAGAGAGAGAGAGAGAGAGAGAGAGAGAGAGAGAGAGAGACATTTGGGAAAAACAGATAATGGCATGAATCTTCCAAAGCTGATGAAAAGCATAATAACATATTTCCAGGAATCATAACATACTAAGAAGGATATTTTAAAAAGAGGAAACTCTTGCCTAAACATATCATAATTCAACTGCAGAACACCAACTGTCAGGAGATTTTAAAAGGGACCAGAAGGAAAAGATGGGTTGTCCTCAGAGGAATGATGATTAAGCTAACAGTTGCCTTCAACAACAATAAAAATCAGAAGACAGTAGAATATTAGTCTTCAATTGTTTAAAGAAAATAGTTTACAGCTTAGAAATGTGTAGTAAAAAGGTCATATTTTAGGAAGGAGGGTAAAATTAAGATACTTACAAATACACAAAAACAGGGATTTACTAAAGTATCTTCACTAAAGTAGTATCTTCTAAGAGATGATCTTAGCTACAAAAAAGGAATATTGAGCAATAAAACATATACACATATAAGCAAGCATGAAAAAATGTAAATATATATATATATAGTTGAGCAAATAGTATTTGAGAAAAAGAGAATACTAATGTTGAATTTATAGAGTTAAGAAAAAATGACAGAAGTAAAAATATTGGACAACGATCACATGCAAGTCAGGGGAGATCAGAGCTCAAATCTCTTAGGATCCTTTAGAGCAATATTAGAGAAAAGGAGTTGGCAAACTTTTTCTGTAAAGGGACAGATAGTAAATATTCTAAGTTTTGCAGACCAGATAAACTTTGTCACAACTATGAAAGTCTGCCATTGTAACATGAAAGCAGCCACAAACAGTACACAAATGAAGGAGCATGCTGTGTTTCATTAAATCTTTATTTACATTGTATACCTAAAACTAACATAATATTGTATGACCACTATACTTTAATAGAAAATGTTTTTTAAAAAAGAAAAATCTTATTTACAAAGGCAGGTAATCATTGGGCTATGGTTTGCCAATCCCTGTTCTATAGGAAAGTTAAAATATTATTTAAATCTCGACTATGTAAATTAAATATGCATGATAAAATTTAAGAGTAATCACTAAATGATTAAAAATAGAGTCTATAAATTCCAAACAAATGAAAAGGAATGATAAAATAAGAAATAAATAAATATACCCCAAAACAGACAATAAACCACAAACAATCCAAAAAATGGCAAGGAATAGGAAAGAAAAAGAATTTCAGAAAAAAAAAACAGGGCAAATTAAAAAAAAAATCAGGTGGCAGACAAGTCCAAATACACTACATACTGTTACTCATCACATAGACAAGTGAATTAACCTAGCCAGTTAAAAAAAAACCAAACAAACAGAAATTATCAGCATGTTTTTAAATGTAGCTCTATGTCCAGAATACAGAAGAGCAGAAAGTAACAAGTTTAAAAAAAAAAAAAAGAAAGAGCAATTACCCAAAGAAAGCTTCACTGGGGAATACAGACTTTAAAAGTAAAAGCATGATCAGAGTTAGAAGTGGTAACTAGATCATTGTAAAGAATTCAATTCCTCAGAAAGATGAAACAATTGTAAACTTGTATGCACCTAATAAAACAGCCTAAAATGCATAAATATTGGCAGGGGAAACAGCCCATTGGGAGACCCTAGAAGTAGGCAATGATTTTAGGAGCTTAATGAGATTGAGCACTTAAGTAACCAGACTCATAAAATCATGTGCTTCCTATCCTTAAAGTAGAGCCACACCCCAAAATAGAGTAGTGTTATCACCACCTAACACCACGAAGAGGAGTGTATGTGTGAGTGTGTTTTAAACTTAATTAATTAGAGAGATTCTCAAGGGAGTGTAAGGGTGCCAGAGGACTCCTATTTGCATAATAACCCAGAGGCTGCTGGAATCTATTATTAGAGTCCCTGCACATGAACTCTGGAAAAAACAAGTAGAGACAAGACCATATGGCCAGCACAAGAAGAGAGCTAGTGTGGTCAGTTCACAAAGGTAATAATGCTCGTCCTACAAAAAGACTTCATTTATTTCAGAAAACGGTGACTTGACCAGCTAAGGCAGGTGTTAAGAACACTGGGAAGAATGCAGAAGGAAAAAAAATGCTCAAACACAATGCTGAGGTCATTATTCATCATTCCCATCATCTTCATCAGTTAGTCAGTTCAAGCTTCAGTGGAGTGTACATAATACTGAAAATATCTACTCTTGCCCTTCAGAGATCAACGGTACCCTTTATGAACAAAGGCAACAAATCAATGAAAAGAACAAAACTGTCCATCTCTTCATATACATGACTTATCTCTGAAAGGGTTGAATCTAGGACTGGTGATGGCTCAGAGGCTCTCAGAGGCTCTCAGCAGGCTGAGTCTGCTAAGAAATGGGGGGTGGGAGGGACTAAGGGAAACTCATGAAACATGGCTGTTCTGAGATTCAAGGATGAGTCAGAGAGCTAGGGCTGAGGGCATGGAAAGCAGGTTGCTGCAGAAGTAGTGAGGTGTGCCAGTCCTCTTCCTTTGTTGCACCAACCTTGGCCCCCAGATCTATTCCCCTACCTCTCCGTGCTTTGCTCTGTGCCAAGAGAAGCTGAGCTTCATGGATGGCATCCCTTGGGCTCACTTGCTGGCTGGTTTCCCGAAGAGACTGAGGAATGGGAGGCCCTGGCAAGAAGGTGAGAGCAGAAGAAAGTAGTGAGGGTCTTTCTTCCTTGTTCCCTCTCTGCTTTGGCAGTGCATCCCTTCAGGACTCCACTGAACCTCTAAAGATCCTTTGGACATAGACAGCCCTACCATCATCATAATGGCTAGCATTCACTTAATGCTTATTATGCCTCGGTACTATAACCGGCACATGATATAGATGAACTTGTTGAATCCTCCCAACAACCCCATGAGGTATATATTTGCAGATGGATAACTGTGACACAGAAAGATTAACTAACTTGGTCATGGTCAGTCAATTACTAGATGCAGAGCTGGGATTTCAACCCAGACTGTTTGATTCCAGGGTAAAAGTTCTCAACCTCCAATAGAAATGTAATGCAAGCCACATATGCAATTTAAATTTTTCTACTAGCCATATCAAAAATGTGAAATTATTGAAATTAATTTTACTAATATATTTTATTGAACCCAATATATCCAAAATATCATTTTAGCATGTAATCAATATTTTATAAATTATTAAGATATTTTACAGTTTTTTTCTTTTTGTATGAAATCCTCAACATCTGGTGTGTATTTTTATACTTAGAACATATTTCATTTCAGATGCAAAATTTTCATGGGAAATACTTTATCTGTATTTAGATTTCATAAAAGGTACAGTTGAAAAAGTAAGTTAATATACTCAAGTAGTTCCAAACATTTAAAAGCTTTCCAATAACCAAATGAAATAAGTTTAAATTTTTATCTTTTAATAAGCTTTTTAGTTTAGGATAATTTTACATTCACAAAAAAGTTGCAAAGATATAGTACAGAGGTTCCCATATATAACTCATGTGTTTCTCTATTGTCAACATCTTATATTACCATGGACATTTGTCACAACTCAGAAAACAACATTGATATATTGCTGTTAACTAAACTTCGATCTTTATTTGTTATTTCACCAGTTTTCCCACTAGTACCTTGATTCTCTTTCAGGATCCAATCCAGGACACCACATTGCATTTATTCATGTGTCCTTAGTCTCTTGGTCTATGATAGCTTCTCAGACTTTTCTGTTCTCTTTTTGTGACTTTGATAGTTTTGAGGATTTTGAAGGTCAGTTTTGAGGTCAGGAGTTTTGAAGAGAGTCCCTCAACTGGGATTTATCTGGTGTTTTTCTCATGATGAGACTGGTGTGATGGGTTTTGGGAAAGAAAACAACAGAGGTAAAGTGTCATTCTTGTCACATAATATCAAGGATCTGTGCCATCAACATGACTTATTACTAGTGATGTTGACCTTGATCACCTGGCTGAGGTGATGTTTGAACACTCCAGGTTACTTTTTTCTCCCCGTCCATACTCTGCTCCTTGAAAACAAGTCACTAAGCACAGCCTAGACTTAAGGATGGTGGGTGTGTATGGGGGGGGAGTCTTGGGGTTGAGCTCTGAGTATCAGTTTTAAATATAAGTTTATTAAAACTAAATAAAAATAGTTCTTCATCACACTAGCCATATTTCAAGGCTACTATATTGGATAGTGCATCACTGTACATTACCACATTTCAATATTCAAGGCAAGAGTCAGCTATTGAGAAGGTGAGGTGCTGAAGAGGAAGCTAATGGACACCATTAACTGGAAGGAGGAGTGATGATGAGAGATGAAAGGGTCTTAAGCAGAATTATTTAAGGACAAGAGAAGGCCAAGGCCAAAAGATAAGTTAGCAAGAAGCATTAACACAACATGGTGTGTGTGTGTGTGTGTGTGTGTGTGTGTGTGTGTGTGCATGTAGAAAGAGGAGAGGGTAGGAATGGAGAAATATTCCAGAGAATATGCACCTTAACTGTGTGCTCAAATTGAGCCCTAGATTTTTGTTAAAAAGGTTGAATTCACAAATCTGGGCTCATGTATCAACTGTGCCATTTCTTAGCTGTGTGATGATCTTGGGTGAGCTGCAAATGCTCTAAGCTTGTTCCCTCATCTGTAAAATGGGGTATGATATAATACTTACTTCATGAGGACATTGTGAAGATCAAAGGATATATATTTCAAAGTGCTTCATAATTGGTACTGTAATTTGCAATTGGAAGGGTACTGTGGGATGGTGTTGGTAGGAAGTGATAATTAGCTGTTCTGTTGGAAAACTGAGGTGTGTTGGTTCCCCTTTTGCCCTCCCACCCCCAGATCCAGTCTCTGCCCTCCTCTACCCCATTCTGTGCCTCAGGAATTTACACAAAGCATCACTCAATTTCCTTTGCTACCTGGAATCCACCTGAGATTGGCCAATGTCAGACACCAGCAGGAGCTCTGAGTGGCAGTAGATAGAAGTGAGGCGATTTCCCCACCGCTCTCTCCCTGCTTTAGCGTCCTGTCTTTGGTAGTACCTTTACCCCTCCAGGATTACAGTTAGCACTGGGAGGCCCCTCCTCCATGGCTCCAAATCTCACCTGGCTCAAGAAATACATCTCCTTCCTTCTTCCCTTTGGCCCTAGGTGTGGCAACAGCTCCCTGCTCTTGCTGGTACCTAAGTGCCTCACCATCATGTTCCCCTAACTTTGCCTTAGTGTGTTGTTCTTTCATTGAATTTTCTTCATTTAAATCATCTGGTATGAATTCTATATCCTTCTTGGACCCTGACTGTGGTGTAGAAGATGATGAGGACGAGAATGTTGAGAGTAAAAGGATCAGCTGAAGGAAGTGAGAGCGTGAGGGGATGGCAACAATGCAAGGACTGTAGTGATTGAACTGGGGCTGAATTAGGCTCCAGACCAACACGTTGTCAATACAATCAGAGGAGAAAAGACACTTTGGAGTAAAGTTATCTAGAGATGCCAGTGGTATAGGTGAAGCTGAGCATAGAAGTGGGAAGAGTTCTAACTTGGGAAAAAGAGTTCTAACGTGGGAAGAGGCTAACTTGAGGTTTCCATACCAAGTGCACCAAGAAGTCAGCTAGACCACATGACATGTAGCCCCCAGCCAAGCAAAAGGTACTATTTATAATGACAAAGACACTTCAAGAGGCCATGCTTGTTTTAGAAAAGAGCATGGCTATTGGATTCATGCAAGTGTGGTTTTGGTTTCACAACTGACTGGCTGTGTGTCCTTGGGAGATTTAATGGGTCACTCTGTGCTTTTTAAATATGGAAAATGAGGTAGAGTTGTGGGATTTAGAGGGGGGGAAAGCTATTTATTTATTCATTCATTCATAGTCTACAAGTATTTTCTGAGTGCCAGACACTATTCTATGTCCAGCAGTAAATGAGACAGATAAAGTCTCTGCTCTGGAACATTCTAGTGAGGAGAGCAGACAATGAACAAGTAAACTATCTTAAGTCTGGTTCCCTGGAAACCGGCTGCAATGAAGATCTGCATGGTGGAATGGATGCTCTTAGGAAAGATGCTGGTAAGGGAGTAAGGGAAGAAAACTCGGCAGGGAGAAGCTGAACTGTGATGCAGGTATAACAGAGGCTTCAGTCAATCCCACAGAAGCTCTGGAACTTGCAGCAAGGCAAATGTTTTGGCCTTTATACCCCTACTTGGACCAATCATTAAATCCAGGCTGCCCCAGGAAAGGGGTTTGATCAAAGCCTATGTGGTCCCTTCCAAGGACAATTCTTGGAGTGACACCCAGCTGAGAACACTCAGCAGCCATCATTCCCAACACCCAGAGGAATGAGAACCCTGGTCCTGAAAGAAGGATCTGGAGGGTACAAACAAGCATCTGTTATATAAATAAAGAACTGAACATGATAATTTCAGGTAGTAGGAGGTGCTATGAAGATGATAAAACTAGGTAAAGTGATGGATGGGAGAGTGGGGCTCTTACATTAGATTAGGTAGTTAGAAAAGGCTGTGATACATCATAGCTGCTCAGTAAGAATTGGTTCATTATTGGGCAGAGGACCTGAACAGACACTTTTCCCTAGAGGACATACAAATGGCCAACACACATATGAAAGGATGCTCAACATCACCAGTTATTAGAGAAATGCAAATCAAAACCACAATAAGATACCATCTCACATCTGTTAGAATAGCTATAATCAACAGGACAATAATAACAAATGTTGGAGAGGATGCAGAGAAAAAGGAACCCTCATATACTGCTGATGGGACTGCAAATTGGTACAGCCACTATGGAAAACAGTATGGATGCTCCTCAAAAAACTGAGAATTGAGAATTGATCTACCATATGACCCAGCAATCCCACTACTGGGTATTTACCCCAAAGACTTGAAAACCCATATCCGAAAAGATATTTGCACACCGATGTTCATAGCAGCATTATTCACACTGGCCAGGACATGGAAGCAACCAAAGTGTCCTATAATAGATGACCGGCTAAAGAAGCTGTGGTACATATATACAATGGGATATTACTCAGCCATAAGAGATGAAATACTGCCATTTGCAACCACATGGATGGACCTCGAGATAATCATGCTAAGCGGAATAAGCCAAACTGAAAAGATTGAAAATCACATGATATCATTTACATATAGGATATAAACCTAAAAGCAACAATGAACAGGACAAACAGAGACTCATGGACATGGACAATGGACTAGTGGTTACCAGAGGGGAGGGAGGAAGGATGAGGGGGAAAAACTTTTTTAAAATTTAAATAAAATAAGAAATAAAACTCTGAAAAAAAAGAATTGGTTCATTGTCTTTCTTTTTATTTTATTGAGACTGATAGACATATGGATATCAACCCATCATTAGAAATATATTGTGCCACTTCTCTGGATGAGGCAGACTCCTAGATGCTATAGAAGTTGCAGAAAAGTAGAATACATTATCTCTGTCTCTAAGGAGCTTAAGGAATATAGTTGAAGAAGCTAAGGGATATAGAAAATTAGCAAACAATACCAGATGGTATAGCGTTAATGCCAATAAATAATACAAACAAGGTTAGGAGTGTTCAGATCCTTGAAGCTTAGGTAGAATGTGACAGATTTCGAAAAAGAGTCAGTAGCTTTAGTCAAGAAGAATAACAAGCAAAAACCAGTGATCTGGGACTGGGCATGGAATGTTTCAGTGTGTGATTTGTGGGTTGGGATCAGCGGAACCAGGCTGTTGTCCCTTTGTTCTGGCCTGTGATGTTCTTCTAAAGCATTATTGAGTTTGTCCAGTTGCCTGGACTCAAACTCCCAAGCAGTTCTGGAGCTTCTTAATAGGAGTCAAAGAAAGCTGAGAGTTTGAATCGAGTAACTGTGAGAATGAGGGTCAATGGAGATGGGACTTGAAGGCAGGTGGAATATGAGATCACATTCCTTGAGTGAGGTTTGGAATGAGATGTAGTTTTGGAATAATAACTGTAGAACTAATGTCTTGAAACTAGGAAGGAGGATGAGAGTCCTAAGAGAGAACTTATGAGAAAAGAATGAAGGTTTGGTTCTGACAGGCGTATCTCCAGCACTTGGAAAACAGGCTCAAGAGGAACAAGCTTGGGTCCTTGAAAATGTATGTCCTAAAGCATTTTCAGAAGGTAAGAGCATTCAGCAAGACCAATAGGCATCAGGATGAAAGAGAAATGGCGACAGTTTCTGAGACTTGGCCCTGGTACATTTTGTTTTTTTGGTTTGAAAGACTTTGTTGGCAGCAGGGGTCTGTGCATTCCAAGGGTTTGAACTTGAAGGGGATGTCATTTTGTTAACCTTTAACCAAGAAGGCAGTCATAGAGTAGATAAATTATTTGCTCAAGGAGGAATAATGGTTGCATTCAAAGAGAGAATAGATTACCGGGGCACTACTGTGAACGACCCCATGACCCTTCTCTTTATTGCAGGATTGATGGAGAAAAGGTTCCCCACTTTTTCTCTGGGCACTAATGGTAAAGTCCTAGGAGTACTAAGGAAAGGGTGACAAGGAAACTTGAAAAATTAGGAAGGATATGAATCAACTAAACAAGAAGGCATTTACCCAAGACTTCTAAAACAACTAAAGAAAATGTATTAACCTTCTAATGAAAATATTGTTATCCAATTCATCATTGGAAACAGCTCTTTTGGTTACCACTGCATTCACCATTTTAAGAAGTTGCTTAGCAGGATCTAGGACCTTGGGATTTCATCAGTAAAACCTACCTGTTGTAGGTCAAAAGGCAGTGTTAGAAGGATTTAGATGGAGAGGAATAGAATTTGTTGCATAGTTTTGAAGTATTGTTAAGAAGGTGTAAAGTCAGAACCTGCTCTCAAGTGGTAGACAGTAAGAGTTAGTGATCTAAATGTGTAGTTTAGACTCCCCAAAGATTACTAGAAAAGGGTAGAGTAGAGGCCAGAGGACTAAGGAGCAATAGAACGGCAGATTGGTATGCACTTAAAAAGCATAAAGCTGAATAAGGTTAGTAGTCTAGTTAACAATACTGTAGCAACACCGATTTCCTGGTTTTGATATCCTACTACTGTCACATTAGATGTCACCATTGGGGAAGCAAGGGGAAGGGTACATGGCCTCTCCGTGCTATCACTGCCACTTCCTGTGAGTCTACAATTATTTAAATTAAAATATTTAAAAGAAGTGCTGCCTGGGAGGGAGAACAATCCTCATAAACTAAATGAGTATTTGTGTGGCTCTTTACAATTAGTTTTAACACTTTCACATAGGTTATCTCATTGGCACCCCCCAACAACACTGTTAGGTGGCAAAGATGTACTATTATACCTATTTTATAGATGAAGACACTAAGGCTCAGACATATAAAGCAACTAACCTGTGGTCACAGAGAGCAAATTGCAAAGGCAAGGCTCAAATTCATGTTTTCAAGTTCCAGATGCCATGTGTAATTCCTTGAGTCCAAATCCATCTGGCCTAGGTTGGACCCTGAGACAAGGATTTGAGGGCAAGAAGCTTATTTGAGAGGTGGTCTGAAGGCTGGTAGGGGAGCAGGAAAGCACAGCAGGAAAGAGTACATCATGCAGCATGTTGCCTCTGGGGGCAACTGGGGCTCGCTCCCACTGAGGAGCAGTGGGGCCTGGGTTAGAACATGCCTCGGGGTTATACCCATCCAAAGGAGAAGAAACCAGGTATTGCTTGTCATTCTGTCTAACAGCAAGTGAGGGGACCTCTCGTGGAGTGCTTATTCCATGGACCCTCTCGGTTACTCAGTTCTCAGGCCAAGAGAAAACCTCAGGCAAAGAGTCATAGATGCTGCTTAAAGTAGGCCACTGACAGCATATAGCAGTAAGGTTCATGTACATGTGATGTGGGTAGGGTCCTCACCAACAGTGACTGTCCCTTTGTTCTAACATCCATTCCCTAAACCTGCTGTCACTCAGACTGTTTCCTCCCATCCTAGAATACTCTCCAATCACACACACACATACAGATAGGTTGAAAGAAGGGAGGGATGGGTGCCTTTATCTTGTTTGCTGGTCCCGGAGTCAGCAACTAAGAAAGAAAGAGCAACAAAAAAGATGTGTGTGTGCATGTGTATGCTTGGAGACTAGATATGTGCATATCTGTGTCTTTTTACACATCCTTATTGTTAGGGTCTACCAAATTATCCCCAAAACAATATGAGGCTGAGGAGAAGATATGAATGTTCATGTCCACTGGGTCAGATGTTAAGCCAAAAGTCTAAGGTTAGTTGGCAGTTTCCATTATAACAACATAAGCCTGGTCCATCTATTGGTATTCCTTTAGAAAGGCCTAAACATGGAAAAAAGCAATTGGCTAAGAAACAGGGTTGCAGATAGCACTTTATTTAGTTTGGTGGATACTACAGAGCAGGGTAATGCCATTCTGGAAAAATGGGCTAGTTAAGTGATCATGTGATGGAGGGCGGGAGAAATCAGCAGAGGCCTTTCTCATGGTGATTGCCACCCACTAAAGAATTGATTGGCTCATTCCTTATTCATATGGTACTTCTTCTCAAGGGTACACACTGATATATTCTTCATCTCTGTGGGCTAATTTAATCATTATATGCACACTCGAGAAATTAGTGTTATTTCCCCGACTTGTGCCTAAAATAGACATTTCAGACATTTATAACTCTCAGTCATTCTAATCCAGTCATTTGTGCAAGTATGTTGTCAGTTAGAGCCGTTTTGCTGTGTCTGATACCATGACGTGAAACACATGTTCTGATCTTTTAAAAAATGTTTTAAATAGCAAAGATATACTATGTTTCCCTTTATTATAGTCATTCAAAAGCAGCTGATGGAATCTTTCTCAACCGTTTACTCAACCATAAAAATTTGACCCTTGAATTAAAATCAAATAAAAATATCCAGGGGATATAGCGACTTGAAATATAGAACTTTTTTTTTAACTCCAGAAAACTTCAACAGCTTTCATTCATTATATCCTCATAGGTTTTTTTCATATTTATAAGATGCTAAAAGATTGTGATACTAAGTCATGGATCATAAAATGGTGTTCAGTCTTGGTACATGTAACATCATTTGTTTTCCAATTTAGCATCATTCCTTCTAAATCATAGACATATTCTTGTATTCAATACTCTCACATTTCTTAAGCCTAACTAAACAAACATAAAACTACTTTAACCTAGAAAATACACTGGATTTATCCACATTTTGATTCCAGGCTTCTCTGTGCTCTTCAAACTTTGGGATTTCGTTTTTGTTTTTTCCCCTCCAATTTTCAAATCATAAAGTAGAAACCACATCTGCTAACAACCTGATACTCTTAGATCAGGTCTGCCTCTTTGGCAAGGGGCTGGCAACTGAAGAGGATCTGTCTCTGATGAAGACAATGCTGGACTCACTAGGGGCCCATAAGAGTTTCCCAGATAGAGGACCCAAGATGTTGGTCTGCATCGCTTTACAAAATATAATTTCTCTCCAGTTTGTGAACAGAGAGGAACTTGCTGCAAGCAATGCTTACCAGACATAAGCACTGGGAGAGTTATGCTGTTCTGGTAGTAGCTTATCAACAGAAATGTAGCTATGATGATTTCTCAATAATTTACTACCAAATGGATGCACCTGAATAACTGAACACAAAATGAATAACTAAGCGATGCGAAAACTCTATGTTAAACAGCAGAGACTACAATATAATTATGAACGAATATTAAGAAACACCAACAGAGTCTGCCATTTAACTTATTTTTTTTTTAAGTAATTTGGGATACAATATGACAATTTTGGCTTGGCCAAGAAAAGGCAATTCAAAAGCAACCCAGCCAATCAATCATTGGAGTCAGTTTATTAAAGAGAAGCCATTTGAACCATCAAAAAGTGCCAGAGGTAAAGTCTATAAAAATGCCTGTAAATATAGCAATGCGCTTAGGAAAGAAGGGTCTTTTTCTCAGTGGGAGCCAGGTTCTTGGAGAAAGGGACCCAGGATACCCACTGTCTTAGGGAGAGTAGAGACTGTACCCCAACCCTCCCCTTTGGTTAGGAGTTCTCTGCCTGGGAAGCTGTAATGAATTCCTGGTGAACTCAGCATTTTGTCTTACGCCAGAGACAGAGGTCCTCTTAAATTTCCAGATTTTGCAACAGCCCTTTTATTCAGAATTTTTACAAATTACTTTTTTTTCCTGAGGTACACCTTACAAGAGAGTGTACAAATATGGAGTATACAGTTTAATGAATGTTTACCAATGTCTACGCTCATGTGATCTACACCAGATCAAGATACAGAATATTTCCAGAGCCCCGGACAGCTCACTCATGCCCCCCTCAGCCAGAGTACCCCAGGGTAAGCACGATTCTGACCTCTAGTGCCATAAAGTGGAATTGCTGGATTATGGGGTATATGAGTGTTGAGCTTTAACAGGTACTGCCAAACCTTTGCAAAAATATTGAACCGATTTATAATCCTAACCAATCACTCCTTGTTTGCCCAGATTTTCTGATGTTGGCTCTGAAAATGTTTGACAGCTCTTCTCTTGCTATTTGCTTGACCTAACCCATGACAAGTTTTCAATACCCCCCACACTGGGGTTTTAACGGTATACAAGCCAATGTGGCTGTCATTTGTCATTTGCTTGTGGTGGCAACCGCAGAATAAACAATATGATGACACACTATGATTTCACAGTTATCTGGGATGTTAGTATGCATTACATGGTAAGTCTCCACAAGACAAAGCAAGGTCATCTCAGTAAATCTCAAGAAATCAAAACCTGTGTCATACCTATGGGACTCCAAAACCTGGACTACATCTTCTGCCTCCCAGGCAAGGAGATGCACCATGCTCAAAGCCCCCCCCCCCCCACACACACACACAAGAGCTGTTTGAAAATCAGTGGATTTTAAAACCTGGAAGGAGCGTGAGAGGAATCCAGGAGCTTTCCCAATGAGAGTGTCATTATTCAGGCCCCATTTTGAATCTAAACCAATTGATGGTATCTCTTTACATTTTTCCTTCTTTTTCTCCCCAAATTATAATTAGGCCTTAAGATTTTTCATTTAAGTTTTTATTCAATTAGTGTTAGAAAAATGTGTGCTTTTAAAGATCTGGGCACAGCTGACAGAGCGTGTGTGATACAAATATTCTGTTTGGTATTCATGTCATAGACTATTAGTGCCATTTGTTTAGAATTTGGTTTTATTTTAAATATTATTTACAAAAAAGAAACAGCAAAATGCCAAGTGACAGTTTATCTGATCCACTAAGAATGTTGCATTTAATCAAATCATTTTCCAGGGATTTAGAAATGAAATAAATATAAAAATATTTTTACTAGAGGACACCTTTACATTTTCTTGCCTCCAGCCAAGCTAAGAATGCACACCCAATGACAGGAAATGCTGTCTGGGGATTGCTTTATAAACAGCCAGCAAAAGGGGGATAAGAAAGGGGAAAGTAGTTGAAGCAAGATTGGCCAAATAGATTACTGTTGAAACTGAGTGATGGGTGTGGCGTTTCATCATACTATTCTCTGTATCTTTGTGGATTTGGAATTTTTCATAGTAAAAAAATGTAAAAGTCATATCAACAATAACAAAACAATCAAGTTAATAATAATTAAGAGGCATAGAACTATAGAACAAGCAGAATTAAAATATTAATTTCTAGAAATATGAATGTGGACTGCTATTTGCTGATATTAAGGAATTATGATCATGGTATTGTGGTTTTGTTTATAAAAAAATCCTTATGTTTCAGAGATATGTCCTGAAATATTTATGGATGCAATGATATGATATCTGGTTTTCACTTAGGAAATAGAAGAGACTGGCCATGGGTAAATGGTTGTTGCTGGATGATGGGGCTGTAGGGTTCATATACTGTTTGAGCTACCTTTGTGTACATTCAGAAATAAAGTAAAAAGTAATTTATGCATATACAGTTGAAGAAAACATATTAGCACTGTGCAATTGCAGATTCATTTTTCTCTTCATCCCTAGGTTATAAAAACCTTAAATTAAAATGTTTTTATGAAATCAGTGTTTGTATAAAGCACCTCTGAAATTATTCCTTCATTTGGAGAACACATTAAAACCAATAAAAATTAAAAGTGCAAGTCCAAACAAAAAAGTAATTGTAGGGTTCAGGTAAATATCACTCAGTGGGCTAACAAATTCCCATGGCTCCAAAATTGCAGTGCGAAGCTGCCTGGGGAGGAGGGCTTCTGTGTCTCTGTGGCATGTCCATCAAGTCATCAGTCACACAGCTGCCAGATCGTGCTTCCCCAGCCCTGCCTCTCTTAGAAATTCACAGACCATTGTACAAGGACTAACCTTTTCTGAACCAGTATCAGAACCACAGTCTGACAAGTGCATTGGCCCATTTGGAAACCATGGGGCTGAACATGGGTACAGTTTATACAATGTTAAGGACACTGGCTCAAAAGCCTGAATCTTTGGGTAAAATCCAGATCTGTGTGACCTTGGGTAAGTATTTTACCTCTCTATGAATCACCTTCCTCATCTTTAAAATAGAAGTGATCATAACAGTACTCCCTGAAATTTGATTTCTACCCATAGAGCAGTGGGCAAATGTGCAGATAACAGCCATGTTTCCCATTCTTTTCCACCCAAAGACCTCCTAACCAAAGGGGAAGGAATGCTCACTGCAAAGAACTCTGGGAGCAGAGTTTGAAGCGGCTGTCTTATAAGTACAAATCTTTTTGTAGTTTAATATTTAACCTTAAAGCCCAACAGATTTTGCATGCTGCACCACATATAACTATGTATGTTTTATTATAGAAATAGTGTTACCCACCCCATACTTTTTTTGTATAGATTGGAGGGTCAAAAGAGATGTTTTGTGCTCATCCCAGGCTTCCTGATACTCTAGATGTGCCTCTCAGTTCAAGATGCTGAGACATTTAGAGCCATCTTGATTTAGTGCATTTCCCAGATCCTCCTCCCAGACAACCTTGGTGTAATTTCTATCAGCTTCTCCTTAATATCACCTTTCTTCCTCTAAGAGGCACTGCCTAGCTTTTCCTCGTAGCCTTTGATGGTCAGGGTATTGAGTCACGTCCCTTGTTGTCCTTGTTTTCATTGGCTCCTCTGTGACTGTTGACTCAGTTCTTCTTGAAACTCACTGAGTTGGTGTCCGGGATATCACTGGTTTCAGGATTTCCTACCAATCTGGCCATTTTTTCTCCATCTCTTTTACACAAGCATCCTTTTCTACTCATCTCCCCTGGATTTTGATATCAGTTGTGGGTCCCTCTCATTCTAGATGTAATCCCAGGGCAACCTCACTAATACCCAAGGCCTCAGTTTCTACCTATAGAGACCAGAACATTCTGGTCTTTGCCTGTTTATCATCTCTTTCCTCACCTTGTAGTACCAGAATTTCTCTTTCTTAGAGAAACACACTTGTGGGTTTTCATGGAGTTGACCTTGTCCTACCCATTGCCACAGCTTTGGGTTCATGACCCATAAATGGTCAATCAGAATACTCCAACTCTGGGTTATAGGCCTTGGTCCAGGAATAGATAGGTAACCAACTCCCAGTGAGCTAATCGTTGTCTCCTCACTGAGACTTCCACTGAAGTTATCAGAAAAACAAATCTCTACTGAATTGTTGAATGAATCGATGTGAATTGAGGCTTTTGTAGTTGCTGGGGCCATCATGTCCAAGAGAATACAAGAGATTAAAAGAAAGACAGAAATCCAGTGCTATTATGTAAACACTTAGATCCAGCTATATCTGAAGCCGAAGAAAGAACCCCTGAGCCTTTTGATGTCCTCAAACAATAAATTTCCTTATTGTTTTTTTTGTTTTGTTTTGTTTTTTTGTCACTTTCAACTAACCATATGCTGATGACTCGCAAATCCATGTCTGTGGCCAAAGCTTCTCTCATGAGCAAAAGACTCATAGAAATAACTTTCAATTAAACAATCCCTACACAGATATCTGAGAAGGACATCTTAAACACATGCTGTTTGCTAAATATGGAACACTAATCACACTATAAATTTATATTTACTTGTAAATGTTTTTAAATTCTCCTCATAGAATGTAAACTCTATGAGGACAGGCATTTTGCTTGTTCATTCATTGTTGTATCTCCAGCACCTAGAGGAACACACATAGTAGATGTTCAATAAATATTTGTCGAATGAGTGAATGATCCAACAAATGAATAAACCCAAAGAATTTTCTTTGACTCCTTTTATATCATCTACCATATTAAATCAGTTACTAAGCTTTATAGATTTTTACTCATGAATATCTCGAATCTCATGTCTGATCCCATCAGTGCACACCACTGCTTACTTCAAGTCCAAATTGTTTCTTTCTTGGACAATGGCAAAATTCTCCTAACTCCTAGTCCTGCCTCCAGCTATCCTCCACGCAACTACCAAGATATTTCTAAATTGGAAATCAGATTCTATTGTACCTCTGCTTAAAATAGATCAGTGATGCTACAGAGATTTTTGACTCAAATCCTAACTTCTGCCTCCCTCTCTAGGCTCATTTCCTGGCTCTCTCTCCATGCTGCTATTGCCTAAAGAAGAGGGAGTCACTTGGGGTCTCCAAAATTTATCAACACATTTCCTGCCTCTGCATCTTTTCACATGTTGTAGTCTCTTCCTATGCTCCCCTTTTTATCCTCCTGATTATCTGCAAGACTCATATCCTGTCCTTCGGAAAGCCTGGTATTTGTCTCTCCATTCTGATTTAAGAGTCCCTCTTTTATGCTCACAAAGCTCCCTGTACACCCCTTTTTCTACCAAAGCACTTACATGGCACAGACTATTTTAGTGCTGACTAGTATCTATATTTTACTTTCCTCTTGGGCATACAGCTGGACAACATTTCCAGCCTCCTTTGCAGTTAAGGGTGGACACATGACTGAGTCCGGAACAATAGAATGTGGGTGGAATTGATGTGTGCCATTTCCAGGTCTAGCCCATTAAAACCTCTTACATATGACCCTCCCTCTCTTTCCTATTAGCTGAATAGAGAGGACTGAAAACCTACGGGAGGTAAGAGCCACGGGGTGGATGGAACCACTGTACCGTTCTTCAAATTGGGCCACCATAGGGTCAAAGTTGGGAACTAAAAGAGGGGGGAAAAAAGGGAAATTCACCACCGTACTGACTTAATCAAGTTTTTGCTTCTCTCCTCAATCTGCCTGCTAGGATTTACTTTTCAGAGTTATCGGTCTGATGTTGTCATTGTTGTTTTTGTATTCTGTCTAGAGTTTTTGTTGTAATCAGTGGAGTAGATGGGATGTAGAGGGTTTATTCATATTGGCCAGCATCCTCCCCATCATTCTTTCTTTCAATCTAAATTATTGGCTGATAATGAGACCTTAACAGTGGTTTGCTATGTGGACTAATGAATTATCTAGATTAATAAAATCAACTATAGCATATTCTTACCAAACAGAATTTCAGTTTTACAATTTGCATGTGTGAAAACATTTGAAACGGTTATCAGGAGAACTATAGATATGATAAAGATAGAAAGTGCTGTAGATACTGAAAGGAGAGATTATACTCTGTGATATCACTTAACTTTACTGATGGGAAAAGAATAAGTGGTGATAATTTTACATACAGATCTTCAAATTAATGAAAGATACAAATTTGTGGATTGCTCCTTTGTAAACTGAATGTGGCTTGTTTCTTGTACTTTATGTAAGTATATTAAGCAGAGGTAAAAATCTACATTCATATGTGTGTGTTGAGAATTTAATTTGTAAATTTTTGATTCTCTAAACAATAATATTTGTGACTCCTTATTATTTTTAATAAGCAAATATATCACTCAGTTTACACATATTTGTTGAGACTTCTCATATGCAATGTTCAATGAGGGTTAAAAGAAGTCTAAGAATTAGCTCCTGTTAAAAAAAAATAGTAATAAAGTCCCAGTGATGAGAATTTGACATTTTACAAAGCAATTTTACTCTTCGTACCTAATATTTTCCTCATAATGTCCCAGTGAGGTGGGTGTTAGTCTGATTTGACAGAGTGTATGGAGACTCGGAAAGTTTGAGGAATCTGTTCCTGATCACATGGTAATGGCCAAATTGAGTCTTCTACCCAGGTGTTCTGGTTCCAATTTCTGTTCTCTTGTCATTATATCTCAGTCTAGCTGGGACATAAAACATCCCATCTACAAACAGTTATCCACTGGTTTAAGGAAGGCTATGAGAAATGTCAACTAAGCAGTTAAATATAACAGGGAACATACTTCCCTACCATCCCTCTTTACTCTTTTTAGGAAAGGCAAAATTCTAGAAATGCCACTGTTGACCTGTTGGCTCACTCTGAGCAACAAACTCGCAGTTGCAAATGTCGATGAGGTTATTTTATTCAGGACATGATAAATAAGGAGCACAAGACTGAGAGAATACCTTGGCCCAAACCATGAGAACTAGACATTTTTAAATAAAATTCTGTGTATAACAATCTATAAAGAAGGCACAAGTTGGGTCCAATATTCACTCTGTTATTTCTCACCAAGAAACTGTGGAAAACTTTAGCTAATTATTTTTATAAGTAATTAAGTATATTTTTAAAATTTAGATATCATATTAAAGATGCGCCAAAGGAAAACTAATCTAGGGTGAGAGTCAGAATTGATTACCTGCAAAGAGGTGTGAGTGACTATTTGGAGGAGATGGAAATATTCTATAGTTTGTCTTGGGAATCTAAAATTGTCTACAACTCATAGGAAAGGAATGCTTAAGATCTGTGTATTTTATTTTACATTAATTACACCCCAATTTTTAAAATATGGAAAAGAGCATACAGTTCCTCAAAATTATTTTAGAGATATGTTAGCAAAAAATGCTTGATAACCATTGTCCTAGGCATACCTCTCATTTTTTGAGATTCTTACTTTTTCTTTTGGTTTCTCAGAACCATGCAGCTTGAGTGTAAGGTAAAGTGATCCATAACACATCATGTTATCTATATTTTCTTGATTGTTAGCTTTAGTCTTTTTGTTATAGACACCTTGATTTTTATGCCTAAGAACATTGTCTAGCAGAAGAGAAGGATGGGGAATAAAATTAACTAGGAAAATGTTCATCTTCAGATAACTTGGTGAGTAGATGTATTTTCTTATTTTTCTTTGTAATTGCTCCTCCCCAGACCTCTTTTTGTAGGCGAATAACTTAGTTATTAAAGTAACTTTTCATGTAAATGGAGTCCCCAAATTGATAATTTATTTGTAAAGAATTGCTCTCGAATTCCATGTGAATTTAAAAGGAAGGCTGCCTTGGCACACAGACATTTGCATGAATCAGTAAAGGGATGCACTGAGGGGAGATGCTCAGTACTGACAGTTTTCTCCCTGACTTGGCCCTGGTAATCATTCTCTGCAACTCGCAGATTCAGCTACATCATGAAACCTTAATAACCAGCTGAATTTTCTTGCAAAGAGGGCATGGAGCCCTGGGCTTCTTAAATCTTCTGGTGCAGTGGAAACAAGTGACAAAGTGGCCTGTTCCTCCATGAATAATATTCCTGTCTTGTGATCTCTTTCTCATATGCTACCAGGTTGCAAAAGATTTTGTCAGTCCTCCATATTTTCTGTATCTGGTCTCTGCTCTGAAAGGCCATCTGATCGTTTTCTTGCGCTTGAGATGTTCTCTGGGCTTTCAGAACTGTGAGCCAAAGCCAAGAATTCCATTGAGCTGCAGGGAGCAAGAAGTTTGGAATTTTTTCCCCTTTCTTTCTAGACATTTGACTCTAACTATTAAAGCTGAAATGGTTTTTGGCAATAAGGGACATCAGTTCCTTCATTTTCCTTCTTTACAGGTGTGGCAGTGATAATAAGAATAAAGAGATAATGGATTTACTTAAAATACTCATCTTTCTTCAGGCCTAGCAACAGAAACGTCTCTTGTTTGGAGAGTTCAATTTCTTGCACTCAGTGACACCACATCCTCAGAAGCAACTTCTCCATCATTACTTAAGGATCTAGAGTCCTTAAGATTATTTTTTTCCACTTCAATCACTTTTTTGTCACTTATTTCACATTTTTTAACTTGTTTGGTCAGTATTTGCAGCTTCTACTTTTATTCCAGCACCTGAGTGCTCCGGTACTGACTCATTCAAAACTCACACTTCATCCCGTGCCTGAAACAATGGCAGGGCCTCTTTCCCCTAGGATTTCTGCATCTATGAGGTGAGTTAGGCAGCATGGGAATATCACCTTCCTCCATTCTTTTTCTGGCGCTGGGACTTTCCTCTGTACTGTAACTTCAGAAGAGTCACACCTTGACTCTAGAGTGCTTGGTGGTGGCAAGGTTCTTTCTTGGCTTCTCATACAGAGAGCTTGGATCTTTCATGGAGAAGCTCTGCCATTGAAGTTCTCCCAAAAGATCCCCCACCATGGTGTGCCACAGGCTGTTTCACCATTATACACTGGCCTAGGTAGTGCATGAGCACTCAGATAGTGAACATTTCACCTTTGCACCTGACACCCACAAAATCTTCAAAAGTGGCAATTTTATTGTACCTCTTGTGCACATAAAATCAATCTGATTGATTTGGTCTGGGGAGAACCCGCAAGCACTATCAAACATTAAACACTGAGTGGAATTAGAAAATGATATCATTTTGGCACTGAAGATCTTACAGCCTGTTAAACAAAACTTCCAGCTACTCTATAGGTTGCTCCTCTGCTGAATCTGGAGGATGTTGACCACGAGTCTTAATACCTTAGCAACATTTTGAAACAGTGAGCAGCTGAGCATTTTTAAGAGACAGTTTCTGCACTGATGCAAGCTCTGTGCTCTTCTATACTCAGCTCAGCTGAATAATGTCCCCACTCCAAATTTATATCTACATGGAACCTTAGAATGTAACCTTATTTAGAAATATGGTCTTTGCAGATATAACTAATTAAGCTGAGGCTGTACTGGGTTAGAGTGGGTCCTAATGTGGTGATGGTGTTCTCATAAAGAAAGGAGATGACACAGAGGGACATACGGAAAAGAGGTCATGTGACAACAAAGGCAGAGATTGGTGTGATGCATCTATAAGCCTAGGAACATCACAGTTTGCTGTCTACCACCAGAAGCCAGGAAGAGGCACAGAGGAGCCTTCCCTACAGCTTTCAGACAGAACATGGTGCTACCAACAATGCGAGTTTGGGCATCTGGCCTCCAGAACTGTGAAAGAGTACATTTCTATTGTTTGTGCCACCCAGTTGGTAGTACTTTTTCACGGCAGCTGTGGGAAACTAAGACATTTGCATTCACTGTCCACACTCTGCATTATTCAGAAATTCTTCTCTAAGTCCCACACCAGTGAGAACTATCATAGTATTGTGGTCCAGGACAGTCATTCTAAAGCCAAATTATTTGGTTTGAATCTTGACAGTGCCACGTATTAGCTGTGTGACCTTGGGCAATGTACACCACTACTCTATGCTCTGTTTTCCTGATTTGTAAAATGTGGATTAAATGAATTAATAATATTAAGGGCTTAGAACAGTCCCTGGCACATAGGAAATACTATCATGTGTTTGTTATGTGAAAAAAGTCTGTTGGTTTGAGATGGCCACGTAGAAATGGGAATGGCTACATAGAGGAGGAATTAGAACATGAGCCTGATCTTCAGAAATTGGGTTGGGCTAGTCAAAGGCCACCCAGGTGGGAGAAAAAGTGTGAACAAAGTATTGCTGAGGGTGTGAGGGAAGGGGGCAGCAAGATTTATTAGAGTAGGACTTTCCAGCCTGTTCTCCATGATGGTCAGCAGTGAAACTTATAATATTTATGTACTCGTGGGGTCATTGAGGCTGGTTGTAGCTGGACCCTGGAGGTCACTGGCCAAGTCCTAAGAACCAAAGTGAGACAATATCTTGGCACACGTGAAACCCATTCCCAGCACCTGTGAGATGCTCAGGATTTGAGTGGCATCAGCGGCCCTGGGAGTTGATTAGAAATGCTGAATCTCTGGTCTCCCTACCCCACCCCAAACTCACTGAATCAAAATCTGCATTTTAATCAGGTTCTCAGCTGATTGAGATGCATCCTAGCATTAGAGAAGCCCTAGATTAGAGAACTCAGGGTAGCCCAGCTTTCTAAATAGAGGGAAGGGTGTAGCCACCTCAGTTCTCAGACCCAGTTACACATTAGAGCCTTGTGGGTGGCTTTTTAAACTTCCTGATGTCTGGGTCAAAGTGGCTAAGTTAAATCAAAATTTCTGCAGGGGCCTGGGGAATCAGCATTATTTTTAAATTCCCAGGTGATTGTATTGTGCATTCAGGGTTAAGAACCAAGGGTCCAGGGAAGAACCCCAAATAGGGCTGGAAATAGAGACTGAGGATACATGAAGTTCCTGATGGGGGTCAGGTCCTTTTCTCCCAGCATAGCACCCATAGCAGTTAAAGATGTGGACTCTGGAGCAATGTTGGCCTGCCTATGTTCAAATCCTGCTTTGTGCCACTTGCCAGGCAAAGACTTAACCTCTTTGCCTCTGTCTCTTTACAATGAGGAAGATGACAGTAGTAACTATGCCATTGGGTGTTTAAGAGGATTAAATGAGTTAAAATATAAAGTGCTCATTACAGTGCTTGGCACACAGTCAGTTCTATGTATTTATTAATTTGAATACATATTTTATTCTTTCTGATGGAGATCATGGAAGGTTTTCTTTTTCCTGTTGCCCAACCCATCCTCGGTGCTAGGTTCTTGGGCGGCCACCACACCTCTGATTAGGCACTCAATACATGTGGGAGGAATGTATGACTGAATGGTTACAATGCCCCCTTGTGTAGTTAGCGGGAACAAATAACAAAACACACAGTCGGTTCTCCATACTGTATGGGTTAGTGTGAGCAAATGTCCCAGTTTGCCCAAGAAGGAGGGGTTTCCCTGGACATGGGCATTATGGTGCTAAAACTGGTGAAATCCAGGAAAAGTGGGACCAGTGGGTTACCCTAAGTGTTGGCACAGTCTAGATATCCGTTTCCTAAAAATACTGTTTCCAAATAAGCACAAGGAGAGACTCTTAAGGCCAACTTATTTCTGTGTACATAACAAAGGCAGTGGCAATTTACTTCCTGGCCACAGTGTGTGTGTGCATGTGTGCATCTGTGTATGTGTGCATGTGCATGTATGTACACACACACACACACACACACACCCCAATAATAGTAATAGCTGAAATATATGCACCATAGTATGCAGTTTGCATGCTTAAGAGGAAGCATGAGATGGCCTGATTCAAATCCTAGTTATGCCATTTGACAGCTTTGTGATATTAGGTATGTTTCTTAGCCTTTCTGTGCCTCAGTTTCTCTATCTGCAAAATGGAGATAATAATGATAGTCACCTTTCAGAGTTGTTAAGAGAATAAATGTGTTCATATATGTGAATAATTTAGAAATGTATTGGACTTAATAAATTTGATTGATGTTAGAAATTATTATTATTATTATTATTATTATCATCATTGCTATCATTATTAGTACCACCATAAAACCTGCATCCCTCCTCTGCTTCTCTCTCTTTCTCATCTCCCAGCCTCTTCCCTTGGCCACGAGCCATCTGCACCCTGCCTTATGTTTCCTCCCCTTGTTCTCTCCTTCCCTCACCAGGACCATCAACAATTTTACCCTGCTGAGATGGACAGAGCCCCCAGTCCACCCTCAGACACATGAATTGAACACATACCTGTGTTTTATGCCACTGCAGCATTATGAATCTGTGTTAAGCAGCACTAATGTAAACATAGAAAATCAATACACCTATTTTTCTCCTTTGATTGGTGTATCAGAGCCAAGAGGTAGATGGCAGTGGTTGTGAATCTCAGTAAACATGTGATAAGTTCTGTCCCTACAACCTTAAAGATGAGATGAAGAATCATAAGCCAATTACTATTAAAACTAAGTTATTCACGTTTGAAGAATGAGCAAGAGTGCTGAATAATATAGGTTTCTGGTAGAGCAGTAAAGCATTTCTGAATGTTCTCCCATTCACTATTTCTCATCCATGATTTGGATGAAAGTATAAAAGCCACATATCATATATGCAGGAGATTAGAAAAATAGCAAATACTTTTAACAGAGAGTAGGGATACAAAACTATCATGACCCTTAAAGCAATGGGTAAAATATAACCAGATGAAATTACATAGGTAGATGTAAATCTTGTGCAAGGGTCCAAATAAAACCTCATTTGAACATATGTAAATGAATATATTATTACATTATATGTCATATAATGAATGCATTAATCATTATGTATTGCATATGATCATATAATAAATAATATAATGGCATATAATATATTACTACATATATATAGCTTAACAACTTTGCATATTGCTTTGGACCCAGAAATTCTGCTCCTAGGAATTTACCTTAAAGAAAAGTATGTGGGTGAGTGGGTAGAGGGAATGATAAAGAGAGAGCCTAGAAATAAAGTTAATGCAGAACTAATAATAATATTAAAAAACTAAAGAGAAGCCTAAATATGTCAGTAGAAATTGATAACTAAATTATGATGAATATAAACAAAAGGAATGAACAATCTTTAAAAATTGTGCTGCACCAATAGTGTTTCTCAAACTAGTATCTGAAAACCTTATGCAATAGAATTTTCTGGGATGCTGGTTAAACATACGGATTTCTAGGTCCTCCCTAGAATACTGAATGGCCATCACTGGGGGAGGATCCAGGGAAATATGTTTTTAATGAGCACCTTCAGTTTAGGAATAGCTGTATTAAAATATATTTAATGGCATAGGAAAGTGTTCATGATATAATAAGTGCCAAAAAAAGTTCCCAAACAGGATAATCCCTTTTACGTAAAAATACATATTACGTAGAAGAAATTATGGAAAGATAAAAGCCAAAATGATAGCCATGGTTAATTTAACATTATATGGAAAGGTGGTGTCCAGATAGATAGTTCTACTTTACTCTGTACTTGTCATATAATAACTGGAGTATTCCATTCCAGGGGGTAAAATCTATTTAGATTCAAACAGTATTGGATCTAAGGACAATGGAGAGGAGGAGTCAAAAAGGATTTGAAGTTTAAAAGAATGGTGATTCATTAATGGAACAAGGAATTCACAAAGATAGGCTGGTTTAGTGAAGAAAGATGAATAGCTTTTGAACATGGCAAGTTGGAGTAGTACTAGTGGCACATCCAGCAAGAAACAGCCAAAAGGCAGTTGGGATTCTTGGTCTAGAATTCAAGAAATTGAGTGGGGCTAGAGATATCAATTTAAAGACAATAAAATTTGTAGCATTGCATTAATGAAGGAGTAATATCAAATAGAGATAGAAGAGAACGGAGCCAAGGTCAGCTCTCTAGAGAATGCCTTTGATTAGTGGAAAGAAAAAGAAGGAAAGCCAGTAAAGGAATAGAAGAGGGCATGATCAGAATGGTAGACAATGAACCAGGAAGTTCCAGAGGAGAGTTTTGGGGAGGAGAAGTCAAAGAGGATGAAGACAAAGAGTCAGCCACTGTACTGGACAAAAAGGTCAGTGGGACCTTCCACAGAATTGTGGGTGTCGGTCCTTTCATAGAACTTTCAGTCATTCTGTGCAGTATAATTTTTTGATTGCTAATTTATATTTCCCCTCCCTGCACTTTTCCTTTTCTTTTCCCACTCTGCTTATTTGCCATGGTGAGAGTTTGAGGCTGGACAAAGAGTAGAAGTTACCTACAAAACATTTCCCTTCCTGGCTTTTGTTTCCAAAAGCCTCAGTCCCTCCAGGGAATTGTAATACCATTCTAGAGTGTCAGGCAAGAGAGACTACCTTTAAGGAAAATGAAGGATTTTCCTAATACAAAAAGAACTTTCTCTGGCTTGGGACAGGAGAGATGTCTGAGAGCCTGGAGAGCCACAGGTCCATACATGTTCATCCTGGAAGTACTAAGAGAGGAGGCTGATTTCAGACAATAGAGCTGAGAGAGGGAAGTTGGACCAAGAGCTAGGATCCCAGCCAGCCAGAGCTTCCCCAGCAACTGGTATAGCCATGAACAAGGGAGCTGAAGTAACCTGAAAGTCTGGGTCTGTGACATCTTAAGAACACCTTTGGACTTGCCTGAGGTCCAGGGAGTCACTTTGATGTCTTAACACTGCCTGAGACTCAGAACCTTGACACACCCCAAAGAGTAGGGGAGAGGACTCAAGAATCTCTGGGGCTGAATTTTCCATCAGCTTGGCAGAAAGGTGCTGACTGCTTTATTGAGATAATGACAGTGTTTCTTGCTCACTTGACTTTGTGGATTGAGATTTACATCTACTACGCTTGAGGAAGTATATTCTCAAGCAAGATTAGTGCTTTCTTCCCCTGGGAAGAAAACCAGGGCAGAATGAGGAGCTCCAGATGTGGCAACTGGTGTATACATAATAGTCATATGTCTAGAGGAGGGTAAAAGACAGTGTGACCTTGTTGTCAGAGAAAATGAATTCTCATCCATCTCTGCCGCTTCAGCTTCCTGCAACTTCGGCCAAGATATTCCATCTCCCTGGGCCTCAGTTTCCTCTTATGTAAAATAAAAGCATTAGATTAAGTGACCACTAGGACTCCTCCCACATCTGGACATGCTTTGGCTTGATTCTATCCTTTCTCATAGCAGCCTGAGTTTCTTCTGAGAAATGAGGTTAAGCAGCCCTATCACTGTTTTGCTACTATCAACTAGCCTAGCACATGGGGGAAAACCAGCAAGCCAGGGCACCTTGCATTACTGAGGAGGCTACAAGAGTGCATTTTGATCTGCACAGCTCCAGGACTTCAGAGACAGTGTCTGAGCCTCTTCAGATTTAATTGAGGTGGGCAGAGGGTGATGAAACTACCAAGTTAGCTCTTTAAGGCTGGGCCATCCAGTGAAGATGGGTTTGCATATTAGTCTCAGAGGGCTTATTTATCACTCTGGAGAGCCATTTCTCATTAACACAATGTCAATACTGCTGGGGATTCGCTAGACCACCTTTGGAAGAGGTTAAATTACCTTTTAATCAGCGTATGGAAGAACAAAGCTTCTGTTCCATCATGGCATAGCAGCCTTGCTAATTTGACATCTTATAAAAGCCAAGGCAGCTCTCACTACACCTGTGTGATATAGCCAGGATTATTTTCAGAGAGGCAGAAGACAGGAAAGGAGGGTTGCTGTGGCTGTTATCCCAACTGGCATAATTGATGTGGGTGCAGTGGGTTATAGCTAATGGTCTGTGTTTAATTATGGAGGCAGTGACACAGGCTTCCAGGATGATAAGGCACTAACCAGATGATGTAGCACTTTCTCAGTGATGAGCTCGCTGGCTAGGGTCAGTATAATAGCAAGGTGGTCTAAATTTCATGTTTCTCCTGGGACGTGGGCTTGGTCCCTGAGAGGCAGAGGGCTATATTTATTAGATGTGTTCAAATCCACACGAACATGGTCTACTGGGAGCACAGCTCCAAATGAAAGTGCTTTGAAATCCACCACTCTAGGAATTAATTCCCCATTTAAAAACCAGGATAATTTACATTGATATGTGTCTAAAACTCATCGACCACAGTAAAAATATTGGACTTTTCATCTGATCTCATTCCTCAGAGCAATGAAACAACAAACAAACTACCCTTTATCCACTAACTTGAAAAATAATGACACTAGTTGTTGTTGAACTGCATATTATCACTTATAGGTGATAATGGATATATCCATTATCAACTTTTAGAAATAGACCTTTGGGTTGTAGCTGGATACACAGCTGCCCAGCTAGAGACTACATTTCTCAGCCTCTGTGGCAGCAGTGTGAGACCATGTGACTCAGCTTTAACCAATAAGAAGGGAGCAGAAGTGATGTGACGTCCAGGTCATGCTCCTAAAGACAACTACTCTCCTCCACTGATTTTTTTCCTCTTCTTGTGAGTAAGAATAAGGTTGTGGTGGGTGATGGTTCAGTTTCAATTTTGAAGGTAAGGAAGACACCCATTGGGATAATGGAGCAATAAGAGAGAAGGAACCTAGGTCCCTACATGACCTTGGCAAGCAAGTCATCTTACTTCTATCAGTTGCCTACAAGCTTGGATTTTACCTTGACCTTTTACAGAGAACTAGATCTATCTTGTTTGAACCACTGTTATTTTGGTCTGTGTCAAAACAAATACAGTGATTTACATTGGTAAAGTGACTTCCAGTTTGCAAAACACTTTTATGTGTTTTATCTCTTAGCTGTACAACACAAGCAGGTGAAATAGACAGGTGAAGGAGTGGTTAGAGCATCTACTTGGCAGGGAGGAAACAGGCTCAGAGAGGCCATACCTTTTGTCCTCAGTCACATACCTATGCAGACATGGAAACACATATTAAACCCAGGTATTTGGACTGCTATTCCAGTGCTCCTTTTACTGTAATATTGCCTCTTTGTCTTTGGAAATCTCAAGACAAGTCCCCATATGTGCATGAGAGGGAAATTTCCATTAATCAAAACCCTTGCTATTTTGATGTCTTAAGCCCCCACCCGCATCCAGCTCTTCTCTTCTCCTTTTCACCTGCTACAAACTATCCTCCAAAACAACAAAAATGCAAAGATCCATTAAGTAGAGTTTTAAAAAACAGTTGATAGCCTTGCTTAATATCATAACTTCCGAAGGTTGGGGAGGGAAGAGGGAGTTGCAGTGGGAGGAGTATTTTATCAATGACATTACTTATAATAATTTTTATTTTTCAACTACAGTTGACATACCATAATATATTAGTTTCAGGTGTGCAGCATAGACATTTATGTAACTTACAAAGTGATCACTGGATCAATCTAGTACTCATCTGACATCATGCATACTTGTTACAACATTTCAATGACGTTGTTTCAAATTGCCAACACATAGCATAATAAAATGCAGAACTACTTTTATTATTGTTTTTAAATTCTCTACAGGCAATGAACCCATTATTACCTATATCTCCTTTTTACCTGTACCCTGGGTGGACCACTTACATCACCCCCCCTTAATATGCCACAAAATAATAGTCATAAAGAAAGGCAAAATAATAAATTGTCAAATCCAATTAACGTTTGCCTTGCTGTCTTTAACATGTATACAAGTCCAGGAAATGGGTTGGATTTTTTTTCTTTTTCTTTTCTTTTTTCTTTTTTTTTCTTTTTCTTTTTCCTTTTTCTTTTTATTTACTTATTATTTTTTTAATGGTGACATTGGTTAACAAAATCTGGTAAGTTTCAGCTGTACATTTTAACAGTAAAGCATATATATATTTATACTGTGTGTTCACCTCCCATAGTTAGATTTCTTTCTGTCACCACATATTTGACCCCATTTACCCCAACTACCTCCCCACTCTCCACTCCCTCCTCCTCCCCCACCCCCTACCCTCTGGTAACCACTAGTCTATAGTCCATGTCCATGAGTCTCTGTTTGTTCTTTTCATTTGTTGCTTTTAGGTTTATATCCCACATATAAATGACATCATGTAATTTGCAACTTTTTCTGTCTGGCTTATTTCGCTTAGCATGATTATCTCGAGGTGGCTGGGATGTTTGGTATCAATTGTTTTCTGTTACATTTAGAAGCGCTTCTGTAATGAAAAGGAAAATTGTCTGTTTCCTTGGATTTTCCCTTCTGTCTTATGTCCATAGTTACAAGAGTTCTGTGCATTGTTTTTTTTTTTTAAAAGCTGGCATCTTGCCTAACTCAAATCGATTATGAAGTTGGGAAGGACAGTTGAGATCTGTAGCTTGATTCCCGAGTGAGTTTGGTTGTTTAGAAAGATAGCAGCAATAGCCGAAACAGCCTGCAGACAGGAAGGCAAGTCTGAAGAGTCCCTTGTTCATTACAGAGCGACCAAAGGACTCACTAAGTTGGACTCTTCCCCGGAGGAGTACAGAAAGGTAAATTATCACGTGCCTGGGAGAAATTAGTGAAAAGTTTCTTTCCTCAAAGGCTCTACAGAAGGAGTTGCCAAATTAAATGCAGGACACCAGTTACATGTGCATTTCAGATAAGCAATACATACTTTTTTAGTATAAATATGGTCCGAAATATGGAAGGGGACATACTTATACTAAAAACATGGGATGCTCATTTGTATTTGTATTTCGAATAAGCAAGGAATAAAAAATTTAGGTATAAGTATGTCACAAATATTTCATGGAAACTGTTTATACCTAAATAGTATTCCCTGTTTTTCTAAAATGCAAATTTTAACAGGGCATTCTGTATTTTTATTTGATAACTCTGGCAGCCCTACTTATATATAGAAATCTAGTAAGATTTTATGAACTAGTCTCTTTTGATTCAGGAATATCTGACTTTTTTCTCTTAAAGGATTATATAGGCTGTTTGGTTTTATTTATTGGTGGAGTGGGGATATATGGGGGTGGGGGGAGAAGATCAAGGGGAAGGAGATTAGACTGGATGACAGGAGGCTGGCATCTGAGTCCTGCTCTTCCAGAAACTAACTGGCTGTGTGAAGTTGGACAAAGCATTTCACCTGTCTGAGCTTAGCATCTTAAAAGGAGGAGATTAAATGGTCCCGCTAAGGATAAAATGATTTACAGCCTTATGTCCTTCCCTGTGCTACAAATATTAAGAACAAAATTTATTTTCCACAGAGATTGGTGTGTCCAATAAAAAATAAAATGCAAGCCACATGTGTAATTTTAGATTTTCTAGCAGCCACATTATAAAAGGAAAAAGAAACAAATGAAATTAATTTCAATAATATAGTTTTAATCAATTATTTTAAAATAGTATCATTTTAATATGTAATCAATATAAAATTATTATTATGAGATACTTGACATTCTTTTTTGCATAAGTCTTCAAAATCTGCTGTGAATCCTTATAACACATCTAAATTTGGACTAACCACATTTAAGTTATCAATAATCATGTGTGGCTATTGTACAGCATAGTTATAGGCTAAATAAATAACTAGATAAATAAACACATTTTAGAAAGTTAGACAAATTCAAAAATCAGATCTGTGGCAGGTTGTGGAGAGGAACTAGGCTATTGAGGAACATATTCATAGCCTTTTAAAAATTAATATACAATTAATTCTTATTATCCATAGATTCAGTACCTGTGAATTCGCCTACTTATTAAAATTTATTTTAATCCCAAAATCAATACTCGAAGCACTTTTGTGGTCATTCATGAACAAGGTATGTACAAAGGGTGAAAA
The DNA here is from genome assembly GCA_003508835.1 of Eonycteris spelaea. Classification (NCBI taxonomy): domain Eukaryota; kingdom Metazoa; phylum Chordata; class Mammalia; order Chiroptera; family Pteropodidae; genus Eonycteris; species Eonycteris spelaea. The sequence goes on along the minus strand of PUFA01000387.1, from coordinate 461,230 downwards.
TTTTCAGTTGTCCGACATGCGTGTTCCCAGCTGAGGATGAACAAGGCAATGCTCTGTCCTCTTGTTCCAGCTCTCACACTATAAACAAGTGTCCTTTTTGTGATCTGTTTGTGCCACGTTGTGTGCCTTGTGTGGATAATTTCATTGTTTAAAATGGCACCCAAGCATATTGCTGAAGTGCTGTCTAGTGTTCCTAAGAGCAAGAATGCTGAGATGTGCCTTATGGAGAAACTACCTGTTCTAAGATAAGCTTCTTTCAGTCATGAAGGAGAGCTGTTCGCCAGGAATTCAATATTCATGAATCAATAATACATATTAAATAAGGTATCTTTAAATAGAAACACATGTAAAATAAGGTTATGTACTGATCCAAAAATGTTGTGACCAGAGGCTCACAGCTAGGGGTAGTGGCTCAATATTCACTAATTCAGTGTTCACAGTGACTTTATAGAATATAAGTATTGTGAATAATGGTAATTCACTATATTGTATTTTTTAGAATAGTTTTAGATTTACAGAAAAGTTGGACAGGTAGTACAAAGAGTTTTCCATATCCCTACCTCTTGCACACCACTTTCTCTATTATTGACACCTTACATTAATGCAATATATTTGTAACAATTCATGAACCAATATCAATACAATATTATTAACTAAAGTCCACAATTTATTCAGATTTCCTGAGCTTTTACTTAATGCCCTTTTCTGGATAACAGGATCCCACATTACATTTCGTTCTGATGTCTCCTTAGGCTCCTCTTGGCTGTGACAGTTTCTCAGATTTTTCTTGTTTTCATTGACCTTGGCAGGTTCGAGGAGGACTGGTCAGGTGTATTGCACAATGCCCACTCCCGCCCCCCACCACACACACCATTGGGATTTGTCTGATGTTTTCTTATGATTGGATGGGAGCTATGGGGTTTGGGAGGAAGATCACAGAGATAAAGTGTCATTTTTGTAGTATCATATCAAGGGTCCATACTATCAACATGATTGATGACTGTCGGCATTGGCCTTCATCACCTGGCTGAGGTAGTTTGTTAGGTCTCTCCACTGTAAAAATTAGTCTTTTTTCCCCTTTTCCATACTGTCGCCTTAGAAGAGGAAGTCTTATGCAAAGCCCAACACTAGGAGTGGGGAGTTGTACTCCACCTCCCTGAGGGTATCTATATAAATTTACTCGGAATTCTTCTGCACAGCAGATTCGTCTCTTCTCCCAATTTATTTAGATAGTCAATTATTTATTTATATCAGTAGGGACTCAGGGATATTTATTTTACTTTGAATTATAAGCCAATACTACTTTATATATATATTTTTGCATAAGTTATTCCAGCTTTGGCCATTGGGAGTTCTTTTATTTGACTCCTGTGATCACTTGACATACCCCTGTTAATGTGGTGTGTGTGTGTGTGTGTGTGTGTGTACGCATTTCCTTAATTTCTGGCACTAGACGATAGTCCAGGCTCATCTTGTATATTTCCTGCTCCCAATTCTAGAATAAACCATTTCTCCAAGGAGCCTGGCGCTTTTAACTGGAGAATGGTGTGAGAAACAAGAATCTGGGCACTAGGTTTGTTCGTTGTTACTGGAGTGTTGTTTCTTTGGCCCTCTCAACTGACAGCAAGAAATATATGTGTCTGTACTAACCCATACATACATACATATCTATTTACATCTGTCTGTCTATCTATCTATCTATCTATATATATATATATATATATATATATCATCTATCTATTTAATCTATCTATCACCTATCTATCATCCTCTATCATCTATATCTATATTATAATTTAAGCTAAACATTAGTTCATACTGATGACTACAAATAATCTATTACCACATGGATCATTCCAGCCTCCTCCCCTTGCTGATCTGTAAATTTCCATTCAAGTGAAAAAGCTGGCTCCCGCCATCTGTCATCCATTTACTTAATTGTTCAATTCCAGTTTACATGTATAAAGGTATTAGCTATATGCAACCATTATAGGCTTTTATAAAATAAATTTATTTCCATTATAAAACTAATGCATGTTTAACAAAGAATTGGAAAATTAGATACAAATTGGGAAAGAGCATCAAAAGTAGGACCCATTATCCAAACATATTTTAGGTTAATACTGCTAATTAGGGTTATTTCCTTCCTCTGTGCCTTCTCGCTGATTTAAAACCAGCCAACTCCCCAACACCCCCTTAAACTACTAGTGTCCTCTTTAGGACCTTTCTGTCTCTCCCTGAATGACTCCAACTCTAGTCTTCACACCCAGAAGCTGACCTACTCTGTAGCCTTTAAACTTGATGCTTTACTTGGCCGCCCTGGATTTGGTCATTGGCCATTCAGGGACACTGGCATAGCCTTACTTCTCTAGAATGGGAGAATTATTTGGCTCAGAACTCCCTAACCCCCAAGTCCAAAGATCCAACTCCTGCTTAGGTCTTTTTCTGGTCTCTTTTCTAGTACATTTTTTGTTATTTTTTCAATTATAGTCACATTTTAGATATGATTTTGAATACTGCTTTTTCCTTCTTAACATTATATCATCATAAGCATATTTCATGTCATTGCAGTTTTCTAATCACTATTTTCCTGTGTAAGTTTTAACAATAGGATTTGCCACGTTTTTAAAAATTATATCCTATTAGAAACCCTGAGCAGCTCCGATTTCCACTATATAAATATCACTCTGAAATGACACCTTTGTACCTTATAACCTTTTCTGTATTTAGAGCAAATAAGGCACATTAGAATATATTTTAGATTCATCTCCCCAAAATTGAGTGAGTCAAATTTCATTTGAAATTCTCAATGTACATTAGTAAATTTCTTTTTATTTTCTTTTTTTTAACACCTATAGCACCTGTTCTTCCTAGGTGGTCTTCAATCCAAGTACAATCCAGGCCTGACCCTGCTTAGCTTCCGAGATGAGACGGGATCGGGCTTGTTCAGGGCGGCATGGCTGTAGACAGTAAATTTCTTAAACATGTGTAGTACTAATTCAACTTAGGCTTAGTGTCAAAATAGAAGCCTCCGGCCTCCCACTCCTCAGCCCCAGAGGGCTGCCTTTTGGTATTCCTGAGAGAAACAGAAAGGACCCTGTATCTGACCCAGTGAGGCAATTCTTTGCTTTTCTTTATATTATGACACAAATTCATATATACTACAGACAAATCAGGGCCTCAAACTATTGTAATATCAATAGTTAACATTTATTGAGGGCTTCCTAAGTGTCAGGCACTCTTTCAAAAGCTTTACCTGTATAAAATAATTTAATTCTCAAAATATTAAGAGGTAGCCATCTGGTGGTCTCCATTTATAGATGGAGATACTGAGGCATAGAGGCATAAGTAACTTGCCGAAGGTCACTTGGTTTGTAAGTGGTAGAGACAGGGTCTGAACTCAGGCAGTCGAATGCCAGAAGCTATTCTCTTGGTGCTCCCACTGTGGCTGTGTGAGATGGAAACTGTTAATAAAACAGTGGCCTCATTGCTGTTGATTATCTCCCAATACTAGCATAATAAAGGGCACTCCCATGTCATATTTTATGTGTCCCTTTTGTTTTAAGTTTCCATTATAGAAAAACATGTCTTATTTAGATGGGTCAGAGAACGCTATGAATAAAGGTCACTTTCTTTATTGCCAAGTTTTCCAAAAGAGAAATTTGCATTTATGATGCTAAAAACTGTATCACAGATACAGGTGGCAGGCCAATGTTTCAGCAAATAAAGAAGTGTAGAGTGCCAGGCTGAGCTCAGCAACTGAAATCTGGGCTTTCCTTGTTCTTCCATGACCAATCTTTCCCCACTGCCTCAGGGATTCCTAAAAACAATCTTGAAAAGGGTACATGGCTCTAAAAAATGTGTTCTTATTTATAAAATGATTATTTTCTTATTAGTTCCTTTCTGCATGTAATGTGTAGGAATTGTCCTTCTTAAACACATAAGGAGTTCTGGTTGCTGTGGCCTTTAGTAGCTAGACAAAGCAAGAGATGATTTAAAAAATGGCCTTTGAAAAGGTCAAGATCCCCTCCACCATCCCTGCTATGACTATATTAGTTATAGCAACATTAGAATCTCAGTAGATGAACCCACCAGCCATTTATTTCTCAGTAATGTCAAGTCCAATACCAGGACTCTTGTTTAACAGGTGACCTTCCACAGCCTCTCAGGGTCCCAAGCTTAAGCTAGGCCCTCAAGTCAATAGCTAAAGAAACAGAACCTGAAGAAGGTACACTTCCTTCTGAACACCTTGGCCCAGAAGCTAAAAGTGTATTTCCACTCCCATTCCACTGGTAACAAGCAGTCAAATGGCCAGCTCCCTGGGAAATGATCTCTCTGGCCAGGCAGCTTCTTTCCAGCCACAGCTTTACATTATGGAGAGAAAGGCCAGTTCTGGTGGTCATCGAGTCATCTCTGTCCTGAGAACCTTAGATGGAACAAGTTCTGATTTCTCAGAATGCTAACAGGAGCGAGAAGGGTGGTGGCAGACGCCCTATGGAAAGGTAGAGCACCAACCCCATGCTCTCTGATGATGTGCATTTCATGTCTACAGGCTGTCACTGGCCACTGAAGTCAGGGGAGAGCTATCTTTTCATGTACCAGGCACAGAGATCCTGGGAGAAATCATGGTCCTAGGTGGTTTGACCACAAAGTGAGGACAAAATAAGAAAGGTTCATGTGACATATAAAACAAGTGCATAGAAGTGGGTAGGTGGCGTAGTTGATCCATAGGCATTGACTTAGTTAAGCAACATAAAAAACTTTCTAATATATTAGAACAAAACAAAAAACCAGATGTTCTCTAACTGCATGGCCTCGTGCGTGATTCTTGACCACTCTGGGGCATTGCATATGCAAAAATGATGCTGTTGGCCCGAACGTTTCAAAAGTGTCTTCTATGATCTTATGATCTATGAACTACAGAATGGGAATGAGCACTTCCAGAAACCTCGGAAAAGCCTCTCTCTATATATCTTGATCTGGCTGGTAGTTACACAGATGTGTTTACTTTGTAAAAAGTCAATGAGCTGTACACATAGGATTTGTGCACTTGTCTTTATGTATGTTATTCTTCAATTTTAAAAGTTTACAAAGAAAAAAAGCCTGTCACCTTATTCATCCCTCTTCAAATATGGAGCCTAACACAGTGTTCAAAGTCTAAGAGTCATAGAAATGGCAGAGCCCAAGAAGGAGGCCACGTAGCCATGAGCTGCCAATGAAGAGCAACCCCCAACACCATTTCAGCTCCCCTGAGGCCACCCATGCTGCCATTCTTGCTTTTCTTTCTAGATGTGAGCACCAGATGAAGAGTACTGTCACTTTTATTTAATCTCTCAGTTCTCTCATCCACAAACCATGGATAATCATAATGCCTACTTCTCAGCATTTTGTAGAGATTAAATAAATTAATACATGTAAAACACTTAGAATAGTACCTCCCACATACTAAGTGTTCAAAAAACATTTGTCAAATTGATGGTGAGGAAGATGATTAGTTTTACATGTGTTCTTAGGCCCACAGGACCCAATGCAACCAGAGTGACTCTCTGGTACTTTTTAAAAAAGAGCCTAATTATTTTAACTGGTACTTTAAATTCCAAACTATGTAGATCAATATTAATTCCACTCTGGCCTTTCCTCCACTCATAACTTTGCTTCTAAACACAGTCCAGTTTTATCCATTGGGGCTATCTTTTAAAATGGTTGATTGTCGAGTATCATGACTATTAGTGGTTTCACCATCTTATAAAGGCAGGCTGTGGATGCTTTACACACCGGGGAACTTGTGGCAAGCTAGAAACATAGGAACCTTGCAGCAAGGCTGATCTAAACAGTAAAGAATGAAGACATGCTAGGTATGGATGTGAATTTGGAATGCAAAAATAACTTTTAAGATGAGTGGTAAACTAGAAAACATGTGCTCAGTTGATACAGTATTCTAATATATGTCCTTCTCAGCTGAAACCTTGACATCGTGAAGTCTCCCAAAACACTAAGTTGCCAGGACCTCTGGGAGAAGATAATTGTCCTAGCCTTGTTTTCTCCAGAGGCTAACTTGAAAACAAGGACTCGAGTACGTGTGGCTTATTTGAGAGTTGGTCTAAGGAAATAGTGGCAAAGAGCAGGAAAGTGAAACAAAAGAGTATGCAGCCAGTGAAGGGTGTGGTATCAAGCCAATTGATTACTGTGGGCGACTGGCATTCATTCCCCAGCATTTCCAGCCTGCTGCGTGGGAGGGCAGTGCAGACAGACTTCAGGGCCAGAAAAGGCAAATAAATACAGGTTCTGGCAAGTGGAAGCCAGATTGGAAGGCATTGAAGTGGTAAGGACAAGGGGACACGGCAAACTCTGACAGTGTCTGCTACAATAGCCTTGTCATCCTTTGAAGATGTGGCTATGTCCGTACTTCTGGAGATCAGGTGTTTGCCTTACAAGCCATACTGACAAGCTGCAATTCTTCATTTTGCAAATTATTTCGGTTGAGACAAATGTGATGGTTCTTCTAAAATGGTAATTATATTTTCCTGGAAATCAACACAGGTTTGTTTATATGCCACTTGTATGTTGCAGCATATAGCACATGCAGATCTTGAACATCTTGAAAAAGTGGTACAGGGCCCCAGTATAAGTCTGTTCACAGACCTGCCTGGAAGACACCAAATGGTATGTTATTTCCTTCTTTCAACTGCATGTCACCAACAAAGGAACCCTACATGCTGAAAGTGGTGCTTTTCAGAGATCTCGCAGCAGGCTACAGATGCGAGATTTATGTCAGTGGAAGGTCTGGCATTTTTCTGCAGTGTGTGAGTGGCACGGATGAATACTCAGGATGGGGAAGTTTGCATTTTAATTTACATGCTGTTGCTACCCGTTTTGGTTGCCTTACCCAGAATGCCCCAGATACCTATTTGAATGGGAAGTGTTCCATATTTGTAAAACAGACCATCTTGTGGAAATTGGTGTTTTGTCACTCTCCTGAACAGTGTGAAGTTAGGAAAATGGCTTGGGTGTCTTGTTTGTGTTATAGAATTCTAGCATTTTTTTTTCTCTCCCTTTCTTTCTTACCAGCATTTTTCTCAAGGGAGCTGAGAAAAGCCAAAAAGATCCTTTTTGCCATTTTTTTCAGAACCATATAACATGAAAAATACAACCTTCTGTTACACCTTAATCACTGTTTACAGCAAACTATGAGTAGTTTCAAGCCATAATTACTATACACTACTAAAATTGGTAGAAATTTGAAAGCTATCAAAAATCTTTTTTTGTTCGTTTTTGAGAATTTCTTCCTTCTTTTTATTTTTCTCCTGAAATATTGATATATTGCATAAAAGTGATCCTTTGTTCAAAACTCAATGTGATGGTCTGATGCTTTAGATATGTACTCTTAAAAGCCATATAACTTCTTTTGTAGTCTATTATTTTGCAACATATTTCTAGGCATTATTGAATTATCACATTTTTCAATTTTATTTTTATACAATGAATTTTGTTTATGGAACACTTAAATTGCCATATATAACATGCATGCATATTTAAAATAGAAAGAAGTATTCAAAATTCCAACAAGAGTCTCATATAACTGCAGTGTGTAATATAATATGATGCAATAAAAATGCAATTTATCCCAAGGACATATTTGACAGAATGCGAAGGTCACTGTTTTCTGACCCTAATTTTTATGCTACTGTCTGACATTTACATTGTATATAATTAAGAGCATACACAAGTATATCATGTCTTTTTTAGACTAATTTTACATAAATTATGTGTCTCTGTGATTTGTTTGCATGATAGGGTATGTAGTCTATATTAGGAATGTCACATAGATCATCCCCCTTCACCCCACCAGTCCCCATTCAAGAATTCTGGAAGTAAATCAGAGAAAAGAGAGATTGGAGAGTTCTTCTGAGACATTCTAAAAATAATCAACAGCAGACTACTTCCAGCAATAAGACAGACTGAGCTCATGAGTAAGGCCTATTACGAATACACAGAAATACTGAGAAAATGTTATCCCCAGAATTTAAATATATAAATGAGCTCAGAAAAAAAATAAGAACGGAACCTCCAAGTGCCAGACGGGAAGAAAAGAATTGAAGTCGGAGCAGTAACACTAAACAGGTACCTCAGGACCACCAAGATTTCACACCCAGATACAAGCTGGGGGCTGGGATCCTAATATCTGTGTGCTACAGGAAAAAAAAGCCTCCAGACTTTGATGGTGCATGGGATCAAGTATCTCAGACAGCTCTCCAATCCAGGTTCTAAAAAGGGGTCTGGAAAACTTGCTATGGAAGCAACTCCAGTCCAGGAAAGTAATGAAGAGGCTGGTGTCTGGGCCCTTGGGTGGAAAGGAGTCATCTGCAGGAAATGAAAAACCCAGGACTATACCCTGTTCAATGTAGAGTTTAAATTCACACTACCTCTATGACGCAGGAAACCACGCCAAATGACTAACATAAAAATAGATCTAGAACTTTTGAAAACTCCAGAATTCCCAGTTGATAGAAATGTAGAACCATGCTACAGGTCCATTTTCACAACTCACAGGACCCCAGTGGGGAAAAAACAACCTGCTGAAGAAAAATTCACAATGAAAGATACGAATGTATAGAATAATGCACCCACTGTGAGGAAGAGTTAGACAACTCAGAAAGCAAGAGAATTGGCATCCCAAGTTGAATATAATAGAATAATCCTAAAAACACTATAAAATAAATATATTTTAAGTAGTTGAAGACATAGAGAGAGAAGAGAAACCAAAATGAAAGCACAAAATCATATGAAAAAAAGACCAGAAATATTTGAGAACTAAACAGTTTCTAATAATGAAAAATAGAGTCATGGAAATTAATTGACAGGCTAAAAAGTCTAGACAAAGGTGTAGGAAAAATTAGTGATTTTGATGGTATACATTACCCAAATGTGGCTTAGGGTGGGCGGTGTGTCAGTGGGGGGAGGGAGCTGAGAGAGAGAATCTAGAAAGTAATTTGCAAGAAGTTCCAACATATGTCTAAATTGCAGAATGAAAATTTAAAGGGAAATGGGAAAGAAACAATATTCCAAGTGATAATGGCTGAAACTTTTTTAGAACTGAAAAAAAACCCCATGAATTTTTAGACTAAGGAAAGCATACCATGGCTCAAGCAAGTTAAATTAAAATAACTCTACACCTAGAAAAAATGTGGTAAATCTACAGAACACCCCAGTAAAGGGGAATATCTCAAAAGAAATCAGAGAGGAAAAAATTAATTTGCAAAGGAACCATACAGGTTATTATTCAGTCTCATGACCAAACCAAACTATAAAAGAAAAGAAAACAACAACAACAAAAACTGGGAAATATAGACAGGCCATGTGCCTGAGAAGATGAGAACATGGTTTTTGGCGACCAAGATACTATCTCTACCACATTAGAATTATCATCTTCTGAGTTTTAAGCTCTGACCTATGGGGGAATAAGGGAGGAAGGATGCTCTGAGGAGATGAAGCCTTTCTAACTATCCTCAGATCATACTACACAAAGCACTAAAACTTTCTTCTCTGATGTTTTTGGTTTTGCTATTGTAAATGGTGGTGAAGGAATTCCCCCACCCAGACTGAATATAACATGGCCTAGAAATGGATCTTGTCTAGCTTAAATTCATGGAAAAAGGTGAAATGTTTGGTTTGTTTCTCAAATGTTGAGCTGGCCACTCATAGAATAATAAACTTATAAAGCATATGACAGTCTCAGTGAGTCACTCAGGTATCTGCACTGTCCAATACAGTAGCCATTAGTCATATCTGACTATTTAAATTTAAATTAACTAAAATGAAATAAAATTAGAAATTCAGTTCCTCAGTCATACTAGCCACATTTCAATGCTCAATAGATACATGTGGCTAGTGGCTGCCATATTGGATAGCACAGATATAGAATATGTTCATCATCGCAGAAAGTTCTATTGGATGGTGCTCTTCTAGATGTTAGAGATACAGTGGTAAACACAACAGACACATTTCCTGTCTTCATGAAGCCTAAATGCTACATCAGATAGTGATAAATCTATGGAGAAAAATTAAGCAAGAGTGGAAAATAGGGAACAGAAGTGGAGAGAAAGTCATTGTCATTTAAAATACAGTGGTCTGGGAAGGTCTCATTGAGAAAACAACAATATTAGTTAATGTGATGCTAGCTGATATAACAAATAAGCCCTCAAATCTCAGTGGCTAAACACAATGGTTTATTTCTTACTCTAATCTCTGGGTTGTGGGGAGGGACTGTGGACTCATTATGTGAGATCTGTTCCATGTGGTCATTCAGAGCCACAGACTAATGGAAGCTCTGTCATCCACAGCACAGAAATGGGAGAGTTGCCCTGGGCATTGACATTAGGTAGCATATGGGAGAAAAGAAGGATTATTCAAAAGGTTTCTATGGTCTATGGGTTAGGCCTGGAAATGGCTTAATATTTCTCACCAGCATTCACTTGGCCTAAACTCAGCTATGTATAATGTGACCAACTATACCAGTTTGCCATACTCAGGGGTTTCCTGAGATGTGGGACTTTCAGTGCCCAAACCAGGAAAGTTCCAGGCATACAGGGATGAGTTAGTCACCTTAGCACATGTCCTCACCTTGATGCAACAGAAAATATGCCACTTTCTAGCAATAATTCTATACTATGGAAGAGGATCATGAATTTTGGTGGGCAGCTAACTGTCTGCTATAGTACGCTTTCCCTCAAAGAACTGAGAAAGCCAGCATGTAGATATGGGGTGGGGAAGAAGAGTGTTTTAGTCAGAGGGGACAGAAAATTCAAAGGGCCTGAGTTAGGAATGTACATGGCATAGAGAGAGAAAAGCAAAGGGGCCAGTATTGTTGGAATGGCGTAGGTGAGTTGGGATAACCCAGAGTATCTTTTCAGGTTCTTATGGATCCATCCTCAATCCTCTTGAGATGTGGATGTTCATTTCCATCTAATGGGCCATATTTGTTTATATGTAAAGATTTGATGAAGATCTTGGCTAACTACTTTGCTGAAATCCAGATACACAATCTATGGCCTTTCCCTGATTTGACAGTTTGATAGCCCTATCAAAAAAGTTAACTAGCATGTGCTAACGAAGCTTCCAAGCCCCTAGTAGGGGCCTTATCAATGTGTCATATGTCATGTATTTTTGCAAAATTTGCAAAAATAAGATGTTCTAAACACCATCAGTTAAGTCCTCTGTCTCAAATTCCATTTTTTCTCTGTTATACTTTCCTTCAAGTCTGATGTTGAAGTATCCAGGATACTTTCATGATCAGGCTGAGGTTGAATTTAAGTTGGGGGTACACTTAGTTTACCCTTAGTGGGAGATATTTATGTGGTTCACAGTGACTTGTGTCTATAGTTCATTTATTGCTAGCTGTTCCATTATGAGTGACTCTGGAACCCTTCTGCTACCCACTGTGCCAACATATGCAGCATTGTATCACAAAGACTCAGGACACACTATGACTCCTAGCCATACTGAGGTATCAACTGGACCTACAACACCTAGTACCAGAAATATGTGGGTAGTGGAGGAAGAAGAAGGTTCAGAAAGTATATAACTTGATGTATACAAAATTCTTCCTATCAACAAACTCAAGTGGACTATTCTATTCTTATTGGTGCCTAATCAAAAATGGAAGTTCTCCTGGCAGGGATATACTTGATGTACTGGATTGTATAGTGTCCCCCAAAATTCATGTCTACCTGGAACCTCAGAATGTGACCTTATTTGGAAATAGGGTCCTTACAGATGAATTAAGATGAGGTCTTACTGGATTAAAGTGAGCCCTAAGTCCAATGGCTGGTGTCCTTGTAAGAAGAGAAGGCACATAGAGAAGGCCATGTGAAGATGGAAGTAGAAGTTGGAGAGATACTGCCACAAGCCAAGAAAAGCCAGAAACCATGAGGAGCTGGAAGAGGCAAAGAAGGATTCTTCCTTACAATTTTTGGAGGGAGCACGGCCATACCGACACCCTTGATTTTGGACTTCTGGCTTCCAGAACTGTGAGAGAATGAATTTCTGTTATTTTTAGCCACCTAATTTGTGGTATTTGTTATGGCAGCTTTAGGAAATTAATACACTTAATAAATGAAGCATTTATCATTATAAGCACATAATACATCTCTTTTCTTTGATTAATTGGAAGAAATAGAATTCCTGTGCTCGTATGCACAAACTTGTAGCAATACCATAAGCAATAAGGACGTGTCTGTGAAATTACATGTTATATGCACCCCAGCTATCCATAATAAAAAGATGAATTTCAATGGGCCATGAGAGAGATAAGGCTAAATCATTTCTATTTTTTTCTAGAGAAAATGATGTTATAAAATTATTTTACAAGCAGATATGAACGAAGAGTATCCAGTCACAAAAAAGAAGGAAAAAAATAGTATAGATATATTTCAGGAAGCTAATTAATACAAAATATTATCTTGTTGTTATCGAGTTTTGTTTGGGATATTTGTCATCATTTTTTATTTACGATTTGTTGCAAGTTTTGTTTTCATTCTAAGTAAACATTCATGTTTGTACCTAATTTTGTATTTGTTATTTTGTATGCTTTTTAAAAGACCTCCCCCCACCAAATTCCGTAAAGTTTCAAGCCCCACAAAACCTGTCTGTTCTTGGACATGAAAACAGACTCCAAGGGAATTTTGCATCAGCATCTGTTCATAGCATGATTTTCAGAAATCTATGAGCAAGTTAAGCCCTCTGGAAGCTTATATCATAAGTGAACCCAGTAATCTCCAGATTTACAGCTCTCCTGCACAAACAGGATTTTTTGGAGGTGTGTAAGCAGTTGTACAATTGCTTGTGTTTCTTGTGGTTTCTCAACAGCAGTTCAACTGGCATCTTAGGCAGGACAATAGTTTGTTGTTACAGACTGTTCTGTGCACTGCAGAACGTTTGGCATTCCTGGACCCACCCACTAGATGCCAGCAACAGGCTCCAGTCTTTGACAATCAGAATCATCCTCAAACATCTCCAAATTTCACCAGGTTTGGGAGTAGCAGGGAAGGCATCCAGAAGGGTTCTAGAGAGGGAAGCCCACAGTAGCCATAATGCTAGCTGGTGAGCCCAACAGAGGAAGTGCTGCAAGACAGAGTGACCCCAGGGCTGAGGGCTGGCTGCAAGGCTAAGCCCAGGCTAGAAGCTCTAGAGAGTCCTAGCTGGACTTCAAAAGGATACATAGCACGTGCAAGAGTCAGAGAGACAACTCTGGGACCTGACTATCTGAGGGCCACAGTTCTGGGAGTTGCCAACCGCATACTCCAGCAACAGAGACAGCCAGATGAACAGGGACAAAAGGACAAGGACATCATTGTTACTGAAGCCTGTAAGGACCTGAAGTGTCAGGAGGACATGGCGGTGTCTGATTCCTTGCCCACATCCCTATCCCTTGAGGATGCTGGGTGGAGCTCAGGAAGGGACTTTTCTCAGATATTCCCCCAATTTTTAAGATTTTTAGACATTAAGAAAAGTTGAAAGAATAGTTATCACCTGTAAGCTCTTCACCCAGAGTCACCTAACATTTCTCCTAACATTATTCCATTATTTTATTCCCTCTCTCTCACTTTGGCCGAAACATTTGAAAGTAGCATAATGTTTGTCACAATCCATTCCTGCCATTAGTCTTTGTGATGGTTAATTTTATGTGCAAATTTTATGCGCTGAGAGATGCCAGATAGCTGGACAAAAACTTATTTCTGGGTGCCTCATTGAAGTGTTTTTGGAAGAGATTAACATTCGAATCTGTAAACTGAATAAAGGTTTGCCCTCACCAATTCAGGTGCAAATCATCCAATCCATTGAGGGCGTGAACAGAACAAAAACATGGAGGGTGATTTACCTTCTCTGCTTGAGAAGAGACATCCATATTCTCCTGTCCTCAGACATGAGTCCTTGGGCTTTCAGACTCAAACCAGGACTTATGCCATTGGGCCTTCCTGGTTCTCAGGGCTTTCAGGGACACTCGAGCCACCTCTGTCTGTGAGTAAGAGGGAAGGTCAGGAAAAATCCAGAGAGGGGATAGTGATGCCATTTTCAATAGAGTGATGAACAAAACCTGATTGGAGTGGGATCAAAGAAGGAGAGCAAGTGAAGATGGCATATATAGACAACTCATTCCAGGAGTTTGTGGTTAAAGGGCATAGAATTTAGGGCAGGCAGTAAGTGGCATTAGATGTAGAGTTGAAGGAGGTGCATGTCTTTTTAAAGTTTTGAAGGTTTTACAGTGTGTCTGTATGCTGGTAGAGCTTTCTCCAATATAGAGGGGGAAAGTGATGAGAGAATTGCTTGGGTAAATCCTGGAGGAGGCAGATGGGTGGGACTGACATCATGGGCCTGCAACCTGTGCGGGTCCCCAGAGCCCCACACTCAGAAAGGCACTGTGCTCCATATAATGCTCTCTTGTAACAGTCTTGAAATTCTTGATTTTTTCCTGTGAAGTAAAATCCAGTGGAACGCAAGAGCATGTGCCAGGGGCTTGGAGCCTCGGCTCACACACAGTACTGACCACTCCCCTCCCCCCACACACACAAGGGGGCTTTGCCGCTGCAAGGTCCAGAATGTTAGGATCTTAGACACCTGCTCCCTGGTCCCCTTGTGCCCCAGGCCCCACGTGGTCTCCCCAAGTCCCTGCCACACAAGCTCGCAGCCTTCTACTCAGAATGGTGTCTGGATTGCATTGGTGGGGAAGGAAGGAAGAGAAGCCCAATTTCTGCTGTCACCCTCTGCTCCCAGTGGGGCCTGGGTATGGGCATGCACACCATGGGGAATTTCAGGGCAGGCTGCGGTAGTGGCCATCTTGTCCCAAGGTTAGCATTGCCACGGCATGTCCAGATAGCTTAACAGAGGCTGCAAGGGGGAAAACACTCTTACCCACCCCCAATCCAGGTACCTACTAGGCCCTGGTGCAGAGGTTTAAAGGTCCTTGAGGGTAATCCATGGATTAGGGAGACACCCATGGAAAGCTGGGCTAACTTCCTCAGAGCTCACTCCTGTCTCAGTGCAGTGGGTCAGCCTAACTATTGATGGGAGGGGGAACCTGGCAGCCATCAGGTCCAAGCGTGTGCAATAACATTCATGCTCATAATTGAAACCTTTAATTTTTTTCTGTGCCTGGAACAACATTAAATAGAAAATTAAAGCCCCATGACAAGGCAAAAAAGAGACAGAGGAAGAAAGGAAAAACTTTTATATTTGAGAACCCTTTCCCATGCTTTTTAAACAAGGGGCCCAAGACATCTCCAGACTGTCCAGCTGTAGTTCTAGCAAATTTTAGCCAGTTGAGAGAAAGCTCCCCTCAGAGAGGAAGAAGCTAAAGTGGAAAAGCTGAGCAGCCAGGAGAAACTAAGGCCTGGGAGTAGAAAGCAGAAGAAAAAAATTCTAGATGCCCCCATATAGGCCACCTCCCCACTGTTCCCAAACCAGGACAATGACCACAAGGAGAAGCCTAGGAGCCACACTGGAATGCTGACTGTATACAGTGTGAGTGAGACAGGCCAGCAGATGTACTCCTGAAGTTATTTGGTGTCTCCTTAGCTTCTGGAAGACAATGCCTATTCCCCAAAATACCTCCTCAGGTTATCTCAGGGAAAGACCCACTCACCATTGCCAGACTCTTTGTGGGAGACGGTAGCCCGAGGAATAGGCATCCTTTCTTGGGTCAGGGCTGGGGGCCAGTTTCATGGACATGTGATCTGTGCAGTACATAGGCCCTGGATTCAGAAGGGCACCATGCTTGGTTTAATGCTCTACTGTTGGTGTCTTGAAATTCTGAATAATTTTTTAATAAGAGGCCCCATATTTTCATTCTGCACTGGGCCCCCTAAATTGTGTAGCTGGTCCTACAAGTGGAGATAGGAAGCAGTACACAAGTGTGGGGTTGGCCTTGAGAAAGAATAGACAGTTTGTTCATAGTGGAGTAGGGGAAGGTGAGGTCACAGATAGGTTGATGGATATGGGGCTGGGAACTTGATGGACTTCTCTCTGACTACTTTTACTTTTCCAGTGGAATAAAATACAAAGTCATCGGGTGAGAGTGAGGAAGAAGGAGAGGTGTTTGTTGTTCGCAGAAACAAGACAATGTGTGAAATAATAGTTTATGACGGTGGGCTAACTTGTCCATCCCAACATCTGAGATTATTCATGGGCCACTCAGGGGGCACTGTATTTAGAGGGTCTAAGAGGGTCAGCTGGCCAGGAAGGACTTCCATCCTACCTAACAAACAGGCTGCTGGAGCCAACCCTGACAAGAGTTGTCCAGTTTGGAGGAAGGGCTTCAAAAAGGCCTGCCCAACTGAGATGGGAGCTGATCAAGCTGTCCAACAGTCTCCACCAGTCCCTGAATGGGTCTACACAACGGTCTGAACTGCAGATAGCCAAAGATAAAGCACTGAAACTGGTCTTATCAAGGATGTTAATGGCCTCCATGTTGCCAAATCCCATGGTCAGTTCTTAACCCTCATCCTAACTGACCCATTAGCAATAGTGACACAGCTGATCACCATCCCATCCTTAAACTTTATTTCATTTCTGAAACACCACCCTCTCTCAGTTTGCCTTTATCCTTATTGGTTTCCCCTTCTCACTTTCCTTGCCTATACTTTCTTATCTTCCTGACCTCTGACTTTGGCGCAACCTCAGATTTGGTCTTCATGTCTCTTCTCATCCCTCTCACTCCCTAGGCAATTCCATCCAAGCCCATGGCCTAAAACACCACCGAGATACTGATGCTTCTCAAATTTGCATCTCTAGCTCAGACGTCTCTTCTAAACCTCACCTGCCTATGGGACATCTTAACTAGGAAGTTAATACACATCTCAACTTAATGTGTCTAAAGTGGAGTTACTGATGCCACTCACAAAGCTTTTGCACTGCAGACCTCTCCCTCTCAGTGAACACCAAAAGCTCCGCCATTGCTGCTTCCCAGAAAGATGGATCATTCTTCCACCATCTACCCCTCAAAACTCCTCATGGAGCCCACTCACTTTCACCTTTGATCCTAATTGGCATGTGCCTGATTCCAAGCTGCAAGAAAGGCCAAGAAATGAATTCTGACTTTTGACCTGAGAAGGAAAATCCTCCAAACCTAGGAAAGGTTTTCAAAAATATGCTTAGTAATAAAAATTTATAATTTTCTCATATTTTGTGAGGAAGTATGAGTATAGACTCTAGAGTTTTCTAATGTTCACCTAATGTTTTACACCCGAATACATCCAAACCAATAGCCTTAGTCAAATTGTCTTAGTCAAGTTTATCCAGTAACTCTCAGGATTTTTATAGTCTTTATCAATTTAGGTTACATCTAATTAGATTACAGAAATCTAATGACAACTATAAGTATAAACAGGTTTGGAAAAAATTTGGCTCACTCTTTGCTAAACATACAATTCAACCAGTGGAAACAGAAACATTCTGGCATCTTAGAGAGAAGCCCTCTTGCTCTGAGTCATGTTAGGCCCTGGGCATCAGTATTGTTTCCGCTGGAAAGCATTGGTTAGTCAAGTGAATCAGGTAAGCTGAAATGGGTTAGGATACCTTCTGCATGCTTTACTTATTACTATTATGAGGCTGATGACTTTGCATTTAGTGTCTACCTATAGTCCCTTTGACAGTGAACACATTGGGCTCTTATGGTTCCCTGCCCCCATACTAAGAGGAAATCTGTTTTTTTCTCTTTCAGAAGCCTTTGTTGACATATCAGTCTGTTACCTCCAGCAGAAATAATTTGTGCTTCCAACCCAATTCTGAAACAATCTGATTCATGGAGGAAATTATATATATATATATATAATTTATTAGGTAAGCAGGACATATACACATACCTTCTGCACTGTGTATGTGTGTAATTTATCAGGTAACCAGGACTCTTTGAGAATGAGTAAAGGAGGCACTATTAAAAATTAGGATGGGACAACAGATATAAAAACTGAGATCTTGGTCTTAGTCAAGTGGAACATCTGATAACCCTGGTACATAGATGCTCATGTAATGGCAATCTTCTCCAAAGCTCACAGAGAGGCTTGTAGGGATTGTCAACATGGTGAATTTTGCCTATTATATGTCATATGGGGGATGCAGTGATTTTAGGGCTTGAGATAAACCATTTTGGCTTTGGTGCAATAGCATTCCAGAAGGACAGACTGCCGGGTATAGACACACAGGGATAATCTGATCCTATCTGGTAAGATTCTGCCCCATATCTGGAAAACCGACATCTGGTTCTGGTTCCAAACCATTGAGTTCTGGTATGTACTTAGACTGTGCCAGCTCAGAGAGTTGGAGGGTGATGGATACCACTTTGTTTATGCTTTAAAAAGCCATACCCTGCACTTGCATTGTGTATTGTATAACTCCAAGATTGATGGGGTGTACCTGCACTAATGATTTGAGTCTTCCCAGCCCAGGTGCCAGACTATGTGAATGAGTGAGCTTTCAGATGATTTCAACCCCAGCCATCTGCATCCACCTGAGAGATCCCAGGCCAAAATCTGCCCAACCAAGCCAATCTCAAATTTCTGACCCATAGAAACTGCGAGAGATAATAAATTATTGTTATTGTTTGAAGTCACTTAGTTTATGGGTGATTTGCTAGGCATTAATGAATAACTAGAACTGGAACCTATGTGCTATCTCAACAGGATGTCCAACAATCAATGGCTTTTATGAGTTGGAACTTCAAGAGAGAGCTCAATGCTAAAGACAGTAATTTGGGGAGAATTTGAATATACATGGTAGTTAAAAATCTGAGGATAAAACCAGAGGCTAATACATCCATGACAAAATTCAAGGAGGAACGGTCAGAGAATTAAGCCTTGGTTTCCAAAACCTCACTTTCTCATGACTCCCCTCTCTCTCACTGGCTGTTGCTTCTGTGTCTTTGCTGCTTTCTCCTCATTTCTCTGGCTTCTAAACTATGGAGTCCTAGAGCTCAGACCCAGGCCATCGCTCTCCTATACATATAACCTAGGCAATATTATCTAAACTCATGGAGACGTACTATCCATGAGCTGATGATTCCTTACTTCAATTCTCCAGATCTAGCCTCTCTTCCTAACTAGGCACATGTATCCAACTGCCTGCTGTACATCTCCACTTGGAAGTTTACTAGGAATCTCAAACTTAACATATTCAACACCAAACTCTCAAATTCCCCAAATATGCTCCTCTTTCAGTCTTCCCCATCTCTGTAAATAATGAATCTATTATTCAGTTAGCTCAGGACAAATCTGGAGTCATGACTGGATCCATTTATTTCATATGTTTGATCCATCAGCAAATACTTTTTGTCCTACCTTCAAAATACACCCAGAAACCACCCACTGCTCACCATTTTCACCACTTCCTCCCTAGTCCAAGTCATCATTGACTCCCATCTGGTATGCGACACTGATGAAGAGAGATAGTGAGTGGTACAGCCAGAAGATAACGATTCAAAACATGAGGTTTATGTTTTATGTTTTTATTAAAGATAATTGTAGATTCTCATGCAGTTAAAAAATAATACAGAGGAGCCTAGTGTTTCTCTCAATGGTAACATCTTGCAAAACTATAGTATGATATACAGCAAGGATATAGACATTGATACAGTCAAGATACAGCGTATTGCCATCATCACAAGGATCCCTCCATTGCCCTTTCATCACCACACCTACCTTTCTTCCCCCCTCACTCCATGCCTAAGCACCACCAACCATTACTCTGTTCTCCATTTCTAAAATTTTATCATTTAAAAATGTAATATAAATGTTATCACACAGCTTGTAATTTCAGGGGATTGGCTTTTTCACTCAACATAATTCACTGAAGACTCGTCAAGTTTTGTGTGTGTGTTTCTTTTTATTACTGAGTAGTACCATAGTTTGTTTAACCATTTACCTTTGGGTTGTTTTCAGTTTGGGGCTATTGTGAATAAAGCATCTATTGACATTCATGCACAGGTTTTGTGTGAACATATGTTTTCTTTTTTCTAGGACAAATGCCCAGTAGTCCAGTTGCTAAATCATACGATAGTTCCATGTTTCATTTTTTAAAAATAATTGACAAACTATTTTCCAAAGTAGCTGTGCCATTTTACATTCCCACCAATAGTTTATAAGTCATCCAGTTTCTCTGCATCCTTGCTAGCATTTAGTGTTGTCAGTATTTTTATATTAGCTGTTCTGATAGATGTAGTGATATCTCAATTGGGTTTTAATTTGCATTTTCCTAATGGCTTATGATGGCTCATGTTTTCTTGTCTTGTTTGCCATCTGTATATCCTCTTCAGTGAAAGGTCTGTTTATGTCTTTTGTCCATATTCTAATTGGATTTTTTGCATTTTGCTGTTGAGTTTTAGGAGTCCTTTATATATTCTAGATAATACACTTTGTTGGATATGTAGTCTGCAAACATTTTCTCCCAGTAGCTTCCCTCTGCAGCCTCTTACATTTGTTTTCACAGAGCAAAAATTCTTAATTTTGATAAAGTGTAATCTATCAGTTTTTCTTTTTATGGGTCATGATTTTGGTGTCAACTCTAAGAATTTCTTACCTAGCTCTAGCAAGATCTTCTCCTATGTGTTTTTTTTCCTAAAATGTTTTATAGTTTTACATTTTGCATTTAAGTTTGTGATCTAGTACCATTTGCTTAAAAGGCTGTGTTTTCTTCTTTTGAATTGTTTTTGCACCTTTGTCAAAAATCATTTGGGCATATTTATGTGGGTTGATTTCTGGGTTCTCTATTCTGTTCCATTGATCTATGTGTCTATCTTTCTGCCAACCACTGTTCCAATTATGGTAGCTATTTAGTAAGCATTAATATCAGGTAGAGTTATTTCTCCCACTTTCTTTTTTCCCAGATAGTTTTAACTCTTCTAGTTCATTTACCTTTCCATATATATTGTAAAATAATCTTATCTATATGAAAATCTTGCTGAGATTTTAATAGAGATTGCAGTACACCTGTACATCAGTTTGGTAAGCACTGACATTTTTTCTACGTTGAATTTTTCAATCCATGGGCATGGTGTGTCTTTCCATTTATGCATATCTTGTTTGATTTATTTCAACACTGTTGTGTAGCTTTCAGCATCCGAGTCCCACATATGTTTTGTCAGATTTGCACAAACGTATTTAGTTTAGAGATTGCAAATGCTATTGCATTTTTAAGTTCAGTGTTCATATGTTCATTGCTAAGTATACAGAAATATGATTGATCTTAGTACATTCATCTTATATCCGGCCACCCTGCTGAACTAACTTATTCATTCTAGGAGTATTTTGTACATCTCTTGGGATTTTCTCTAAAGATAATCATGTCATCTGCAAATTGGGACAGTTTCATTTCCTTCTTTCTAAGCTCTATGCCTTTTTTTTCTCTCCTTATTCCACTGGCTAGAACTACGTAGAATAAAAATAGTAAGAGCAAACATCCTTACCTTCTTTCTGATCTTAGTGGGGGGGAAAGTCTGTTTTTCATGATTAATATAATATTAGCTGTAGTTTTTGTTTTTTGTTTTGTTGGATATTTTGTTGGATTTTTTTGTTTGTTTTTTTGCTGGATTTCTTTAGCAAGTTAAGGAAGTTCCTTTTCATTCCTACTCCTGAGATTTTTCTTTTATTGTGAATGGATGTTGAATTTTGCCAAAGGCTTTTTCTGCATCAACTGGTATGATCATGTGATTTTTTTCTGTAGCCTGTTATTATGCTGGATTACAAAGATTGATTTTTGCATTTGAATAAGACTTGAATCCTTAGAAAAATCTCCAATTAGTCATGACATAAAATTTTTTTTTGTATATTGGTGAATTTATTTGCTAAGATATTGGTAAAGATTTTTGTATCTATATTTATGAGAGATACACTTTTTTGGTACCGTCTTTGTCTGGTTTGGTCTTAAGTAATACTAGTTTAATACAGTCAATTCAGAAGTGGTCCTCTTCTATTTTCTGGAAGAGATTATGTAGAATTGGTGCTAACTCTTCTTTAAACATTTGGTAGGATTCTCTAATGAAATCATCTGGGCCTGGAGATTTTTTAGGGGGAGCTTTTAAAATGATAGACAACTCCTTTAAAGTTATAGGGCCATTCAAATGATTTCTTATTGGGTGAGTTATACTAGTTTCATTTTTTTGAAGACTTGGTCCATTTCATACAAATTGTAGAATTTATGTGTGTATAATTTTCATAGTATTTCCTTTTTACCCTTTTGGTGTCTACAGAGGCTGTTTGTGATAACCCATTAAATTCTCGGTATTGGTAATTTGTGTCTTCTTTCATTTTTATTTGTCAGTCTTGCTAGAGGTTTGTCAATTTTATTGATTTTTCTCAGAAAAACCAGCTTTTCATTTCATTGATTTTTCTCTATTGTTTTTCTGTTGCCAATTTTATTGATTTTTGTTCTTATTATTTCCTTATTTCTGCTTGCCTTGGGTATATTTTGCTCTTCTTTTTCTAGGTTCTTGAGGTGGGTGCTCAGCTTATTGATTTGAGACTTTTCTTCTTTTCCATTGTAAACATTTCATGCTATAAATTTCCCTCTCACCTTTAGCCAGGTCTCAGATATTTTGGTGTGTGTGTGTTTGTTTGTGTGTGTGTGTGTGTGTGTGTATTCAATTTTATTCATTTCAATGTATTTTTTAAATTTTCCTTGAGACTTCTTCTTTAACACATGAATTATTTGGAAGTGTGTTTAATTTCCAACTATTTGGAGATTTTCTTGTTATCCTATAGTTATTGATTTCTAGTTTGAATTCATTATGATTGGAGAACATACTCTGTGTTATTTCAATTCTTTTAGGTAAATCAAGGTTTGTTTTATGGCCAGATATGGTCCATCTTGGTATATGATTTGTAGGCACTTGAAAAGAACATGTATTTTCTCTTTGTTGGGTGGGGTATAGTATAAATATCTATTAGATTCCATTGGTGGGTAGTGGTGTTGAGTTCTTCTATATCCTTCCTGATATCCTGTCTAGATATTCTATTAATTGTTGAGAGAGGAATATTGTAGTTTCTAAATAAGATTGTGGATTTTTCTATTTCTCCTTTCAGTTATATTATTTTTGCTTCATAGATTTTGCAGCTCTGTCATTTGATTTATAAACATGTAAAACCATTATATGTGCTTTGGGTGTTCACTCTTTTATTGTTGTGTAATGCCCCTCCATCTCTGGTAATTTTCTTTGCTCTAAAGTCTACTTTATCTAATATATTAATATAGCCACTTTGGCTTTCTTTTGACTGTTTGCATGATATACCTTTTTCCATCCTTTTGCTTTCATCCTGCCTATACTTTGTATTGAAAGTTAGTTTCTTGTAGATAAATATAGTTGTGCCATGATTTTTAATTCAGTATGCCAATTTGTCTTTTAACTGATGTGTTTGACCAGTTACATTTAATGTAATTATCGGTATGTTCATTCTTAAGTCTGCCATTTTATAATTCTGTTTTCTATTTGTTCTCTATGTTTATCCTCTCTTTTGTTTCCCGGCTTTCATATGGGTTACTTGAACATTTTTTAGAATTCAATTTTGAGTTATCTGTAGCTTCGTTAGTAGTTGCTCTAGGTATTACATTATGTATGAATAACTTATCAAACTCTACTAGATATTTTACCAGTTCTAGTGAAGTATAGAAACCTTACTTCCCTTTACCCTCATTAGTTCTTAATTGTCTAAAATATTTTCTCTGCATACATTTAGAAACACATCAGATAGTATTATGACTTTTGCTTCAATCATGAAACATAATTTGAAAGACTCAAGAGAAGAAAAATGTATTTACTCATATTTTTACTCTTTCTGTTACTCTTCCTTCCTTCCTGATGTTCTAAGACTCCTTTTTCATTTCTGTTTAAAGAACTTCCTTTAGCCAATCCTTTAAGGTAGGTCTGCTGGTAGGATATCTGGGTTGCTTTCAGTTCTTTTAGTCTTTCTTCATCTGAGAAAGTATTGATTTCCTTTTCATTCCTGAAGTATATTTTCACTGAGTAAAAATTCTGGATTGACAGTTCTTTTCTTTCAAAACTTAAAAACTGTTGTGCCTTTCATGTTCTGGCCCCCATGGTTCCTGGTGAGAAATCTGCTATTATTTGAATCATTTCCTCCTATAGAAAATGTGTTCTCTCTCTCTCTCTCTCTCTCTCTCTCTCTCTCTCTCTCTCTCTCTCTCTCTCTCTCTCTCTCTCTTTCAAGATTTATCTCCATCCAGGTTCCTCACTCAGACTCTGTTGTCCTTTTCAGAAGTTTGACTATTATATGGCTTGGTGTGGATTTCTTTGGGTTTTCCTATTTTGAGTTTCCTTAATTTCTAGAATCTGTAGTTTTATAAATCTTACCAAATTTGGAGAATTTTCAGCTATTATTTTTTTGAGCACTTTTCCAAGTGCATCCTCTTTCTCTTCTGGAGATTCCAACGATCTAACTCAGAGGTTAGATCGTTTGTTATAGTCTCATAGTTCCTTAAGGCTCTGTTCATATTTTTCAGTATATTTTTTCTCTATTGTTCAGATTGGGTGATTTTTATTGTTCTTTCTTAAAATTCACTGTTTCTGTCCTCTATCCTCTCCACTCTGCTATTGAGTCCATCTATTGAGGTTTGTTTGTTTGTTTGTGTTTGTTTTTGATATCATATTTTCAGTTCTAAAATTTCCATTTTGGTTCTCCTTTATACTTCTCTTTCTTTCCTGGGACTTCCTATTTCTTTCCTGAGACTTCATACTTTTTAATTTATTTCAATCATGTTCATAATTGCTCACTGTAGCATTTTTATGATGGTTGTCTTTACGTCTTTGTCATATTACTCTAACATCTCTACTATCTCAGTGTTTGCATCTATTGATTTTTTAAATTCAAATTGAGATTTTTCTAGTTCTTTATACAATGAGTGATTTTTGATTGAGACCTGGACACTAATTTAAACCTTCTGTTTTAGCTGGCTTTCTCTGACACTGTTCTGGTAGGAGGCAGGTCTGCTACTGTGTTTCTACCAAGTGAGTATAGAAGTCCAGGTTCCTCACTCAGCATCTGTTGTCATTTTAGGGGAGTTCCAACTCTTCACATAACATTCACTGACACCCGGGGTGGTTGTCTCACTACCAGTGGTGGTGGTGAAAGTCCTGACTCTCCAGTAGATCTCTGACATCACCCAGGTAGGGAGGAGAAGAGGGAGATGTCTCTCATTACTGCTAGGTGGGGTTGGATGTCTGGGATTCCCACATATTATCTACCAATACTGCAAGGGAAATGTGTTTGTTAATATCTAGCAGAGATGAGAGACATAGCTCCCTACTCAGACTTACCCTTGTAAGAGGGTGGCCTTGTTACAGCTATGCCATGCTGTAAGACTAGACTACAGTTCCTTCTGTGGTGTTTGGCTTGAGCAAAGCAGTATTTGTTAAAGTTCTATCTTGCTAGGCTTGCTTTCCTAGTACTTTGGCTGGAGAGAGCAGGCTTTTGTTTGAGCTTTGTGGTCTACACTTGTTTGTATTCCAGAATTCTTAGTTGTCTTGAGCTCCAATTCTGTAATATATGAGGCAAAAAGAAAATCCACTAAATTCACCTACCCGTGGTTCCTCAGATCCTGAGGCCCCTAACTAGTCTGCCTACTTCTCTCTACCTTCGAGTCTTTATATGTTCGTTTTATATATAATATCTAGAATTTTTAGCTGAACTTAGTGAGAGGAATCAAGAAAAGTAAATCTACTCCATCTCCCTGAAAGTGGGAAGTTTCCCAGAAAGATTTTGTATGAAGGTAGAGGAACAATAGTTTGGAGAGACAGGTGGATGATGATGATGATAATCTCCATGAAACTCAGCAGCATAAACACTATCTGCCTAAAAGAGCTTTAGGAAATAGAGCTTCATGGGAGAGCCAGATTGCAATTAGTACTAGATGATAGAAGAGTGGCAGTGCACAGGGCTACTTGCTATGGAAGGGGGCATTAGAGTTCCAGAAAACACTGTGTAAAGGTTTTGGAGAGACAGGGAGAGCAAGAGAGGTGAAAAGCTGAGCAAAGAAATTCTTGAGTCCTTGGCTGAGAGTATGAGAGGGGAATGATGACTTGTAGAGCTTATATTTTAGAACTGATACAGGCATGACAAGCAGGATTGACTGCCTTAGCAGTCACAAATAAATCTGGTGTAACATCAGAACCAAATCTCAGTACACTCTTGGCCTTTTAGTGGCTGAGAAAATGGCTCTTGCTACAATGAGGTGCAGGTAGGTAGGGGCAGGGATGGCACCTACAAGATTTGGGCTCCATTTTCTCATCAGCACAACCAGCCCAAATACAAATAATCAAAGTTGAAAGGTTTAATTTCCAAAATTTCTGAGAGAGTGGTGGACTACTCATTAACTCAATCTACACACCTTATTTTCTTATCCTAATAAGGTTCTCTGGCAAATCAATATTATTCCTTTGCATTTAGACATTGTCTGGTATACATTTTTGGAAGAGTTGAATATTGAGGTTGTCACTCTAAAATAAATTGTTGTTGTTATTGTAGTAACAACAATAATAATAATTTGTTGAGTGCTTATTAGATGCCATGCACTGTTCTAAGTGCTTAACATGTTTTAAGTAATTTAATCCTTATAACCTCTCCATAAGGTAGATACTAATTATTGTATTAGTTCCATTTTATGCATGAGAAAACTGGGGATGTAGCAAAGGACTTAGAAATATGTTCAAAACCTCTACTGAATTTAAAACTGGCATAGCTTTCTCTGTTACCACATTCATTTATATGAGAATCACAAAGAATGATGTTTTCCAGTGTTTTCCCAAATAATTGCTACAATCTAGCTCTTGTATTTATTTCAGTTGTTGGGATAAAAAGTAATAATCTCATTTATTTCATCCCTGGCAAACCACTTGATCCATTATCCCTATTTTTTTCTATCTTTAAAATTGGGTGGTCATACCAGGCCACCACCCCTCTAGCCACAGAGAACAAAAGCAATAAGATTTTCTTGCAAAACACTTTTTTGAAAAATTGAACTTGCACTAAATTATTATTCAGCCCATAGGGAGCTGGGTGGTAGCTAAAGAAAAAGGAGAAAAGCAGGAAATGGGAGAAAAACCACAGAGGAGAAGGGTTGCCCAATGAGGTGGAACCCAAGAGAACAAAGGTACAAGGACATTTCGAGATGCCAGAAGTTCATTTTCAACCATATCGAACCCCATGTTGGCTCTAGGCTCTTTCAGGCAGGGCCTGTGGGCTTACCTTGGGGCCTCAAAAATGGCTACATCAATGTTAAATAATGACTTGAGTCGTCAAATCTGCTCCCTTGGACTACTTCCAAAGTCTTTTCCTTTGTCTCTCATCTCCTCTTTCATCTACCTTTCCAAAAGTTTCCAACAGATGGTTTTCAGGTTGGCCCATACTGATTTTGCTTCCTGCAGAAATGCGCCCAAGCATCTCAGAACAAAGCTCCTGGATGATGCTCAATGTTGTGTGTATATGTGTATGTCCTCAGAGAGCACAGTTATCTTGCCTGATATAGAATCAGTGTCACATAGATTGCATTTGTCTTCACAGAGGCAAAAAAAAAGAAGAAAATTTCAATGTGATCTTACTATAAACCATTTAAAAAACTGAAAATTCCCCTTAGTGATGCACTTCCAAGGTTAGGCAAATTTGGATCTTTTTTGATTGAAGACTGTAAACAGAAAATTCCTCACTCTCAGGTTAAAGGCTACCATGTATCAACATACTGCTTGAAAATCTGTAGATTCTCCCATCAAATTGGCACAGATTCCAAGCAGACTTGAGGATTTCCATGCTGTCTGTCACCTTTTAGGAAAACTTTAATAATGGGAGACCAAATCTCAAATTCCATTTGTCTTCTTTTCTGAGAGAAATGCTGGCCCAAGCTTCTCACCAAAATTTAACCCACCAAGAAGTATTCTATCTGCAAAAACAGTGTATAAAATAGACTTTAAAAGAACTTAAATAAATCCACAAACTCTTACATGTCTTTTTTTGCGTCCATCTCTTTTCCTCCTCTGCTCTGCACCATGGAATATATTGCAAACAGATTAAATAGTTCTAAAGTAAGGTTTCCATCATGTCATGTCACTACTCAACACATTCAATGACTCCCAATTAAGTTGAATTTATACTAAATACAAATGACTCCCAGTTAAAACCCCAGGATAAATTCCTAAATCTTCAGATATTTATACTCTTTACTCCCACTCTTCTGTTATACAATTCCTCTGCTTTAAAATTCTCCTAAACATGTCTTCCACTTTCCTCAACTTTACTCTTCTTAACACTTCCTCATCTCAGTCCTTGACAACCTTCTTATCTAAAACCCTGAAGAGAGAGAGTTCTCAAAGTGTGGCCCCTGGACCTGCATCAGCATCATCTTGGAACCTGTTAGAAATGCAAATGCTTAGGATGCACCACAGACTTACTGAATCTCAATCTCTGTGGGTGGGGCCTGCAATCTGATTTAATAGTTCAATTGTAGTGTACATTCAAGTATGACACTACTTTTCAGCTCTGATCTCCTCTTCCTGGATACTTACCTGATCACCATGGCTTTGATCTCAGCTGTTTAGATGTCTCCATATTTGTCTACTTCATTTAGCAATCACTATGTATGGGCTTGTCTAAGGTTAGTTACCTTTTAAGGAAACCAAGGATGATTTCCCTTACTTTCTCTCTCTTTCCTATCCTCTCTTTCTCCCTCATTTCTTTCCTTCCTAATCTAACATAGGCCCTAGCACGGACAGTCAATAATTATCAATTAAGGGTTGATGGCTGAGCAGAGCTCATATGTTTTGGTAGTGTCTTTCTAGCTTTTAAGTCTGCTTAAAAGACATATCCTTCTAAAACTTGTCCTTCAGTTCCTCTGGCATCAACAGAATATTAGGACAGATTTCTCATAACCCTTACTCCAATGACTAAAGTAGATCCCAGAAAACTCTTGATTTAGCTCATTTTTTTTGTCTCATTCTGGCCACCTAACACAAAAAGTCCATAAATGGTGAATCAGAAAGATCAATCTGATCAACTAGTAGAACCTTGTAGCTTTCTACCCACCTCTGCCCTATTCCCTGGGGAAGTGATCCTCTGCAAAATGGAGGACACCATGAATGAACATCATGAGAGGTAGCTCATCCTCTCTCCAGGTCCATTGGCAAAATGAGGGCACCACTCTTTCAATGCCATCTCCTTTTATAATTTTCTCCCCTTCTTGCCCACCATGAGCATTTTGACATTTTCACCTATGAGACCACCTGCCTTAAATGCCATGGTGCCCAAAGGAAGTTGGTAACCTACCAAGTTGCCAGGAGTCCTGTGAGAACAAAGGGAGAGAGTCCTTTGTAAGACACTTCTAGGCAAAAAAGGGGTTTATAACTTTTGTTCTATGACCTTACTCTGGCCTGAGGTATTTCAACATGATTTATGGTTGGTGCTCATAAACCATTCTGATATTTCAGTGACAGAGAAATGAGCTCCAAAACTTTATTGATACAGATACCTGTATCAAAAAAATATTTTATGGACGAATTACCAGTACAGATATATTTGTTTCTAAATGATATGTATGTACTACTTCTCTAATGTATTGTGCATGTAATAAATTACATACACAAAAATATACTTTTAAAGGATGGGGAAAAAATAAAATGAATAATATTTTTAAGCCTTTCCAATTATGATGGCTTCCTACTATGATTTTCTAATAGCTCAAGAAACAATACACGGTCACAGAAATGTTCCTTTTGGTGGCAGACACAGTCAGTGCCAAACCTAGATCCCCTTGGCCCACCCTAGTGCTCATCTGCAGAAGTCTCCTATATAAACAACAGATTTCCATGTCTTTCTTCATGAAAGCATTCTCTGACCACTAAAATGTGATCAGCATACACTGGGGTGGCTGGAAGTGCTAGGGACCTAACAAACACACCCCAGGAATGACTGTCAACCAACAAGAGATGAGAGTCAGTGGATAAATGCCCCATTTTCCTTGCACCTCTGAGGGACAGTCTTATACACAGTCCCTCAGAGTGTCCACACAGGTCACAGTTCTGGGTACCTAGAGTAGTAATCCACTCATCAACATACTCTTCATTGGTTTTCCTGCCTTTGTAAGTCACTTCCAAATCCCTCGCTGTGCTTCCTGGAATGAAATAAGATACTTGCATCCAAATCCTGGTCTTGGCTCTGTTTTGGAGGGACTCCAAATGAAGATAACTGGTAATAATATATTTTAAATGATCTCCTTGACAATTTATATTTTTACATAATCTGATTAAAATTCATTATTTTATGTATTATGGCTGATACCGAACTACTTCTAGGGCAGGAGGATTGTCAGCCCTGCCATTTTTCCTATACTTTTGTGAGCTTGAGTTAATGGTAGTATCTTGATTTATGGTTTCTTTGCAGAGAGTTTTAAAGTTAGTTGCCAATTTTGAGAGTTTTAATTAAAACTGGATAATATAGCTTGTAATGCCACCTAACCAGAAATGTACTGTAATACTTTGCAATATGCTCAAAGGGCTGATGATATGAGGGTCCAACCGTCAACTATTCCCTGTATGAAACATTCATTCCTTCTCCAGGACATCTTAAAAACACATGGGACATATAACCTTCTCATACAGACTGAGAGAGGGAACTGGTGGCAATCTATCTATTAAATAGTAGTAAAATCGAAACTATTCTTTCTAATATTTGTTCCCTATTATCTCGCTTACTCCTGGAAGTGACTCCATTTTGAAGACCACTGGTCTAAAAAATTTAAGGCCATGTCTAAACAGCTAAGCCAAGTTGAGGATTGAGGCCAATGAAGAGTGCACTCTCTCACAGAGAATCACCTACCACTGGGGCAAAAGGGGGTGTGGTAGGGTAGGCAGTGTTTCTCTGAATTGATGTCCATGAGTCCTTGAATTCTTAAGTTCTGTGTCTGAACGAAGAAAGAGGAATTAGAGGTATAAAGTTTACAAGTAGAGAAGGGTGAAGAAATTGGAAATGAGGACACGAGAGTAGAAGGTGATACTTTTGCTCTTGTTTGGTTTAACAGCATGGTTTTGAGCCTCGATGGAGAAAAATATTATTGAGATCTGACATGGAAAGAACCGTTTTATGAGGCACTCTGATAAGACTAAACACAAGTATTTTTCCTTTGGGGCTCAGGTGATAAAGCATACACACAGTGGAGAAGAAGGACATTCTCAGACTGCTGCCCCAAACATAAGGCCTTTCTACTAATACATCATGGACCACTTAGTGAGCATGGCTAGAAAGTGCACTTCTTGGGGAAACTGGGATTCTCACCAGTAGCAGTAGCACTGGGAAGAGATTCTCATTCCACTTTTGAGCAGATGACACTGACAAGGGGAAGCTATTGCAGGAGAGGAGAAAAACTTGATCATAGTGGATGTGTGGGGCCTGCAGCTGCCATATGGGTTCATGGTTCATGAGTGCCTCATGAAATCCCTCCAGGGACATCCAGGAACACTTGGTTAGAAGGGGACTTTTCCAGAAAGCTGTATGTTCAAGCTGCTATAACAAAAATACTATGAACTGGGTGGCTTATAAACAACGGAAATTTATTTCTCACAGTTCTGGAGGCTGAAAAGTCCAAGATCAGGGTGCTACCATGGTTAGGTTCTAGAGGCCCACCTTCAGGTTGCAAACTGCCAACTTCTTGCTATATTTGTTCTCACATGGTGGAAGCGATAAAGAAGCTCTCCAAGGCCTATTTTATAGGGGCACTAATCCCAGCGTGAAGGCTCCACCTTCATGATCTAATCACTTTCCAAAAGCTCCACTTCCTAATACCATCACCTTGGCGGTTAGGATTTCAACATATGAATTTTGGGGGAGATATAAACATTCAGACCATAGCATTGGTGACTCTGAAATATCAGGTAGAGTTAAGAGCCAGGATTTGGAAATTAATTTGACCTTAATTCATATCACCCAGGAGACATTTGGATCATAATAATAATTCGGGTTCTTTACTATCAATTATCCAAATGATTATTTAATATCAAATAATCATTTATCCACTTTGCTTTGGCCCTGCAGAGCTGGACCACATTACAAAGAAAATAACAATGACTTTTTACCTGTCATAATCTGAAGCATCAGTTAATGATACACTATTGAAGAACAAATGAAGAGGAAAACTAATAATAATATTAGTGCTTCTTCTAAGCAGGTTTGCAAGGTCAGACTTACTTCCTGCTGAATTATAGATGTTAGAACCTGCCCTGTAAATGAGTGCATCACTCCTCTTGGTGAATCATTTGTACATCATACAAATTATATTTTGTGCCTCTGACTCTTAGATTCTTCCAAGTTGAGTAATAATTTATAGCATTGGATGAATTTTTATACCTGTCATTTATAAACCTGACCATTCCTACCCAAATCATTGCTATCTCATCTCCTCATAGAGTCAGTATTCAATAGCTCAGCTGTGAGTTTTACCACAAATAGTGTAAGATATGCAGGAGGAAGCAAAGACCCTTGAAACCAGTTGCACCTCAGGCAGAAGTGTTAGCTAGCTGCAAGATGGACGGTGGAAGCTTGTTTCACTTCTTCAGGATTCTGGGAAGCCGTTTAATGTGCTGGAGGAAATTTTGGGTTGCATAATATGGCATCCCAACGTCTCAAAAGTGTTAAGAGATTTTTCCAAAGATATCTTAATCTATTTCCTGTGAGTAGTTTTCTATGGCTTAATATAATAAATAATCACAGCCTAATTGTACTTGTATTGAGTAGTGAAGATCTAAATTTCATCCAGGATGTTCTATGCAGTTTGGTTTCATTTGGAGGTAATTTTACTAGAGGATTTGAGTTGGGGGGGGGTGCTCTCTTGTCTTGAGCTTCCTTAAAAAGAATTTCTCTTTGTAAAAAAATCTAAATTATATATACATATATATACATATGTATGTATATATATACACATACACATACATACACACATACATACATACACATACATATACACACATATATGCATCTATGTGTGCATATATATATATATAATTTTATAGATATATAAATCACATGTAAATGTATTTGAGTCTTTCAATAGATTCCTAAAAGTTGACCGTGAAAAAGGCAGGGATATGGATAGCATTATATAGAGAGATCTAATGAAAGATGTAAACACATTTAATGACTAAATGCTCATCTTTTATTTGAAATCCTGTATATACTATTAGGAACAAAGGTTTAGTTTATATGGAAGTGATCACAAGCAAATGAAACTCAGAAAAGTGACATATCAGAAATTGTTATGAGTAAATTGTAGAAGCTTAAAGAAAGACATAAGAAATAGTTTCACAAACATATCCAAATGCCAATTATAATTTAATGTTCTCCCTCTAGGAGTAAGCACTTTATTGGTTATTACCTTGAAATGAATTCATGAACATTAATTAAGCCCCCTCCAAGCAGGATAATTAAGAGACAATTAATAACAGACATTTAATACTAGTCAAGTTTAGTAAACATTTGTTTCTACTGAAACTTTGTTCATTTGCCAGATAGGCAAAAGTTACTTGACTGTTGTACTATATCTTCTAGCAAATGTTGTGTTTGGAGTTTGAAAGCAGCATCCTGGGAAACAGTGTGCTGTTACCATGGTCTTGGAATGTCATAATCCTAAATTCTGCAACCATCCTGCAGCCAAATGCCAAAGTAATTTTGGGCAAGCAACCTAATGCTTTAGATCCTCTGGTTTCTAATCCCATCATAAAACAAATATAATAATAACCTCTCAGCTTCTTAACACTCTTTCCACTCTTGGCTTCAAGGCCGTTCTTCATAATCTTTCTAATCTCTCCTTTCACTTTGCTCACTCAGTAGCATAGCTAGTATATTTGACACCTGGAACAGATCGTTTTTTAAAATGCTCTTTATTTCTATGCCAAAATTATTTTTGTATCAATCATAAAATAATCATAATGATCATTTTCTTCAATTATTCTTTAGTTTTAAAGTAAACAACTAAAAATTAAAAAGAAATGTTGGTCTGGACAAGATGGCTTAGGCCTATTTTCCCTGCTCCTCCCTGCTAAGTACAGCTGTAAACCCTGGAAAGGAATTAAGAGGCGGCCAAAGGAGCACTCTGAAAGGTAGGAAGAGGAAGACAAGCTAGTTTGGGATCCCAGGGCTGGAAGAACGACCTAGCAGCAGGATGTCTTACATGCCCCCGCCCAACAGAAGAAAGCAACCCAAGCTTGGCATTTACAGACCCCCAACCTAAGAACACAGAAATAGGCTCATTCCTCTACCAGATCAAGCAGTAGGCCCTTTGACAACACCAAGTGAGCCGGACAGTACTGATCAAGAACCCCACTAAAAACAAGCAGCTAAAAGAAGTGCTCTACTCTCTTGCCGGACCTGAGACTCCCCTCCCTTAATGAGAGACACCAAGTGGCAGGTTGGCACTGAGAAGAGAGATTCTGCCATACACAAGAAGCTGCCTGGCTCAGGAAATAATCTTCATTCCTATGGGCCAGAGACCCTCTTTTTCCACAACGAGACATCAGGTGGTCCTGCCTGCAGCAATTTTTTTGGCCCCCTTAGGCAGCACCATCAGGGTCCAGTGGGAGTCCCAGCAGCAGCAGATAAACCAAGTACTCCAAAAAATACTACAAAGGCTCTGAAAATTATCATTCAAATCATACCTCACAAAAGTAAGTCAGGACCTGATTGCTAAACCTAAACAGGTGGCTACTTGCTAAAATAAAAGATTTAAATATAACCTAGAGTCTCACAACATAATAGTAAAAATGTCCAGGATTCAAGTGAAAATTAAGAACCAGGAAAATCACAACTTCAATGAAAAAAGAGAATCAACTAATGTCGACACAGAGATGAATCAGATGTTGGAATCACCTGACAAGGAATTCAAAGCAGCCATAACAAAAAAAAGCTTTAGTGAGTAATAAAAAATTCTCTTGAAATAAGTGAAAATGTAGAAAATCTCAGAAAAGAAATATGAGGTATGAAAAAGAGTGAAATGGAAATTTTCTAACTGAAAAATATAATATCCAAAATTTTAAACTTGCTGGATAGACTCAATAGTAGGATAACTATGTCAGCAAATAGAATCAATAAATGTGAGAACAGATAAATAAAATTTACCCATTCTGAAGAAGACAGAAAATAGATTTGAAAAAAAAAAACAGACTCTCAGGGACCCATGAACAATAAGAAAAGATCCAACATTCATATCATTGGAGTCCCAGAAGTATGGGAGATGGCTGAAAGAAAATTGGAAGAGAATAATGCTAAAGATGTCAAATTTGGCAAAAGATAATACACAGATATAAGGAATCTAAGCAAAACTCCAAACAGGATGAATTCAAAGAAATTCATGCCAACACATAACAGTTAAACTCTGAAAACAAAAGGCAAGGATAAAATCCTGAAAGCAGCCAGAGACAATGATGCCTCACCTATCAGAGAACACCAATACTAATGACAATATATCTCTCATGTTAAACCATAGAGCACAAAAAGGAAGTGGTACAATATTTTGCAAGTTGTGAGAGAACTGCCAACCCAGATATCCTTTAGGTGTGAAGAGGAATCGAGACATTCGCAGATGAAGAAAAATTAAGAGAATTTGTTGCTACCAAAACTATTCTTAAATACTGGCTAAAGGAAGTTCTTCAAGCAGAAAGGAAATTGAAATTATAAAAGAAGGAATCTTGAAGCCTTGAAAAGGAAAAAGAGCCCAAATCTGGAACACTGACAACACCTAATGCTAGTGAGGATGTGGGACAATGGGAACTCTCATTCATTGCTGGTGGGGATGCAAAATGGTAGTTACTGGTAGATACTTTGATGGTTTCTTACAAAACTAAACATATACTTACCATAGGATCCAGTAGTCATACTCCTTGGTATTTCCCTAAGGAGCTATAAAATTGTGTCCATATGAAAACTTGCACATGGATGTTTATAGCAGCTTTATCCATAATTGCCAAAACTTATAAGCAACCAAGATGCCCTTTAGTAATCAAGTGGATAGAGGCATGTCCAGACAACGGAATATTATTTAGCACTAAAAAAGTGATCTATCAGGCCATGAAAATACATGGAGGAAACTTAAATGCAGATAAGTGAGAGAAGCCACTTAATGTGATTCCATGTGACATTCTAGAAAAGGTAAAAATATGGAGACAGTAAAAAGATTAGTAATTACCAAGACTAGGGAGTCAGAGGAGGGATGAATAGGCAGAGCACAGAGGATTTTTAAGGCAGTGAGAATACTCCGTATATTAAAATGATGGATACATGTCATTATACATTTGTCAAAATTCATAGACTATATAACACCAAGAGTGAAACCTAAGGTAAACCACAGGCTTGGGTGATTATGATGTGATAGTGTAGGTTCATCAACTGTAACAAATGTACCACTCTGGTGAGTGATGTTGATCATAAAGGAAGCTGTGCATGTGTGGGGGCAGGGGTATATGGGAAATCTCTACCTTTTCCACAATTTTTCTGTGAACCCAAAACTGTTATAAAAATAGTCTTTTAAAAAATAAATCACTGAAATCTATCATATCAACAGACAAAAAAATCAGATAATGTTAATTGATGCAAAAAATACATTTCACAAAACTCAACCCTCACTCATGATAAAAATTCTCAGATTTATTCATTTTCAAGATTTCTTTGGCTATTTGGGGTCCTTTATGGTTCCATTTGAATTTGAGGATTGTTTTTTTCTATTTTTGTGAAAAATACCATCGGAATTTTGATAGGAATTTCGTTGAATTTGTAGATCACTTTAGCTAATATAGGCATTTTAATATTAATTTTTCCAATCCAAAAACATAAGATATCTTTCCATTTATTTGTAGCTTCTTCAATTTCCTTTCATCATTGTCTTATCGTTTTCAGTATATAGATCATTCATTCACCTGCTTGGTTAAATTTATTCCCAAGCATTTTATTCTTTTTCATGCTATTGTAACTGGAATCTTTTCCTTACTTTCAGATAATTTGCTATTAATATATAGAAACACAACTGATTTTTATATATTGATTTTATATCTTGCAACTTTACCGAATTTCTATATTAGCTCTAACAGTTTTGGTGGAGTCTTTAGGGTTTTCTATATATAGTACCATGTCATCTTCAAACTGAGACAATTTCTTCCCTTTGGATTTGGATGCCTTTTATTTCTTTTTCTTGCCTAATTGCTCTAGCTAGAACTTCCAGTACTATGTTGAATAGAAATGATGAGAGTGGGCACTCTCATATTGTTTCTAATTTTAAAGGAAAAGCTTTTAGCTTTTCACTGTTGTGTACAATATTAGCTGTAGACTTGTCATACATGGCCTTTATTATGTTGAGGTACATTCTTTCTGTACCTAATTTCTTGAAAGATTTTATCACAAAAGGACATTGAATTTTGTCAAATTCTTTTTCTGCATCTATGGACATGATCATAGGGTTTTTATCCTTCATTCTGTTAATGTGGTGTATCATACTTGTTGATTTGTGTAGATTGAACTGTACTTGCATAACAAGGATAAATGGAACCCAAACAGCCCAAAGTCCCAAATGGCCAAAGCAATCTTGAGCAAGAAGAACAAAGCTGGAGGCATCATATTACCTGATTTCAAAACTATATTTCAAAGCTACAGAAATAAAAATAGTATGATATTAGCATAAAAACAGACACATAGAACAATGTACCTTAATATAGAGCCCAGAAATAAACCCACACATATACAGTCAACTAATCTTTGACAGGTGCACCAGTAATACACAATGGGGAAAGGATAGCCTCTTTAATAAATGGTGTTAGGAAAACTGGATATCTACATGTAAAAGAATGAAATTAGACCATTATCTTATACTATACACAAAAATTAACTCAAAATAGATTAAAAACTTAAATGCAAGACCTGAAACTGTAAAACTCCTAGAAGAAAAACACTCCTTGATGTTGGTCTCAGCAATGATTTTTTTGGATGTGACATCAAACGCACAAGCAACAAAAGCAAAAATAAACAAGTTGGACTACATCAAACTAAAAAGCTTCTAGACAGCAAAGGAAAGAACAAACAAAGTGAAAAGGTAATCTTTAGAATGGGAGAAAATATTTCTAAACTATCTATCTGAGGTATATAATATGAGAGGTTAATATACAAAATATATAAGAAACACATACAACTCAATAACAAAACAAAACAAAACAAAACAAAACCCCACAAATAACCTGATGTAAAAATGGGCAAATGACCTGAATAGATATTTTTTCCACAGAAGACATACAAGTGTCCAACAGATATATGAAAAGGTGCTCAACATCACTAATCATCAGAGAAATACAAATTAAAACCATAATGAGATATCACTTCACACCTGTTAAGACAGCTACTATAAAAAAGACAAGAGGTAACAAATATTGGCCAGTGTATGGAGAAAGGCAACCCTGTACACTATTGGTGAGTATGGAGGGTATGGAAAACAGTATGGAGGTTCCTCAAATTAAAAATAGAATGACCATATAATCTAGTAACCCCACTTCTGGAATTTGACATACATTTATTTTGAATTAAACAAAAGACACACACAAATAAGATGCAAACGCTATGATTTAATTGATAAGAGAGTGAAAGCAATGAACTGATAATTGTCTTAAGTATGCAAGTAGAACACACAAATAAAAATGGCACTCCTCCTTAGTATTCAGTGAAATATGGTTTAAAACAAAATGAGATAAATATTTTGGCCTGGGCTGGTGAGTACTCATAAGACAAGTACTCTCAGAGCTCATATTTGGAGTTGTTAAGTGGAACATCCTTTATGAAATCAGATTGGCAACACATGTAAATGTTTCTGCGTCTGCCCCCAGAGATATTACAGCTGTGTATTTATTCTGAGAAATAATTATTAATGGGGAACATTAATATATACAAAGATACTGATTGTAGAGCTCTTTATAACAGCAGAATTTGGAAATAGCCTACATTTCTAACAGTAGGGGAAAAACTAAGTATATGGTGATGAATTTGCTTAATAAAACTGTTTATTGAACCATCGAAAATGTTTACTGTGATTATGTAATATTAGAATCCTGTGGGAAATGCTTATTAATTAAAGATATTAAGACACAAAAGCAGGACTAAAATCATAGGTAATATTCTTTCACTTCGGTAAATGCTAGAAAAACTTGAGGGAATATACAGATGACAGAGAGCAGTTATGATTGAATGTTTATGCTGAAGATAGAATAACCCTTTACACTTATATTTAATTTTTAGTGAAATTTAATTGTAATGAAAAATCCTTTTAAAAGAATAAATTATATGTATTCTATAGTATTTCTACTTTAACTGTGAATATTTTCTAAAGCCATAATGTTGTATTTTTCAAAAAGTCACCTCTGCAAGTAAAATGTTTGTTTAAAAAACACACAAACAAACAAAACCAATCACTATAAATCTGTAACGAGGACCCATCTAATAGAAGGAGTAAAAGAGATAATCCAGGACAGTAGTGACCAGCAATTTATGCAACACTCTAGTCATGTTTCGGGGCAGTCTCTTTTAAGGAAGGACATCAGTGAATGAGAAACCAAGTCTAATCCATGCAGACAGCAATGAGAGCATCAGAGATTGA
The DNA here is from genome assembly GCA_003508835.1 of Eonycteris spelaea. NCBI lineage: Eukaryota > Metazoa > Chordata > Mammalia > Chiroptera > Pteropodidae > Eonycteris > Eonycteris spelaea. Next base: position 421,582 of record PUFA01000387.1, on the reverse strand, counting down.
TGGAGACACATTGATAAGTGGGTTTGAGTGGTGGAGCTACATTTCCAATGGAAAGCGTGAGAGCTGTGCAGAGAAACAGAAGCCTACCCCATGGCGGCTGGTGTGGGAGAGGTCATGGAGAGGACGGACTGTGGCCTGGTGGCTGATCGGCGCCTCAGGAGCAGGAGGACTCTGATGGGAGAGGCCGGCTTCACATCAGGTCCAGCACGCGGGTGTCCGGCTCAGAAGCTGGGCAGGGATAATTCTAGGGGTGCAGGGCATGGAGATTCCGCTGGGAGGGGCCGAGGCAGCAGGGCGCGGTGGGGAGCAGGCTCCTGGCGTTGACCTGGCACAGAGGCCACCGACGCAGAGCACGCGGGACCCGCTGCCACCCATCCGAGCGCGAGAGGTCCCGCCGGCGCTCTCTTCCTCCTTCTATAAAATTGCTCTCTTCATAACAATTTGAGAATTCTCCCACTGAAGGAAACTGAAACGATTGAGGTCCTTTCTGTACTACACACCGACGTCCTGTTCAAAAATGCGTGACCGTGCAACTCCCTTCGCCCCTCGCAATCAGCCACAGAAAAGAAACCTCGCGAGTGACGTCGGAGGGACCTGCCGCGCACGAGTCGGGACAAACCCGACCCGCCACCCGCACTGGCTGAAGGTTGCGGGAACGTGCAGTGCATTTCTTGGCAGAGATCGTTTGTAAAATTAACGGCCACGTTCTCGTTCGTTTATAAACCGTGTGCTGGCTAGATCGGATAGGGCGTGTGTACGGGGGACTTCACTTCTAGCAGTGGATGTGCTCGATGGCGGAGAAAGTCCTCAGCAGCTGTTCTTCCAAGAGACGAGGGCAGAGGTCGACTCTTGCCCTCACCGCAGTGCCAGGGGCCATTGCTTGTTGTCCCCACTAAGGTTAACACTCCTGCCTCGGAGTGTCTCAGCAGCTATTTTTCTATGACTGTTTTGGTTAATATTCTCATTGTCACTGCTAACTCCTCCAAGGCAACTTTACCGATTCTTCCTTTCTTCCTGAGACATCGTCTGGTTGTTTGTGAATGAATTTTTAAGAAAGGAAAAGGTAAGCCTGACACCTGGAAAGAGAATAGGACCTGGCAGGTATAAAGATGTGCGTGTGCCCATTTCTTCTGCCTGCACCTCTTTGAGCATCATTTTCCCTGTCAGAAGGTGGGTTGTGCAGGGTCATCTCTGACCTAGCCTACTCTTGATGTGCCACTATTTCAACCACACTCATGCCATGGGTGGCATTGTTATCCCATCCGATGAAATAATTCACCTCTCCAAAACCAAATCTCTTATTTTCCACTTAACCCTCATCCACTGCCTTATTTTTTCATGCCCCCGACTCCAAATCTCTCTCTCAGCTATAATTTTTGTTTCTGGCCCTTTCTTGGGGACCTGTATGGACTCTGTCTCATGCAACCTGGCTCCTCACTTGGCTTGTACTGGGCTCTCCACTGATTTGGACAAACCCTAATAGGCTCAGGTGACAGTCATATGGCTCTGTGCACATCCTCCCTCTATATGGAAAAGGAAGGTGCATTTGATGGTTATGAGACTTGTGCAAGACAAGGGATATTGAAACTCCTTAGGAGTAAGAGACCAAAAGTGTGAGGGGAGATCTATGCATCTAACCATTTCTTTTTGAGAGCCTCCTACTTAGCGAACTGAGGTGGGCTCTGTAGGAGATTTCGCTGTGGGTCCTCGATTGGTGCTTACAGTTTGAGTCACAGGGACAGGACATCCTGGGGAAGATGGCTGCTTCTGGGACAAGGAATCCAGTGCAGACAGAACAGGGCTGGTCAAAGCCCCTCAGGCAGAGCAGTGAGAGATCGGAGACAGAGATAAGCTCCCCTGACTGGGGCCTGGAGTCTTAGCCCTTTGTGAGAGGCAGGCGCATGCCTCTAAGGCTGCTGAATGAAAACGCCTCGGGCTAGTGGCCTGCGGACTCCGCAGACCCCCCTGCTAGTTTAGGTGGTTTCCTTCACTTGTCTTTAAAGTCAGATTAAAATATCAATTCCCGATTTACCCCTCCCTCCACTTGTTCTTGTTAGATCTGTTGATTCCATACAGCCTCTACTTGATCTGGGGCTGAAACAAAACAAAACAAAAACTATCCTGCAATTGTAGTACTGTGCATCTTAGGATGCTTTCAGTTGCAAACCATAGAGACCTGACTCAAAGAAGTTTATCCTAGTAGCTGTGTAATAATTTACATAATAAGAAGTGGGAGTTCAGGTGGCCACAGAGGTAGTTGGTCATTTTAGCAGTTCAATAACATCATTAAAGTTTCTGGTTCTTCGTCTATTTTTGTTGTGCTGCCATGAGCACCAAGTCTCTCCTAGGCCTGGCTTTTTGCTTCACAGTGATCACCCACCCTGGTTTACACAGAAGACCCACTTTATGCCTAAGGCTTTGGCATAATTAGTAATAGCAACCTTTTACCCTTGGTAGTGTCCTACTTTAGATGATGAATTATTTGGTCACCCGCATTGTGTTTTGCCAGTTGCAAAAGCAGTTCCATTACCTTGACACCCAGTGGGAGAGAGAAGGTAGCTAGCTATCCTGGCAGAGTAAGAACTTCTTCATAATGCCCCTAACACATCTCTCTTCTTGTCTATCTGGTCCAAATCATAGCAGGAACTTTCCATCTGCTTTACGTCACACAGACCCCACCCTAAAGCCAGGATCAAATTCTAAGGTTTCGTAGGAAAGGGATGGATACTTGATCAACATTGGGGTTCTGTTAGGAAAGAGGAATGGAGAATGCAGAATGGAGCAGCTGTATGCAGAGCCCTAACCTGCTTCTTACTCTTGACAATTTCTCAAAATCTCTGAAATCAAATGCTCTCCTGATTGTGAGACTAGACAGAGCTACAACTGGGCTATGAGAGACCAGTGCAGGGCAGGGCTCGTACTTTATTACTCTGTGTGTTCTAGCATGTAGTTTACTACTGTAAACTAATAGCTGCTTGAGGTATGCATGTTGATTGCTTAACTGAAGGACCAATTGACATAACCTTTGATTTGGTTTTTTCTAAAATCAGGACCTAATACAGTTCATATGAAGTCTCCAAATGAAGGATACCAAAGCCCCCATGCTAAATAACTACATTAGAAGTCTCTGTTCTATCAAAACAGTCAAAACCTTTCCCTTACCCCATGGGCTCTGAATATTCTTCAGGTAAAAATGTCATTCTCATTGGCCTGTTTCTTTGAATACTTTCCATCCTTGTTCCCTGACCTTGATTTCAGTCCTCTGTGATTTAACTACATCTTGTATTTTTTTTCCAGCATTTATCCCTTTGTATTGTGATTGTTTTTAAATGCCTGCCTTAATCAGTTACTCAATCATCCAGTAAATATTAGTGATGACCAAAAATTTTTTAAAGTTTCAATTTAAAATATATTATTCCACCTCAGTAAAGTATAGATATCTTAAGAATTTCTTGAAAGCAATGGACCCTTTTCCCCAGACACATTCACACCCATTAGCACTAAACGGGCATTACAAACAACTTCAGGGCTTCCAAGAACTAGAGAAATTCACAATGATGTTCAGATTAGATCTAATCATGTTCGCATGGCCCAGGGTGATGGGCTCAGCCATCAACTTAAATGATATGTGTGACTTCAGAGCTCATCAACACCCACTGGTTCAATCAACACCCAGGGTCTAACGACTCCCAAATCTAGGTCTCCATCTTAGACTTTGAACTCTTGCAGATGCCTACTACACTTCTCTCTGTGGCCCCCCAACAGGCACTTCCAACTCAAGATGTCCTAACCAGAACTCCCTGGAGGAGACACTGACAGTGCTTCATCCACATCCCTCAGACGCTACCATTTCAGTGTGCTCCACAGACATCCAAGCTGCCAGTCAGTAACCTCTCCCTATACCTGAGAAGGACTCTGCTTACACTAGGCAGCAGGTTGAAATTGCCAGAAAATTTGTACCCTCTGGGCAGCCCTCAATGAGCTTCCTTACTTCTTGACTGAGACAATTCTAAAGTGGGCGTTTTGTATCATGTCCAAGAGTCTGCCTGCAAGGTTAAGCTCCACTTGCCCACGGTAGTAATTGGCCTTGATAACATGCCCCCTATTGGCTGCTATCCCTCTGTCTCCTTTCCCCACTCCTCTATCAGCGTTTTCTTCATCTTCCAAATAAATTTCTTGTGCTTAAATTTTTGTTTCGGGATCTGCTTCTAAGGGGACCTACAGTACTCATCATTTCTAGCCCTAAATCTGCTTCTCTTCCTAGGAACTGCTATCTCAGTGACCACACCCCCACCCACCCTGTCATCTAATTCAGGGAGCCATGTGTCAGTCACCCTAACTGCTCCCTGCATCCTCCATCATTAAATCCTGTTGATTCCATATGTCCTGAGTACCACTTGACTCAAGTTCCGACGCTTCATCTCTGCTGGCACTACCTTGACTCCAACTCTGATCATTGCCACAGTCTCTTTCACCTGCTCTCCCCCTGCTGCCAATCTCACTCTCCAAACAGCACTTCACTCACACTGGAACGATCATTCCTCCACCCAAATCTTTCCTGGTCACTCACTCCCTTGCTTCAAGTCTTTCAATGGCTCCCTATTTACTACAAGAAAAAGCTCCTTTACAGGACAGACCAGGGACCTCAACTGACCCCAGCTTCCTCTGCATCTCCCAATGCTATTCACAGCCTCTACTCCACCCTCACAAAATATTTCCAGCCTCCAGAAGGTGTTTTGCATCCAAACTTTGGTGACTGCTGTTCTCTTCATTTGTAATTCGTTTCCCTTACTTTGAAAAACTTCTATTCATCTCTCAATGCTCAGCTCTTGTCACCAATTCCTTGCAATCTTTTCTGACTGCCCTGCCCCATGCCATTCCCTATCCTTTCCCAGTACAAGGGTAGAGCCACAAAACAAGTGTTCACCTGGCCCATTTTATAACTCATGTACCACATCATGTCACATTGTATTATTAACATTTTATTTACTGGCCTATGAGCTCCTTGGGGTCAGCAACCCTGCGTTAACCATCTCTCTAACCAGAGTCCTTAGCTCAGTGACTGGCATACATCAGGTGCTTAATAGATGTTTATTGAATAAAGGAATAAATCATCCATCTGGCAAGCATGTGAAAACTAGAGTATATGGAGATGCTGTATTAGAGAAACAAGATAAAGATAAAAGAATCAGATCTGAGATGGGAAATCTGTTGAGTCTTTATTTTAAATCAGCAAATATTAGAATTACAGATCTCGAAAATCACCCTGAGCAACAAAGATTTTTTCCTGCTGTTTGGGCATGTCCTTTCTTCCCTCCATTTTCTTAGGCATCCCTTTAACTGTAGGAATACAATTATTCCATGTCCTATTTCTGTCTGAAAACATCTCCCCCACCCCAAATCCAGACATTCTCTTTATGAACTCCTCTTTTTCCCTTCTCTCTGCAAGAGCAGTCAAGAAGAAAATACAGAAGGGTGCCACTGTACATTTCTTTGGGAATGGGGGTCATGATGCCTATTTATTATGCATTAATCTGAATCAATATAGACTTTCCTGAAAACACAAGCACCTCAGAGGGCAGCAAATATGAATCACAACTGCCAGTGAGGATCAAACATTAACCTAGGGTTGTGATGAGGCCAACGAAAGAAATAGGCTAGTAATTGCCTTGCAGGATATCAATCCCTACCTTATACACACATACCCCCTCAACATACACAAAACCTTTATGGATCTTTCATCCATGAACTTGCCCCATTATAACTGCCCAGCTGTGTCTTTAGTTGTATTTAGGCTGGGTCCTGGCAACTGAGCCCTCAAATACCCTATCCAAGGACTCAGAACAATTATGAGATCCATAGAGGAAGTCTTTGGTTTACTGAAGTGGTAGAAGACACATTCACAGACAAATATTTCTACAGGTATCATTAGTTACTCAGAGCTGATTTAAAACCCCAAGAGCCTGGCTGAAATAAGTAGAAACTGGTACTTTCCGCTGATGTTCATCATATCAATTCTTAAATTTGCACTGTGTGTCTTTTTGTCCTTACGTTGATAGGACACTTCTTAATTTAACTCCTATTCAGCATCAAGGAATGGTACCACCAGAGATGACTCCTCTGCTCGGGGCAGTAGGCACAGTGCATGGGTACTTTTAGGGGTGCACAGAAATGTTTTAATTTTTTTTAAATCAGAAGAAAAAAGTGATCTTTAGATCGAAGAAAATATTTTAGTATATATTAATATATTCATCTTTACACCAATGCTATTGAAAAATGTAATTTTTACTATTTTTTTTATGGAGGAAGGCATCTAAAAAGGCAAAATGCCCATGAAAGTCATAATGTGGCCCTGCTTTCTACCACATTATGCTTATGACATAACAAGGTTAGATCAGACCCTTTCAAACACGAGTTCAGATTCCCATACTAATTATAAACTTGGCAGACTGTTCTCTGTGTATTTTGCACTCTGTGCAGCCACCCCAAATTACGAGAGGGAAGTTATGGTTGGTACTTACAGTGTCAAGGACTAAAGGAGGTTTGAACATGCAAAGGACGCCTAGACTCAGACTACTCTCTGCTCTGATTAAAGCCACTTCTGCTCTGCCATTCTCTTTCAAATGTCTTCATCCTGTCTTGATTAGCAGGAAAAAAATCTTTACATCTTTAGGGATTAATTAAACCAATGTAGTTGTTTCCTTTGCTCTCCTAAAACATTTATAGGATTTAGGTTTTTTTATTTTGTTTTAAAATAATCAATAGTATTGCTGACACCTATTATTTATTTACTGGTTAGTAACCATATATTCATCATCCCTAACTCCAGTTCTTAGTCCACAGTCTGGCAAACACCAGGTGCTTAATAAATAAATCGTCTCTCAAACAATTATGTGGAAATGAGATTGTGCCCGTGGACTAATTTTGTTTTTAATAATCTCACACCTTGTGAGAAGGATCTTTAACGTGTATCACAATTGACATTTTAGGAGGTGATCGCTGGGCCCTTCCCACCTCCCCTGCCTCCGTCAGCCAGCCTCCTCCTCCCTCCTGGGCTCTGTTCTCTCTCCAATCCATCCTGGGATCTGGAATGGTCCCCAGCCCGCAGCGAAGCGGCAGGGTCCCCGCTCCGCCAGCCCTCCGCGGCGTCTCTCCACCACGCGCCCTGGGTGGCCCTTTCCCCGCGTGCCCCTTTCTCCTGCCACCCCGCGCCACCCACAGCCACGCCCTCCCCGTGGGCGATATCACCTGTCCCTCCTCTGCCGCCGCCTCCTCGGGTACCCTTTCGCCCCCTTCTGCTCCCCCTCCTCCGCCACCTCCCCAAGCCCTCCCCTGCCCCGCCTCCTCCCACCCCTTGGTGTATATAGTAAAGGCCGGGCGCCGCACGCAGACACACACTCGTCCGGACACAGGCGCACACACGCTCACGCACAACCAGCAGCAGCGGCGACAGCAGCTCCGTGACAGCGGCGACGGCAGCTCCCACCGCTGCGCACCCTCTTCAGGCAGCCGGCGGCGAGGCCAGACCGGAGAGTTCCCGCACCCGCGACCACCCTGCGGCTTCCTGGAGGCGGCGGCTGCGATTGCGAGGTAGCGGCCGTGACGCCCCCGTGCGGGCCGGTGTCCCCCCACCCCGCCCTCCTTGTGCGGACCTGCCGCGGGACGCAGGAGGCGCGCCGAGCTGGGCGCGCCTGGCGGGGCCCGGCGCCCGGGGAGGGGCCTGCTCCCGGGGCAGGACGGCGCCCGGAGGCCGGGGCCAGCGGGGAGGGCCGGGCGGGGGCGGGGACGCGCTAGCCGAGGCTGCCACCCGTGCAGCGTCCCTGAGCCCCGCTCCTGCTCCCGGCGCCACGCACTGGCCGGCGGGGCCGGGGACGGCTGGGGAGGCGGCGCCGGTCGGCGGGGCGGGGGCCCCGAAGTGGGTTTCGGGCCGCCACCAGCGCTGGCACCGGTCGCAGAGGGCGGCGCTCGGCGGACTCCGCGCCTGGGCACCGCACGGGGCCCTCTGGCTCTGCAGCTCTGCCCCGGCCCGGAAAACCCGGCGCCTTCCAGGCCCTTCGAAAGATGGATTCTGTTGACGTATCTGGCGGCCCTGGCGAGCCGGGTGGAAAGTTGGGTTTTGCCAGATCGTGTTGGGCTCGCCTTTGTGACGCTCGGCCAGCTCCGCATCCTCCCGGAGCCGGGTGAGTGTGCGTCGGCGCCCCGAGAGTCCTCGTGCCCCCAATGTCCAGACCCGGGGTGGCCGCACCGACTCGGGCTTTCTGCCATGTTAGGCACAGAGCAGCGTTCTCGCTGCATTTTTGCGTGCGTTTCCGCGGTGCCTTCTGCTGCGGAGGGAGTTACTGCTCCTCGCCGCGTTGGCTTTTTTGGGGTTGGGGTTGTGCTCTGTGTGTTTGCTTGTTTGCCGTTTAAAGCCCGACTATTGTTCCGGATAAGCTCCGCCTGGGTGGGGAAATGGCATCCCACCACAGTTGCGGCGAGGGGTAGAAATGTTGCCAAACAGCTGCTGCTTTGTGTTTCCCCATCAGAAGTCCCTGGAGTAGGTTCGGGGCACGACGGATGGATGGAGAAAGGGATGGGGCACGGAGGAAGAAGGTGGCTTTGGAAGAGCGAATTGTCACCCACCCCGTGGCACGCAGTCAGCCTCGTTTTCTGCCTGCCAAACTTTTATGAATATTCCTTTTGTGGCATGAGGAAGCTTAATAAATTCAACCCTGTTTTCCAGGGAAAAGCAACCCGGCTTTAACAATGGTTTGAGAACTTAATCAATGAGAAAGGCAGGAGGAGGAGGCGCGATATCATATCGGGGATGTGGCTGCTTCTAGCAGTCAGGTGGGGGAGAGGTGGGCAGGGCAGGGCGCAGCGCCGGGATGGCCGCGTTCCGGGAACTGTCCGTAGCTCTTACCAGTGCCCGCGGGAGCCACCCTCCGTCGCGCCCCCACCTCACTGTCTGCCCAGAACTCGGCGACGGTGCTTGAGGGGCGGCTCGCGGCAGTGCGTGAGCCGGCCCCCCTCATCTGGCGTTTTAAAGGATGTGTAAATATTTTGCTGAGGATAAGTGACATCAACAGAATGATATTCTGCAGAGCTCGTGTGTACAGCGATGATAAATAGATACGACCAAACAAAGTTTTGATAACCGCGAATTCTCATGGCTCGCTCTGCTTCATTTGGGTCTTTGTTTTTGTTGGTTTAACATTCTCTCTCATCCTCTGGTGCGATCCCTTTATTTAGCTGATTCTTGGAAGCTTCTCTCTAGAACCAAGAGAAAAGCAGCCAGCAGGGAGAAAGCAATTCTTAGCCTTGCGTGCACAGGGCAAGGTTTGCTGTGCTTTTCCCTGAGGATCTTTCCCACCGTTTTCTAGATGTCTGGCTTCCTCCTTTTGAGCCATCAGAATCGTTTGTGGATTGACCGAGAGACTTGTGATAACTTCGAAAATGTGTAGCGATGTGCCTTTGTTACAGTAGAGGGGTCGCAGTGTGGTAGGAGGATAGCGGAGAGACTAGTGAGTGGGAGCTGCTCGCCAGAGTAGCATAATGCCCCCACCCACTGTTTTGTCCTTCCCTTTTCCTTCTCAAAGGGGAGCATAGGAAGCTGTGCCACTTTCAGAAGCCAGCGGTGGATTGAAAGGCACAGATTTATAAGCCCGGTGGCATCCCAATTTCTCTGCCCTTAGAAGCCCAGAGAGACCACCCACCCACCCTGCACCCCCCCCCCACAGTATCCCTCCAATGGACACTTGCATCTCGTGCTGACAGATGCCCACTAGAGGCATCCGAATGGCAGCTGCGTACAGTGAGCCAAGCCAGACTGGAACTTGGGGCACTGGCCACTTTGACACCAGCATCAATCAGCTGTCTAGGTGGGGGTCCTTTATGATGTAAAGACACCCCAGACCTCCAGCGGTGAGGTTCCGCCCAGGAAAACCTGAATTAAAAGAGAAATCAGCTTTCTAGGTGATGCCAGTTGCCCGATGTAAGAACTTGGTTGGTGGGCAGTTGGGTAAGAAATGTAAAATAAAGTCTTGTAGCTAGAAAACAGCCTCTGAGACAGGACCTCTGAAAGGCAAGAAAGAAAAAGAAAAGGATGGGAGGCATGTGACCAAGGTGTTGCTGGGGGTGCTATAGCACCCGGAGACAAACAGATACAGCACTAGTGACAATGGCCAGAAAACTGGATAGGACTGGCCTCCTGCAATCCATTGGACTCAGCACGGAGGTATTCTGGATGTGGAGGTGATTATACACAGTGTGCTTTGAATCTCCAGTCAGAAAATACCAAGTGTTTGTTCTCTGGCTCCTTCCCTAACCTTAGATTTGGAGGAGAGTAGTGGAGTGAAATAAATTGGTAAAGAAATTAACATTTGTTGTTGCCCTCTGTCTGCCAAACACTTCACATGTGGGAAACCACGATGTGATGGAGGCATTATTTTACAGATAAAAAATCAGAGACTTGGAGAAATTTCCAGTCGCATGTCTGATCCAGACTTTAGTGGTTATGATTTAAAGGGGCAGCAGGTCCCTCTACCCCTCCTCCAAGCCTCATTTATTTCTCCCAAAAGCCAGAGTCCTCAGCCTCCACCCATTCACAAAATATTATGCCTGGGGGTATGTGTGGAGGAATCCTACCAGTGACAAAGCCAGTTTCCCAGGGTACATGCTTATGTGCCAAGTAGATTAAGGCCCCAAATAGTCCCTAATTATTTCAGGTGGAAAGACTATGCCTTTTCATTTTGAAATACCCAACACCCAACTGTTGCTTAATAAAGAGAGTTGTGACTAAATGATGGGGCTGGTGGAGTGAATGGTGGTGGGTAGGGAGCTGTAAGTCATTGTCAAGGGAGACCCAGCAGGGAGAAATCTAGAGATAAGTATATTTGGTTTGGGGCTTTGGTTGGGGGAACTAGTTTCATGCTCCAGTTCTAGTCTGGGGTAGTTCCAAGCTGACAAGTCCATGTGAGATAGGGTAATAGCATTCTCATCCTGTGGATGAGGAAACAGGCTGAAACAGGTTAAGTAAACTGCCCGAGGCCATAGTGGGACCAAAGTGTGGGTAAGGCATTTCCGACTCTTCACTGACTCTGCTAGATAAACTCTAAATAGAAATGAGATGGGCTCTTGTTATGCAAATGTATTGTCAAAGCTAGTCCCTTAACCTCCTTCCAACCAGATGGCAGCTTTAACCCCCTAGAAATTCTGGAGTCACTGAGAGAGCAAGGATTTGAATCATATGTGAGGTGTTTTTCACTCTGCCTCCCTGATCAGAATCTGAGGGGGATCTCAGAGATTGAGGCTCTCATGGTGAAGGTGGGGGGGGTGGGGTGGGGGTGGGGATGGGTAGCTAATTGCATTCCCCCTGCACAGAATCCTGTGGGGATTCTGAATTAAACTTGATTTGGGGATCAGGGTGACATCCTTGCTGTAGAGTCTGCTGCTCTTGTCTTTGGAGAATGCCTCTGATTATCACTCTTCTCTCCCACCTGATTGTCTGCCCAGACGCCCATCATTTCATTCTTTTCAGACTCAAAGCATTTCCTTTGTGTCTCACAATTTTTGATAAGCCCCTCAAATCTACCACTCTCTTGTGTTTCGATGGCCACTGACGTGGAGGTGATTTTGGTAGCCACGTTAGTACTTCTGTATTTCGCACATGACCGTCCTCTCTCCGGCCAAGAACACATATGCAAACACACAGGCATGCACAGATACAGGCGCACGTAATTTGATCGTGTTTCTGTATTGCTTCACTAAATTAGATTGCAAATCCAGAATTGTTATTGAAAGAACGTATGCGACTTTGGTGATCTTCTGTGCCATCCCCTGCCTTAAACAGATCAGAAGAGCTAAGATGGAGGCGGCTCAACCAGTGGATGCTTTGAGTAATGATTATACTCGCTATGCAGGCATGGGCCCTGGGCCTTTCTTAAAAGCCCATTTTAATCACTTTAGAGGTAGGGCTGGGGGCTCCTAGAACATCCCAGTCCTTGCAGCTCCCATTTCTGCTGTAATTCTTAGCCTGTCCTGCTCTCACCTGTCACTCTTTCCCACATTTGGTTTGATCTTTCAGCACAGTACTGTGTAATCGAACTTTCTACGATAATGGAAATGTTCTGTATTTGCACTACCTCATACAATAGCCACTAGTGTGGCTATGGAGCAGTTGAAAGGTGGCTAGTTCAAAGTAGGATAAGGATAATATATACACAGGATTTCTATGATTTAGTACAAAAAAAGAATGCAAATGGCTCATTAATAATTTCTATATCAATAACATGGTAAAGTGATAATATTTTGAATATACTGGTTAAATAAGCTATAGTATTAAGTTTAATGTCACCTGAAAGGATCTTTTTATGTGCCTGCTAGAACCTTTAAAATTACGTATATATTTCTATTAGCACTGCATCAGAGCAGATTAACTACCAACCTGTGCCTTCAACCTTGCAGCACCTCTGGATGTTTTGGGGGGCATAAATGCTCTCCATCCCCATGGCAGTTAGGAGACATGGGGTTGACTCAGTAGCCACAACAGCCTGTCATTAGGTGACTTAGATTTTTGGTAGTTAAGGCATCAGTTTTTTTGGGTGGGGGTGCGGGTTCCTATCCAGTCAATGCATGAGCATGTTTGCTCAGTCAAGATTTGTTAAAAGGTGGGCTCCTAAAACTTAATGGAGACGAGAGAGCAAGGTGGGTGGGCAGAGCTGGCTAGAACAAAATGGCCCTTTCCTTTCCTTTCTCGTGCCCCCTCCCCACCCAGACTGGTGTCCTCATCCATTGGAGAGCTGTCTCCTGCCTGAGCAACTGGTTTCCTTGGCACCTGCTCTACTAATATCCTTCCTGGGGATTTGTGATTGGAGAATAGTGTCCCAAGTAGACACTCTAATGCTGAGAGTGGGTTATTTGGGGCTGGGGCCAATCCTAAAGAAGTGAAAGGAGAAAAGGGGACATACATAGTTATTTCCTGACAGGTTGATGAACAAGAGCAAAGAAATAAATACAGTTTCTGTGAGAGAGACTGAATAAATGCAAGGAAGCCCAATTTCACACACGTGGTGCCAAAGATGAGAAAACCTGACCAAGGGACAGTCCAGGGGGTGGGGGAGGATCGGAATGGCAATGTGGTCTCCCCAGGCCCTTCCCTGGGCACTGGGCATGGCCCAAGTAGACAGAAAGAGCTGAGATAATGAACTTGGGGCTGCAGTGATTTATAGGTCAGGCGCCTGTGGCTCTGGCTCCTGAGGGGGCTGCCCCCACAGGGGACCCTTGGCTGACCTCCTCGAGCGCCTCGGAAGGAGCTGGTTTTGTTTCCCAAGGCAGAAGCAGACTGTTTACTGGAGCACAGGAAGAATCCGACATTCTGGCGAAAAATAATTCATTAACAGCCAGGGTATTACCAGTTCTCTGGAAAAGCTCCTCCAGCTGCACTGTAGCAACTGTTCTTTTTCAGCAGCAGAATTAGGCCTCACTGGCAGCCAAGACTGGGTGTGGTTGGGCGTTTTTTGTTGTTGTTATTTTTGCCTTTGTGTGTATGGCCACTTCTGCCATATAATTCAGAGAATGGAACAGTGGCCTGGAAGGGTCGAAATGATATAGCTGTCAGTGATTCCTTCCTTCGTAGTTTAAGCCTGGAAGCTCTAGACTGACTCTAGGAACAGACATGTTTCCTGACCAAAGCCCATCCCCATGCTGGGGGCACTGCAGAGCCACACAGAATGTTCCAGAACTAAAGGAGTTTTAGAGAATCCCAACACCTGTTCATAAGACCCTCTGGAAATAACTGGCTGAAGGACTCCCTCCACCCCCACCCACCACACCGGGCAGAAGTCCTGTCTTGGCTGTGTGGATTCTTTGCTTACTATTAATTGGCACAGTGGGGCCAAAGTATGTGATTCATCATCCCAGTTTTGAGGGCATTTGGAGAGCCGGGCAGGCATAACCAAGAGAATGGGCTGCATTGAATCTACAGTAAATAAAAAAGAATGGTTCAGGAAGCTTTTTATGCTCTGGAAAAATCTGCTTTAAAAAAAGGTTTTTGTCTGCTTGTTTGTGTTTTAATGCCTCATGTTCAGAAATGTGTACCCAGCTAGTAAAAAATGAGAAATAATGGCATTTCCTTATTTTAGTTTTTTTTTTTTAAACTCTAATTGCAGGTTAAGTAAGACGCAATGTATTGATTTAGGTTTTGTATGGAATATGACTAGATAATCTTTTTATTTTATGGGATATTAATTTTCATCCATTTAGAGTGATGAAATATGCATTTAAAATGTACCATATCTACCTCCATCATGATCACAGTATTTCTTTAATGTTCCTAGATTCAAATTGAGACCCTATTCCCTTTATTTTGAAAGGCATAAATATGTCCTTAGGTGGCATATATGTAAACCAACCTGAGATTTCAAAGGCAGTGGGATCTTCTCTCTTTGATGACTGCCAACAATAAGAATATTAAAGGCCAAGCATACTTGGCTTTATCTAGAGCACATTTTCTCCACCTTGGCCCTGCTGACATTTTAGGCCAGATCTTTATTGTGGGAGAGCTGTCCTCTGCATCCATCCACTGTAGGAGGTTCAGCAGCATCCTTGGCCCCCACCCACTAGATGTCAGTAGCATCACCCCCCTGTAGTTGTAACAACCAAAAATGTCCCTAGACCTTGCCAGATGTCCCTTCTGGGACAATATCGCTCCTGGTTGAGAAGCACTGGTTTTAGACTAAGATTTAATAAGTAAGTTGCAGTTTTTGGAAAATTAGATATGAAATAATAAAAGAGTTTCACCCTCTGACTATTAAAAATACAATTCGTGGGGGTGATTAATTAGCATTTGGAAGTGGGTCCTGTGCCTGATTAATTCTAAGGTTGGTGGAAGGGTCTGTAAGATTGTATAAACACAAAGGTTTTTTTTTTTTTAAGGCAGGCAATTGATAAGTCGTAGGTAATTGGAGGGAGGAGGGCAGCACATTGTAGTAACTAAAGGGCTTCTCCGGTTTTTCATAGAGAGAACAGGTTTATTCCTTCTCAACTTCGTTTTTATATGCACCTGATTCCAGGCATGCCTTCAGAGCTACCAGTCATCTTCCTCCACCCCTGCCTTACCCCACTGTTATTTCTCTGTAGCATCTTAAACCTGAGCCAATTAATTTCGCCCCCTCAGTATACTTGGGAGAGCTCTGCTTGGAACACTGGAATAGACTCACTTCAGCTTGCGGCAGCCATCTATTCACCGCTAATTTCAGTACTGTTCAGAGAGAGTCAATGGTCGCTAAATGGAGCATTTTTCAAAATTATTGGAACTTCAAATTCAGGTGGTTTGCACTACCCCTTCCAATTTTTGTGTCTCTTAACACACATTTGTTTTCCTTGAAACGATTCTCCTTGGGAAAAAGAAAGTCAGCAGGGCTCCCTCAGGCACTTCACACCTTGTAATGCCGGCACTCAGCAGCAACAGATGAAATGCTGCCGGCCAAGCCCTCAGCTATCACCTTGCTTATGATCCCTTGAAGGGCTAGGAAGGAGGGGCATGCATTCACAGGAAGGTAAGCCTCACCCTGCCCATGCATAAAAATAGGATGGGCACTTGGGGAATGGAAGGAGAAAAGAGAAAGGGATTATGTATTTATACAGAACAGTGTCCTGAGGCCAACCCTACCCTACCAGTCTTTGGAATGAGATGGGAATTTAGGGGTGCTTGAGGGTATGGGCAGGTGCTCAGTGCAGACATCAAGTGGGGGCCCCTTCATTTTGCAATCATCCGAGGTAGGTGGACCTTTTTGTCTGAATGCGTTTGGAATGTCGTTTGTAGAGGAATTCCTTTGCAAGCTTAGCCATTTAGGAAAGATGGCAAGGCGAGTGTGTAGGGGATTGCCAAGCCAGCAAGAGATCTTCATTGGTGAGTTCTAGCCCGGCTTGAGGAGTAATTTGACTCTTTCTTGTCCTCATGAAGGAAGAGGCAATGAGCTGGCAGACTTCCACAACGTGCTGGGTCTGGGCAGATAAAAAATTGATTTGCTGCAAGTGACACTTGATCATTCTAAGTTTCCAGCCCCTTGCACGCGGGAATTTGGGTGATGGTTGCAACATTGGGAGAGGAAACAGGATCATAAATCTGGGCTTTGGAGGCCAGTTTTGTGGAGTAGAGGCCACTGGGGCCACTGCTTTGTGCTGCAGAAGCAAACAGGTCCGCGTGGTATGTTGTTCCTCAAAATAATGGCAATGGAAATGGCTGTGAAAAACATTTAGACCCCTGTCATAAAAAATGCAAACAGTCTTCCTGCTATAGGGAAAAGCTTAAATAAACTCTATTGCAGCTGTATTAAGTAGAAACAGATTTGAAAATCGGGTGTTTTTTCCCTGAGACACTTATTTATAGCAGGTTGGGCAAAGGCTGCCACTATCTTTTGCGACTCCGGAAGTGTTTTCCAGATGGTCCTTGCTGTTTTTCTCTTTATTAAGCTTAGCTGAACACGGCCTCGCTTGGAAAGGTTCATAGAAACGGGTGTTATTTTTTTCAGATTACAATGGCCATTGATTGGCTAACAAATCAATGAATGGGAATGCATTGAGCCAGCGCTGATGAATTTCCTTTTGCATTTTAGAAATAAGAAAAATGTCAAGGAAAGCTCAAATTAGGGGTGCTCTTTCTTCGACTATATACACCAAAGCTTTAAAAACCATACATACAGGACTACATTTTCTATTAATTTACATTTACTTTCTTTTTTTCTAAAACAATGCCCTCCTCTTTGCTAAAACTCTGCAATATTACTGTTTCCTTTCCAACATCTAAACAATGTCCAGATATATTTCAGATTGAGCAATTAGCCCTGGCTGCAATTTCCTTTTATGAAAGAAATTACTAACCTACTAGACTAAATATGAAATTATTGAATGTGAAAATATCAATATGAGGCCCTTTGTTAGAACCTCTGTGGCTTATCACTTACATTTTAAGAGGGCCAGAAAAGACTGCCTTTCCTTGTTGCACACATCCATGCCAGAAACCTCAAGCTTTGTTTTGCTTTTAGGAGCTAGGCAGCAGGATTTGGGATCATCAGGGCTGATTCTGACAGCCCATACCACACAGGGAACCATTTTGGAATGCCATATAAACCAGTGGTCTTCATAGACCAGGCTTGTGGGCCACTGCCTGCATGGGACACAATTTCTACCCATTCACAGTGAAATGGAAGAAAAGTGAAAATATAGTGAGTCCTTTTTTTAAAAAAGTTAACCTTTCCCATTTTACAGAACTGCCCTTTATTTAAAAATGGCCTTTCCCACTTAGCATTAAAGTTTCTTCTATGAATAATCAAGATAGTATATGGCATTTGTAGCGTAGCATCTTTTTTTTTTTTTTTGACAAAGTCAGAAGTTGTCCAACTCCTGTTGGAGCCTCCATTTTTAAAAAATGTTACTCACCCAGAACATTAGAAAGTCTGGGATTTGTCTAGGAGGCCTGAGTGGATCAAGAGCAGAGCCTTTGTTATGATTCCTAAGCCAGAAAAACCGACCTGAGGGGTCCTGCTTGATATCCCTTACCTGACTCTTCAGACCTGTTGCCCACAGAGAGCTGGCTTTGTCAGAAGTCCGTGTGAAGAATGGAAATGCTTCAACAGAGGACTTTGAAGAGGAAAACTGGCCTCTTGGACATCATGTCTGAGTATGCCGTCTCAATGCTGGGAGCCTGGACCCTTTATGCCTGGCTCCCGATGTCAACTCTGCTGCCAGTTCCCATAGGCTTGACCCCCCTTCCTCTCGTCCTCAGTTCTACTCACCACCATCACGAGCCTTAGCATGGCTCAGCAGGGTGTGTCCCAGTCTTCTCTCACTGCTCCACCTGACTCCTGTCTTTGCTCCTCCAGCTGCTATTCCTCTTGCTAGAGCACCCCTCTAGCCTCATCACCCTAGCTCAAGAACTCCTTCTATCCTAATTAGTTAGAATGAAACACACATGAAGCCCTCTTTCCATCCTCCCACTCGTGATTGGCCTTCAGTAGGGAAGATGTCTCCAAGTTGTGTAATTACTCTGGCCTGGATTTTATTTGTTTTCTTATATGGGGGGAGGTTTGCAAGAAGGTTACAAGGTCTCTTGGGCATCTCTCTAGATGAAGAACGCTGAAGCCATGAGTACAATGTAATGGACCATCCCAGGGATTATGACACTAGTGGTGTTAAAAGAGAAGGGAAAGAGGGAAGGGAGGGGAGGGGGGGGGAAGAGAGGAGAAACCCTTCCACATGATGAGGCTCTCTGGCTTTAAGAATTGTAGCCTTACTGTGAGTCTCTTATATAATGCTCTGGATCAGGATGCCACCTTTCTGGCCTGCCAGGAAATGGGTATTGCTGTGAGATGGCACTGCTGGCTTGTCCTAGTGAAAATAAAGGCACTTATATAAACCCTGAAATTTGCAATTGAGATATAGTACAAGGAGTCCATCCTAGCCAATGGCAGGCTGTCCATTCCATTATAAAACATTTCCAGCAGCTGCTCATACAATCATACTAGCAGTAATATCACTTCTCACTTATTAAACTCCTGCTATAGGCTAGACAGTTGAACCCAGTAATTTACATTTATTATTTTATTCCCAGCTCTAGAACAATATATGAGATAGGTGGGTATTATGAGATTAATTTAATAAAGGAGGACTCAGGGGCTCAGAGAGTGTTAGTAACTTATAGAAGGTCACACAGCTTATAGGACGTGGAACTGAGATTCTATACAACTTGATTCAGTAGACTTTTCTGCGATAATAGAAATGTCCTACTCTGTCCAATATGGTAGCCACTAGCTATAAGTCTATTGGGCACTAGAAACGTGACTAGTGTGATTGAGCCCTGAAATTTTAATTTTATTTTTAATCTATTTAAAAAAATTTTCTTAATCATTTTAAGTGTACAGTTCTGTGGTATTAAGGACATTCACATTGTTGTGCAGCCATCACCACCATCCATCTCCACATTCTTTTCATCTCGCAGATTGAATCCCTGTGCTGTTTGAACAGTAACCATGACCCCCTCCACCCAGTTCCTAGAAACCACCCTAGGTTTTCTTTTTTCTTTCTTTTTTTTTAATATACCCTTTACCTACAGATCCCAGCCTCTGGTAACCACAATTCTACTCTCTGTTACTATGAGTTTGGCTTTTTCTTCAATCCCACATTTAAGTGAGATCACGCAGTATTTGTCTAATTTTTAATTTTAAATGTAAATTGCCACATGCGAGTAGCAGCTACTGTATTGGACAGTGCTGCTCTAGAACATGCTTGTTTCACTGTGCCATTCTGCCCCTTTGCTCCTGGCTTCATATGTACCTCTCCTATAATGCCCACCAGCTTTAGTTAGCATCTTTCTTCCTCCTTCCAGCCTGACACAGCTCCTCCCTTTCTCAGAGATCTGTAGACTGGCGGTTCTCAGGCTTTTAGTGTGCATTCATATCACCTGCAGGGCTTGTAAAAATATAGATTGCTGGGACCCACCTCCTGGGACCTGCCCCCAGAGCAATCTGGAGTGGGGCCCAAGAATTGGCATTTCTAGCAAGTTCCCAGATGCTGCTGTTGCTGCTGGTGCTAGGCTTTGGTTGATCATTATCTACCTGGGCTTAAGGATGAATTCCTGCATCTTCAAGTAGTGCGGTCTGGGATTCAGCTGTTACACGGAGAACAGTGGTCACTGGCTCACATCAGCTGAGAGAAGCTTCCTTTCTGCTGCTGGCCTGGGGAGACAGTCACTTTATTTGGGCCACAGCTTTGATCACTCCTTTGGCAATTGTTCTGGAATGCATTAATTTTAATCTGGGGCTCCTTGGGAGGGGATGGAGAGCTGGGCAGGGTGAAGGAAGAGGCATAATCTCTAGGAATTTCCTAAGCACCCTGGTTATGTAGGGCAAGCCTGGACAGAGAGGCCATTTGTTGTCCGATCTCTTCTCTGCAATTAAATGGTGGCAGAAAAGTTAACTAGGAAGGAAAAAGAAAAGTGAAACAGGTGAGCCAGACAGGTAAAGAGGCTGATTCCTCCACCCTTGTATCTTCACCCTAATTAATGTCTTTGTCCATTCAGAAAGCACGGGCCAGATGCCCTGGGACAGGATTGGAGGCGAGGGGGCCTGGTGAGGTCCCTGGAAAGGAAACTATCATGTTGGCCACCTTGAGTTTTACTCTAACTTTCATCGATGCTGAGAACATTGTTCTTGTTTTTAAAAATGCAGGTATAAAGAAGTAGTTGAGGTTACTCATGAAGGCAGCTATTAGGCTGTTTTTCTTATGAATATTTATAAAATAGGAGAATAATGTGGAATATTTTTTTCCTAAGTTCATACAAATCCGTGTTTTCTTCCACAGAACCTATTCCTTTTTCTTTTCTCTGTTTCTACCTCCTTGCTTTATTTTGTTTGTTTGTTTTGTTTTTTGAGAGTGGGAATCATGTGTCTTTTTTTTTTTTTTGTGGCTTGGTCTTAAACCAGCATTCATTCTCTTGAGCCAGGCAGCACTTCCTAAAGTTCATTTTAATCACCATCCAGAACAACCCAGCCCTTCTTGGTTCCTGGCACTGTGCTCTGTAGCACTTAGATGCTGATAACATAATATGTTTAATAAAAAAGTACAAACACACAAATTTCCCCATTTTGTTCCCAAAAGTAAGTCTTCAAAGGCATGAACTCAAGACCTTGTTTCTCTTTTTACATGGGTTCCATCCCCATTAATCAGTGGGGAAATGTCACATTCTTGTGCTTTGAGTATTTCCATCTTCCTATTTACCTCTGTGCCATCCACCCATGCCAGAGCTCAGAAAATCCAAACACACCAATGGGGCCCCACTCCTTTCACTCTCATCTCTGCCATCACCACTCATCAGGGGATAAGAGCCATCTTCCTTTAATCAACTGGACCCACTCTCGACTCTATCTTGCATATTTGGATATGAAGCTCTTCATCCCCCAATTTTGTGGGACCTTTCTTCCTTTCCTTCAAATCTGTTGTTTACCATCTCTCTCTGTAGTGTGGCCAGTGCCAAGTGCCCCTCCCTTTTTGCCACTTCTGTAGACAGAGTGAAGCACTCTAAGTTCTCCAAAATCCACAATGGAGCTGAAGCACCTGGCTAGGAATTTAATATATGCGCTCTCACTTAAACCCACAGTAACGTTTAAAAACAGCTATTAAGCCTTGATAAAGAACTTGGACTTTATCCTGGGCAGTTTCACATAGGCCAGTGACACGATCTACTTTATGTGTTTGTTTTTTTTCCCCTAGTGGAGAATGAGCTGGGGCAGGAGGGAGGGAAGACCGAAAGGGCTCTGCTGCAATAATCCAGGGAGAGCAATGAACTTGAACTGAAGCTTCTTGGTGGCTGTGGATGGGGGAGGCAAGTGGTTGGATTCTAGAAATATTTAGGAGACTGACTCTATAGGACTTGGCAGTGCCTGGTTGACAGAGTAAATTATGACAACACCTTGGTTTCAGTTGTTTAGGCCCTTTCCTTGATGGACCAAGGAACTCGGAATGAGGTACCTGGGCCCCACCTTTCCTTTGCAGCCAGGGTTGGGGTAGCCCAGACCTAGATGAGTGGTCAGAAAATCTTGGCACTCCCCATGTAATCACCTGAGCCCCCATTCCTGAAGGGAGTATGATGACAATAATGAATGCACCAGAAAATGGGGGTGGGGGAGGAAAACCTGAAAGACAGAGTTAACAGCCAGGAGCACCTTCAGTCAGCAGCTTTAAATACACTTTGAGAATTCAAGTACTTTAAATAGGTCTGAATTTGTAAGCAGCAGGGGTGTGGGGTCATCCTGCTGCTTCAGGCCTTGACTGGGCCCAGCTGGAGGGAGAGGGGTTTGGCTGGTGGTAGCCTGCCACTAGAGTAACCAACTGTCCTGGTTTGCCTGGGATTGGGATTGGGGGGTAGAGGGCTCCTGTGACATGGGACTTTCAGCTTTAAAATCTGGGCATTCCTGAGCAAACTGGGAAAAGTGGTCGCCCCACCTGCCAGGGGAGTTGTCATGACATGGATGGTTGGGCTGGATGGGGCCAAAGCCGCGGACACCAAGGGGAGACTGGTGTGGTGATGCCACCACACAGCAGAAAGGGAGCTTGGGAGTGGAGGAGGCAAGAACTTATCCCAAGGCCTTTCTGCTAGCTCCTCTGGGTCCAAATGACATGCTTTTCTTAAAATAAGGGCCTGAGAACTCCATTCTGCTTTCCTGGAAACTAGCTTGTGCCACGTTCTTGTAATCATGCTCATCTGAGGGAGTCACCGGACATTTCCAGTGAGTTTCAGGTGAGCAAACAAACTCTTTGGTCCTGCTGGCATCTGGGCCCTGCAAGTCCTTAACCAGAAGTGGGAATATTTTAAACTGGGTCCTGGGTGAACAAAACAGTTTCTTTACATAATGTGTTCCTCCATCTTTAAAACCATGGTTAGAAAAAACTTCTTTCTTCCTTCCTTTCCTTTCCTTTCCTTTCCTTTCCTTTCCTTTCCTTTCCTTTCCTTTCCTTTTTCCTTTCCTTTTTCCTTTCCTTTTTCCTTTCTTTTCCTTTCCTTTTCTTTTTCTTTTTCTTTTTCTTTTTCTTTTTTCTTTTTCTTTTTCTTTTTCTTTTTTTGCCAAAATCTAGACAACTTTTTAAATAGCAGCAAAATGCAGAATCATTTGTAGCAGTAGACCATTCAGATCTTAATTTGCAAAGCAACCCTAGCCCTCTGTTATTCATGACTTCTGAAACCAAATGACAACTTTTTTTTTGTCTTCAGAAACTTTCCTTTTCCATCCCTACCCCAACTATTTCTCTTGTAAAATAAACCTCAGCATGTTGTAAATGGTAGGACAGAGGAGCCCTGGAATACCAAGCTGACTAGGCAGATTTTTCCTGTGAAGGCATGAGCTGGTGCAAACCCTCAGGTACATTTAGAAATGCAACAAGATATGGAGGGTGAGACGACACACTCACCTGCCACTAGTGATACCAGTAACAGGAAAAAGCATCAGAGTCTATTCTTATGGACAGCAGCAGCAAGAATAAAGAGGAATTCAGTGCAGGGAAATAAAAGAGAAACGGAAAAACAGGCAAATGTGAAAAAAAGTAAGGATGAGATTCCTCTGGCCGCATGGCTGAAATAGTGAAGGAGCAAGGAAGACCCCAAGTGGGAGTTGAGTCTTTGCAAAGAGCCTCCAGCAGTAACACCCTGTCCCACCATGAGTCCGAGAGTGAAAATGAGTTTTGTCATTTCTCTTTGCCTTTCAGTATCACGTTATGAGGAGTAGGTAGACGTTAGTTATACCAAAATTGCTTACCATATATTCTTTCTCAAGCATGAAGGACATGGTAGGTAAAACTTTAAGTATTAATACCAGCATTTTAAAAAGACTTTCTATTTCAATACACTTTCAGTAGGTCAGAAGTTTTAAGCAGTGGCTGGGTATGGTTTATTTTTTTTCTTGGTAATGTTCGATTTTTAAATCCAGCCATGTGGATGGGAGAAATCCTAAAAATTACCCATCACAAATTTTTGCTTTCAGACGTTTGTCCAAAATCCAAACATACATACAGAAAAATGCACGTACTATTAAGTGTACAGCTTGAAGAATTTTTACAAACAGCACACCCAGGTCACCAGCACACCAATGGAGACAGGGACACCAGCCCTCAGAAGTCCCCTGTACCCTCTTCATTATTCTTCACTAATAGTAACCACTGTCTTCCAATTGCGTGGATGAGTTGTGTCTCACATAAGAATTTTTCAATCATAGCTTTGTGTATGAGTACCAAAAAAAAAGTCCTCATAATTTTTTTTTTGGGAGGAGGAAGAAATTTTCTAATGGTTTCCTTTCTCTGGCTGCTCTGTCTTAGGCCTATTAAACAGGAAGTTTCCACTGGTGCAGGGTTTGGGGCAGGCTGGTCTCAACTGCCCAGAATGATGCCCAGACTGTGAGTGAGCAGCCTGCCCCTGGTGCCACCTCTGCTAAAAGCAGTCAGCAAGCTGGCCTTATCTGTCCATTAAAACCTCTACTGGATCTTACAAAGACACATGTCCAGAAGCATTGAGGATGGGTCAACAAAATGGCTGAGAGTCCCCTGAATGTATTGGCCTTCTGGAAAGGAAGCCAGGTATCACCATTAAAACAGTGTATCCAGTGTGTTCATGTACCCCCAACTTCCAAGTGAGAGCATGTTGATTAATTTTGCTTTCTCGTCAGTTTTGTCAGTTTTTGATGTGCTTTCTGCCCCCTTTCCTGGTTGCTGCAGGAGGCAAAAGGGACTAATGCAGGAATAAAGCTATGGAACATACATCGTAATGTGTCTGGAGAGGCATCAGAAAAGAACTTATTTGTTCTCCTGGCCTGTGTAGTATTGAGTGATTGAATGCTCGCCAAACTGTCAGTTTTATGAAACAAATTCCCTAACCCCCTTGGCCCAGAGCTTTGCTCAGCCTGAGATGGAAAAGAAATAACTTTTAATAGAAAAGTCATTGCTAAAATCTAAGATAAGATTTCAGAGTTACTTCTCTCTTAAGAATAAAATGAAATACGGAAAAAAAGCATTTGATGAGGAACTCTTAGGAAACCTTATTTCTAAGATCTTGGTTAAC
Source organism: Eonycteris spelaea (assembly GCA_003508835.1). Lineage (NCBI taxonomy): Eukaryota > Metazoa > Chordata > Mammalia > Chiroptera > Pteropodidae > Eonycteris > Eonycteris spelaea. Next base: position 397,002 of record PUFA01000387.1, on the reverse strand, counting down.
AAACTGTGTTAATAAAAATATTTAGAACTTCGTGATTCATAATGCATTTTTATTCCTAGTGAGCTGGTCTGTTTGTATACACAGATGTTTCCTGTGGTCCTTCTATCATTGCTTCTACTTTTTCTGAAACAATATTTCTAGCAGGAAATAGAATCTTATGTTAAGAACCCTAAGCCCCTCATAGACCCTGTTAGTTTGAGTGAAGGTATTTCCATTTTTAGATTTGATACTTGGTAGGGAGCAGGTGAAGGCAATCGTTTATTCAAAAATACGGAAAATACTTTTAATAAAAAGATAATGCAATGAATCCACTATGTCGAGACGTTATTAGACAATTTTTCCTTGGCTTCTAATTGAGATCTGGCCGATTCATCCAGGCACATTCATTGCTGAAGGGCTGGATGGCTTTTCAGTCTCCCTTCTCACTGTCAAAGCCCCTGTGAGTAATGCTGCCCTTTCATACAAACGTTAGGTGTGTTTGACTGGGTTTTACGGATTTTCCAAAGCATTGTTCTCACAGAGCTTCAGTTTCCTTTCCAGTACCGGGAATACTGTGGTAACACATCTCACCAGCCCAGTTTCTCTGCCACTGGTAGAAGCACATGGAAATCAATTAAAAATAAAATCCATGGGCCAGTGTGCTAAGGAAGGAAATGAGGTTTTACACATCAGCACTTTTCAAAAAAAAAAAAAAAAAAAGATGAACCTGTCTTAATTGAAAAATGGCACAATGCCCTAATGCAAAATTAAGCTTCAGGATTCAGGCCCTAATATCTCAGTGATGAGCGTATATTTCCTCCTGTGGCTACCCCTGTGAGCAAATTCTAAAATAATCAGGCAGCGCGTTGAAATAAGATATCACTCGGCTTGACTAGAAGAGCGAAGCATCGCCTTGTCTGACCGACTTGTCATTTACTGACTAAATACCAGGAGAGGAAGGTTCTGGTTCTTTGGAGTTTTCATTTCTTTAATGTTTCAGTAAGATTTAGTTTCACCGTGATTATAAAAGTAATACATACTTATTTTAGGAAATTCACAACTATAGAAACGTGACAAGAAGAGAATAAATATCATTTGTAACCCTGCCACCCAAAGATCACTATGAATGCATTTGAGTCATATCTTGAAGAGTTTTTTTTAAACTATACATATATCCTTTATCTTTGGAAGGTATATTATGCAATTGAAAGTCTTCTTGTGCTTAAATTGATCCCCTTCCCCCTCAAAAAGAACCTCTAACATATTTCTCTAATTATTAGCATAAGAATGAAAGGTATTTATTTTGTTACCTCTGATGTGCGACAAAAATTTGGGGCATATTTCCTCCTCCATCTTCCACTGCCCGCCCCTGTTGTTCACTGTCATATCCCCAGCACCTGGAACAGTACCTGGCACCTAGCTGTTGCTTTAAATATTGTTGAATTAATGAATGGGGCAAGACTATCCTCACCTTACTTCCAGAAGGTGAGCACTGACTCCTGAGGCTGACCTCATTCCCCCTTCCTTTGCCGCCTCTGCTGAGCAGTTCGATTCAACCGTGGGTCCCACCACTGTCTGCTGGGTCTGCTTTCCCTGATATTCCATGTAGGGGATACAGCGATGGGTGGCAATGAAAAGTTGCCCAGTCTTTGGAGTCAAATAGACCAGATACCCAAGTCTGTAGATTGTTACATAATGGGGCAAATGTCTTGATCTCCCTGGGCCTCAGAGATGACATCTGTAAAATGGGCATTGGTGATATTTGCCTGTCAAGGTGAATGACAGGTATGCACAATGCTTAGTACACAGGAGGGATCCAAAATCTGTAGCTGCCAGTATCATTCCCACTTCACTTCCCAATAACATCATAAACCAAGAGCCCTTGGGGCTCCTGGAGCATTGCCTTTCTCTTTGTATTTCCAGTCAGTTCGGTTCATCTAATGAGTACAGGAGACTTTCTGATGAGTTACTTCTGTGCCAAGTAAATCAGAAATAGCAAAGAATCTATGGCCTTTCTAATCTCTGCTTCTACCGCCGTGGCTCCTGCTTTTCCTGCAGCAGATGTCTTGTTGAGTTCTAACTGTGTCGTAGCTGACTCCCTCAGTAGACACTTAATGGGCCTGCCATCTTGGTATCCTCAACCTGGGACCCACAGTCAATATGTATTTATTGAATGAATGATGAATGAATAATGTCATGTTGGACACATCTCACCCTATCTCAACCACACCTGTGGGCTTTCTGCAATATTCTGGATGAGAAAAGCAAACCAAACTATAGAATTAAATCTCTAGCCCTCTGAATTTATAATGTAAGCTTCTGACAGAGAGACACATAAATATTGGTTTTGCAAAGCACCAGTTTAAGGAAAAAAATTATATTTCCTCTTAGTTCCAATGATTAAGTCCATGGATTTGCTGGCTGGCATATAAGGTTCTTTAGAAGAGGAGTGACAATGTGTGCACAGTAAAGCTCCTGTCTGCAGCTTTTAGTCTGAGTTATATGTGTGTTGGCATCTCTTTCACACAGAATCTGATGAGTTGGCATTTATTTTTGACAGCCTCTCAAATCTTGTGAAAGTCAGAGCTAGGGGCTGGTGTTGTTTTTTAGTGATATCTCAGATGGTAGCAAGACAACCTTGATAATAAAAAAGAGAAGTTTAAAAAGATGTCTTCTGAGTTCTTTCAGCAAAGACGAACTTCGGAGCTTCTCAGAGAAAAAGCTTTTTGCAGGCTGTACACAAATAAACACAAACACACAATCACTGGTGTGTGTTTCTTCTAATGTGTTTTTTTAATCTTCTCAGGCACCCAGCCAGCCTACATTTCCCAGCCTCCCTTGCAGTCCGTGTGACTGAGTTCTCACTAATAGGATGTGAGTGGAAATGACATGTGCATCTCTGGTCCAATCATAAAAGTTTTCCAGGTTTTCCTCTGTGTTCTTTTCTTATCCACTGGCTGTCTGGGATGGAGCAAAGTCCAGGGTAACCCTAGAAGGTGGCAGAGCCTCCTCTGCACGGGAAGGATCATTGCATGACATGGAAGTGCCTGGTTTGGAGCCCCTACCCTAGACTGTTTACATAAATAAGAAATAAGCTTCCATTAGTGAGCCATTACAAATGTGGAGTAATTTGTTAGGCAGCCTATCCTACCTTAACTAAGTTATACTCCTTGGTTATTTAAAAAAAGTAACTGATAGTTTTCAAAGGTCTTTTATGTGCCAGGGATCGTTTACATTAATAATAATCCCTTCAGTAGGTCTATAAAGTTACCCCCATTTTACAGTTGTAGATATAGCTCCAAGTGAGAAGGGGGTGAATATTTTGTCTACCATGATGGCTCCCCTGGTTGGCACAGAGGGTGGCATTGAGTAGGCTCTCAATGAGGCTTGTTGATTATTGAGTAAAGAAGGGATCAACAAGGCAAAGTCATATGCTTAGAGCCCATGGCTGGAAAATGCTGAATGTACTATTTCATCCAGGTCTGAGTGGTTTTAAGGTCTAGCTGCTTTTGAGTATCTCTAACTCAAGACTTTAAAAAGAATGGGTAGGGAGCCACTGATGGGCCCTAAGAAAAAACATTTTAGTCTCTTATCTTATATTTCTGATTGAAAAAGTAACACATTAAAAAATGAAAACATTATAGACATCCAAAACAAAGAAAGGAACAAACCTCTGAAATTTTATCAGAGAAAACTGGTACAAGCTTGGTTTTATTCTTTAAGTTCTTAACACATAAACACATTCAACAAAAACTAGTTTATTTACATATACAAAAATCTATATTCGCTCTTGCCACAAGACCTTTTCACTTATTTTCCCCTTAAATAATTTCCTTGGACATAATTTCCATGTCGGAATATACCAATCTGTGTTATCCTTTGCAACGACTGGTAATATTCTGTGTAACGATCTGTGATAATTAATCAGTTCTCTCTTGGTTGTCATTTAGGCTGTTCCTAGTCTTTACAACACAAAGAGCTGTGATAAACATGCTTGTGCCTCTGTCTTTAGGGTAGAATCCTAAGAGGAAAATTGTGAGGACACTGACAGGCAGGTTTCACTGTCTTCCACATGTGGATACCTATTGCTATAGAAAGTCCAGATGGTCAACAAGTATTGAAATGGACTCAAATTAACTCAAGGTAAGGTAACAGTGAACAGTGGGAGAAAGGTTTCTAGAATCTCAGAATAATGCAGCTATGCTCCAAGCCTGTGGCAGAGATTCACAGTGAGGGGGCACTGGTGTCCCGACAGGACAATGTGGCACCTTCATGCTCTGGGCTGGTTTCTCTGCAGCCTCCTGGTGATGAGGTCAGTGTTGTCTGGAAGGCCAGGGCTGACCTGGGCTCCAGGGAAGACACTATCCTGCACTAAGAAGTGGAAAAGGCTTCCTCTTGGAGGAAGGGGCAGTGGCCAATAGGCCAGAGAGACAGGGAGGAGGGTGTATAGCCATCTTTGCAGGGTTTGTGCTTGGGTTGAGCCAAAGGTTGCAGGACACTCACTCTTCAGAATGAGGCATAAACCTGATGTGCCTGGATAGTTTTCAGGGCGAGCAGGCAGCTCCAGGCAGATGTCTTCGTGGGCACAGCTGCGTGTTCTCTGAGACGTTCTGTCCATGAGAGATGTTCCTGGGATGATGGCAGTGATGATAATGATGATGACAGTGGCTGTGGTTGGCAGCAGGAGGAGGGAGATGATCACCCAGACAGTACTGGAGCATGAAGAGCTGAATGCAAGAAAGGCTGTGCATGTGTGTATGCATGTGCATGTGTGTTACGAGCATCTCCTGTATTTGTGTGTGTGGGTCTGCGATGTGATGTGGTTGTGTATGTGAATGCGATGTTATCTGTGGTGTGCATGAATGTGCAGTACTCTGAGTGACTGTGTGGGATAAGTGATGTGTCGCAGTGCTAGTGTGTGAGTGTGCTCTGTGTAGATATGCTTGAGGGGACACCAGTGAAATCTCCAAGGCACTCATGCATCCTACCAAAGGCTCCGTGCTGCTCACTTTGAGTTTTTTCTCTTGTCTTCCCTGTTTCCTGTGGCAAAAAAATGCCAGCTTTACCCAAGAGAACCCTCTAGACCGCTTTCTCCCTTAGGAAGCTAAGCTCTAGGGAAACACGTTTCTGCTTATCACAGCATTACCTGGCAGAGTTAGAGGGAAAGAAGCGGTGTTCTCTAGAGGGGTCTTATTTTATTTTATTATTCTTTTTAATTTATTGTGCTATTTTACCTTTTTATTGAAGTATATATTACACATACAGTACAGTGCACGGAGTGCACAAATCTTAAGTGCTGACAGAATTTTACATGTGTATACACCCATGTTGCCAGCCCTCAGATCAAAATCGAATCAAATTTCAACACCCCATAAAGCAAGCTCCCTTGAGCCGTTTCCCAGTTCATATCCCCTAAAGACAAGTACAATTCTGACTTTTGCCTCCATAGATTAATCATGTTTGCTGTAGAATTCCATAGAGGTGGAATCATGCAGTATATAGTCTTTTATGCCTGATTGCTCTCACTTAGCACAATGCTTTTAAGATCCATCCACGTTGCTGCGTGTATCATCAGTCTGTGTGTCTCTTATTGCCATGTAGTATCTTATTGTATGGACTATCCCAGTTTGTTTATCTGTTCTGCTGACGGACATCTGGGAGGTTTCCAGTTTGGGGCTATTGCAAATAAAGCTGCTATGAACATTGTTGAGCATATCTTTTGGTGGCCATATGTAGCGCTGTCTTAATGTTGCCTGTGATAGCATTTGACAAAGATGGAGCTTACAAAAATCAAACAACAACAATGAAACCACTAACTTACAGGTTTCCAGGAAGAAGGAAGCAGTTGACTTGCTTGCATATGGCTTGTCTTGAATCTGATTACTACTTCTCTGCCTTTGGAGAAGAGAGTGTCACATGTGGTGGCTCTCTGGGACTCAGAGCTCTACTGCGAAACAGATATCATCTGTGAGGATAGCAGTATTTACGGAGTCAGATTTCCCAGTGTAAAAATTAGTCCATGGGGTAAACTGGTTGCTGCAGTCTCTGCGGTCTGTGATTTCGGCTCCAGTGCCAAGATTTTCTCATTGGGAGCGCCCGTGGAAGTACAGACAACTTCAAAAGACGCCCAGTTTACTTTGAGGGAGCTCGGACCTTGGGAAAATCTGGCCTGTTGACTGACCCCGGACACCGGGATGGCTTTCAGGATGTGAATAAAGAGGAATGCCCAGGCCTGCATCTGCATAGTGGTCGTCGTCAGATGTTTTGGTGTCTGCAGCACTTGAGCCCTTGACCCTATCTCTACAGAAGATGTAGCAGCTGACCCTTAAGTCCCTGGCATTCAGTCCACCTCCTGTGAGCTCACTGCCACCCTCTGCAGCTCTTGGTGACAAAATGTCTCTGCTAGCCTTGGGAACAATACTTGGCTCAAGTGTTGAGCAAACAAGGGGCTCTGGAGTTAGTACCCTTGGGGAAGCCTCCAACTATTGCGACAGTGGAATTGGGACATAGACATCAGAGCTTTCCCCCATGCCCCCACCAGGCCAGCCCTGAGGTTAACTCCCAGAGGAAGTGATCCCTGGCTGCCCACAGCAGGCACCTGCTTATTAAAGGCCTCTGAATGTCTGCTTACCCTTCCAGGCTCACCTCCCCGCCCCCATACCAGAGCAACCTGGGACTTCCTCCTACAAAACTATCAGCACTTCAGTCTTTATCTCAAGGCCTGCTTTTTTGGGGGGAGGGGGAGGGCACTTGTATCCCAAATGAAGCCATGCCCCTCCCCAAGAAGAAATGCTCTCTGAAAATACATTAATCTTGTCTGGGAATTTTGCAAATTCCATGGCACCTTTTGCATCACCCACTCTAGGGTTCAGCCACGCCACCACCAGGTATCTTTGCTGTGGAGAAGTTTCAGATTAGTGGCTGACCCAAGAGAGGACAGTAATAAATAGTATTTAATTTTCAAACTGCAGCCTTTGTCCCATTGCTCCCTCCCTGTCAGCATCACTTCCAATACTGTGCACGTTGGATGTGACACTGCAGAAAAGCATGGGGAAATGGAATCATTTAAGGCACCCACTGGGGGGGCGGCATATGGAGGTGGAGATGTGGAATGGGGGCAGGTGTTGCTCTTTAAGGAGATTCTGAGCCATTCCATAGCCCCAAGGAAAATGGCTTATTATAAAATACAGAGCAAAAGAGAAAAAAAATACATATCTCTGTTGTGACAGGTTGTTTCCTTAACAAAAAAGAAAACAATAAAATGACATAAATGGTTTTGATTTGTTGGGGACCTAAGACTCCTAGATGAATTTTTCCTTTTTTTAAATTTATTTTTTATTTTCCCAAATGCAGTTATAATGTAGGTGTGAACATTTTTAAAAGAATTCTAAGATGGATTTTTTTTGAGGGGGAGAGAAAACCTAATGCACAAAGCAATGTGTCCAGTTTCTTCTAATCTTTTCTTGGAAGGGTATTTTTCCACATAACTTAAGAAAGGGAACAGAGGAGGAAGGTGGAGTTTGGGGCAGAGAGCTATAATTCAATATAACATTGGATGATTTGAGTTTGAGTTTGCGGTTGTGGATGTTTAAATACATGGACCTGCATCGGTTGGGCCGGAGCAACCCGGAGGTATTACAGAGGACAGGGGGTCACACTGCAGATATAGATGACAATTCATTGGTGGGAGGGCACAGTTGGAGCAGCAAGGGTGTGGGGGATTTGTGGGCACAGATACACTGCAAAGTTCTGGCTAGCAGAGAGGGGAGGGCGTGGTCAGTCCCTATTGTCTGGCTCTTCTTCTGGCTCTTCTTCGTGCCCGCCCCCTCCTGCATATTTAGTTTAAGTTGCATTGTATTAACCTTTCCCTGGGTCGATCCGGCACACCACCACACGCATTTTCTAATCGTTTTGCTGTTTCACTGATTACGAATCAGAACTCCCCTCCCTGGTAAAAGTAGGTCAGAGAAGTTCCTGACTCTGCTATGCCGCTAATAGATTTCTGAATGGCAGCGTAAGGGCGCCTGGATGTGACATTTGAGCAGAAGAACAATAGTGATCACTCACTGACAATTTGAGCGTGACTCATTCTTTTCTCAGACTGGAGCACTTGTGGGCGAGGCCTCACAGATTATAGGTGCTGGTGCAAAGTCAAGGAAGGAGGCACTGAACTGTCCCTTTGAAAGGAAAGAAGTACTTTGTGTCAGGGCCCTATCTCTCCAGGTCTCTGCTTGTGGCGCTCTGCCATTTCCCTTTCCCATCACCACTCTCCTCCCTGAAGCAGCACCACAGATCCTTTTCTGTAACTCCTCCTATGGAATGACCTTACGCACAGGATCCCATTCCATCAACCCTCCCTTCCCTCCTGCAAGCTGCCTCGGTGGGGCCATCTCTCCTCTCTAACCCCTCCTTCTCCCAACGTCCTTCTTCCCCTTTGTGTTTCATGCTCTTCCCATATTATCCCAGCTTTAGGATACTGTTGGCCGCACAGAACCCATAGAAAATGAAACTGCATAGCCTTCCAATAAAATAGTTAAGCGTTTAGGTTGTTCCCAGGGAAAAAGTAAATTGAATGAAATTATTAAGACCTAGACATTGTGAAATTCACCAGATGGGCATTGCTACTATCAAGTGATTATTTAGATAGGGCATACTGTGGGTGTCTCTCCTGCTTGCTCTCTTTTTTTAAAAAAAATTTTTACGTGAACAATTTTTGTTTAAGCCACTTCTTTCTTCTAGCTCCAGACAGTGGCAATCATAATCCTGTCCAACCAAAACATATTGCCAGTGTGTATTCATGTTTTAATTTGAAAAATGACAACAGTGATTTCTTTGAAGTATCATACTTACCCAGAGCTACCCTGCCATTGGCTGCTCTAGAATCCAGCATTTCCTAGAGGAGGAGAAATAATAAATCAACATAAAATGATGTAATAAAATCCTCTTAAATAACAACCAGGTAGTAAATTAACATATACATGACCTTTGAAATGATCATGTACGTAGAAGTTGAATCCAGCAAACAGCTGGCTGGGCGCCTGCCCTTGACTAATAGGCTGAGAGATACAGCTGCTGGAAAGATATTTGAAAGTGCGTCCTAAATGCAGAAAGCTGTCTTTTATTTTAAAAAAAGAAAAAAAACAGATCCTTACTTTGACAAACCCTAATTTCATTGAGATTGACAGTGTTGCCTTTGTCGAGCATACATTTAACAAATGAGATTGAACAACCACCTCACTTGGTTTCATCTAATTTAATTTGACAGCCAAAGCAGGTAGGTAGAAGAATGTATTTACAGAGGAGTTAAGAAAGCTTTTCAGGGGTTAAATGACAGGGCTTGATGGATCAGGTGTCAGTGAATATCTCCTCCCTTGCTTTTGTATTTTTGTTGTTTGGTTTTTAGTTTTTTAACTGACATATAAAGTACATCTAGTGAGCTAACCTTAAACGCACAACTTAATAAATGTTTGCCATTGTGTAGATTCACATAGCCACCGTCCAAATCAAGATATAGACGATTTTCATCCCTGCAAAATGTTTACATCCCAATCAATATAATGCCCTTCTCCTGCCCTCAAGGTAACCATTACCCTGACTTCTGTTTTTGAAAACCGTTGCCTGTTTTTGAACTTCATATATAAAGTCCTTTGGTGTCTGTTTCTTTCACTCAATGTGAAATTCATCCAGATTGTTGCTTGTATCAGTAGTCCATTCTCTGGTTTTTCTCTGTAATATTCCATTATGAGAATGTAACACAGTTTTTGTTTTATTGATGGACATTTGAGTTGTTTTTGGTTTCCCCCTTGCCTTCGGTTTTAACTTCTATTTCTAGATCATCTGTAGAAGGGCATCGGAGAAATAAGCAGGAATAGTATGCCCTCGGGTGAACTTGCTCCCAACTAGTAGCAGAATCCACTCACCACAGCGTAAGCACGCATGCTGTATCCTGAAGGCCAGGACTGTCTTGAGTTATTTTTCCTTTTGGAATCAAACCAGCTTTGTGTTCTCTTATCCTGTGCCACACAGAATTGTGGGGCAAAGAGGCTGCTTTGTTGCCTTGCCTCCTTTAACCCTGAGATAGAAGACAAGGAGATGAGCAGAGCCTCAACCAGTCATCTCAAGATAGCTTAGCAGAGAGATTGGAAGGTGGGCCTTGGGGTGGTCTTGAAGGCAGCTGGGAGAGGAGCCATTACTCATCAGCAGTGCCCTTGTATCTAGCACCATACCCACCTCTGGGTAGACTCAGGGATGCAACTGAAACTGGGGCATCATTCCTGATCATTCTGATACTTTCTCATTTTCTGAATCTGGGAAATTAAGAAACTTATTATCTCTCATAAAGAAGCTCGCCAGGCAGTGCAGCTAGAGTAGGCATTTGTCATTGGGCAGAAACAGGGCACAAAAGGTTGTCATCTTAGAAGGCTGCCCCCTTCTTCCAGCTGATGGGTAAGGCAAGCAGCTGTGCATACAGGTGCAGCAGGGTTGGGAACTCCTGGGAGGGGTGGGTCTGCAAGCTGGATCTGGTGGCCTGGAAATGAAGACAGAGTATAAGCCATTTAACCGCCTCATTTGCCTGGTACTGTTGCTGGTTGAGCACAGAAAGTTTGAAGTCCTACAAAGCCCCTTAGTCCAGGACTGTTGGTCACTCCAGAAGGGGGACACCTTTTCTCTCACTTATTTGTGCATACAGTTAACAAATATTATTGGACTTCTATTACACTTCATGCACGTTGCAAGGTTTGAGGGATGGATTTGGTAATCAACAAAGCAAAAGTAATCCCTGTCCACTTTCACACTACTTTTTCTAGAGAGAAAGGTGGATTTTAAAGAAGTGATTCCAATATAGTGCAACACTTGCTTTGATAGAGATAGTAAGGCAATGAGAGCTTTAACTGGGAAAATACCAGAGGCTATGAAAGTCCAGGAAAGTAATTTACAGCAAACTGAGGAATTCAAAATGGCTGTGGAACAAAGAGGGTGGGCATGGGAGTGATGAAGAAGTAGAAAGATTTAGGTCTATTGATGTGATGATCCTTTGTGCTGCTTAGACTCCCAGTTGTGTCTCCCACTTTAGGGTACCTATTGGGTGGTGCGAAGCAGCCAGTTGTGTGGTGAGCAGGAGATCTTGGAGTTGTCTATGCCCGTGAATTCACATTGACAAGCATGCTCTGGCAAACATTCTGCATTTGGGGGGGGGGGCATGTAGTAAAATGTGAGGATGGGGAGGCAGGGATGATGTACTGGGGTTAATAATGCAGCATGTTTGTAAACAGGGCTGTAGGAGCAAAGAGTTAGTGCCAGATTCTCTGTGTTGTTACAAGAGAACAGCATGTACTTCTAAGTGTCTAAAACGAATGGACATGTGTTCTTGCCTAAGAGGCCCAGTTATTGTTGGTTTACAAAAAACACTTAATGCATTAGAAATATATGGCAGCTATTGTGTGAGCTCCGAAAGGCTAGCCCAGTACAGGTTCATTCATTCATTTATCCGTTCATACGTTCATTCATTCCACAGATATCTACTGACATATAAGCAAGCACCTGAGTATTTTATTTTTCCACACAGGCATCATATAAATCCAACAAAACAAAACAAATACCCCCAAACTAAGGCCTTTATCTCCATGGGTTGGTCTAAACATTTACCCCAGTGTCAAAGACAACCAAGTAGTATAGGTCTTGAATTTTAGAGTCTCTTCCTTGTACAATCACATGCTACTTAACAGCAGGGGCATATTCTGAGAAATGCATTCTTAGGTGATTTTGTCATTGTGGGAACATCACAGAGTGCACTTCCACAACCTCAGCTATATGGTATAGGCTATAGCTCCTCAGCTGCAAACTTGTACAGCATGTTCTTGTATTGAATACTGAATACCACTGTTAACACAATGGTGAGTATTTGTGCAATGCATTGTACTGCAATATCACTAGGCGATAGTGCATTGTAATCTTATGGGACCACCTCATATATGGGGTCCATGGTTGACCAAAATATTGTCATGTGGCCATGATTGTATTCCTCAGCCTAGAAGATGTCAATGGTGTTTCTATAAGGGCTGTCCTTTTATTGATATCTGTAGAAAAGATAGGGATGGAAGATTATTCTAGAGAAGAGTTTTCATCCTGTGTTAGAACAATGTAGATACGCTGGGTTAGAGTTTTGTTTGTTCTGCTGCTTCTTTCTCTACCCATGCCATCATGTAATTACAACAGCTCTTTCCAAAGCATTCTTTTTCTATCACATGAGAAGCAACACATAGTTCACCTGCCTTGAGTACTGATTCTTTGGGGTTCTCAATTATCATGCAGCTCTTTCCAGTCTAGACCATGAAAGGTTAAAGAGGGACGATGATGCCTAGGTGACCTCTGAGCTTTCCTGTGCAAGGAAGCAATAACAGAGACTTAGCCAAGAGGAGCAAAGTGCCTCCAACCTTTTACAGTTTGACGATGCCTTCCTTTGTAGCTATCTTCAGCACTGCTTGTCCTGATTTATGATTTTTTGCCATCTGGTTTATTTCTCTTGTTGTTTTGTATTGTTTTAAAATACTTGAGGCCATCTTTGAGTCTTTTCTTAAAAAATACCAGTTAAAGCAAATCATATGAGTGTCACTTGAAGGTTAGGGATGAAAGCAAAGTTTAAATAGGACTGGGATCTTCCCTGTGAAGTTCAGTAGCTAAAAATAAAGTTATTTTTACTTTGATTATGTAATAGAGCACTTCTCAGATGTGAACGCTATGGAATGTCTCAGTTGAGAGAATTCTTGTTTGGGTGTTCTTAAACAAAGGTGCCAGAGTTCTGTGAAATAATTTGAATTCATTTAGTTAGTGATTGAGCACCTACTGGGTTCTAGCTTCTGTTCTGAGTTACTCTGTGATGATGAGTTTTAACCTGAGGCAGAACTTGCTTTTCATTTGGTTTAACCCCAGTTTTCATTCTTTTAAACCAGGTTACACTTTCTAAAGGAAAACTTGTGTGAGAAGGGAGCAGGGAGGGATTCCTTTTGTAAGAGAAAAGGGTGGAGTTGTATGGGGGCAGTATTTGTTTTAAAAAGAGAAGGTAGACTGGGTGCTGTGTGCTGTCTGTGTTCTGGGAAGTCATGAAATATCAGTGACCTGGATAACTGTGTTTAAACCATGTTCTTATTAAAACCAGCAGTCCTGGCTTTCCCAGACAAAGAAATTCTGAAACAATTTTGGAAATACATTCACAAGAGTGGAATTCATAAATGGAACTGTACAGCCATCAGCTGCACTGTTTAGACATAAAGTTGGATGAGCAAAGGGGCTTTTACAAGTATGGACTCAGAGCTTTTAAATGATCTTGCCTAATTGGTAGTAGTGATGTAGAGCATCTTGCTGGAAGGAAAACAAATCCCGTATCTAAAACACGTTCTTTTAGATATAAAAGCAAACACAGCTTCAAACAATGCTTGGGAAACATCTTGGTTAAGGATTTTGGAAGTGATTTAAGGATCATGGGTTAGTGCCTGGCACTTGGTAAATTGCTCCACACAATTTAGAAACCTTGTCAGGAAGGTTCCTAAATCCAATCTGGCTGACCTTAGAATCACTTGGGTAGGGTTTGAGCCCTGCAGTCCTGGACCCCATCAGATGTATTAGGTCAGGCTCTTGGGGGGGTCTGACACAATCTGTGTGCTCAGAGAGCTCCCCTAGGAGATTTTGATGATTAGTCCATTTTGAGAATTGCTAGCGCTCATCCATTTCTCTGGACTGGACCCTATCCATACCATCCTAGACAATTTTTGCCACACAGATGGCTATGAAATAGCATCTCGGCAGATGCTATGGCCTCTAGATTATATGTTTATTAATGAGCTGAAGCCCAATTTTAAAATCCAATCAACTATATAATTCCTTCAGATGTCTCCAAATCAGGTCCCATGCTGTGCTTCTCAAGGTTTGTTTTTGTTTGTTATTTTCTACTGAGTGCTCAGGACACCTGGTTTGGTGGGCTAGAGACATAAGTAGCTTTTGGATCCCTTTTGGTTCCTAGTTTCAGGATAATTAAAAAGATAAATGGTGATAAGAGAATAAAAGGATGGCTATAGGTGGGTACGTTAACAAAAATTCGACAAGGCCCTACTCTTATCCACGCACATCTGTACAACATCCCCCGCTGACCCCCACAACATATTTACGGGGATGTTGTGAACCCCATTTCACAAATGGGAGAGGTGAAGTGATGAGCCCAGGGCACAGAGCTCAGGGGCAGGGCCAACATTCAATCAGGCCTTCAGAATTTACCAAGCCATCTAGTTCCACTCCACTTTCTTCCACCCTAAGTCTGATCCTGAGTTTACTTATCTCTATAAAGAGCACTTTAAATTTTCTTGGGCTCTGCTCTGGAGTCCAATTTGGAGGTCTGGTTCATCAACAGCTTGGCTCATCAAGGTCCACTTGCTTCTATGGAGACCTCCATAATCTGTTTGGAGGAATAGTACCATTCTATTCTGATCTCGTCGAGAGGAATCAAGGGTAGGGCCATTCTTTTCTGAATTACACATGAGTTTCTCTTCATTTCTAGAATGTAATCAAGAAAAAGGGTTCAAGGAATACAGTTTCCAAGCCGAGAGTCTTAAGCTGCAAAAGGAAGCTGGTGTTAGCAGCCTTTCCTGTGTGTCATGTGGGCCAAGAACTGCTCTTAGCTTCTCTGCAGGAGGGAGTGGCTGTGGTACCAGGAGACAGGAGAGAGAGGCAGGCAAGCTCCTACCCTTCACACTTTGTAGAGGCGAAGCAGGATCCAGGCTGACATTTCTCAGGGCTTCCCAGATGGGCGTTCTTTTGCTGACCTTACTACCGTTTCATTAATTTTCTGAAAGGTGCTAGCTGGACCTCCAGGGTTACTCACCCTTAGCACTATTGACATTTGGGACCAGATTATTCTTTGTAATGAGGGCTGCTTTGTGCATTGCAGGACATTTAGCAGCATCCATGGCCTCCACTCACAAGATGCCAGTAGAAACCCCATCCCTAAGTTGTGACAAGAAAATAATATTCCCGGACGTTGGCCAAATGTCAGCTTGGCAGCAAAGATAGAATCACACCAGCTTGAGAAACACTGGCCTAGACCTATAGTAGATACAAGAAAGGAAGAGATCTGTTGTGAGGGGAGGGGCTCTGGGTTGAAAATGCAGGCAATACCCCCAAACCCCCTGCCCACCTTCCCTTAGGCACATAAAGTGTGGGAGACTTCACTACCCAGGGTTCCCAACTTCCCTATTTTCCTCTTTTTCCAAGAAGCCCTCCTTCCTACCTGTCCTTGGTATGCAGTGCTGCAGCCCAAGTTCAAATCTCAGCTTCACCACCAAGTAACAAAGTCCCCTATTCTTTTCATGCCTCAGTTTCCTCCTCTATAAAACAGCCCCTTGTAGGGTTGTTTGTGAAAACTAAATATTTGTAAGCATTTAGAAGAGTACCAGTATATACATAATAAGCACTTTGTATAAGTGCTTTGTAAATAAGACATCAGTCATCTGGATGAAAACCCC
Source organism: Eonycteris spelaea (assembly GCA_003508835.1). NCBI lineage: Eukaryota > Metazoa > Chordata > Mammalia > Chiroptera > Pteropodidae > Eonycteris > Eonycteris spelaea. The sequence continues at coordinate 381,511 of PUFA01000387.1, read as the reverse complement.
TGTTAAATGCAGCCGTTCAACAAATGTTTATTGGTTGCTGAACAAGGCCCTGCCCCTCAGGTTGTCTGAGTTTGCCTTGCAGGGAGCGGGGAGGTCACAGGCTCACTTCCCCCTCTCAGCCCTAGGCAACACTGTGGACGCAGAGCTGACCATGCAGGCCCTGCTCTCCTTTCTTTTCCTAGAATAAGTCCTCAGGGTCCCAGCAGACATTCCCTCAGGCCTTGGGGTCCATGGGGTGCTTCTTACTCATCAGAAGTTGGAGGCTACTCTACCCTGTATCAAGCATCAGCTCAGCATTCCATTGACAGCAGCTCAACTCTATATGGCCTCAACTGTAGCTGAAATAAATGGAACCCGTTATACAAAACTTAGGGGTACCTCTCTGAGGAATTTGAGCCATACCAGTCTTTGGGCACACTAGTTGAAAACACTGTCTTCCCTCTTTCCCTCCCTCCTTCCCTCTTTCTAACCCTCTTTGTCTCTCTGTCTCTCTGTCTCTCTCTCTCTCTTCTGTCCCCCATTCCTTCATCCAAATAAATAATCTTTAGGAGACTGTTTTGATTTGAGAAGGAACCAGCTGCAGGAAGAACATTTCAAGCTGAGGAAATAGTGCAAAGGCCCCGAGGCAGGAAAAAGTGAGGGAGCTTCTAGGAAAAGAAGTATTTTGGTGGAGGAGGAGGAAAGTGATAGGAGACAAGATTGGAGGAGTTAAAGTGGGGCTGGTCCCATAGGGCTTGCCTTTTAGTTTAAAGGACAATGAGAAGTAATCGAAGAGTTTTATGCAGATGAGTGTAACAATCTGATTTATGTTTGAAAAGAAGGATGGAATGGTCAGCTGTGTGGGTTGCCACTGAGATGAATAAGATGAGGGGAGGAGACTCTCAGTGGATCTGGCCATACGGAGATCAACATGAACTAAACAACAGCAATTGCAGTAAAGGGGACAGCAGCTGCGCGCCGCATCTTTTGGTTTTAGAACATACAGCCTCACCAACGAAGAGGCCTTTGAGAGGATCAATAATTTGATAACATTTCTTAACACTGCTTTGGTCAGTTGTCACGGAATTGGTTTTATTGTCTCTTTAGTAAGGGACTTACTGCAGAGGTCACAGTGATGTTGGTTGTGCTGATGTCGCTCTTGGTATCTAAGCTATCACTGCATGCCCACCATCAACCTCTTCGGTGATTTTCCCGTTGTGGGACAGTGCCAGCTCAGCCACACACAGCCCCTGGACCTCAGTGCAATCCATGGTCCATGCTTATTGCAAAATGGTCAGCTGAGGCTGGGGGCTGCCTGTGACACAGGAGAACTACCCAGGCCCCTTCTAAGTGGGCCATGCAGAGCTCAGAGGGGTGACCTCAGCCTCCCCGGTGCTATGTTCTGATGGCTGTCCTCTGTATGGCCTTTCACTTCCAAAGTCCACCTACCTCCTTAACCTCGCCTGAACTTTTCAGCCCAGGAATTGTAGGAAGTGCTTCAGAATAAATCCTTAAAGAGGCATTCGACAAAGCATATATAAACTCACACTTGGTGAAAAGTGACTGTAGAAAAAAGTATGTTTAAAACAAGCTTAAATATTACTGTGCTTTTTATGCGGTCTCCCACAGCATTTTGGAACACTGACATTTTTCCTGACTGATCGTTCCCTTTGATTTTTTTTTCTCTTCACTGCTTTGACTTTGTAACACAAGAATAATATTTTTTCTGGACTAAACTTCTTATAAGTGGTCATACCCAGGGAATGTTTTTAAATTTAAAGATGATTCTATTTTCTCTCTTAAGTACCAAGAAGTACATACACATGCAAACACATTTAAGAGCTTTAGATGGGATCATTTTACTTTTTAAAGGCATATTTACAAAATTTGTTCCTCTTGATTCCAGGCCTTAATATAAAGCCCCATAATTTTAATGCTCTTGCACAGTGGAGAAGGCCCCTTATCACCTACATGGGAGAGATCTGAAGGGCAGGCCTTGGTTTTTGACAAATGGATTCACCCTGGCATGTGGTACCTTCAAGATAGACTCAACGGCAAATCCATGTCATTTTCAGAAAGTGAAGGTTTTTAGCTTCCCCAAGTTAAATACCCATCTTCAGTGTGTTAAACAGACTTCAAAATGTTGATACCTTTGTTCACATCAGTTGCCAGAGTTGGGTCACTTCATTCACTACCTGAAAGCACATTTTGCAGTTAGCTAGTCCTGGGTGGGGAGACTGATAGAGGGCTGTTCTGCTCAAAATCAGACATTAGATCCTGCCTTACTGTGATTTTTTAAAAAATGTGACTTGGGTAGCTAGCTGGCTGGACCCTCCTGTAATTTCTGCTAATCTAGAAGAGTTTTTTGCTTACACTGCTGAACTCTGGGGTCTAAGCTGAGTTGTTATCTGAAGGTCTGTACAAAAAAATAGACAAAGAATTTTGGCCTTGTCTGAGGGTGCCCTTTCTCTTACCTCCCCATGGACATGGAGTTACAAGTGCATGGCCCTGGAGCGTCCACTCTTCTACTTATGTTGCCCACAGATCTCTCTGAATCAGAACTGCAGGCACTTGGGAGAAAATCCAGCCAGGGCCTGCATTGCCTTGGGGGGATTCCAAGAAGTAGATTTGTTGGGTCAGTGGATATTAGTACTTTTAAATTGCCCTCTAGAAAGTTTTTAACCAAAGTTACTTCCATACCAGCAGACATTTGCTATAGTGCCATATCCATAGACCCATCCATCCATCCATGTGTCTATTCATTCACTTGTTGATTTAGCACCAAGACTGTACCCCAGGTGCTGGGGATGCATATACAAATCCTAATCAACTCCTGCCCTGGTTGGGATTCGCGAGTTTTCTCTGTCTCTGTGAAGAAGAGGATCGATACTGTGTATCTGGGCCTTTTGATGACTGACCCGGATAAGCACTCAAATTCATGTCAGGAGGAGGGGGGTCCAGACCTTGAGGTGGAGTTTTCACCCCTGGCCGTACATTGGAGTCACCTTTAGGAGTTCTAACAAATCCTGATGTCCTGATGCCTGGGCCAATCATGGAAGCTAATGATTTCATTGGTCTGGGTGTGGTCTTGGTGTCCGGATGTTTCAGAGCACCCAGTTGAGTCTCTGGTGCACCCTGAGCTGATTGTCCCACCCTCTTTTATCCTGGGAGAGTCTGGCCTAATGAAAACTCTCCACCAGGTCCCCACTGCCTCTGCTTTTGACCTTCCGCTTGTTACTTCAGACTTAATGGCAGTTACTGTTCCCTGCACAGCTTGCCCACCATGCCACGGGTAAAAATGCTGAGAAATTACCGCCTTTTCATTTTATATGTTACTTATTTATAGTTTAAAATGAAATTTTCACCCTATTTATTTATTGTACCACCGTGAGGGTCCTTTAGCTCCATATCTTTATTATAATAACAATAGCTAACCTCTATTGAGTGCTTACTGTGTTCTAAGTGTTTTGCATTTACATGTTAACTCACCTATTCCCCTAAAGGACCCTGCGATATATATGTTGTTATCACTCCCATTGTCCGGATGAGGATACTGAGGCATAGAGAGGTTAAGGAACTTGCTTCTGTGTGCGCAATTGGTCTATGGCTGAGCTGGGCATCTCCATCCTATTTTATTAAGTAAGGCTCTTCTCTAAAAGTCAGAAAGGTTTGTCTTGGATTTGTTATGATTCTGCACTGTATTTTCTTTCTCAAGTTACAGCTATGGGCAATGAGTGAAGGGACAACTGTGAACTTTACCAGTGTCTCGTCACTTTCATGATGGCGAAGAATGGCTTAGGACGGAATGCTTCGCAAAGGCACCTTTGCAGCCAACAGTTTGAGACACTGTAGTTGCATCCATTGGACCAAATTTTCTTGCTCTTGTGGAGACACAGTTTCAGTAACTAAAAGCAGACAGTTTTTACCCTGTGCCAAGAGATGTCAGGCCTCTCAGCCATTAGTGCTGTCATATGCGCTCACTTTTGGAATTGTCGTCACTGATTAAAATGAGAGGTGGAGAAAAGCCTGAGTATGATTCAGGAACAACCTGATTTTGTCTCTTTGATGATACTAAGAACTTCTCGTGTGTTTATTCTCCTGGGAGACTCAGACATTCTCGGAAGTCAGTGATCGTGACCTCTTGAGTCAGAGCCCAGCGTGGGGACTAGGGATGCAAGATGGAAACAGCACGTGGTCTGTTGCCATAGACCAGTGGCAGAGTAGAGGGCTGAAATCGCCTCCTGGAAGGAAGGGATTAGCTGATCAGAGAGGAAAACAGATTTGAGAAATCCACTTACACTGAAGGCTTAAGAGGGAGTGCAGGTCAGACTTATTCCAGTGTCTTTTATCACACACTTTCTCCTGGTTTTATCTTGTACCCAGCCCAGAGTTTCAAAAGAAAAAGGGGGTGGGTGAGCCTTTAAACTCTGACCTTAATATTTCCATCCACATTATTAGGAGTAAGAATTCTTGTCATTTATTGAACTGAAGTAACAGCATTAAAATATGTGTAAAATTATTAATCTACTGCTTGTATATTTCCTAAGTATTTGTAGGCTATTAAGAAAAATTCTTGCTTCTACTTACATGATCGTAGCACCCAACTCAAATTTCAAAGAATGTCACTAGCATATCCTTGGTTTTTCTCTTGAGAATTAATATCACCCATGGTAAGAAAATAACTCGGAAATATTCACATGGATTTTGACATGGCTCTAAGGGCATTAAAGAATGTCAGAATCTTAATTAGTCCTTAAAAAATATTTTTTTTGGTCCTTAAATCTTTATTGTGTTAAGATCTGCTTGGAAGAACACCATTTCAATATACTATTTGTCGCCTCATTACTTGAAAGCCACTTAGAGGCATTTTGTGGAATTCAAACCATCTGAGGGCCCAGGGGGCAGCACATTGTCATGGAAGATACAACAGCCCCTGAATGGAAGAGACTTTGAATTTTAACCAAAATCTTGCCACTAATTAGATGCAGACCTGGGGCCAAATCAGCTCTTCCGAACCTTTGTTTCCTCCTCTGAAAAATGGGTTTTACCAGATGGTCTTTGTAAAATGTAAATTAGAAAGCCATGCAGATCTAGTCCCATGCTTTTCTTTTGTGAAGGTGCAGAGCCAAGGTCTGTGCCCAGCCCGATGGGTAAGCACATGCTGGTACCAGTATCTCATAAAGCCATCCTGGGCTGTTTGAGTGCTGAACAGAGTGAATGGGTGGACCGCCAGGCCTTACTAGGAAAATAGGTGATTCATCTCCATCCTGCATAATAGGAGACCTTTGCTTTAAGGAATTTCCAACTTCTGCTCCAGCGAGGGCTTTTCTGACTGCCTAGCCCCGGAGACCCACTGAGGAGGTCTCAGTAGCTGTACTTTGAAGCCTCTCCCACAGGGCCCCTCAGTTGGACAGCAGTTGTCCAAAGACCAACGTGTTTTGGCTGTTGCTTGCCTTAATACTCCCTCCCCTTTCCCAAACACAAAAACATTGCCATTTCCTGGAAAGTGGTTTTGGCTCAAAGCCTGATAGCTATCCCACACTCTTGGGCTAACTTTCCTTGGGGCCTCTGTTCTTTTATTTTATTGAGCGTTTGTTTTGTTTGGAGGCTGACAGTTCTGCTTCCTTCATTTTACCTGAGGGGAAGGGCCTCTGGCAGGTGCACTGGGGGTGGGGGCGGTGCCCATGCCCCCTTGCCACCAGCAACCTGTGCTCCATCTCCCCTCCCTCCACTCAGAATTGGTCAAAACTCACAATGTAGGCACAAAGAACCACTTTGGGTGTTTCTTCTTTTATGTGGCTTGATAGTATTTTCAGTGTCTCTTTCTTAAATCAAGGGATAATTAATATAAAGCAAAATGATTCTTCAGTGGTCAGATGGATCAGTTTTGACAATTGTGTGTACCTGTGTAACTGCTTCCTGAAAGAAGCTGTAAAACATTCCCATCACCCCAGAAAAGTCTTTCTCCCTCCCCACTCCCCCAAGCAAACACTTTCTGACATTTTTGGCCTGTTTTTGGACTTTTACTTAAATGAAATCTTATAGCATGTATACTTTCATATCTGGCTTCTTTCGCTCAACACATGTTTCCGAGACTCATCTGTGCCATTGCATGTGGCAGGAGGTCACTGTTTTTTTACTGGTGGGTGTTACACAGCATGTTTATTCGTTTACCTGTTGACAGACTTTTGGGTTGTTTCCAGTCGTGGCTCTTAGGACTAGACTGCTATGGACATCTGTGCACAAGTTTTGTGAATATGTTTTCATTTTTCTTCAGAAGATACCTAAGAGTAGAGCTGCTGAGCCAGAGGGCGGGCAGTTGCTTAATTTCATTGGAAACTGCCAGACAGGTCTCCGAAGTGGCTGTACTTTTTTTTTACCAGCATTGTATGATAAAGTATTCCAGTTGCTTCATATCCTCACCAAGTTTTGGTGCTATAGCCTTTTTAATTTTAGTCATTCTAATGAATGCGATATGATTCTTTAGGTTTTTTTTTAAAGTATTTTCAAACATGTCAGTCGATACCAGCTCAGACACTGAAAAGGTCCTATTGGAGGAGAAGCGAAGTGTTATGTTATTTTTACGGACAGAGGTTTCTGCTCATCATCCTTTTCCCTGAAGCGGAGTCTTTCCAGCCTCGAGGGCTGTCTGCAGGCTGCCTGTGGGGCAAGTTCAAAGCCAGAGTCCTATAGGGGCGAGAGTGGGTAAGAGCAGGAGGCAGTCCAGAAAGTCAGAGTGGAGAGGAGAGAGAGGCTCCTGCACAAGGAGTTCAGAATCACACTGCGATAGCCAGTCTCAGGGCACACTGTGCTGTGCGCACACAATGAAAATCTGCCGTGCACGTAACCAGCAGGCACAGACCAGTTCATAGGCCTGCGCTGTGGAATCCCAGCGGCTGTCCTTTCAGCTCCTGTGACCACACATGGTATGAAAGTTCCACTTAACACAGATATGACAGCGTTTCAAAGGCATCATTTTGCTACCTTCTAATTGACACAGGCAATGAGAAAGTTTCTAAAACCAGTTGCTAGGCATGGGACTAGTTAGGTGACAAGCATTGGAACCTCTTTTTTTTTCATCCTTGAGGGTGCTTGGCTACAGGCTTGACTGGATTCTCCAGTCCTCTGCACACAAAATGGAGAGTGCCTCTAAAATATTTTAGTTTATCCGTATAGCTTGGATATTGCTAATTTTATCCATTTCTTACAGTCATCACACTACTTAGCAAACCACCAATTTCACCAGCAAAAGAACATTTCTAATATTCCCTGCGCTCTGTAGGCACACCGGAAGTATTGATGGAAGTGAAGAGATAACCAGAACTCTGCTGGCCAACTGGGTTCCAGCTTCACTGAAGTCACAGACAGGAAATGTTTCCACTGTCAGTGCTTGTGCCGCTTCTGTGTAGGAAGTGTTAAGATCAGTTCACTCCAAAGTGGCAGTGACCCAAAGTCTTTAGATGGATCAGCATTTTGTAAAGGAACCCAGGAAGAGGGCAGTGATGTTGAACATGAGGCAAGAGCTTGCTTAGAAGTGAAACCTCAGTGCTTGGTGGAAGGGGAGGATACTACTGAATGAGCGGTCTTTTCCCTAGAAAATCAACCATGTAGGGTACCAAAGGGAAGCTGGTCCAGACCCTTGAGCCGTAGATGGTAAGTTCTCCCAAAGGATAATCCACAGGTACCTCTCCTAGAAAGAATCCAGTGTGGCTGTGGGAAAGGCAGAAATCACAGGCTTCCCTGCTTCACAAAACAAAAAACATCCAAAGGGAGGAGGGTACGATATGGTCCCAGCAGTTTCCTCTGGCCAGATGCCAGGCATGCCAGCTCCCAGGTCTGTTTTCCTGTGTTCTGCCAGGGCCGGGTTGCCTCTCACGCCCATCCCCCACCCACTCACAGACGAGCGCTGAAGAGGGCCGCCTGTGGGTCTCCGGGTAAATGCTGCTGGCAGGCCTGCTTCTTCCTGCTCTGTGAAGGCAGCTCCACACCCCCTTCCCTGTCCCAACCCTGCCAGCTCTAAGAATGCAAATGAAGGCTCTTTCAATGGATATTTATGCAGGAACCAAGCAAACAATGGTCTCCAATCAATGTTAATAAATCCATTCAAATCCAGAAGAACAGCCAAGGGTGTCATTGCTTTTACTTCAAAAAAGTTACCACGTGTAAACTTGGAATTGGGCTCTGGGCACTTGGGCTGCTCTTGCAGTCTGGTTTTAAGCTAGTGCAGCTATGGATGCTCTGAAGCTGCATGTCAGCCCGCCCCTCACATACATAGTGTGTCAGTTAAGGTAATGCTAGCTGCTGTTATAAACAAATTGCAAGTGGCTTAAACACAATAGAAGTTTATTCTTCATTCACATAGAAACTGAAATGGATTTTCCTGATGGCCAGTGGCTCTTCTTTAAACCATGATTCCGCCATGCAAGCCCTTCCATCTTGTGGCTCTACTATCTTGACTAGGATGTCCTTGTGCATCAAGCTGAGTGAAGTAGAAAGAGATTAGAGCCTCATGTAAGGAAGGTTTGTAGGAGCCAGGCCTTGGAAGTGGTGCATGCCACTTTTCACGCACATTCTTTTGGCTAGAAGTCAGACGCATGGCCATCCCTAACTGCAAGGGAGGCTGGGAAATGTAGTGTAGGCAGAAGTGGAAATGGGTATGGTGAACAGCTAGCCAGACAGCCACAGATAAAATACATTCCTGGCAAAGCCGTTAGTGAAGTCCTGCCTGGGATGCAAGCTGGTCCAGAGGCGTAGGAGGAGAGTGTGTTCTGAGAAGGAATGAGAGCTCCTGTATCCTTCAGGGCCAGTAATGACTAGCTGCAGTGGTAACAGCTGTGGGGGAGCTGAGGATCTACCCCTGGTGCAGAAGAAGGCCAAGAAATTCTAGGCTTTGGTCAGAAGTGAGGAGACACTTCACCTTCTCTCCCCTCCCCTTCCTGCCCTTCCTCACCCACCAGCACATGTGCTGCAGTAATCTCTGCCCTCTCTTTTCCTCATCTCCCCCAGATCTCCCTTTTCTGCATTGAATGTTGTTCACATTCTAGAAAGCTGTTTCCCTTTCTACCATCCAAACAACCAGTCCCTAGGGATTCACGGCTCAGTTCTTGGAAGAAAAGAAAACCAAAATAACATTGAACCAATTCCCATCAAGGTGGTGCTGATCTGCTGGGGCTGCTGAGAGACTGAGATGAGAAAACGAATGTAAAATGCCTAGCAAGGTGCCTGGCACATAATAAGTCCATCTTAGTAAATGGTTTATTAATATCTTATGAGCGTGAGGGGGAAGGGTGGGGAGAGAGAGGGAGAGAGAGAAAGGGGAGCTAGCACAGCCCTGCCAATTAATCACCTTTCTCTTCCTCCCAACCTAATGGTCTCAGTATGGCATCATGGCGTCTTGTTGTCCATCAGGGCCTGTGAAAACATCAGTATTGTGTTGGTTGAGTTGGCAGTCTTTTGGGGCACAAGGTTCATTGTTGAGGGGCAACTTTTAGTGCCCTTTGGAAAAGCCAGATACCCCTCTGATGTTCACAGCACCCTGTCTTTCCAAGTCCACTCCAGCCACCCGGCCTGCTGGCCAGTCTCCATACCTTTCCTCTTGTGCCTTTCCTCCTGCTCTTCTGGAAACCCTCCTCCATTCCACCATGTCCTCTGCTGAAATCCTACCTATGTGGGCAGGCCCAGTTCACATGTCACCTCCAGGAATAAGGCTTTAGTGACTGGAACTCAGAGGCAGAACAGGTGAGGACAAAGGAGAATCACCATGAATCTTGGTCGGTGATCCACATCGAGTGTTAGAGGAACAGTAGGTGGCCTCCTTCCTACTTGCCCACTGTGGTGTGTGTGTGTGTGTGTGTGTGTAAACACACATTCCAGGAGAACTCTCTCCCACCCCAGGACAGTAGGAAATAACAACTATCATCTTTATTGTCAACTATCTGGATGTTATACAGCAGCTTCCCCCCACCCCCACCCCAACCTTGCATTATTTATGCAGTATTAGCTGCAACTACCATACTTGCTTTAAGATAATAAATATACTGAATTTATCAGACTTCAAAAGACTCTCCAACCCTAAGATTCTTCAGAGTGCCTTGTTCTGCTTTTGAGAGAGCTCGCCTCCAGGCAGAGTTCTGACAAAACAATTCCAGAAAGCAGACTCTCTGTTTAAAGGATGAGCACTCTCTGCCTCTTCTTCCTGCATTGTTTGCTTACTCCTTGACTTGAGGTTATTATTGTTATTATTATTTTTAGGCAGTATGCAGCTGATGAAGTGAAGTGGTGTTTATTTATTTATTGTTTTTTTGGTCCCTGAGTTGGAACATAAGATCACCAGAAGAGAAACTCCCTCTGTGACTCATCCAGGAACATCTTGTATTCCAGCCAGCACAAATATGATTAAAAGAACTTTCTTTAGGGCCCCCGTTATATTCTACCAAAGGAACACATTAGCCAGGCTGCCTGTCTCTGGACCATTTTGCTTTTGGAAAGAAAGCCCTTCCTGGCCCCCTTGTGTACCTGGCACTTCATGAGATCTTGAGGCATGCTTCTTGTGAGCTGTGATTCCTCTGTGGCTTGGAGATTATCATAAGAGTGTCTTCTTCACAGTGGTCACGAAAAGCGTCACCAGTTGGGGAAACACCTGATTATGGTGGCCTGAATTGGTGACATTTGTATCTTCCCATAATAAGCACTGGAACTTTCCAGGGCATGGCTGGTGTAAAGCAGACATGGTTATTGCTCCGCCCCTATGTCCTGTCAGACTGGCCTCTATACTCCAAAGACTGCTTACTGCATATACCTGTGACTGTCCCTGAGGAGATACATATATTTAGACCTCAGAAGCATATTAGGCCCGCATGCTGGGCTAGCTGGAAGTGCCAAGGAATGAACACATCTTCCAGGAGCAGTCCTTGACCAACTCCAAGGCATGTGTTCTCCACTGTCTCCCAGGATCCATTACTTGATAAATTGACTTCCTTTGTTTCCTGGTCTCACTGCTTCACTCTTTTACTGGTGTTTTTGGGATCTTCTCCCAAATAAACTACTTTCAGTCAAATCAGTCTGTTTGTCGGGAAACCCACACTAAGATAACTAGCCAGTTGGGTTCACCAAAACCCAACAGCTTCCCCCTTTCACCACCCCGCCCCCAACAACCATGTTTGTTACTATTAGTGATGAATGTTAAGCTTCTACTGTGTCTATAGCACTGCAGGAGCATGTTGTACACCGGGGGGTGGGCAGTCCTTCGAGGGCACCTGACTTCTGCATAGAAACCTGGTAGGACAAAGTTGTAGGAGGTAGCCAGTTCAGCAATAGGGTAAATAAGGATCACGAAGTACCATGAAGTAAGGATAATTCCAGATATTGCTAAAATTTCTGGACCCGGGAGGCACATATTCATGAGGCAGCATATGAACAGTAATTATTTGTGGATTGAGTCTATAAAAGAATGAAGAATTGGCTCACTTTCCCTTCCTCTCTTTAAACTCTGAGTGCTTAAAGGTTGAGGCTATGTCCCACCCTGGTTTTGAACCTCAAGTGCTTTTTAATGGAGCCAACAAAGTTGGTCATAGTAGTAAGCTCTTGTCTGTAGGGAGAGATTTCAAGACAATTAGGAGGGTCCCTCCCTATGATTGGTATCTGAAATCCTTCACTGGAGTTTCATTTCTTGTCCATACTTTATCACTGACTGAATTATATTATAATATTAATGAAGAAAATATAATTCTTGAATCTATCAGTCATAGACCTCAGTGAGAATGAGTTTATTACCTTCCTTCTGGAAAACCCAGTTTTGATGGGGGAAACCCAATTCTGACTGCCCAAGGAGGGCCAAGAGGTAGACTAAAATGAAGATCAGGCACCAAAAGAAGATAAATCTGTTTCTTTCTAGGACTTTCAGCACAACCAAGTCACAAGTGAATGGGCTTGGTGGCTTTAAAAGCATGGGGAAGCTTTACCCAAATTTGGATCGCCTTTCTTACGTACCTCTAATACTGGTGAACAGTTTCATATCTTCCCCCACGTTTTCATTCTAGTAAGAAGCTCCAGTGCCAGCTCTCCCTCCACCACGGTTCAGGAACAAAGCTGTCATAGCTCAGCATTCCCCCCTTGTGGCCAGCTGAATAACGCTCATTCGATGCTTTGCTCACTGCTTTCCCATTTCTGTTTTGTCTCTTCCTGCTGAGCAGCCTCTTTCTCATTTGGACCTACACACACTGTTTATTCTTCTCTCCACTTCTTTCCTTCAATCTTAGAAAATCTCTTTGTTTTTTCTCTCCCTCTTGTTCTTATCCCCTTCCTACTCGCTTTCACCCCTCTTTCACCCCTCCCTTGTTTTTGTTCCTCTTGTGAGTGAGAAAATGACCCTAATCCTGCTAAGCAGGAGAAGAGAGCTACTTAGGCCCTTGTGTCAATAATGAGAAGGAAAACCATAGAATCTGAAGTGAAATTATACATCATAGCCAATCAGGAGTAACTTCAAACCTTGCAAATGCTTGTGGGGGTGGAAAAATACTTTTCCTCCCACCCCTATTTTGGCCAGTCTAATAATCAGATTAACATGAGACAGATTAACAGAAGAAATGACCAGATGTATTATGTATGTACATATGTGGGTTCCCTAGAAACCTGGGAGCCCAGGGCACACTGGGTGGTTGGGGCTGACAGCCATTCTGGACTAAGGAGAGGGATGGATGCTGGGGTCTGGGACTTCAAAGGGAAGGTCTGCTATTCACAGGTAGATGAGAAGAAGCAAACATTTGGTTAACAAATTCTTGCCTGGCCACCCAGAAACAATGGGACACAGAGGGGCGTCTCATCAGCAGACTTGCTTGGTTCCTTTCTGTCTGCCACACTCTTCCTAAACTGAGGTGAATATGCTGAGAGGTTCCCTTCCTGGGGCAGGTTTTTCTTTCTGAATTCCTTCAGGCGAGTAAAGGGGGAGGTAAAAATAAAACTCCTCTTGAGCTTGTTGAGCTTTGTTTTCAGTTTGAAATAATCTACATGCCAGTAGTGGGGGGTGGCACTCTGGGGAAACTCATTCTGAACTCTTATTTGCTCATGAGTCCATATTCTATATTTAAGATACTCTGGCTACCTCTTCTTTCTCCCTTAGACTTTCAACCTGAATGAGAAATAGATTTTTGTATTTATTTAATTGTTTTCCCATTGACTTTCATTTCCAGTATGCCTTTCTATTTTCACTGCAGATGTTCAATATTTTACTTATGTTGGGAGTTAAGTGAATTTTTTTGTGTGTGTGGAAACCTCACCATCAAATATAATATTAATTCTATAGTAAATGCCATCCTAGTTCCTAGCAGCAGATTTTAAAATGAACCTTTGAACAGACAGGGTTTTAACTTGGGAACCGAATGTAAAAACCTATTGGGAGCATTTGTAATCCGACTTAAGATGCTCAGAGGAAATAGGGGCAGTGGATAATGATGACAATGACTCCAGTGACAAGATGACAACAATGATGATGATGATAATGATGATGGCCGTGTTTTATTGAGCACGTTCCATATGCCAGGCATGGTGCCAAGTACTTTACATAGATTATTTCCTACAGTTGTTATAAGCACCCCAGGTCTTTTTTAAATCCCTATTTAGCACAGAGGGAAACTGAGTCTTACACCTAACTTGCCCAGGGTCACACAGCTAGCAAAGGTAAGCAGAGTTGAAATTTGAACTTAGACCTGAGGTCAAAGCTTGTCATTCTGACCACTTTTATGGGGGCGGTGGGGGAGCTGTGCCCAGAGTGAGGATGGCGCTGTTTCCATGCCAGCGGTTGGTGAGGGGCTCACATACATTAGGAGAAAGGAAAAATCTGAACCCCAGTCCTTTGTACTTCACAGATCTACACCCCTTCCTCCCAGTGACCCCTTAGAGGGTCTATTTCTGGCACACTAGTCTCTGGAAAATGTCCTGCTAATGACACAGGATTATAAACAACTCTTTTCCCAGAACAAAAATTTAACCTCTGTATCTCAATCTAATTAGAAGTATTTTATCTTCTAGAGGCAGGTCCCCTCACCCTTTGTTCCGTATTTGAGAGGTTCCATTTTTGCCAGAAAAATCTCCAAAAATCATAGGTTTTTAAGTTAATAGACCCTGACCCTGAGACTTGAAACGTGACCTGTGCTCCTGCACAAGATGGCTGCTTCGGCAGCAGCACCTGGAGGTGTTTGGGGTTGTGTGTCCAGCCGAAAGCTGTGGAACCTTGGCTAGATGCAGGGACAGACACTCACTGATTCTCACAGCCGATTGTCCAGGTGAGTGTCCCCTGCCACCAACAGCAGTTCTTCATGATTTTCTCCTGTGATTCTGAGGTGTGCTTCTCAACTTCCTCTGAGATTCACCAAGGCTCCAGGCACTTCTTTCCTCTTAGTTTCAGAGGCAGCCCTCCTTGGAAAATGGCGTTGCTTCTCTGCCTTAGAGAGGTTCTTGCAATAACATCTCTTCCCACTGCGATCTAGGGACTGGCATTCTTTAGAGACTTACTCCTTTACCTCTGCAAGAAATATGGGCCTTGAAGGACCCCTGTGAGAAGTAGATAACCCTGGGAGAGAATCAATTGGTTAATAATTTGAGAATTGAGCCAAGAGAGAAGGCAACAAGCCTATGGAGAAAACAGTACCAGGGTGGAGGAATAGGAAATTCACACCTGGCACATAGTAGGTGCTCAGATAATTTTTTTAAAATGGTGACGGTTGTTAATGAAATCCAATAAGTTTCCGCTGTACATTTTAACAGTAAGGCGTATATATGTTTACACCGTGTGTTCACTTTCCATAGTTAGAACTCTTTCTGTCAGCACATACTTGACCCCCTTCAGCCCATCTACCTCCTCCCTCCTCCCCCACCCCCTAACCTTTGGTAACCATTAGTCTGTTGTCCATGACCATGAGTCTCTGTCCTGTTCATTTGTTGCTTTTAGATTTATATCCCACATACAAGTGATATCATGTGATTTTCAACTTTTTCTGTCTGGCTTTTTTCGCTTAGCATGATCATCTCGAGGCCATCCATGTTGTTGTAAATGCAGTATTTCATCTATTCCTATGGCTGAGTAATATTCCATTGTATATATGTACCACAGTTTCTTTAGCCAATCGTCTGTTGTAGGACACTTTGGTTGCTTCCATGTCCTGGCCACTCTGGATAATGCTGCAGTGTACATCAGTGTGTAAATACCTTTTTGGATATGAGTTTCATGTCTTTGGGGTAAATACTCAGTAGAGAGATTGCTGGATCACATGGTAGATCAATTCTCAGTTTTTTGAGGAACCTTCATACTGTTTTCCATAGTGTCTGTACCAATTTGCAGTCCCATCAGCAGTATATGAGGGTTCCTTTTTCTCCGCATCCTCTCCAGCATTTGTTATTACCTGTCCTGTTGATTAGAGTTATTCTAACAGATGTGAGATGGTATCTCTTTGTGGTTTTGATTTGCATTTCCCTAATGAATGAATGGGACTACCTCAAACTAAAAAGCTCTGCTCAGCAAAAGAAACTGTCAACAAGGTAAAGAGACAACCATCCAAATGAGAAAATATATTTGCAAGCAATGCCTCTGATAAGGGCCTAATATCCATAATATACAAAGAACTCATACAACTCAATAACAACAATAAAAAACAACACCAAACAATTCAGTCAAAAAATGGGCAGAGGAACCTGAACGGATACTTCTCTCTAGAGGACATACAAATGGCCAACAAATATATGAAAAGATGCCCAATATTGCTAGCTATTGGGGAAATGCAAATCAGATAATTTTTGAGAGAATAAATTAATGGATGTGAACCTATTTCCCTATTCCAGGCTGTAAGACCCCAGGGCTACCATAAGTCCTTGTGGGCAAGCTGGAGAAATTGGGAGTATGAAATGAGATCAGGAACGCAAGTACAGCTGACACTGTCAACCTAGACAAGAAAGGAGGCAGGGCAACCCTCTGGTACCTTCCCCAGCCAGTCTCCCAGATTCCTCATGTGCTCTGATAGAATGCAGCAAAGGCCACTGACAGAAAACCAGGCCTGTGTGCTGTTGACTGTAATCGTGAAGTTTTCCTTGTGCTTTCCAGATTTTTCCAGCTTTAACATCTCTCTTTTCAATCAGGTTTCCACAAACTTATTTACTTGGCGAGGCCCAGCCCTAACCTGAGACGCTGCAGAGACCACATAGTAGGTACGTTTGACACATAGTAGGTTTTTAGCCAGTGCTCTGATATCTTCAACTCACAGACACCGCCCTGCTATGAGAAGTTGAGTCCCAAGAAAGACAAACAGTGCTGAAGCTTAAGAGGTCTTCTTACCTTCTAAGCCCTTCCTTTCAGCCTTCTCTACCCCTGGCCTAGTTTAAAGATGAACCAAAATTCCCAGAAGAACCTGCCTCCTTTTTCCAACCTCACTGTCTTCACCATTCCTGGTCCTTCCCTCCAGGCTGCTCACCTCATCCCCCTGTGGCCTAGAGTTGGGAGGATGGGGAGTGAAGTTTCCTCAGCGGTCACGGTAGTGTCCCAGCAAGATCCCCAGACAGTTCTGCTCTTCCCCTAACCCCTTTGTGCATTTTCTTTCTTCCCTCCAATTCTACTTGAATGCCTATACTGCCCCATCCTTCATGGCCCACAGCAATTCCTAGAGGGCCAGATTTTATTCCTTCTCAGGAGACACTGCTCACTTCTGGGAGGTCTGAGTTAACTTTCCATACCATCATGAGAGCGGGGTGGCACCCCATGTTACAGAAAAAGAAACTGAGTCCCAGTGTTATGAAAAAACTTTCTCACCTTTTTTATTAAGCTCCTTACCCATCAATCTATTTGACATTTTGATGGTTGAATCACGCCATCCCACATGCCTTGCTGTTCAATGCTGTTTATGATAGAGATATAGCAAAGGACCCCTTAGACTCAAGTGAAATTTGAAACTAGAGTCATGGGTGAGGGACTGGGCTTTTGAAGGCACCTAGGTCTTGGAGTTGAGCCTCAGTCAACCTTTGAACCTCAGTTTCCTAGTGTGTAAAATGAGAGGGGTAAACTGGGCCAGTGACCCCAAGCTTTGTTCAAGCATGGGAACACTGGAACTCTCACTGGGCCTTAAGAGAGTCATCTTTCTGGCTGAGTTGCAACTTTTTCATTCTTGCACTCCTATAAGAAAAAAAATTTGAACACTCCCTCATACACGCATATTATAAATTATGTCTTCCTATATTTATCATATATGCTATAAAATTGAAAAATGGAAATACAAAGGACAAGATGATAAAAGGAACATAACTAAGTTTTATGGCACCCCAGGTTGACCTCGTCCTGCTCTCTGGGAAGACCTTGGTGTACCCTGTTGTCGGTGGTCAGTTTATGATGCTTGGGCCCACCGCTTCCTCTGCCTGACTCACCCACCTCTTCCATTTTTCACCAATATCACATCACAGCTAAGAGTTTTACTCTGTCCTGTCTGGTAGAACTTCCCCACAGCCACTGTCTGCCTTCACAAAGATGAGACTCGGTCGTAAATTACGTGGCCACCACTATCTTATAAATTAAGTAACATGTTGGGGAACTCATTTCCAAAGCTAACCTGGTGGTCATATTCCTTTGGAGGACTGTGTAGATAGATCTCTGGATGTAAAAGGCAATTGTTGGTAGATCAATTCTTAGTGTTTTGAGGAACCTCCATACTGTTTTCCATAGTGGCTGTACCAATTTGCAGTCCCACCAGTGTATTTGAGGGTTCCTATTTCTCTGCATCCTCTCCAACGTATGTTACTATGTGTCCTGTTGATTATAGCCATTCTGACAAGTGTGAGATGGTATCTCATTGTGGGTTTGATTTGCATTTCCCTAATAGCTAGTGTTTGTTGGCCACTTGTATGTCTTCTTGGGAGAACTGTCTGTTCAGGTCCTCTGCCCATTTTTTAATTGGATTGTTTGTTTTGTTGTTGTTGTTGTTGTTGTTGTTGTTGAGTCGTATGCTTAAAAAAAAAAAGGCAATCATTGGCCATAAGGTGGGTAACTATTTTGTGTATTCTTTGTTTTTTAAAAAATTTGGGAAAACATTCATATGGTAATTATATTTACAGCTTCAGTATTTAAAGCTCAGGAAATTTAATCACTGGGACAAGTAATTGACTATTATTACACCTTATAGGGAAAGCAAAACCATTTTTACCTCTTAGATATTTAGTGCATATCAGGTCCTGAATAGTGAAACCATATGCATGTTGTATTAAAGGATGAAAATTATACATTGCTTATTTAACTTCTAGTAAGCGGCTAGTGATAGTTATACAGAATTAGGTTAATCATTGAACACGTAGCCGAAATACTGGCTCAAAAGCAGAAAATAGACTCAGAATAGGGTGCAGTTGGAAGGGGGCAGAATTCTTAGCAGAGGTCTCTGGGAAGTTAGCCTTGCAAGAGAGACATATCTTGTCCTGCGAGTGGGGGTACATGGGACAACACGGGAAGGCTGGAGAAAAGTTGAGGGAGTTCAGGGTTGATGGCTTTCTTCTTTTCTGTGAAGCAAGAAGCAAGGTCAGCTGCAAGTAGGAAGGTTGGCTCACCAGCTGCCTTGTTCTCTGGCTGCTAAGGGCTCCTGCCAAACATATCCAAGTCCCCAGTCCTAAAACATTTGCTCAGGGGCACTTGGCACTGTGGACCTAGGGGACTTGTGCTCATATTGATAGTTGTTTCTATGGTGAAAATGCTTTCAGTGCACAAAATAAAATCAGGCCTCTCTCCGGAAAGTGATCTGGGCCTCAGAGAGAGGCCCCATGATGCCTCCGGCTTTTGTACAAATTCTTGGCTCAGAAACCAGGTTTTGCCTAAGGTGGTCTCAGGGACCCTGCCCTGGGTCAGTGGTGGGGTTCACAGTCACATTTTGAACTTCCTTCAATTTGAGTTGGTGCAGGCTCTTCAGGCCCCCATGGGATCATTTAGGATGTAGCTGAGAGCATTAGGGGTGAGGGTATTAGGTTATTTTTGAGTGTGTACGTGTGTGTGTGGCGGGGGGTGGAATGGAGAGACAGACAGACAGACAGAGACAGAGACAGAGACTGACTCAGATTTAAACAGTATTGAATGCCTACGAGGAAATAAGTAACCTCTAGGACCTGGAGAATAGACTAAATTATCTGAGCGATCAAGTATTTTTACTTTTTAAATTAAGGTATAAATGAATCCTTGTTATCCAACCATCAGTCTGTACAGGGGGCCCCTAGGGTGAAATGAGTACTCTGTGAAGCGCTGTGTAAGCAGGAGACCTGAGAGGCGGGCATAGCTGACAGCGGAGCCCAGTGCGGCACAGAAGCGCAGAGGGTCACTGACTGCAGTCAGGGGCCAGGTCTGCTTCTTCACGAATGTAACTCCTTATAAGGAAAGCAGCACACATGCCACCTTGCTTTGGTTTCCTTTTCCTGCGTTTGTCAGAGAAACACAGGAGCCCAGGATGAATTCGTTCACACATCACCTCCATCAGACTTTTCATTGTCCACAAAGAGCTTTCGTATCTACTGTCCCATCAGAAGCTCCCACTGGCTGGTGAAACTGGGTGGCTGCCATGTTACCCGCCCCCCCACCACCGTGGCACCTCTGGCGTCTGACCTGTTCTTTCCACAGTGAGAGCATGCTGACCTCGTAATAACTGACCGTGGGTGAGTTTTAGACAGACTTTCAGGGTCACAGTTTCCTCATCTATAAAAAGGTTTAGGAAGAATATAGAGACGTATGTAAGCTTTAACGCCTCTTCCAGCCTTGACATGCCATGATTCTGTAAGTGGTGAGCCTATGACAAGAAGCTGGGCATGGAACACCAGATTCATGAATGTGCTCCTTCATTCTGAAAGTATTTACTGAGCACCTGCTATTCACATGTACAGATATAAAGATGAAGTGCTGAGACAGCTCCTCCATCCTAAAGAAATGAGTAAGTAGGCAGTCACAGTATGAGGGGAAGGTCAGGATGAACAAGTGTAAATGAGGGTCTTGTGGGAGCTTGGCGAGGGGGGCAGTCTCAGAGGATGAGACTCCGAAGTCTCATAGGTAAGCTGGAGTTGGCCAGGTGAGGGCAGGGGCCCAGGAGGGCTTTAGACTTAGGGGCAGACCCTGAGAAAACTCGCCCCTGGTAGGCTTAGATCGTCATGATAGTAAGATGAGGGGTTCAGATAATATGTCTGTGACCCCCACAGGTCTCTGAGCTCAACTGCTGCCCGAGACAGTTTCTGCCTCCCCCCTCCATCTGCCCTGAACCCTTAGGCTTTTACCCAGAATCTCTATGCAGGAGGCAGGAGGCAGGTGGCCTGCACCGGGCTGGACCCCAGCCCTCAAACCTTCCAACCCCAGCAACTAACTGCCCAAGGGCCAAGAGAGTAATTGTCTCCTGGGTCAACTGATCCAAATTGCCCACCTCCCATTGGCCACACTGCCTTGTTTACTGACTGGCTCAAGCCCCCAGTGATAATGGATGCAGGGATAAATCCATTTGCAAACAATGTTTTGAAAAACCCAAACAAAATCTCCAGTCTCCACTGAGGAAATCACTGCCCTCTCTGTGTGAGCTAGTTGGTGGCTCTTATGATACTCCTTGATTTGAAGACGTTCCCATTACACCCTTTACCCCGTGCTAATCAGCATGGAGAGCAGGCCTCAGCCTTCTCTCTAGGCATCATCTGACATCATGGCTCATCCTGGGAGCAGAGACTTACCCTTTGAACCCTCATGTCATGGGCTGGTTGGTATTTTCAGTGCATTGCTGGGACTACAAGCACTAGCTCCTATAGCAGCGATGCCCACTCCGCCCACACTGAGCACACTCAGGCCCCTCAGCTGCTGATCCCAGGTTGGGGTGCCTGCTGGTAGGGTGAATGACAGGAAGGAGGAATAGGGAGAAAGAAGGGAAGAGCTTCTCTGGGAGGTAGGAGGGTGCATGACAAAGTGGCCTCCTGTTCCCTTTACTGGTTTAGTCCCAGCTAGGCCTGGCACCTGATGGGGGAGCTGGGACTCAGTCTGTGCTGGAGGAAAGGCTGTCTCAGCAGCCAGTGGCTTTTGAGGGAATGGGCTGAAGTGCTCACAGGGCCTGCCTTGGCTGAGTCACCAGGCAGGTCCAAAGCTGTCATGTTGGAGGAGCTGGAAGTGAGATTTTTGACCCTTTGCCCCTGAGCCGCTGCACACTGCTCACCTCCACTGCATCATGGCCTGTCCTGCATCCCATCTGGCCCTGGCCCTGTTCTCAGAGACTTGAGGTCCCAGCAGGGGTTCTGATGGCCTCCCTGGGACTCGTGGGTGCTGATGTGCCCTCCCACCCATGTGATGTCTGTTTCAGGAATGCAGGCAGGGTGGGGTGGGTGGGTAACTGGAAATAGGCTGAGAGGTTAGAGGCCTCCTAGCTGCCCAATAACAGAAACATAGCTGCTTTGGGCTGCACTCCCCAAGGATAGGAGCTCTGGTGGCCCTTCAGCTCCTTCCCTGGCAAGAGGGACAAATGGTTTTCTGGAAAGCACCTGGCCACCACTTTGAAGAAATGTTATGCTCAAGTGTCCTCGAGTGTTCTCTCGTGGACACCTGCGGGCGGACACTTCTGCGGGCGCCTGCACTCAGTGTTAAAGCGGGGGAGGTGGTAGGGCCTGCTCTTGCCAAGAAGTGAAATGCGTGGAGGGGTGTGGCTCTCATGGCTCCCACAGGGGGAAGGAACCTGGGATTGACCCTGAACTCGAATTTCAATTTCAATGATTTCTGTGGAATAGGTTTTTCTCATCATCATAAAATGGGTATAAAGTTATGGTGGCCTGTTTATTGACCCCTTTTCATAGGGTTCTGAGGATTAAATGAGGTGAGGCAATGGAATGTTCTCAGCATTCTTAGCAGAGAGCCTGGCAGATAGCGAATGCTTGGTGAGTTTTAGTTTCAGCTGCCTGTGGGCGGAGCAGGGGTCTGTGAAATGAGCCCGGCCCTGGGAGAGGTCCCGCCCTCACACTCTAAGCAGGAAGGTTCCCGGGAGTAGCAGGCCTAGAACCAGGGCCAGGCAGGGGGACGGACGAGGTTTCGTAGAAAGAGATGAGAGTTGGCACCTGAGCTGAAGGTTGTGCCAGGAGCAGGAGGAAGAGGCACTAAGAAGTTTGCTGTCTCTCCCTTGGGGGATGGGGTGGGTGTTGAGGGAGGCAGAGGGAGAGAGGCCACCTCATCTGGAAGGGTGGACAGGTGTAGCCTGTTATGAAGAAGCAGTCTCACTGCTGGATAACCCTAAACCCACAGGAAGCACAGAACACGACTGCTCCCAGTGACTTGCCTTGCAGGCCGTCAGAAGCCACCTCAGATGGGCAGCTGTGGGTGCCTTCTCTGACCATTGCTGTCCTTGTCCTCACCTGCTCCACCCCAACTTCTCTTTAGCCTTTTCTCACCTGCCCCAAGAGTTACAGCCACTGAGAGGGATAGGGTAGACTCCTCTGGAAAACATGTTAGGTTCTCAGGGCATTCACAGGGCTGCCAGCAAGTGACCAACAAAGCTTTGTTCTGCGGATGTTGCTGCCTCTCTGGCATAACTTTATGCCTTCTCATGCTAGCAAATCTCTGTCCAGTCAGAGACATGTGCCCCTACATGACTATAACTGCCATGAAAGCAGGAACCTTGTCTGCCTGGCTCATGACAGCATCTCCAGCCCCCAGCAAAGTGCTGGCGTACAGTAGACATTCAGCAAATTAATTGGTTGGATGAGTGAATGAATGAATGCTGCATGCAGGAATGAATGAATGGTGTATTGGAATCTGGTGTTTCCTGAGCTGAATCAGGAAGCATTCCTCTTTGGAAAACCCAGGCCCTGCTAAAGGGCCATGCCCCCTCAGCTTCCTGGGGGCAGCCTGCCTCCCTACTCTGCCCCAAGGTCATTATTAGCCAGCACATTGGGTCACCTCGTGGTTTCTCTACGGAGCCAGGCCCCGCAGTGGCACCTGCCAAGGGCATCGCCCACCACTCTTTTTCCACAAAGTGATGCTTTGCACAGTGTACTTCTCCTTGCCCTCCCCTTCTCCTGCTTCAGAGAAACTACTCGTTATGTGCATTAGACATGTTTGGATTGTCTGGAAATATCACAGAGTTGTTCAATTGTTGAAGCTGCCTCATTCGTTTATTTCTAATCCCATGGTGTGCTGGGCCACTTCTCTTACTTGTTTTCGAAGTTGTGTTAGTAATTTGGGGGTGAAGAGATGAGGATGAGATGACCACAGGACTAAAGTCCAGACAACCCAGACAGAGGTGAGGTCAAGAATTGGATTGTCCGAGGCCTGCCCAGCGAGACCGAGGGTTATTGAATTATCGAGCCCAACCAGACTCCAGGGCTGCACAGATCCCGGAGTTAGACATGGTGCCTGCCTTCTCCATGGTAACCAGGCTAAATGTGGACGCGTTTCCATGGAGAGCTATATCGCAGCTGCAGCCCTGCTTCTTCGAGGAAGCACCCGTGATGGGTTCTTTTGGCCTCTCCAGAGGTGGCCAGAAGTGCTGAGGACATCATGAGAGTGTCTCTTACCTTCGAAGATGCTTGTTTCCAAGTGTTCCATTTCCCTAGCCCTGGAATCATCAACATCCGCTCCTCCTCTTGACAGCTAGAAGTTAGGAGAGGTCATGGGTCAGACAGATGAGCTGATTGGGGAAGTGACGCTGGACCCAATGAGCATTCATTGCAAGTTATTGCATCTTCACTTTGCTCTACAGAGTGGATTTTCCTGTTCTTGAAAGGAAAGGGGATGTCATCGGTTGGAGGGAGACTGCGAGACAACCTTGCTGACCCTTGTGTAAATGCGCTGCTAGGAAAGTTCCTCTTATCAAGCCTCTTCTGAAAGAATTATTGCTACAGAGTTTTCGAAGTGCTTTTCATAATTGGGATGGCCCCTCCCATTTTTATAGAATATTCTAATGTGA
This sequence comes from Eonycteris spelaea, assembly GCA_003508835.1. Lineage (NCBI taxonomy): Eukaryota > Metazoa > Chordata > Mammalia > Chiroptera > Pteropodidae > Eonycteris > Eonycteris spelaea. The sequence continues at coordinate 357,617 of PUFA01000387.1, read as the reverse complement.
TGGGCTTTTTTCTTTTTTAATTAAAGGAAAGTAAGTCTCTGGCCTATTTGAATTTGAATAAGTCAAATCTCTGCATATCTGCATATCTTAACTGTCTGATATAGCAGTGTGGAATGAAACTGTTGAAGGCTAAGCATATAAGCTAAGTATTAGGTTTAAAAATACTCTATTTAACCTCATTTGGCTTTTTAGTCGTTACATCATCTGTGTTTATCGTGAAATCGTCTCCTAATTTAGGGCTCTGCACACACAGCTGATCACATGGGAGTGTTCGTACCTATTAGGAAATATCTATAACATGTATGTATAGCTAGAGAGGTGGATGTGCTCCTGGTTAACTACGATATGGAAACTTTAAAAAGATGTAGCGAGAGCTCCTAAGGCAATTATAAATAGTCTCCGAAGGAGGATTCATATTGTGTGTTCTGTATTGCAGATCGAGTGGCATCAGAGGTGAGTGATGGACAATCTGCAGTCACAGAACCTCTCCATGGACATGACCGACTCCTCTCCTGCTTTGGCCAATAACAGACTGGAGAACGGCATGGCCCAGCTGATCACCACCGAGGCCTGGAACATCAACTCCACAGACCTGGTAAAGAAGGCCCTGGTGACGGTGCCGGCTCCATCCATTTTGAACCCCCAGCTGAGTCCCAGAGTGGCATGGCTCTAAAGGTGGCAGCCACTGTGCTGCAGCCCTTGTGCCTCGGGGAGAGCCCGGTGGTGATGCCCATTCACATGCAGGTGGAGGGAAGCTCTGCACCTGAGCTCAACCCTAATGGCAATGCCACCTATGTTATGACCACGCAGGGCCCCATGCAGCTGCCCGTGGTGCTGGAGCAGCATGTCTTTCAGCACCTCAACTCCCCTCTGGTCCTGCCACAGGAGGCTCCATGCTCCTCCAATGCTATCCACAACAACCTCTTCCAGGCAGCCGAGGATCCTGAAGCCCAGCCCCAGCTCCTGGACTTGCGCATCCCGAGCCAGCCACAGGAGCCTACGTTGCCATTTGAAGCTGTGCTCCAGAATTTGTTTCCCTCGCAGGGTGCACTGGGGCCCCCACCCTGTCAACCTCCTCCTGGATATGCCCCTGTGCCCCCCAGCCCTTTAACCCTCCTTTGTCCCCCCTGGTCCCGCCAGCCACCCTCTTGGTGCCCTACCCTGTGATTGTCCCATTGCCTGTGCCCGTCCCCATTCCCATCCCCATCCCAGTGCCTCAGAGTTCTGAATCCAAGTTCAGCCCTGGTTTCTCCAAGCCGCCATCGTCCTTCGGCCTGCACACCTTTAAAGGCACTCAGACCCCTCTGGAGAAGGAGGAACTGAAGCCCTTCGACATCCTCCAGCCCAAGGAGTATTTCCAGCTCAGCCGCCACACGGTCATCAAGATGGGGAGTGAGAATGAGGCCCTGGATCTCTCCATGAAGTCAGTCCCCTGGCTCAAGGCTCGTGAAGTCAGTCCCCAAGTCTGCCAGGAGGATGCAGCCCTAGACCTGTCACTGGCAGCCCACCGGAAATCTGAGCCTGCCCCTCAGACTCTGTATAACAGCAGCAGGTCAGTGGACAGCCCGCGTCACACAGTGGTGGAGAAACTGCCCAGAGGCATGGAAATGCCCTTTGTCCCTGCCACGACCCGCGAGGCCTTGGCCATGGTGGATAGTCACATGGGTAGCAGCAACACCACCCAGCCACACAGCCAGGCCAGCCAGCCCAGCAGCATGGTCAAAGCTGAAAATAACATTGAGATGGTGAGCGACTCCCAGGCATCCAAGGTGATCATCTCAGTGGAAGACACCATGCCTACCATCTTCTGTGGCAAAATCAAAGGTCTCTCGGGTGTGTCCACGAAAAACTTCTCCTTCAAAAGAGAAGACTCTGTGTTTCAGGGCTATGACATCAACAGCCAAGGAGAAGAGTCCATGGGAAACACGGAATCCTTTAGGAAGCCCATCGTCAAAAGCCGGAGCATAAAGTTCAAGAAAGTGAACTCCCAGGAAATACACATGCTCCCGATCAAAAAACAACGGCTGGCCACCTTTTTCCAAGAAAGTGAATAATGGCTTTTTACAATTTTTATGATTATAATATGGGGAAAGGTGCATTGGTTTTATAAAAAGGCATTTAAAACAAATTATCTTTGTTAATTATTTTGGGGAGTAGTTAGGAAGCGGGAAGGCAAATTGGCTCTAGAGGCCTGTAAGCTAGTATCATTTTCTTTTTTAATTTTTGACTTTTCACAAATGAGTAAATAAGAGCAACCTATTTTTCAAGCAGATTGCACATTTTTTGCAGCTTTAATGGAATATTGGGTGAATCAGAGGGGTAAAAAAAGCTATTTTCATTGCCACAAAGTGCTTTGATGATGTAATACCTAATAAAGGGTAGGACGAATATTTCACAATAAATGTTTGTTTGCACTAATTGGTTGCAGCATTCTATCATTTAAAAATTTCACATTCCTTAACTGGCCTGGTTTGGACCAAACTTTTGCTGTTAAAGCACGACAAGGTGCTCTGCATTTAGAGACCTAAGCTCTTCAGGCATACTGGGCAAAACTGGACTCCATTGCCCTGTGCCCCCACAAAAGTAGGATTACGAATACTTATGACCTTGAGCAAGTCGCTTCCCCCTCTAGGCCTCCATTTCTCCATTTGTAAAAATGTGGCAAGGGGGTGGGGGTGGGGAGGTGAGTTTCAAGTACCCAAGGCCCTTCCAGTTCATAGGGACCCTGGCGTGTGCAGAGTTCTGTGTCTAAATGTTCTGTAGACAAAAAATGAACAAATGTCTCTGAAAGGAAGCTTTACCTGCTTCTTCCCCATGGCCCCCCAGAATTTAGCTAGAAAATACCTTCTTTTGAAGGGCAATAAGAGCATTGTTCTGAATGACTGAAAGTCTTCCAAGTCAGAAGTATTACTGAGGGCTGCTCAGACCGAGAGGAAAGTTCGTTGCCAGTGGATGTCTCTTAAATGTTCCTGGCCCTGGGTGTATATTGGGGTGTGGGATCGGTAGCAGGGTGGGGGGTGGGGAGAGGAGAGAAAGTCATTTCCTTTTGGTTTAGCCCAGTGGTTCTCATGTGGGGAGGTGATCATACCCCTCCCACCCAGGAAACATCTGGCAAAGCCTGAAGACACTTTTAGTAGTCATAGCTGGGAGAGAGGGTGATACTGGCATCAGCGGGTAGAGATCCGAGATGTTCCTAAATGTCCCACAGTGCACAGGACAGTACCCACCACAGAGAGTTATCGGCCCAAATGTCACTAGTGCCAAGGTGAGAACCCCTGGATAAGCCATTTCCTGATGGGCAGAAGGGATGCACCTAGCAGGAGAGGGAGCACCATGCATGCTGCTCTCCTCAGACGGCTTAAAGCCACCCACACAAGTGAGGGACAGTGAGTGTGCATTCCATACAGACTTGCTAGGTGGCACATCACACTGGTGTTTGAAACTGCACTGGCGAGAGGCTGACTGTGGCATACTTGCTTTTAAACTGAAAGCTCTTTCTTTTACTTCTTGCAATTAGTATGTATCCAGCTGTTACTGTGAACTCGAACAGGAGGAAAAGCAGTTTCGAGACTGCTCTTTTATTACCAGGCCCTCTGTGTATGAGATTACAGCCTTAGCTGGTCTTGTACCATACACCCAGAATGGCTTTTCTTTTTCCTGCTATTTTTCTGTGTTGTTAACATTTCTTTCTCAAAGTGTGACACGATGGCAAATAACCAAATAGCTGTTTCTCGTCGGGCTGACTAGTCCCGTTCTATAGCCCCAGCCGGACTCCATCCTTTCAGCTTCTACATGGTGCAGTCTTTTTCCATTTTTACTCTCATCGTGGGTTTCTTGAGCATGGCATGTGCATTCTAGTTTCAGCCAGCACAAGCGGCCTAGGGACTGGCATTTCCCATGTGCCTGAGGTCTTTTCTCACCATTTCTGCCATTGTTTCTGCTGCCTTTTCAGCGCATTAGGCAGTCTAAACCAGCCAGCAGAAACCCTGGCCTCACACTGTACTGCCACAGGTATAAAGGAAGGCTTTGGTAGCCTGTAATTACATTATAAAACCTCAAGCCACAGATTTTTCATTGTTGTATCTGGCAATGCCCTTTCTCTTCATATGTCAGCTCCATTTGGGTGAGAAATGTTGGCCAACCCTGGGTGTTGAGACTCCATGGGCTATCCCCAAGCCCTGGGATGTATTTCTGCAACGGGCCTCCCTGCGCACCCCGGCTGTGGCCATCCATGCGCCTTGCCATTCATCACAGCTGGCCTCTGCAGAGAGGCTGTTGTAGTGGGGACCAGCATTGGGGGATTTGCTCGTTGAGATCTGTTAAGGCTACACCCAGAGTGTTGTGTTGGGACCAGGCTTGTGCTACTGGGGCAGTGACATCCTCTGCCTGCCCCCCTTCCTAGCCTTTGATGGTACTGGAATCTGCTTGGCTACATGCAGGCCAGGGAATCAGGGGAAGGGCAAAGGGATTGCTGTGGCCAGAGTGAGCCTAGAACTCCCTGATGGTTTAATTCCATGCCCCCTCCCCATTCAGAAGTTTGTAGTCTTTCACACAAAGCCTGGAGCCATGGTACCTGGTCTGAGGCACGTGATTCCACACTGGCTCACAGAGTGAGCCACTCAGGCCCCATCATTTTTCCAACTGAGACAGGCTGCTGTGGTCACTCTTATCAGCCATGCAGGATTTCCATCAGGCTTTTTCTCATGACTTAATTTCCCAACTCTTTGGCCCCAACTTTTTTTTTTGTACAAAGAACAGCCTTTTAGACTCTTAGGAAATAGGATTAGTCCCCAGGAATGTTGATATTTGCTCAGACTTGTCAAGATGGCTTCAGCTGGCTTCAGTTCAGAAATGATAAAAAAATTGGAACAAGTTACAGAGATCCATATTTGGGGAAACTGATCTTCCTGGTAAAGTAAAAACTAGTTGGTCTAAAAGAAACAGAGACTCATGGTTACGGACTATAGACTAGTGGTTACCAAAGGGAAGGGGAGAGGGGGAGGGGGAGGTAGACGGGGTAAAGAGGATCAAATATGTGGTGACAGAAATCTAAGTATGGGAGGTGAACATACAGGGTGAATATATATATATGTATACATTATATATATATATGTTGTACACACACACACACACACACACACACACAGCCTTACTGTTAAAGTGCACAGCTGAAACATTGATTTTATTAACCAATGCTACCACTAAAAACTAACTAACTAACTAAATTAATTAAAAATAACTAGTTGGTCTAGAGGAAAAAATAAAGATTTAAAGAAAATACAGTTAATGCCCTAACCAAGGAAGTCCTTGGAGGTGAGTAGAAAATTGTCAAGTGATGTCTTCAAAGGCGATAACTCCAAGTGGAAGGAAGGGAGAGAAGAAAGAAAGAAGGAAAGGGGGAGAGAGAAAGGTAGCCGGTTCTGAGAGACCATGTCGATATAGTCATTATCTTCATAAGTAGCATAATTAATAAAACAGAGCAGGAAAGGATTTAGATTCTATTTTACAAGTAAGGAAATTGAGGCTCAGAAGAGTTTTCTGCTTTCAGTTTTTTAAGTATCAACAACTCAAAAAAACGTACTTTGTGATGATTCTTAAATATTGGGTTTGAAGCTCAATGAACCCACAGGAATTTGGATCTTTTGGGGGCAAAAACCAGTATAAATTGGTGAAGAGTCTGAATTACAGATTTTTTTTCAATTATTTTCAAGACCATTCCGGAACGCCCAGAGCACTTGGCACAATGGCAAAGGGGAGATTTTGAACTAAAGGATGGGGATGCCAAGCCTTTAAAAAGCCACACTCAAGAGCTGCTAAGCTGAAAACTAACAGCAGGGGAAAAAGCATTAGAGGTCATTCTGGCCAACTTTACTCATTAAATAAAGAAGGCAATTTTCCAGAACAGCTCACTGCCACCAGGTCAAATAACTGACCTCCCACATCAGCGAAACCAAATAGGGTGTATCTGAGGTCCTTAGGGTGTCATTTTAATAAATTGGTATTTTATTTTAATTAACGTATCGGTTACTTTTATAGGAACTAGTACATATGAGCACTTGAAAGAACTAGTTCCAAAATATTGCAAATAACCCATCTGCAACTGTTATTAAATTAAGATTTCTAAGCAAAGTGAGATTTAAGCTATGTCCTGCAGAAATTATGAACAAGTTCAAGTTAAAGGAAATGAACTGTTGAGGTTTCTTCTATTAATACAATGTGTAGGTTGTTTTCCATCCTAGTATATTCTATATGTACCTTCAAATAAAAATATAGGCTCATTTTGCTGATAAAGGTGATAAAGGTCACCTGGATACTGTCCTCTCTCTGCTAAATAATTTTTAAATCTTAAGATTTGATAACCCAGTCTATTAGTAAGAATGTAATGAACCTTTTACATCAATAGCACCATGCTGTCATTCCCAAATGGCATTGGGAAATTCAGTTTTCGTTATAATCCCTTTAAATAAGGAACTTGAAGAACTTTTTGTCAATGACATAAATTTTCATTAGCATACATTTCAAGCCTTATTAAGAAACACCACAAGAAACAGATCAAATCTTTTGAGAGCGGGGACTGAATCTTATTTCTTTTTCTCAAGATTTCCCCCACCTCGGTACTGCTGACATTTGGGACTGGATGAGACTCTGTTGTAGGATACTGTCCTGTGCACTGTAGGATATTTAACAGCATTTTTGGTCTCTACCCATGAGATGCCAGTAGCACCCTCCCCCTGCCCTAATTGCAAACAAAAAAACTTCTCCAGGCATTGCCGAAAGTCCCCAAGGGGGCAAAGTCACCCTTGGTTAAGAACCACTGCTTTGTTTCTAGGGTCTGTATTACACCTGACTGACAACAGGAGCTCAAAAAATCTTTGAAGAATGAATTTAATCAAGAAACAATCAGGAAGAGAGATTCGTAGCTGTGGTCTCTGTTCCCCCCCCCCCCACATATTTTCTGGTTTACTACCGTGAGGCTGATAGGACTAGGAAACTATTATTTGGAACCCCCATTTATCCATCCAAAGGGCTGTCACTCATCCAGCATGTGACAGGGCTCTCTAGAAGCTTCTCCCTAGTAAATGGTGCTCATCAGGAGTATACCTCATGGAAAGGGTAGGCACTCAGCTCGTTCTGAAGGGATGCCTTATCATTGTACCATCATCACGAAACAGGAAGAACCCATTATTCAAAACCCACCTTGTGATGACCATTCGTCAGTCTTATTTCCAAGGGCAGCATAACCCAAGCATTTGCAGACATAGCCAGGAAGTTGGGTGTGTTTTTCCCCCTCATGTTTTTTACCTAAATCCTCTTGCTGTAATCGAGCCCAGTTTTTTGTTTATTCTTAATGGAAACTTAGGTCAAATCTCCTTTTCATAGTTCCCCGTTTTAAACACCAGATCTTTCCGCAGCTTCCTTCCCTTGGACTTAGAGACCCATCTCCTCTTGTACTCTCTGAGCTCCTACTTTATATTCATTCGTCATCTTGGTTGCTCTTTACCCAATTTCTCCATCTACTTTATAGAGTCAAGAACTCCAGGTAGAAGATGAAAATGTTCTAAAATTGATTGTGGTGATGGTTGTACAAGTCTGTGAATATACGTAAAAAACATTGAATTGTACACTTTACATGGGTGAACTGTATGGCATGTGAATTATATCTCAATAAAGCTGTTACCTTTTTAAAAAATAATAAAAGAACCCCATATAAAAATTGGGAATTGACTGTGGGCTCCAGGAAAGCCTCATAGAAGTGAATAGTTACTTCCCATCTTTGATCAGTTATATCTCTAGTAGTATATCCCCACCTCCCACTGCCGCCCCATCATCTTTGATTAATTATATGCCAATTAGTACATCCTCACTTCCCTTTGGACACCACCGACCTGACTTTCCCACATTTCTCTTTATGGTCCAAACTTTGCTTAGAACATCATCTCCTGTCTCATTGCCTTCAGCCTGGTCTTCACAATTTTTCCACCAGGGTTTAAACCATATTTGGCCTCTTTGTTCGAACAAAATCACATGAAGAAGACCAGTATATAAAAATATCACAGAACAGCAGCTGCCCTGGTCCGGAGTCTCACCTGACACCCTCCTCATCCTGAAGGGCCTGCAGCCTGGGTGAAAAAAGCTATGCACAGTGCATATTTTGCCATCTCCCTCAGCACCATCTCCATCTGGTCACTGGATACCACCAGGGCAGTGTGCTTTCTACTGTTTAGTCTTACATCCTATCTAGGCATAGCGGGGACATTGAAGGCACATAGGATCTAATGACCTCTAAGCTCAGAATTAGATGACCAGATTCCCAACCATCATTTTCTCTTCTGGAACAGGGATGGCTCCCAGGGCTGAGAAACAGTCTAGGATCCAATCACTCTCCTTACAAAACAAAAGACTTAGCCTCTGATTACAGGATATCAGAAGGTATCAGTCCCCAAGGTGGCCAAAATGGCATTGGAGACAACTAAAATGTCATGGAGAATTCAGTCTTCCTGGAGGCAAGGCCAGCACACAGAGTTAACAGGTTTTTTTGTTAACAAATTATGTTTCTTTAATGTGGCTTTTTGATTTCAAGTACCCTACTAATGGAAACGAGCTAACAAGGTCTTGTCTGGCAGAAGTCCTTGGCGGAATGGACTTATTTGTAAAGAGGGTAATAACTGTGTGTAAGTGAATAGGGTGTTCCTATGGTACTTGAGGGTGGAGTGGATGAGAACAGTGTGTTTTCTTTGTGCAACAAGGCAGGCAGTAGGAGAGCCAGGCTAATTAAGCTCTGAGACCTTTTATTGCAACTGTTTTCAATGGGAATCTTTTCAAAATGCATCAAGCATCTCAGCAGAGGAAACTTTCCCTGACTCTGTCATTGCTACGGGCATTGGTGACTGGCCTGGGCAGGAATGACATGATGTCTCTAGGTCATCAGGGAAGGGGGATTGTTTGTCTCTATCTGGTGTTGGCTCTCCTGTTCCTAGTGCCCATTCCATACTGATGCCTCTCTTTCTTTAAATTTTTTTTTTAAAATCTCTTCCAATCATGTCCCTTCTCAGCTTCCATGACAGCAGGGTATGCCTGGACAGCCATCACTAGCCAGCTGGCTCTCATTTAACCTGACCCAGACCATGAAATGGTCCCTACTCCCCTGGCAAGTGCTTTCTCATTGCCCTGTGAGGCTCAGCTCCAGTGCCAGCTCTGGGAAGATCCTCCGCAGCAATTTTCCTCCACATGCTTCTCTGAGACCCGCTGAGGAGGAATGACACTGCAAAGGCCTCGCTCATCTTTCTGAATGACTCTCTGGCCCTTACACTGTAAGCTCCCCGACAAGCCCCTGTAGAAATAATTGCCGAGTCCTCAGGTTTTGGCCTACAGTGCAGAGTAGCTGCGAAAGCCTCAACAATTGCTTATTGAGTTGAAGCACAGAGTACCTTCTTTCATGTGTTATCACTTCTTAGCCATACTGACTCCTGCCCTGGTCTCAGCCACTCCCAGGCACATCCAGCTTGGGCCTGTTCTGGATGCTGGTCAAGGGTGATTTGTGCAAGCACCAGATAGACAGAGCACTGTGTTTTAGACATTTCACTTATAGCCCGCCTGTCTTATTTATTTACTCCTTAGACTCTTTCCTTGTTGCCATAATGAAGGTTAAAATCCAGCAGAGCCCATTTGAGCTATTGTGAATTTACAAGTGAATGAAGTTTTAATCAATGTTTTACTGAAGCTCCTTTCTTTCTCTCTCCTCTCTTTCTTTCCTTTTTTAACTCTCGGAAGTGCTGCTTCTGTTTAATTTTACAAGTGACAGTAATTATGCAGGGAGCCATGATTGCCTCTCAGGCCTCATCTTCCTGACCCCTCGGAGATGCAGGATGCTTTCGCCTCTCTCTCCCTTTAGCTTTCCTAGCACGTCTCTCTCCATATTCTCCTGTCTCAGCATCTCTTCCTTTTGCCCTCTTCAGATAATGATACTGATGCCCCACCTCTTTCTCTCTCTTTAGCCATAGCAGACCACGTCTCAGGCATACAGTTCTTTTCATTCCATGTGCTTTCCTACAGTGACCTCATCTGCTGTTCTAGTTCCTTCCAAGATCTTTATTGTGTTTATCCTCTCTGTCTCCAGCCCAGACTCCTTGCCCCTCCCTGCCCCCTACTCTCTTTTCAGACTCTAATACCCAGGGCCCAATCTGCCATTTTTGTAGGGTGGTCCTATAGGTACTTTAGACTCATCATCCCTAAATCTGAGCTCAGCATCTCCCTTCCTCACCCCTGCCCCAGATCCAGCCATCTGGCACATTCTCTGCTCTATCCTCTTCCCAGTTGCCCAAGTGAGAAACGTGGAGCTAGCTGTTCTCCATGACTTCCCCCTTGTTGTCCCCTCCCACCTCCCCTGTCTTGCTGACTTAGCCTCTTTCCTCAAATCCATCATTCCTTTTCTCCACACTTACTGTTCTTGACCCAACCCATATTATCTGCCTAGACTTTTAAAACAGCCTTTGAACTGGGTGGTCACCATGCCTACTTTTAACTGTCCCCCACCCCAATCTCTCTTTTATACTTCTATTAGAATAGTTTTGGTAAAAGCCAAGTCTTACCATGTCATTCTGCTGCATAAAGCTTTTGGTGTTGGATATATCCCCGTACACTTCAGAGGCCTCTCATGTCAAGTCTTCTGAGTTCAGGCCCCAGAAAACCTCTGTGGATGCAGCTCCTCACTTCACCCCCTTGTTAGCTCTAGGAATACAGAAGATTAACAGTTCCCAGCAAAAGCCTCTTTGCTTCTGCCCTTGAATTCTCTGACATTCCTCCCTACCTTCTTACTCTGGGTTATCTTTTAAGATTCAGCACAAAACAACACCTCCTCCAGAAAGCTCTCCATGACTGCTCCAGCATAAGCTAAGAGCCATTTCCTGCCCTCTCATAGCAACACGTGCATAGTTATATCATCTCGTTTACCTCATTCAATTGAAAGTATACCACTGTCTACCCTACTATACCATAAATTCCTCTAGGGCCAAAGTCAAGGCCATTGTATCTCACATGCCTAGCAAAGCACTTGGCATTTAGGGGACCCTCAATAAATGTCTGTGGACTGAACTGACCTCACAGGGAAAGTACAGTTATGCCCCTTTTAGTCAGACCAGTACGGCACATGGAAATTCAGACATACAAGACAGAAATGTCTGGAATTCATACTTCACTTTGCAAAGAAAGATGTACTGATTGGTTCTTTTAATTTGTATGCTTCAAAATGATAGATGCTTCAAAAGTGGTTTCTACACATATAAATATATTTAGAACATAAAGCAAACAATAGTCAAAATCTCATTGGTGGTATACAAAGAAAATGTTTTTTTGCATGTACTTTCTCAGAGTTTGTGGATTTATTTATAACTTACATGCATGGACTATAAATACATAGATTATAAAATATGTGCAAGAATCAAAATTTAGAAAAAATGAAACAAATATAAAGAGGTTCAATTTTTTCTTTCTGTGCCCCAATTCATCATCTGTGTACTCCCCACTAAGTTATAATAAAACAAGAGTATTCTAACTCAACTCTTGGAATGAACCTTTAAATCCTCCTATAGAGCCAGGCATCCCTCTGTCTTGAAATGTGGAAAATAGCCAAGCACAAGATGTTTCTGTGTCATAACTAGGAACAGTTTGTGTCACTGCACCTAAGTGAGAGGTTGGCTACAGACCCTGGGTAGAAGTTAGGAGCGCTCCTTTCTAGCTATGTGATTTTGGGGAAGTCACCTAATCTCTCTGTCTCCATTTCCTCATATGTAAAATGCGAGTAATAAAATATTTACAAGTACATGAGTTAACACATTTGGGGCACCAAGGACAGAGTACTCAGTAAACTAGTTTGTTTACGATAGTAATAAAGGAGTGTGGCTAACGAAGGTCACAGAAATTCTTGATTTTCAAAGCTTTTAATCACAGCTGGCATATTTTCAGATCTCACTTTTTCCACTAAGGTGGGTTTCTAGCCAAGCACTTTTATGCCTTCCTCCAGACTACTGACTCATAGTTGAAGCGACATATATGTCATCTCATTCTCCTTCCTTTTGGCTTGAGAGAGGGGGTTCATCACTTGGACACCAGCAAGAAAATAGACTAGTAAAAAAGAGAAAATGAGACATGGACTGGGAGGAAAAAAACCTGACAGGCAAGATTGGCCATGTACTCAAAGTGTTGCGTGTTCTTGAACTTCACTTTGCTTTGGATTCTCCATCTGTAAAACCCATGACTCAGCTGCCTTTCCAGTGGGGATTGATGACATAATGCAGATGTCTAGGGCGCACATGAGCCACCATTCCCTGCTTCCTTTCCTGTGGCAGATAGGCCCCCAGGGTGGGCATAGGGTCCCCCAGGGACAGGCCCTGTTCAGAGGCTGCTGCCGAGCCCCAGGGCCCATTGAAGGCCATTCCCAAGGGCAGCTCTGTAGTGACCCTGTGGGACTGTTATAGCTCTAGATGCCTGCAACCTGGTGAGCAGGGTGATGGGGCTTCCTCAGAGGTAAACATACAGAGCTTTACTCCCTTTTATCAAACCCTTCTTATAAACATCTGATGTGTGAGAGTAGATCAATCTTTATTTGAATTAGAAATATAAATTCCCTTTACAAAAGATAACAGCAGTTTCTGCTTTCAGTGACAGAGATTTCTTAAGTGCCCTTTAAACATGATCTAGCATGTGGGCAACCTCTCGGGAACACAGCTACTAGATAAATTGGGGTCAACTGTATTTGAAATAAGTACAGAAAAGTGTTTGTGAAAGTGAGCATAGAAAAGGAATCCCTCGCTCATCCTGCATAAGAGCGGCTGACCTGTCTGCCATGGGAAGAGAAGAGCCTTTGCATTAAAGGAATTTTCAAATAATCAGAATAACCATTGCTTCTCTGCCAGGCCGCTGGGGAGAAACCACCCTGTACTCACTCCTTCTTGGCTGGGGCACAGCACCCTCTGCTGGAAGCCATGGCGACAACCACAGCGCACTCCCCACACATGGTGGTCATGACACAGGCACCTGGCTAGTGACCTAGGTCTCTGGAGGAAGCTAGTCTGCAAGCATCTCAGAACATCCTTGGGAAAGATCCAGATTGAAAATCACCGAGGGCCCAAGTTTTCAGAAAGGAGCCTCCTCATCCATTACTGATCGAGCAACGCCAGTGAGAGGTTCATGGGCCCAGGTCTTTCCAGCATCCCTTACAGACTAAGATACAAGCTGGGGTATGTGGCTTACTGTAGTGTATGGAGCTGAACGTTTGTGGAAATGAGAAAAATATGGCAGGGAAAGGTTGGTGGGGTTCTCAGAGCGAGAAGGATGGAAGGCACGGTCCCTAAAGGAGCTAGAAGAGGAAGGGCAGTCAGGCTGGGGAGCACAGGGCCCAGACTAGAGCCACTGCCCCCGAGGAAGGGCAGTCAGGGGGCCTAGCTACATGACAACTGGCATCGGTCACTCTTCTAAATGCCTGCTCCCCTCCTTGGCTGCACCCAGAATCACCAGGGGACCTGTAAGGACTCCTGGTGCCCAGGTCTGGGCCCCACAGACTCCCTGTCACTTGTCAGGAGGCTGGGCGCCGGGCATGCAAAGTTCCAGGGGATTCTCACAGCGTCAGGCTGAGGTGCACCCCTCTGTGTGTCACACGGGTCGGTCACATGCAAAAAGCCTGTGACTGACCGATGACCTGTGACCCGTGACCAATGTGAGCATTTCATTCTCACATCGCCCGGCAGGTTCATGTTACTGACCTGGTTCATGTGTAGTGGATGCCAGAGGGCCTGGCCCACGGCGCCAGCACGAAGAGGGCGTGAAGTGACTTTAATGCAGCCTACGGCGCCGCCGCTCACTGCCCACAAGACACAGGATGGACACCACCCCCTCACAGAGCAGCACTGACCCCTGGGTGGAGAGCCCACACTGATGCTTTCTATTTGATGCCAAGTAGTGACACCCACGACTCGGGCCAGATTTCATAAGGCACCGCTAACAGCCGCCAATCCCGGAGTGAAATGCCTGGGCTGCAGAGCCCAGGTGTGAAACCCCACACTTGACTGAGACCTGTTCTTGCTGCCCACCCCGCGCCCCCCAGGGGCTACAATGGGCTTATTGGCCTTAAGAACACTTCTTAGGGGAGGGGCACGAACTCAGGAGCAAGTGTGAGGAACGTGTTTTCTTCGTAAAGGCGGAAAAGTCCCGGGAGAAGCTGCGTCCTAGGGGTGATGAGACTGGATCCCATCGTCTGGATCTAAAACACACTAAGATGGTGCATGTGTGTGTGTCTGTGTGTGCCTCTGCGAGTGTGTGTGTGCAAGTGTGCGTGTCTTGTGTGCCTCTGCGAGTGTGTGCATGTGTGCGTGCTGTGTGCCTCTGCGAGTGTGTGCATGCGTGTGTGTCTGTGTGCCTCTGCGAGTGTGTGTATGTGTGCATGTCTGTGTGTGCCTCTGCGAGTATGTCTATGTGTGCATGTGTGCGTGTCTGTGTGTGCCTCTGCGAGTATGTCTATGTGTGCATGTGTGCGTGTCTGTGTGTGCATCTGCGAGTGTGTGCATGTGTGCATGTGTGCGTGTCTGTGTGCCTCTGCGAGTGTGTCTATGTGTGCATGTGTGCGTGTCTGTGTGCCTCTGCGAGTGTGTGTGTGCATGTGTGTGCATTTGTGTGTGTGAGAGTATGTGAGAGACAGACTGAGGAGAAGATGGGGCTGTGACGGCTAACAGGAGAGAAACTGGGAAGGAGCCAGGTAAATAAAAGCAAACACCTCCCCGTCATTGTGTGACCTACATACAGTAGGTGGCCTCGGCAAGGTATGTTTGACCTTCTGACCTTCTGAAGAAACTAGTCTGTGTCCTGGGCCAAGTCTGGGCCTGAGACCCTGCTGGAGACAGAGGGAGCCTGGGACGACGGAGGGTGGTCCAGCTCCAGGAGCAGGTGGCGACAAGCTTGGCCACCAGGCTGACACCTCATCCCGCCCCATCAGACAAGAATAGCCACCAGGCACAGAACTCTGGACCTCTCCTCACTTCCTTCTATGTGGTGGAGATGCTAGTCCCACCTTGTGTCACCACCTTGTTTCCTGGCCGAGGTCCGTGGCCCCTGGGTGCCTGGGTTGGTGGGTTGGGTGGGGGACCCGCCCTCACCCCAGCACTGTTCACACCTGAGGGAGAGGCCGCAGCACACACGGCCCTCCCTGCCAGACCCAGACTCCTGAGCGCGGGGCCACAGGGAATCTGCAGCCTGGAGTCCGGCTCGAAGGTGGTTAAGGCTTCTGCTCGCCTCCTCGTGTTCTTAACCCGAGATTTTAATTCTGAGAAAGCAAACGGAAGAGACTGTCATTTAAAAGCTCTGCCTGAAATTTCATCAAAGCCCCCTGCAAAACACTGGCTTCCAGAGTTCACACAATCTTTAAAGTAGCTGCTTCTACCATTTGAAAGAGAAAGGTAACTGCGCTTGTTTGCTGCTGTAATTCCCAACAACTCGGCCATCCTCAGAGTGACACCTACTCTTCTGAGAACAGCCCAGGAAAAGGTAGAATGAGATCACTGGAGTCGCCCCCCCCCCAAGGGAAATACCAAGATGGGATTACATGGAGGGTACTGTGCAGAGTGGGTGACGGGTGCGGTTTGCTAACTCTCCTCCCCACCCCACAGTGGCTGCCAGAATAATCTGTCTAGAATGCAGGTCTGGCTGGGTGACCCCCTCTCATTTATAACCCTTTCATTGCTTCCCACAGCCTTTGGGGGCCCGTCTGAAGCTGACCCAACAACCTTCCTGTTCCAGGCCTTGTTCAGCTCTCCAAGTTCACAACACCCATCCTGGGTTTCAATCTCTCTCAACACTTTGTGGTTTCCCAAATGCCTCAAGATTACATAGCCTGGCAGTGACCCGGAATGCAGGGAATCTGTTGTCCTTTAAGTATAGTCCCAAGTGCTCCAGTGGTCAACTGAGCATGGAGTAGTACAAGGATGAAGGATTTGAACCTGAACCGAGGTGGACGTGAGGGAACGCTCAGAGGCAGAGCCAAAATTCCTCTTAGCTCTACCACACAGATAAATAAAGGTCCACTCAAGATCCAAGTTTCTGGGCCAAAGAGCTGAGATCTTATGCTGGCAGTATGTAGGTAAAATCAGGCCTGCAAACGCATTTTGTTTGGCCTGTGTTTTCATATAATCAGACCTACATTTTAACATTGGGGGATTTTACATTAAAACATGTATTTCCACTTACTTCTGAAAAGTTGGAACATCTGTCACATAAGGCTCCAAACTTTGCAAAGCAACAACTAACTGTAAGGATTACAACTGTCTTTTGGAGTGACAGGTGGGCTGCAGCCAGATGCAGCCTTCCCTATGCACCTGTGCACACCTGTGTACCACAGCCGGCCAGCTTCTCACAGTCAGGCTGCCAACCAGGCCCAGCCCCAAAGCATGTCTGCCATCATTTTAGTCTGAGAAAAAGGTTTAAAGCCTTATGCTAGAAACAATGCTATGTGTTCACCAAAACTTCCATTTTCTTTCTCTTGGGAAAACCTCTCTACTCAACTCTTTTGCACTTAAGTGGGGACACATGACTAGTTCTACCAGTGGGCTTTGAGTAGAAGTGCCACATGTCACTTCTGGGCTGAGGCAACAAGAAGAGTCTTAGAGGCCATATGTTACATGGGCAGGGCCACACAAAAGAAGCAGCAGCTATGGAGAATCAGACTTCGTGAGAGAAAGGCAAAGTCACTGAGGTTTCAGGATTTGTTATGAAGCATAGCAAAGTTCATCCTGAGACCAGTACAAACACAGTGACCAAAAACATGTCTTAATCAGGCAGTTTATTTATCATTATGTAATAATAAAGTTTAAAATTGTTTTTATAATGGCCGTGAGCATATCCATCTAGCAGGTAATTCAAACATTTGACAATGTCTAGAGTGGAACTCAGTGCTGATTGCCACCATTCCCCCACTGGCCAGTGCCTCTCCATAGTCTTCTGATGGAGAGAGGCTCATATGTCACTAACCCAGGCATTTCAGGAAGGGATTCTATCAGGGCACTCTTTTCCCACCAGAGTCCTTTCTTATGTATCTACACTTTTTCTAACAGAAATGTTGCTATTGATTTTGCCAGCATCCATGCTAACTTCTGGAATACATTGATACATGCATTAATAAAGCAAGATGCAACATTAGAAACCAGTAATACCCCACTCACTGACTATTTCTAAATGGTGACAGCATATATAATCATATGCTGATTATATATTATAGATAAATTTTTCCATATAGAAATGAGATATATACTCATATATAGGAAAAGCAAGGAATGACAAAATATTTGTAAAAGATTAAAAGGGAAAATGAAGAAGAAGAAATAAATCTCCGTGGACAGACAGAACTTCCTTATAAAGATGACGCAGGAACTCCCATTTTTCCTGGGAGCTGACCCCATTCAGTCACACACAAACATGGACAGACAAGTGAAAACAAGACCCAAGAACTCCGTCAGAGAGAAGATCTAAAAATCACCGCCAGAGCAGGTTGGACATATCAAATATTTCATGTACCAAGAAGAAACTTTGCATATTTTCCTTTTCAAGGAAGAGCCTTCACTCCTTCAAAATCTCACTGGGACTTTGGGCAAAGATTTTCACAGTTCAGATTTGAGAGATCAAGACTTTAAATAGAAACCAGCTAACAAGCATTTCCAATGGCAACAGACAGCTTTTCACCAGATTTTGTGATTGTTATCAGTGGAGGGGGGAACCAGGGTGAGAATGGCTTGGCAGTGAGGCTAGGAAAACAGAATAATAATCAAGCAAAACTTATTGCCTTTAATTAAAACCATGGCAGAAAAGGTAGAAACCATAGTTTTAGTTATAAATTGCTGTATAACAACAAACATTTGATATCTTACATTTTAAGTGGGTTGGGAACGTAGGGGTGACTTAGCTGGTTGCCTCTATCTCAGGGTCTCTCATGAGTTTGCAGTCAAGCTGTCAAGTGGGGCTGTGATTTCAGCTAAAGGTTCAATGGGTGGTGGGGTGGAAATTCACTTTCTAGCTCATTCATAAAGTTGTTGGCAGACCTTAGACCTCACATGTGAGACCCTTTGAGGGCTGCCTTATGATGTGGCAGCTGGCTTCCTGAAAGGGTACCTAAGACAAAAGCTATGGTCTTTTCAATCTAATCTCAGAATTGACCTCTAATCACTGATCTTGTATTCTGTTCCTTAGAATGGAGTTAGAAGTCTGGCTCATATTCAATGTGGTGGTGGCAGAGGCGAGGGTGATTGCACAAGGGTGTGCTTACCAGGGAATAGGAATCATGGGGACATCTTTACTAGTGAGGAGAAAAGAGCTGCTTTAAATATTTCTAATGGGATTTATGAGTTTAATGAGGTGAGAGGAAGGCCTGAGCTTAGAAAATGGAAACAGTATAAAGATGACTTGGCTAGTATGAAGTGTGTGGGACAGGACATAGCAAGAAATGAGATTAGCCAGGTAGGGGAGGATCATATTAGAGTTCTGAGGGCCACAATTTTGAATATGTATTCAGTCAACATAAAAATATATTTTAGATATATGGTACATAAGATCCTGGAGAAGACAGGAATTCTTGACCATGAGCACAGGTAACTACTGTCTATAAAATGATGCAGCAAGAGGTGACGTCAAAAGGGATGGGGAGAATCAGCTGTATGCTGGAAAAGGAAGCAACAGAACCTGATAACTGACCGTGTGTGTTGGTGTGTGTGTGTGTGTGTGTGTGTGTGTGTGTGTGTGTGTTGAGAGAGAGACAGAAGAGACAGAGAGACAGAGAGAAAGAGACAAAGATTGATTAGATCACTAAGCTGCATGTTCAGATGTCCAAGGGGACTCCAGTAAATATCACCCCTCTTTCCCCTGTTTCCAGGTTCTGAAAAGTTAAGAAATCAAAGAGTAAAGATGTAGACTAAAGTAGTATCTTTCTCCTACTAAAGCTAAGTTGGAGGACAGAGCTTAGTGTGGGAGGCCAAGTAGCCTGCAGGTGGTTTCCAGCATTAGCTGGACTCATCCACTCAGAAACCTCACTCCATCAGCAGTCTTTCTCCCAAGAGGAAAAAGACTATTATTCCCCAAGTCATTGATCAGAACCCCCACTTCTCACGGATAAGTACCCTTTTAGGTATGATGGTGCTTACTGCACCCCTTTGTGTACAGTGCATCTTCAGCCACCCAAAGACTCCAATTGCTTTCCCCACTCTGAAACTACCACTCAGTCTCTCCTTCTTCTACTAGCTTCTATCTCCTCCATACTCCTGTAATGGCTAGCCAGTGAATTTGGAATTTCCAATGGTATTGAGTGGTATGAAGAAAATGAAACTGGGTGATGTGGAAAGGAGCAAGTACCAAGATTAGACAGTCATAGAAGACTTCTCTGAGAGGTGAAAACCGAGCTGAGATATTAATGATACAAAGAAGCCACTCCCAAGTTCTGGGGCCAGGGAATTCCAAGAAAAATAATAAGAAGTGAAAGGCCTTCAAGGATGGAAAAACCTAATTTACTGAAAAATCAGAAAGATGGCTGGTACAGCTTGATAACAGTGAATGAGAAAGAGATGGACAGGGACCATTCATGTGTGCATATGGATCATAGGAAGACAAAAAGATACGGGCAGTGAATAAATCATGGTGGGAATAAATCATAGTAAAGCAGAAAGAGATGTGCAGGGACCATATTTTGTGTGGGTACAATCATAGTAAGAAAGAAAAAAGGTGGAGGGGCCTGATCACGTATGTGTATATTTCATGGATCACAGGAAGTATCAGCCCTAGAGATAAGACAGAAAGATGGTAAACATATGCAGTTTTTATATATCAATTATACCTCAATAAGGCTAATTAAAAAAAAAAGAAAACAATAGGCAGAGATCATATGTAGGTGTGGGTCAGAGGAAGAAAGGACTAGGACATGTTTATGTATGTGTATCACAGGAAGACATAGTGATGGGCTAGGGCAAGATCATGTATGAGTTAGAATAATAGCAACAGAGAAGAGACAGGCGGGAGGAGTTTATTTAGGGGTACAGATCATAGAAAGACAGAAATAGATGTGTAGGACCAGTCCATGTGTGGATATGGATCATAGTATGAGCGAGAGAGATGTTCAGGATCAGATCATGTGGGTATGCAGCAAGCACAGTAAGAGAGAAGGAGACAGGTATGTGTGACCTAATATGTGTGTGAAACAGAAAGAGATGAATGGGGCAGGTTTATGTGTAGATTTGGATTTATAACAAGGCAGAAAGAGATTTGCAGTGCTACATTATGTATCGATACCGGCCATAGGAGGACAGCAAGAGATGGGCAGGCATCAAATTATGTGTGGAAATGGATTATAGTAAGACAGGAAGAGATGGTCAGAGACCAGATCATGTGGGAACAAATCACAGGTAAACAGAAAGAGATGGGCAGAGCCAGGTCAGGTGTGGATAAGAGTTTATTCTAAACTGGGAGATGTACTGGAAATGGCCATACTTTCAAGAAGGACTTTTGCTTTTTTTAAAAAAAATCTATTCAACCAAAATCTAAGTAACTATTATGTAGGAGATACAGTGCTAAACCCTGAGAACACAAAAATAAATAAAAGTATCAGCCCTGGAGGTGCTCATAGGGAAGAAAGTTAGCCTTGCTGAAGTGGATCAGGGCTGTGTGCACCGTGGACAATGAGAAGCTGAGTACCATGCTGGCAGTTACTCTGTCAGGTGCCTGGATGTGTGGGTAGGTGACGGTGCTGTTAACAATGCAAGGACTGGAGAGGGGTAGATTGGCAAAGAGAAGATGGGAAAAGATTTAGGTGTGACGAGTATGAGATGCCTGTGCGCTAGGAGCTTGGGACATCAGTAGACAGTTGGATATACAGGCTAGAACTGAAATAGAAAATTCAGGAAGAAGCTGTAGCTAGAAAGGTAGGGGTGGTTATTGTTTCTGTTGTTAGTGTCTCAGGAGTATCTCATTAACTTCTAATTTTATATTCCAGACTGTACCCTCTAACTTTGGTGAATTCAGAGTGTTCCTTGTAGCTTAGTATATATTCGATTTTGTGAAAGTTCCATGGATTCCTGAAAACAATGTATTATTCTCTTTTTGAATCTGATGTCTAGCAATAATGCCTTTTTAATTCTATCAATATCTGCCCTTTAAGTATACTTACTTACGTCAAAGTCTGAAAGATATAATAAAGTCTTTTTTTTTTCTATTGCAATTGTATTAAATTATCTATATGGTCTATCTAGTTTTGCTTGCTACTTTTGATTCTCTGTAATCAATCATATGCAAGTTCATGATCTCTCTTTCCTGTACTTACACTTCTTACCAAGTGTAAGGGCTTCTGATGCATTGACTGCTTTTTGTCTGCAATTCTACCTTGCAGGGATCAGTATTATCACTGTGACCTACTTTTTGTTTGTTTGCTGATCAATTTCTTTCCAGGACTTCATTTTTAATATTTGAAGATAGGTAAAAGTCTACAATTGTTTTTAAAATCTGTCTTTGAATATTTTTAACATGGGCATTAAATCTACATATACATAGCATCATTAAGTTGGACTTCTGGCATATGGTATGCTTTTTCCTTATGTTTTTGCTGTTTCTGCCTTTCACTAAATGGCAATGTGCTATTTCCTTTTATTGTGCACAGTGATTTGAACATGATTAAATAATTATTAGAAAAGCAATATAATGCAAAAAATTGGAAATTAAAGATAAGCAAAAGAAATGAAACATATCCAGAATCCCACACATCTGGGGACACCCATTTTAAACATGTTTATGTATATCTTCCAAAGTGCCTTCTAGGCATGTAATGCATCTGTATATAAACACACAATAGAATCCTCTAGAAAAGTCTGTTTCTGTGACCTACTTTGGTCAACATATCACGAATGTCTTTCCATGTGAATAAATCTCTACTTAATTTGGAAGCCACTTATTGTGGCCTATTCAGGCTTTTGACATATATTTTCAAACTGCCTTCTAGATATGTCGTACCAAATTTACTTTTCTTCAGCATGAAAATAATTCGATGTAGTTTTTGATCTTTGCTAATTTGATAAAAGGTGAAGAATAACACGTATCCTATTTTAATTTGTACTTATTTTCTTAACATTTTTCTTTAAGGGTTTAATATGTGATAAAGGTGATTTTTCAAAACTATTTGGGTTGAAAAGATGGATTGTTCAGTAAATGACATAGAAACAACTGATTTACCATAAGGAAAAGAAAAAAGTTTTCAATACAATGATCACCAGATGTATTTATGATGTCTTGAAAAAAACCCCACAAATCTACTAGAAGCATAGGCATGCATTTATAGAAACTCACCCCTGCTCAGTGTCCTTGGCTTTAAATGCATACCTCCCTTCACTGCTGCCCATTATCCTTCTGATCTGGGCTGAAACGACGCTTCCTCAGGCAAGCTGCTCATGATCCTGTCAATCAGGTAAAGGTTATCTGGGGAATCTCTTGTGGGTACTCCATCTTTGCCACATTTTGTATGCTTATGTTACCCAAGTGTTTGCATTTTTAATGTTTCTTCTTCTCAGATAGTCAGTAAGCGACCTAACGTCAGGGATCTCACCTGTTTTGTTTACTCTTATATGTCCTGTTGCCTGACAATCACTTGGTATCTTTCTAAGGGCACTTTCTCCTACCTTACATGCCCCGCATGCCCACCCCGTCTCTTCTGTCTCTTCTGCTTCCTTCCCTAGACTTTGCTGGGTATTTTTGGAATTGATGGAAACTGCACCAAAAAAAGCAAGTAGTGGAGCACATCTAAGACATCAATGACTGTACTTGAGGGAATCTGAGGTGCCCTGGATTGTAAACCACACCCAGAAATCAGACATGTCCACGTGTGAGTAAGAGAGATATGTCTTAAAGTGGATGACATATTTTCTCACTATGGCTTCAAGGACCTTATTGTTGATATAGTTCTCAAACTCTAGCAAAAGCCCCTCTTAGTTTTCAGGGTTACCATGCATTTTCATCATTTTCCTTTTCTTACAGGTATTTAGTGAGAAGCCAAGAAATGAGTGACTCAATGGCTGCTAGCCAGATGTCATGTTAAACCAGATGATTATAGTTCCAATGCTTGAAAGTAGGTATGTAAAACCAACCAGAGAATTATCTAAAGGCCCAATGGCAGTTTATAGCATTACCTCTCATACTTGTGGAAAGGCTCAGGATGAATTTGGTACAAAAACAAATCAAGCTAAATTTGATTCCCAGGAGTATGACTCACTACTTTGTGCTAGGTATCCATCTGGAGACGGGGCAGCAGGGCTCAATGCCTTGATGAAAAGTTCACTGTAGTAGAGAAGACATCCAATGTACAAAGAAACATGATGTCAGGAAGTGTATCAGCTACATTTTACTGTATTTTTGAGCTGTGGTACTGAATCCCAAACCCAGAAAATGACAACCACATACCTCTACTTCCTGCTCGCATACTCCGTAGGAAGCGACGAGATGGCTTGGCCCAGCCCCATGTGCCTTCTGGCTCCAGAATCCAGTCTGAAGGAGTGGCCTTTACTTGTCATACACCATGCTAGTAGCAGAAGGGAATGAATGTGATAAAGAGATGATCAAGAAGCCATTGCAAAACTCCTACTGGGACCTGATGCGCTTCAGGTTCCACTTATGTCCTGTGGATCAAGGCAGGATTCAGGGCCAACAAAGGGGTGGGCACAAGATTTTGTACTCAAGTTGCCCCTAGTATAGCAGGGAGTGTGGGCAAGTTCGAGCTGTCTGTGCTCACTGGGGAGAGGGGCTTTCAAGGCTCAATTCCATCAAGCTGCTGGACAAAAGAGGGAATGCCGGGTGGGAGGGAAGGAAACCTGCCTACCATGATTTCTGAAGATGGGTCCTGGCTTGCACACCCTTCTTCCCCTGGGGACCCCTCATTCCCTGGGTCGGCCTCATAGGACTCAGAGATTCAAGCAAGTCCCAGCATCACACTGTACAAACAGCCCCAGAAATGTAACCCTACTTCATTTCCTCAGCCAACTGTGAGTACAGTCCCTTTTCTAGCTTGAAAAAGCAGCGTTCCACCTCCACCCCATTATTGTTCCTAGTCGTGATGTTTGATTTTTAATTTCTGACGATATTACAGAGGGCAGGGCTTTTTCGTGCCTATGGAGGGGGTCCCGGGTTTCAAAGTCTGAGAAGTCCTCAGAATGGAACATGTACTCTAAGATACTCCAAGGAGCAGAAATCATGCAGACAAAAGCGAACGCTCACATGACCAGAGGGCCCGAGTTGCACAATTCTGCTGGCTACAGTGTCCACAGATAGACTGAGAGTCAGAGCTGGAGGAAAGATTGTTTTAAAAGCCTGGAGAGTTCAGAGGCAGCTAACATAACATGATATTCTCTGGACTAAAAATTTACAAACTGGTGAACGAGTGGTTCTGAATCACCCAAGTCTCAGGCAGCAAAAGGACACCCCAATTCCAGTCTCTTGAGTATCACCCCTGGGGCCTGTTAGGGCCCGGTGCCTCTAGGAAGTACAGGACACACTACTGAGAAGTAACAGCAGGAGGTTTCTGGGCTCCCGGGCACCGAGCAGCAGCTCCTGGGGCGACTGGGCTGAGGGGCAGCTACTGAAGGCAACTTGCCCACAACAGGGCCTCTAAGGCCTTCTACCATGCACACTGGGGGACAGGGCAGCGAGGGGTTGGCTCCTGCCCCCTGGCGGTAAGAGCAGCTGGAACTGCCAGCCAGACACGTGAACCCATGTGGGACTGTGTCTGGGAGCACGGCCATTTTCTAGCACACTTGCTCCATCAATAACATCACAAGTAACAAAGATTTTGAGCACAGATAAAGCTCACTGATTTAACTTTGCACTGTTCCCCTGGGGTCTCGTTTAAGGCCCCTACAAGAGATCAGCCCTTTGCTTCTAGGACTCTGTTTCCCTATAGAATGTGGTCAAGTGTTAAAACTCAAGTATTTGAATATACAAAACCAGAAACTTACCAGAGTGCTTCTTTTTCAATATAACCAATTTACACATTCACGTAATGTGGTACAAGCAAGGAAAATCACATATGAGGCTTTGACACAATTATTGTAGTTATTTAACTTTATTATATTTTAAAATTTGACAACTGTAAAACTGCGTACTTATACAAACACCTGAGGACTGTTCAACGGGGCACAGCATCTTCACACAACAATTTGAGAGAAGACTAAAAGTATACATTAGATTCTTGCCTTATAACACAAAAGATATAACATAGATAAAACCACTCTATAGGTCACATATGCCCAGTAAACAGTTGCTTTTGTTTATAAATATAAAGGACACTTGGTTCTCTAAAATTAAAAGGTATATTCTGGCCCTGGTGAACATTTTATTGGCATTTATAACAAATGGCTAATACATTTAGCACCAATTCTCACAGCTTATAACGATTACAACAAATGTTATGCAATATAACAATGTAATAAATAACAATAATAATAATGAATGGGTTTTGCTTGAAAGTTCCAATTTTAAAATAAATTCAAAATGACAAATTAGAACTAATGTACCTTCCAAAGATCAGTAGGATAAATGGCTCAGAAAGCAAATTAACTAGAAACGTTGCACAAGACAGAGAACATCCCTGTTTGGAAACCCTGAAGACTGACTGAGTTGAGAGGTACTAATGACAGCAAATGAAGTGCATATTTTTAATACAATAAAACATTCACTATATATAGACTTAATCTTTATCTCTGTAGAAGTGCAAAGTGCCATTTTAAATTAAAAAAGAAAAGATTTGCCTGGGTGTATACTTCTGATAAATAAAACATAAATATGAAGCAGTATCCATGTGAGGAATACATCTTTTAAAAGAATACACATCTTTAAAAATAATACATCTTTTAAAGATAAAATAAAATAAAATTAGGTTTCTATGAAAATAAAATAAAAATTCAGACATAGGCATCTTCATAGAGAGATGTGAGCTATAAATATCTAGTTAAATATCCGAGCTTACACAAAATACTTAAAAACTTTTTAAATAACAGATATTTAATGGAAAATATTATAATCAGACTCCACCCAAACCACCCTTGTACTATATCTATTGCATAAAATGACTATTCTATCTTATAATTTATCAAAAAACTGGTATGAATACTTTATGGAATTTTATAAGCTTGCTTTTTTCTTTAAATAGGAACAAATACAACATAGAAATAAATAACAAAAGCAAAATAATTTATATGGATGGCTATTCACTTTCTGTAAACTGGTAGAAGACAAACAGAAGACTACAGTAACAAACAAACTATCTGAGAAAGAGATGGCATCTGCAGTTTTTCTTGACATTCTCGTCTAAGGAAAGCTTCTCATGGATTATTCATTAGAGGATTTGCTAATCCCTGATAATCTCCCCTTTGGGATTTAGCTGTTTTGGTTCTATATATAAACGTTAACCGATATCAAAGTTTTTTCTGTTTCCTGCATGAAGTATATTTGTAAACTGTATGATAAATTTAAAAAAGATATAAAGAACAAATTGCTCATTTGAATATGCTAGTACTAATATGTTCGGTGGTTTCTAAAGAAGTAGACTGGACTGGCCTATAGTTTTCAATTTTGGTTATAACATATTTTTAGAGGAACCCTCGACACAACAAAAATTTCTACGGGTGGAAAAATGATTTTGCACCAAGATAGTATTGGTCTCCCCAGAATTAAGCTCAACCTAAATCTACATAAATGATTTTTCAGGGGTCATGATATTTTCCTCTTTAAGCCTTTCGATGTAGTGGCACAACTTCACAGCTGTCCCAGCTTAAGCCCCATGTACTTTATCATCATGTCGCTATTGAGTAGTAGCAGAGCCTTCCCATCAATGTCACAGAGAGAAGGAAATTACAGTAATTAATAATGTTTTCATATTTTATCAGAATGGTCATTTCTTCACATATGAGAATGTGTAACACCAATAAGAGGGTAGCTCAGTCCAGATGTATATTCTCTGAATACACATCTGCTTGATGAAAACTATGACACTATTAAACAGTTTTTACCTTTAAAACTACTTTAGCATCATTTGATCATTTGTAAATTTACTTTAAATTTTAAGAAAAAGGAAATTTAACCTAATATCTTCAGTGTCCTTAGTGTCTACCTAATTTTAAATACTGAATAAAATGCATAGCTATGACAAAAGCAATAAGAACTATGAATGGTAGATGAATTTCAGACAGTTTTTAACTTTCTTAGAAAGGATAGGAATACGAGTATGTCAGCATTGATGCAAACTGTAAATGTGCTTTATATTATTGTATTGATGTTGAAAGTTACTTAGTTACGTGAAGCTAATTAGATGCTAAAACTACTCTTTTTCTTACCATATTGAAAAGGGTATATCAGATATGTGACCAATCATTTTATTCATTAGAAAAACTATAAAATATGACTTGATAAATAAAAGGAATCCTCCTTAAATTCTTTATTACCTTAACTGACCAACTGATGCTACTGAAGTATATTATTTGATTTTCACGAGATCTGTTTTAAAAATAAAACTGTATTGAATCATATATAACTATCTAAAAAGACTGGAAATCCCATATAGTACTGCCTTTGTCAGGCATCTTCTATACCTTTTCTCCTAAGTAAAACTAGAAATTAAAGAAGTTAGAATTTATAAAAGTTTAGTCCCTGATGCTATTTTGTAAATGGTGTAAAGGTAACAATATCCCAAATCATCAATAACCACATAGGGTTTAACAGAACTGAGCCAAATGGAAAGAGTTGCTGGATTCATCGGGCATCATAACAAGGACACCCTGTCACAGCTTGTGGTCATCCCCTCCTACTCAGGTCCTGGGCCAAGCAGGGAGCAGGAGGGGAGGAGGATCCTTGTAGCTGTCGTTACAAAGGAGAAGACACCTGAGAGTGGCCATGCTGAATCATCTTCCTTGAGAACTGAAGATTTGTAATATTTTACATACTTGGGGACCTATTTAAAGCACAGATCCAGCCTCTACCATTTAAGGATCTAACTCTGGACAAAGTAACCTTTTTCACATATGGAAAAATCAGTTGATAGGGTTCCCCACCATCCACACTAATCAGCATCCAACTGAAGGGCCTGCAGAGAGGTCATTCAAAGGCATTATGGCAGGAAAACTGGGTCAAAAGATACATTACATGTTCCTGAAGAGGTCGGCGACGGAGCATGATATCTGAGGATCCATCTGTTTCAGAAACAGGATCACGTCTTCTATGGACCAGGTTGAAGGATCATCAGAGCTTTGTTTTAGCATACCTGGGCTGATTTCGACTGGTGAAGTTGGAGCTACAATGGGAAAAAAAAAGACAAATCATACTTGACCTGATCATTATCCTGAAAGAAGACGTTAGGTAGGGAGTAATGGTCTCATTCCTGGAACCATCTGCTAAGAATCCCGGGAGGACCCAGGACTCTAAGTGTAAAATCTAGTGAAAGTTTAGCTAGATAAAGAAAAATCTAGTGAAAGATAGCTAGATAAAGATGATATGAGGATGGCTAACGAGTGTGCCATCTGACTGCCCCCAAACAAAAAGCAGCCTCAAAAGTTACCTTAAAGCTTCAAAGGTCATAAAATAGACTGAGCAATATGAAGTCTCTTTGGCCACAAGCAATAAGCAAAAACCTGTTTCTTGGGCTAAGTTAGTTAATCTAACTAAGTTAACCTATTATTCTCTTTAAGCATTCAGTGAATTTCTCTCAATCTATCTCCTCTTGGTCTGTCTAGTTTAGGTTTATTTTAGTAGCCAATGCAAGGGAGATTCCCAAATTTAGTTTTATAATTGCTTAATTTATTTATTTTAATTAATGAATTTCAATAACTCCATTATCTCTGAGAACAAAATTAGTTCTTTATCAATCTCTCATTAATTCAATATGGACATTTTTAGCATTACTTTACTCTTTAAATTTGTCTCTTAAGCCTTAAATGTTTATCTGAATTTTGAAAAACAAGATTATTTTCTGCTTAGCTAGGTTAGAAGTAACTTAAACATTATATTCAATACCTCTCTCAAGTTTAATTGCTAGTAACAGATATTTTGGCTGAGGGTTATATATTGAAAAAAGACATAACTGAACCATGAAACAATTTAAGTGCTCAGACCTCAAATAGTTTTGGCTGTGCTGTTCACTAAGTTGCACTGAAATTTCTTTGTGTCTAGACAAGTTTTTGCTTACTCAACCAGAGCACATGGCCCCCCAAAGTTAGTGTGATAAGAGGTGGATTTTGTAATTCACTAGGCAGATTTGTGTCTCTCACCAAGGACTGTCAACTCAAATTTAATCTTTTTTTATGAATTAGACACAAGTGTACCTTTTTTCCCCCATAATCTGGGCTCTGGCCATTTTAGGGACATTTTGAGTATTTACTCAGGGAAATGGTAAAGAAAACAAGGCTAAAAACTCACAATGGGATCATTATGAGTATTAGTGGAGAAGGGTCATATCAGTTGATCAGCACAGTGTCTGGCACACTCAATAAATATAAGTCATTATTATGAATATCACCCAAACCAGTCCTCAAAATAGGAAACAAAAAGCTTCCACTAGCTTGCACCAAGGATGTTGCGGAATGTAGGTTAAACTATGAGACTTGTGATATGTGTCGTATCATACTCACTGAAGCCAGTAGGTTCGCCAAAAGATGGGGGAGAAACACGGTCAAGGCTCTTATCTTCCAGCAAAGATGGGTAACCCATCATCTCAGGGTCGTGAGTTGGACTGGGTATGCCCTGGTCCATCGCGGGTGCAGACATTGCTGTGGAAGGCTGGGCAGATAAGATACTGCTGGTGCTTTGAGCCCCTGGGCTGGAAAAGCAGGGCAAGTTAGGGCAGCTCTGCGTTCCATCATTGGGTGAATAATACGAATAATACGAATTTGTGAAGACGGACTGAATCGACGGACTCTGGCTGAGGCTCAGCTCCTGATCCTGGTACAATGATTCCCGGTCCTGTTCTGGGGAACCCTCTGACCGGTAAGGTGATCCTATATCATGGATCGGGGAACGTGGTGGCCTTGCTACTGGTGAAGTTGGGCTGTAACTTATAGGACGAGACGTTGAAGAAGGAGAAGCAGGAAGCTCCCTCTTCTTTATTTTCTGGAATCTCGTCTTTCTAGAAATCAGGTAACTATGTTTTCTGTATGCATATCCAAATGGCTTCTGAAATGACACAAACCCAGCATAATAAAACAACTATGAGTGAAAAAGGAAATAATTAGTAAGTACATTAATATTTAATTTCCATGCAACATTTGTTTCTATTATTAAAGATTAATGTTCTATTTTTATTATATAATTTTTATTCCCCTCTAATTCTACATTTTATACATTATAATTATAAACATAAAGAATACCCATTATTGATACATTTCTTAAACCTAAACTTCAACATTCTTCTAACACAGCTTTAGCCTCTCATCTGCTGCTACATTAAGTATAGATCAGCCTTGCAATTTCAGTTATTAGTTCTCTCTCACTTCTGACAGGTATCATCAGAAACTAGAAGTTTATTACAGTTGTGAAAATATTTTTATAACACTTACACGAATTTGCCACAATGATTTCACACGAACACGGTGAATTTTTGAAACTTTTCCATTAATGATATCAAACTTCTTATCCAGGTTTTGAACAGCAGTGTGGATGTCCTATAATAATACAAACTATTAGCAGTTCTATTTCAAAAGAAAAGTGACATAAAAGAAAATCCCAATAAACAAAATTTTGCCTGCCAGGAACAAGAAAATTCTCAAGCCATCAGAAATTTCTTGTCTTCCACTTGATACCTGATTACTGGTGACATAAGGAGCCCAACCTTTTATGCATCTACTCCATGTTTATACAGCCGTTTTAAGAAGCTTTAATTTCAGAAAGTAAATGTACCACAATTCCTATAACCTATCACATTTATGATGGAGTCATTTTACATCAAAGAAGATGTTATTGTAGGAAAGAAATTTTCTCATCTGCTTAAAGGCCAAGGAGCCTTTTTCCATATGATGGTGACAGGAACTAACATTCAGTGAGCATTCCACTCTGAAAAGAACAGTGAGCCAAATAAAACAGACGTGACTGTTAGCTTCAAAGTATTTTAAAATCATGTGGTCAACAATTAAC
Organism: Eonycteris spelaea; assembly: GCA_003508835.1. Lineage (NCBI taxonomy): Eukaryota > Metazoa > Chordata > Mammalia > Chiroptera > Pteropodidae > Eonycteris > Eonycteris spelaea. Next base: position 326,453 of record PUFA01000387.1, on the reverse strand, counting down.
CTTGTAAAATCTTTGAGTACACATTCCCTATATGCCAATCAGGTATGTGGCTGAGAAAACCTGAGGATTCTTGGAATACACAGAAATTTCATTAGAGGAAAAAAATACACTTAAATAAGAGGCTAGGACCATTTCCTCATTCATTCATTCTAATAAACATTTGAGGGCCTACCACCTGTCAGAACTACTATGCTAGATGCTGGAAACATGCACATTAAGAAAAGAAAAAAAAACAGCTCCTGTCCTAACAAACTCCCATTTTAGCTGGAGAGAGGGACAAGTAAAGAGACGATTTCAACAGAGAAAGTAATTAGCAGCCTGGAGCAATGGTCCTCAAAGTGTGGACCATTGACCAGCAACATCAATATCACCTACTAGCTTGTTGGAAATGCAAAATCTCTCACCCCAGACCTAAGGAACTGGGAACTCTGAGAGTGGGGCATGATCTTTAGTTTTACAAGCCTTCCAGTTGATTCTGATGCACGATCAAGCCTGAGACCCACTGGCCTATAGCACTGAGGTAAATAATGCAGGATCTAGGGGAACACAGTTGAATTTAAATACTACAGTTCTGCATATTGTTTTATGTGACCTTGGTCAAGTTACTTTACATCTCTATGCTTCAATGTTCTTATGCATAGAATCAGGATGAAAATTTCAGAATTCTCTTGAGGACTAAACGATGTGCTATCGTATTATGCTTATATTAAGATAATAAGAATACTACATGATGACTGGTCCAGTAGTGCTCAATCATATATTAATATTAATATTATTATGACGACTTTGGCACAAGTAAGAGCAGGCTAAGTATGCACAGAAGACTAAAACCTAACCCAGGTTGGCAGTTGTAGGAGGCTTTTCAGAGAAGGAGATGTCTGTGTTGAGAATTAACGAATGAGAAGGTGTTATTCACAAGTTAAAGATACATGGAAGGGCATATAAACAGAAGGAACAATACACTCAAAAACACCTGGAGAGAAAACAGGAAATTGAATGTTTAGATAGTGAACATAAATGACATTCAAAGAGCTGGGTTATTAAGGGAGGGAGAGAGAAAGAATGACAGATAAAGAGGGATGGGAGGCTGAAAGAAGTGACTTTTTTTAAACCATGGGAGAATATGCTGAGAGTGATAGAGACAGAGCTGAAGATATTAGAGGATGACCAAATGAAGGGAGCACAGGGAAAGAGGGTCAGATGCAGAAGCCAGGGAAGAGTTACCTTACAGAGGACGACACCTTCCCCATCCGAATGGTCGGGAAGGAGGTCTGGGGCTAAACTTGGCCTGCACCTGGAGGGATGGATCCCACGCAAGTTTGCTGACTGTGGGGAGAGGAATTGAGACAGAATTTCTGTTCCACACCTTCCATTTTCTCCATTAAAAAAAGAGGTGAGGATTGGGGTGTCTGGAGCTCATGGAGGATGGGACAGGGAGCTGACTAGAGAGCTGCTGAAGGATTACAAGGCAGCAGACGGGTCCCAGCAGAAATCCTCCCCTCTGCTTCCCAGCCTGGACAGGGCTGAGGATACTAAAGAGGATACGGAGCTAGGAAAAAAAAGAAAAGATGGAAGTGCTGCACCGTGTGGTCAGACTGATGAGGAAAGGAGCTGAAGAAGGAGACAGCTAGCACATTAGGAGAAATAGAGTGGGCTCCTTATACCCCATTTCAGGGGTATGACTCTGGAACCTGAGCATTTCTTAACGTAGTTGCTATACCCACCCCCCACATCCACATCCTGCAGTCGCTCAGAAGGCCCTGGCAGAGCAGTGTCCACCTAGGTCATTGTGGATGCTTAAGCAAGGCAAGCCTGGGGCACAGCCCTGCTCAAAATCAGAGCCGCCTCCCTCCCCACCACAGCCTACCCTCTGTACACCCTTCCCCAGAAGACTCAGTATATTCCCTTTAAGCACTGCACTTCTGGTCTCAGTGATAATGATGATAAAGACTCGCAGAAATATTCTTTACTTTTCAAAGTCGCTTACTTTATTCAAGACACTTGATACGTTCAGAAACACTTTTTAGAAAATAAACTTTCATTACCTCTACGGTATGCAGCTTGCAAAATCTTTGACAATTATATACTTCTATCATTCTCTACCAACATGCTGATTTTTACAAAATCCTCTCAAAACTATGTAAGATATACTCTTGCAAAAACAGTGGTAAGCTGTCATTTTGTTTCAATTGAGATATCTTGAAATGCATTTAGGTATGTACTAAACTTCATCCAGATCAGTCACTTTCCTTTAAAGATTTTAAAGGAAAAATTAATTTCTTATTGAGCAATCTAGATCAAAAAGACATAACTGCAGCTGACCAGTTAAGGGCTATTTTTTAAAAAAACTATAAAATCTACACATTGCCAGTGCAAAATTTTCACCTGGAGATGCTATTCAACTAGAAATTGTTTAAAAAAATGATCACAATGGGGTGATAATCATAAATAATTTAATACAGCAAACTTTCAATTAATTGTATACTTTTTCTTTACATGAGATAAAGAGAATTTTTATTCTCTTTATCCTAATATTTATCTTTACCTTAATATTTTAAACACTACGTTTGAGAGACAGAGCTTTTGTACCTGGCAATGACTCAGAACATCCTGAATTGTATTTGGTTGCTCTTCGACCATGGATGCCTCAGACTGGACACTTTCCTGCTAAGATTATAAAACTGATTAATGCTTTACTTCTGTAAGAACCAAACTGAACACTAGGAGAAAAAAAACCACTTTATTTAAATTGTTGTTATTTTCACCAACTTTTCAAAGAGTTTCAGAAGTCTTAATCTAAAGCAGAGATGAAGTTAAGTAAAACTCACATTAATATGAGAATGGACATGATTAATGTTAATTAAGAGAGAAAGTAAGGAAAGAATTTATTATATCAGAAGGACCTACATTTAGAATTTTGTACTGAAAATGAGTAAACTGGTCTGAATTTCCTGCTATAGAAGGAAAGAGGGTAGTAAAATGGTTAGATGTCCACTGTCTAATGAAAGGAAGCAAATAAATTCAGGAGAGAATATTTTCTTGGCTGTGGTTTAGAGGCGTTCTGTAGCATATGAAGAATTTAAATCTTTTCCCTTAAAATTGTTAAATGTTACTATATTTGGCAAATGCCAATTACTATTACTTACATCATTAACACATGTAGTACTTGGTTCATATGCATAAAGAACACTGTTGTTATCATCATCACAAGGAGATAGTCGTGTTCTTACCTAAGGAAGATTTATTAACAAATTAAAAGGAAAGATGGAAGATAGAACTGAATGAAAAATTGAGGACTTCAATCTCACCTTCAGGAAGTACCAAAAGCTATTTGTGAGATCAAAGGACCTTTGTAAACGTTATGACTACAAGAAAAGATGTACCCACAAAACTGTTTCCTTATTAACCCAACTAAAGTTAGGACATTATTTCCATTGAGCTGAACCTCCTGTGTACCTTGGGGTAGAAAGCCTAGTTTTCTAGTAACCTGACACCAGAACTGCTGTAAAAAATATATATTTCTAACTACAAAGAACCATGCTACATGGCTTTTGATTTTTAAAATAATCTAACAGTGCCACTCTGTGGATAAAAGAGGAAACACTTAAGTGCCTATTTCTTTATAAATTAACTTCTAAATCACCTTAGAATTTTTTTTTTAAGTGACAGGGTATAAATAAATAAACAGTAAATAACCATTAAATTTCATTTAATAACTCTTTATTCTAAGAATTATAAACTATAGGAATAATTTTAAAGTAAACATACTTAGAAGCTATATATGCCTGTTTCAAAAGATGTAATCAAAATAATATGGAACTGCTATAGATTAGGACTTAATAAAAATATACTATCTTATCCTTGCATACTGCCTTATGCTTTTCCAAATATTTTTATATACTTATGTCAGATAAAAACGACTTGGTAGGCAATTAACATAATCTCTAAAGATGAAAAATGTTAGGCTAATAGAAGTTAAGAGAATTGCCTATACTACTTAAGTGACATTACTATCCACATCCTTATGTAAGTAAAGAAATGTCTTTTCTGCTAAGCCAAATTATATATAGCTTTATAATCTATATTTCTATTTAACTTCAGGGATCAAGAAACATAGCAGAATGCGACAGAAATGTACAAGACCACAACCACATTGAAAAACTGTTTGGCAGGTTCTCATAAAGTCAAAATTCCATCAACCTGTGACCTAATAATTCAACTCCTGAATTGAATAATCCAAAAGAAATGTTAGCATCTGTTCGCACACACACAAAAAAACCTGTACATGAATGGTCATAGCAGCTTTATAGATCACTGTCAAAACTCGTGAACTATACATTTACAATCTCTGAATTTTATTGTGTGAAATTAAATTTCGAAAATAAATGAAAAGAACAAGGACAGATTTTCAATTTGAAATACAAACCACATCGACGTCACTGGAGCAGCTAGACATCTTTGCACAACAGGAGCAACTTCACTTCCTCGGAGTTTACTGTTAAACTTGCTGGAGGGTTTATTTGTAAAATTGCTTAGTCACCTGCGACTGGTACACCTTCTACTCCTGAAAAATAATGCATAAAAACGTTACTTTACACACCACCTTAATAAACAGTATGGCTATGTTCTCACAGTGCTAACTCAAAATGAACTGGTGTCCTCGTTGAATTTTAGATAGTGACAAAACAAGAAAATTAACCTTTAAAAATTAAAGGGCTATATTGCCCACAACTAGGAATAGGATTCAAGATCAAACACGGTTCCAAATTGTGAAGTGAATGCTTTACAATTTAAAGGGTACAGAGTAAATGCTGAAACAAGAAAACAGGGTTCCTGACAGCTTCTGTAAAGGACTCTCCACAGGCTTTTTACTTAGGGAGGCAGCAGACCTCCAAACGTGAGTGAGGAGTCTGTTCCAGCTTGGGCCCCCACCATGCCGAGGGTTGGGCAGACCATTCAAAATCCAGGTGGAAACTAACATGATCTCTACAGTCATTGCTGTGCTAAGATTATGATTGCTTCAGCAGTTCATTTTATATTAAACCTAAAATAAATGTATGTAAAATATAAGCCAAAAAATCTTCTGGAATTATGGAGGCTTGGTTATGGTTCTGAGTTTAACTCTGTAACTAGAAAAAGACACAGAATGTGATGCAATCATATTCTATCTTGTAGTAGGGATTTGAACCCTGGCCTCACAGTACCAAAGGGGTGCATTAATGAGAGCGCTAGTTCCCTTTATACACCTGAGCCAGGGCAGTAACGACAGTCTGAATGAAGGGAGAATTAACTTTCAAGTTAGATATATGCAGGCTAATATTGAACATTTTTAAGCTATAAAATACCTCCAATTTGAGCTATAACTTCAACCAAATTTTACTTTTCTAGACTATGTGTATATTTTTCTGATTATAAGACTAATACAAGCTATAAACAATTAAACTGGTATTTTGAGGCAAAGGAAGACTACACAGCAATAAGAATAAACGTGCTAATGCTACACATGAGGATGACTCTCATCACCAGAATGCTGAGTAAAAGCCAGACACACAAGAGAATATAGTATATGATTCAATTGATCTAAAGCTCAAAAACAGGCACAAGTATTCAACAATTGGAGAAGTCTTTCCAAACCAATACCTTTAGATACACCACGGTCACTTTAACAACTTCTTAGTTTCCTATCATGCAGATAGGCCATGATTCATTTAACCAGTCCCTGATTCATGGATAGCTAAGTTACGTCTAAAGTTCTGCTCTTGCAAAGAACACCAAAGTACAGGTACAACCTTGTAACTGTACATGAACACTCACAAAATGAGAATATCAAATTAAAGTTTCTTAACTCTAATAGTATTTCTTAGACTCTCACTGTATTTCTAACAATTTTGTTTTCTAGTTTATATATATATAATTTTTCATTAAATACAGTTTTACTATAGAAAATTTGGAATATACCACAAGGTACAGATAATATCTAAGAGATTTTACTGCTTACTCTTCCAGGCAATGTTCTAAGCACTTGATGTGTATTAACTCATGTAGTATTCCTGACAACCCCACAGGGGAGCTCTATTATTATTCCCATTTTCCTAAAGAGAAATCTGAGGTAAAGAAAGTTTAAATAATTTACCCAGGTCTCATTGCTAGTTAAGTGGTGCAGTCTGGCTCCAGAGTCTATGTGCCTTACTCCTTCCTTATTAAAATCATATGGCATCCCTTCTATAAACAATAACAAAAAAATCCAAACTCCTATTAAAGCCTACAAGGTCCTTACACAGTTAGGAGCCTCCACACTTCTCAGAGGTCACCTCTTACCACTTGTCCCCTTGCTCTAAGCCTAAAATTTGACTATCTGGCCTTTTATAGACAAGATTTGCCACCCACTGTTATAAGCTCTCACAATCAGACAATTCTCTACTGGGTTAATTACCATGCTGCTAAAATTGGCTGCAGCTAGACACAGAAGCAGCAAGCATCGAGTCCACCACTGGACTCCCTACATTCCTACCTCTGAGGCCCATTCACAACTCAACACCAATCTTGCACTTAGAACCTCTCACTCCTGTCATGTCCTCTTGCTCACAATACACTGTCATCTCTCCAGCTGACAGAACCTATTCAACTTCAGGTTGCATCTCCACAGAGCAAAGGTGCTATGTCACTCCATCTGGAAGTGACACTGCTTTCCCTAGTACCAAAAAACTCATACTTTAATGCTTTTAAGGCAATTGTCACACATTGGCTAGTTACACGAGAGGCAACTTCAAAGCTTGGGGCCAGAATACCTGGGTTTGGGTCCTGGCTCCTCCACTTACTAGCTGTGTTACTTTAGACAACTTTCATGACTCCTCTGTTTTAAAAAATATGTAAAATGGCGATAATAATACCGACTTCATGGAATTATGAAGATTAAATGAATTCATATATGTCAAGTGCTTAGAAAAACGACTGGCATAGCAAGGGCACCCACTGTTGGCTACTATCTTTTTTATTACTTGGGTATTCACAACATCCTCTCAACAGAACTGTTCATCAAGGAGCACATACACCACAAATCCTCAGGGTCATAACACATAATTTTCATTCACACTGCACGTATACACCACAGATATAGCAACCATTTATTGTAAATGAATTTAAAGTGCCAGGGCATAGTGCAAAGATCTGGGCTTTAAGAAATACTCAAATCTAAGACCAAATTGCAAAAACTGCTATTTTGCTTTAGGCGGGTATTTAATCTTTCTGTACCTCAATTTCTTAACCCCAAAGCTGAAATAATATCTATCTACTTCACCAAGCTGTGAAGACCAAATGGTACAGTTAAGCACTCAGCATGTCTGGTTCATAGCAGGCACAGTATAAATTTTATTTCCCTTTTTACTTCTTCCCAAGATAAATAAGTTTCTGCAACATTTTCTTAGAGCCCAACCATGACTAGATTATGCAAAATTAGTTAACATAATTCGTTAAATTTGAAATCCTGAAAAAGTGGTTTATTTAAAATGAAGCCCCTTTAGATTTTACCTCAGAAAATCTAAACTCTTGTTAACATAAGAACAAAAAGCCATCTGGTTTTTTAAAGACATTTTTTAAGACACTAGAGACATTTAAAAAACATTTTTTAAAGTCATTTGAAGAGTCTGCTCCTAAGGTACAAGGCATTAATTTCCCATCAACTTATCACAATGATAAGGGATGAAAACAGCATTTCACCCAAAAACAAACTGCAAGGAATACACAGCAAAACAGGGCAGACTACAACAGCCAGACGGCTGTGAAAAAAATTTTAAACTAAACTGTATGTCAATACACCGAACAATCACTTTTTGAAACTGCTATCAGGACTCTCAAAAGCAGCCCTTCTACTGTCCGTAGCAAACTTTAGATGATTACAAAATCCACCAGATGGGGGACAATGCTGCCCAAACTGTATCCCATCGTCCGGCACTGAATGGAGCCCATGCCCTTCTTTATAAAACGCTGTACAGAAAAACTGTTTGCAAAAACCACGATTTGCGAACATTAAACCAGTTTAAAACCTCAGAGCAGTCCGAATTTGAGGAGAGCCGGGGAAGGGAGAGAGGGAAGCGATCCCCAACAGATTTAGTTATCAAACGACCGTGTTCCACCTACATCTTTATTCTTTCTCGTTTACGAACTTAAAACATCGAGACTACACCATTGTCTTTAATACAACGCAGTTACCATCAAAGCTCCAAAACAACGTTTTAATATTAAAAGATGTTACAAAAAATCGACTCGCCAACTTATCAATTCTTTAAACTCAAAATTTTGGTCTGAGAATCTTGGTCTTTCCTTGTCCCTCCCCCTGCCTCCCCTACACACCTTCACCAAGGAAGAGAGTGAAAAAAAGATCTTGTTCCCCAAAGTCAGCACAAAACTACTCAACAAGTGGCCAAATTTCAAAAGCTCACACGCTCTGGCATTCCAGGAAAGACGGTGGGAACCACCCCGAACCACCCCAACCGCCACCCCAAACCACCCGAATTGCCACCCGAACCACCCGAACCGCCACCCCGAACCACCCGAACCGTCACCCCGAACCACCCGAATCGCCACCCCGAACCACCCGAATCGCCACCCCGAACCACCCGAATCGCCACCCCGAACCACCCGAATTGCCACCCCGAACCACCCGAACCGTCACCCGAACCACCCGAATCGCCACCCCGAACCACCCGAACCACCCGAAAATCCCAACCCACGCCACAGCAGCGCTGCAGAAATTTAAGTGTGGACTTGTTCTTCCAGAAGATCAAATTCTTTTTCTTCCCTCAAGGCAAATTCACTCCCCCCGCCCCACAATTCCCAAGCCATTAAAATCAAAACGCTCCTCAACTGCTGCTTGCCCACACGCAAGACAAGAAAGCTCAAGGAGAAGAAAAATATGTCGCTGGTTAAACCTTTTTTGGCGACAGAGTCTGTCACAACGGCCTCCGAAGGACACGGGAACCCGCTAGCGGTTTCCCGTCTCCTCGAGCAGCGACCGTTACGACTGATACGACCGTTAGAACCGTTGGAGGTATTTAACGGTCTTCGCACGGGAAGTCGGGTATGGACACGTGACGCGGAAGCCGGGAGCCCCACGCACGCTATGGACGAATGCACGCATCAGGGACCACCAGTGTCACTCAGTTTCCCACGCGAGCGGCCGAATACCGACCAATTCCGAGGGCGCATGCGCAACCTTTGGAGCGCGGGACGTTGCTAGGGAAACAGCTAAGGGGCGGGGCTTTGCCTTCCACTGCGCAGCGGCAGTGCCGGCCTCCCGGGTTTTTGTTCGCGGAGGCTGGTGGTGCGGGAAGCAGACGCTAGAGCGCAGGCGCGAGCCTCCCAGTGTCACGCGTGGGTTATTTGAAACTTTTTAAGAATGTAATTCTGCTTCTCCTCTTCCAATCACGCACCACAGACGTCGATGTTTATTGGATCCCTGGTGTATACGTCAGTTTTGGAATTTGAAAGGTCAGAACGGTGGGGCCTTAGCAATCGACCTCATTAATCTTGGTTTGGTACAAACAGGGAAAGTTATTTTAAAAAGTTGTTATCTTGGGGGAGAGAGAGACCCTGGAGCCAGATTTGCTGGATATGAACCGTAATCCTAACGCTTAGTTGCTCTATGGCTTTGGGCAAGTTAAGTAACGTCTCTGTGTTTCAGTTTCCCCGTCTGTAAAATGGGCATAACATGGGGAGTATGGAATTAGAGTAAGCAAAGCACTTCATACGAACTGGCACGTATGTTTGCTGTACAATGAGTACATGACATTATTTCATGGCACACTCTTACCTATATCGAGGCTGCCTATCTTGGGAAGGAGGCGCAGTGTGAGTACTTATCAGAAGCAAAGGTATTTCAAAATAAAGCCAAAAAACTTTTCCTAGGCCTAGAGAAGAGCTACAAGGAAAGTATACCGGACATTGGGAGTGTGTTCTTTCTCTTCTCAAATACAAAGCTAGATTAGAGCCCACTATACAGTAGTTATAATCATTATTTTGCTCATACTTTTGCCATAGCAGTTCCTCTCCTTTATGACCAGTTTTCTATACAACACTTGCGTTTGTGAAACCTCAACAATGCAATTATATAACAATGAAGAGAAAAACCAGTTGTTTTAATTGCAGTCACGTTTATTTGCAGTTTCTATACACACTTTCTAGGTAATCAAACTTTTCTGGTACATTTTTTTGAGAGGGGTTCACAATGAAACTGTCACCATTTTTATACTAAAAATAAATACAAGACTTAAAGTGTTGCACAGCTCTAAAATATACAAAGGCTTGAATTGAATGTAAACGTTGAAAACATCTTACAAAAGAAACCATTTTTGCAATTTAAAAAGTTCATATTTACAAATATTACAAAAATACAAAATGGATGCAAGTCCATAAACCATTGTCTTTTCGGCCAGCATGAACTGGTTCTAGTACCAAAATAGTTAAACTGTAACCTTCTTCATAGTTTTAAATCTTTGTCATGATCTAGTTCTCTTAAGTCAGCCATCACTGCAGCAAATGTACTCACTGACCTTTGGCAAGAGCAAACAGTGTGTTTTGTTTGCTACAACTAGTCCATGTCCTCTACTAGCCAAAAATAAAAAATAAATAAAAGAAAAGTTTCCCCCGCACAACACAAACATGTTGTATAACATAAAAGAACAAAAAATTAGCATCAGTGCAAACAACAGAAGAAAAGTTTGGATTGATGTTTTTGTAATACCTAATGTGTGTACCCTGCTTCAAGATGGCAGTGATGTTGAAACCAGTCCTAAATCTTGGTTGTATATGTTATGTAATAAAACCACATAGAATATTCCAGATTACTAAGGAATTCCTTGTGTGTTTTTTTTACTCAGGTTGTTACTCAATACTTTTTCCACAGTGAATTTAAAATCCATCTTTATTTGGGTTTTTAAATCTATGATATAAAATAGAGAAACTCTGATATAGATTTTTAGAGTAAACAAAATAAGTAAAACTATATTATAAGGGTTAGTTCTGTGATCATTACATACAGAAGGTATCTTATTGCCTCACAATTCAAGTCAATATGTATTTGAAATATATATGGTACCATTACTTAAATTAATGTCAATAAAAAGGTGACATATTTATTAAAGCCAATTCATGTGTTTTCTATTCAAGATTTAGAATTACTTTAAAGCGCACATACCTTTCTTTATGCTTAAAAAACCCCTAACTACACAAAAGTCATACTGCAAACGAACTGCTTTTATGAAAATTACAAAAGATCACCTATTGTGACTGGAAATGACTGTTTCTTACTGCATTGTCTAAAACTTTTTTTTTAAAGTTTCACCAAGTGTACTTTTCAAAGCATGAGAAAGTTATTCATATTCCCACGTGGTGTCAAACCATGCTGGTTTTCTTAACTAATCTTCCAATTAGAAATGATGTTTCCATTTTTTTCAAACCCCCAAACATTTTTTTAATAAAAAGTATAACAGCTTTTAAATGTTCAAATGTACCCTTTACCAGGTAGCTTATCTAACCCAACACACACACACACACACACACACACACACACACACACACTCCTCTCTCTCTCTCTCTCTCCTCTCTCTCTCTCTCTCTCTCTTCTCTCCCTCTCTCTCTCTCTCTCTCTCTCTCTCTCTCTCTCTCTCTCTCTCTCTCTCCCTCCTCTACCACCACCCCCAGCACCCATTTTACATACAAGGATGACAAAAAATTAAGAAACATGATTTGATAGTAAAAACAAATAGTAGAATCCAGACATGTTTTTTTTTCTTTCCAGACAAACAAAACATACTGAACAAAATTCTCAATCTGCAAGATCTTAGGAAGTGTTTCTATTGAAAGACAGCTTTCTTAGACCAGGCTTTCTCCTTCATATTGCATGAATTAACCAAAACCACAAACCCCCTTTCACACATCCTACTTTCCCAAATACCACTTGCATAAGCTTAAAGCCAGATGCATATCAATTTCTTGGTAACTCTGGTATGTTCTATCATTCTAATCACATTCTATTCTTTTATAGGCCATATCCCTTCTTAGTTCTCTCACTTTCTACCTTCTCCTATTCAAACATAAGAACATAACTGCTTATATTTCTGACATCATTTCAAACATTAGCATCAGTTCATGTTAAAATCAGAGGTGTAAAAACTATTTGCAGATTTTAACTTGTAACTACATTTTTTTCAGTTTTAAGACAAGAAAATTCAAGTAATTTCAAGTAATTCAGCTTGTTTCCCTGCCTTCATTTTATCAGAGCACGTGCCCTGACATTTCCTTTCCCACCCACCACCCTCCCCCTTTTGCCATCAAGCAGATATAATAAAATCAGACAAAAACTCAGTTTTTATGTAGCATTGTGACCCAGAGCTGTTCCCCATTCCCAGTTTAACAGTGAATATAAATAATGCATATACACATACCTATTTCCCAACTACTTTGTTCACAGTGTCATTTCTGTTAATTTTTAGGTAGCATGAATTTCATCAGCACAGAGAGAAAGCTTCACTGAAAACTCATTGCAGTTATTTACTGTTAAATCAACAGCTCTGTGGCATGCTCATGTTTTATTTTTCTTAGTTAAAGAACTGGAGCTAATTGCTAGAATGTTTAAGGAGTTTAAAGATTATAGTCATTAGATTATGACTGTGTATGTCCCCAGTAAACTAATATAAGACATAACCTAAAATTTACTATTTTCCCTATTCATTCTCTTTAAAGCAATCTGTTGAAAAATTAAAGTTTAAAGGACACTGTCAAATGCTGTTGTTCAGGGCCTTGTGTTGAGAATGATTTTTCTCATTGATTAAAAAAATCAAAAGCATGCTTCTCATTCTGTCCAAATTACCACGTGGCAAACCACAGCCACATGATTACTACTATTAGCTTGTTTGGTGCTGCAATTTGTCACAAAAACGGTTAGGTATGAATTCATTATTTTAAATTCATCACATTTCAGTAGATGACCTCAAGATTTCCTTTATTTTACCAGTTTAAATTCATATTTGAGGTTTATCACTCAGGAATCATACTGGAGGACATTTAAATATGGTATTTGATATGAAAATGGTATTCACAGAATACAATTATTACACTTTATCTGTTGTGTTCTATAAACGTGTGTGGTAGATAATTGGCCACATGTCCACTTATCATTGATAAATCTATTTACACATTTTTATCAAAAATATGGTATTTACATGTGTGTAGTCCTTTCTTCTAAATTTTGCTTTAGTTCATTTTAATGTAAAAAAATACCAAACCTCCAGAGTAATTTTATCTTCTTAAGAATTATGACAGTGAGGGTTTTGTTTTCTAATAGGCAGCTCTGGGAAAATTTTTTCTAGGTTCATGAAAAGCAGACATTTTGAATTCTATATTATCAAAAAGAATACAAGTGGGTAACTCAAACTAAGCTAAGAAAATACGAAAGACAGTGCAGCTACTTTAAACAAGGAAAATAATCAAGAAAGACCAAACCACCTTCCATTTCTCCAGCAAATATTTAGGAATTCAGGTAATATGTGATGGTACCCCGTGATGCGCTGACTTCTCTCTAGTCTTCTGTTTTGTTCCTCCCTCCTCATATGACTAAGGGTTTGGCTTTGACAGCAAACCTGGCACAGGCAACCTAAGTTGACTCTGAGAGGACCGGTCATCGTGCGGGCTCCCGTCGGAATTTTCCGTCTCGCCCTCAGAGATGGCCTGCATGGGCGCGTTGTACAGCCTGCAGCGGACACTGTAGCGGCTGCTGCTGGCCGCAGGGGCGCCGGGAACGTCCAACCCTTGCGGACGCTGACGTGGCAAAGTTCTTAGAGAAAACCCTTCTGCATTAACTCGTGGGAGCATGGAGAGAGTGGGGACAATGCCTCCAGCCCAGGTGCCCCTGATGGGCCTCAGTGCTTTGGGGACTCAGCCGTGAGATCCCCAGGAGGTTTGGCAGGATGGGACTCTTCAGGATCTCAGTAGCGGACATGCGATAATGGAATCTGAGCGGCTGCCTTTCTTGAGGAGTAACAGCTTAAACTCTTCATTCGATGTGTTGGACTTTTTGGCATTTCGGTAGATGAGGCCAGGAGACCTGTGGCTGTTTGGGGCTTACATTGTTGTGGGTGAAGTGACAGAACCAGCACCACTGCCGCTACTGCTGCCAAGGGAAGCTCTCGATTTGCTTCGAACAGACATGTCCCCGGAATCTTTTCTTCCAAGTACTTTTCTCTTGACCTTGAAGAAAAGGAAGACTCTCAGTCCAGACACATTTTATTGAAACTGAAAGTATTAAGTCGCATTAACACATCACCTTAAAGAGCATTTTGTGCATCCTATCTGATTGGATATGACACTTAGGGCTACAGAGATGGAGTAAGATACGTTCTTCACCCTTGTAGCACTCACAGCTGAGGAAATTCTCTGATCATCAGTGCACATAGATTAGGTTCTGGAAATAACCATTTCAAATAATGACTAATGGGCTAGGCTCCAGAGAAGACTTACTGAGATGTTTAGTAATGAGAAAATACTGCTCTTTGACTCCTGGATAGAGGTAGGCAGTGAAGGACTGTAGCTTGCTCTTACTAAATCTGTCTCTGCAATACAGATAAAATACACTGATGCTTGGTTGGCTTCCAGTGACACCAGAGGAGCAAAGCAGATGGAGTGTGGAGGGACAGTATCAGCCATAGATTGATGGTTGAGAAGCTTGGTGATGGATATGTGTGTGGGGGGGGGATGCATTATATTGTTCTGCCTGCTTTTAAATTCCTCCACATAAAAAAATTTCTTACATGACGTTTTAAATAGTCATTCCAATTTTGCTGCAAATACCATTGCCATAGCTGCCTAGGAAATTAGTAGTGTATTAATCAGTAGCTAACTTTTTGTGAGGCACTGGACCTAGACCAACTATGGAGCTCTTAAAGGTCTGTATGATGTAAGCTCTCAAGAAAATAAAATGGACAGGACAATAGACTAGTAGGTTACCAGAGCGTGGGGGAGAGGGAGGTAGATGGGGTAAAAGGGGTCAAATGTGTGGTGATAAAAAGAAATCTAACTATAGGTGGTGAACACACAATGATATATATATATTTAATATATATATACTATATATTAATATATATATATATGCCTTGCTGTTAAATTGTACACCTGAAAACTTACTGGATTTCGTTAATTAATGTCACCATAATAATAATAATAAAGAAAACAAAATCATTCTTGTCGCTGTGCTGCACATAGATTCATAGATAGATAAGTCCTACACAAATGCAAATCTAAGATTATGAAACTCAGTAAGGCTATCAAACATAGGCACCCATCATCATATAATTTCTCTTGGTAAAATAAACCAGTGTAAATTCAGTGAATCTTCAGCCTGAATCAGTTCATCGATAGTATTGGCAACATGCTCTCTCACCAACCAAAAATTCCATAGGGTAGAGAAAAATGCCAGCTTTGCAATTGGAGACCAGCCTGATTTCCGTTTACTGAAACTTTTGTGGTTGTTATCCTGTGTATGTCAGTGTCCGGCACTCCAATTACGGTAGGAGTGTTAAACTAATATTTGCTTCTAGCATCTACCATATTCTAGACACTAAAAAGTTATTTTGTCTTCATAATTGAATATGTGAGCTATAGATATCCTTGTTTCCAGTAAGGAAATAGGTACAGATGTTTTAACTGACTCAAGACTGGATAGGAAGTGGCAGCCCTCGGATTCAATTCCAGGTCTTTTCTGACTCAACTACTTATGTTCTGTCCACTGTTCCAGACACTAGCATTTGGATCTTTGGGGGTGAGAACTTGGCTCTTTAACTAACATAGCATTTTAGTGACTTGTCTAAGGTTGAAGAAAAAGTGGGATGAGAGGAATATAATCGGAGCTTAGAGGCAGATAAACTAATGATGCTTCAATTTCTGAATGGAGAAGTATGCCTGCTAAGGTGTACACAGAAGGCATTTCTAATGGACTCTTTTTCGAAAAGTTGTTTAAGAGCAGTGTTCCTTCTTTATGAGAGAACCACATCAAGAGAATGCACAAGTTCCCTTACAAAGCAGGATTCTGGGGGAAAACAATGGCAAGCTTCTTGCAAAGAACTTGCTTCAAAAATATAACTTCACGAGGCAGATAAGACAGTCCCCAGATTTTGCCCATTGGGAGTCTGATCTCAGTCACCGAGGCCTAGTGGAAGAAGGCAGTCATAGCTATCAAAGGAGCAAGCACAGAATGATTGGATAGATCAGTCTGATATGGGTTTGGTTTCCAAGGGCTAGCTCTTGCTCTGTTCTTCGGTCACAGGTTGTAAGGAGTATGCTTGCAAATATGGGTCTTGACCACAAGGATGCAGGAGGCAGATGAAAGAATGTGAATAGGCAGCATGGACACAACACTGTCCTGGAAAAGCAGCCCAGAGAACATCTACTATTCATGGGATATGGAGCATTCATTTAGAGAAGTCCAGTGTTATTAAAAGAAATTTAAATTTTAGGAAGAGAAGTGAGAAAAAGCAGTGATTAGTTGTTCTGGGCTATGAAATGGGCAGGTTTTTAATACACTGCCTTGTCTAAAATTTTGGCCTTTGACTGTTTAGTGAAACAACTTACATTGATCTTTGCTAGTGTAGGATGACAGCTTTGAGCATATTGTTCTAGGTTCAAGAAATTATTTAAAATCAAAGATTGCACTACAGTTTGAGATTTCACTTTAAATTACTTAGCCACAAATTGTTTTCAAATAAAAACTTGTTCTAGAATGTCTTTCCTAGGGAAAAAACAACTTCCCTAAGCAGTTCTTATGAAAGTCTCTCGATTGAGGTCTCTCAATTTGATTTGGAAACATAACTTTTCTTTGTTTTGCTTTTTTTTTTTTTTTTGGCCGAATGTATTACAAGTACACAAAGCTTTCACATATTTTCATTTGACGAGAATCACCGTAAGAAGCAAAACCTTTGTATTGTTACCTTACCTGTGAATGACTGCAATAAATCTTCAGTTGTTCGAGGTTTGTTTGGAGACACAAACACACCATCCACTTCAGCCTGAGAGTCTTCACTAAGCGGTGAAATCATTGAGTCATCACTCAGTGACGATTCTTAAATTAAGAACAAAAGCATCTTTAGGAGGAAGATACCAAGCACACTGCTAGGCTTCACTCACTCAGGGAACAAATAAACAGCAGTTCCCTTAACGCCATTTTTAAAATGAGGTAATCTATCTGTCACAGCATAATCCCACAATAGCAAAGTTTTTATCTCAATTGTTTTAATTAGTGAAAAGAAATAGTGGAGGGAACCCAACACCCAGGGCTATACTGTGTTATGGGGAATGTAAGAAAGAAAAATTTCAAGAAGTGCCACGAGACCCCTTTCCATTGCGACAAACTGACCTTTCAATGAAACCTTCATCCATACTTCCTTGGGTCTCCTCTGCTCCGCTGTTATCAGAGGCACTTTTTACTGAAATACTTGAAGCAATATTTTCCTGCTCAGAACATTTTTCATAGTATGAATTTGCAGTTGATAGCTCTGCTTCATAGCTGATATTCCCAGGCACTTTGTCATGGTGGCGGCTAACCCCAAGTTGATGCTTAAGTTGACTGCTTATGTCTGTGGCTCTATTGGGTGAGTGTGACTGAGATGTGAGCACATCCACAGATTCAACGTGTGCAACTTCTTCACGATCTACAGAGAATATCTTCTGGACCTGTGCTAGGGCTCTGTCTGGACCAGCTCCATATTGTAGTATTTACCATCCAAATCATTTGGGCGGGCAGCAGAGACCTTCTGAAATCCTTCTGTGGGAAAGTCACCATTTTTACTTGGTCTGTTTTTCTGGAATAGGCCCCTCTCCATATGTATTTGGTCTTTTGTGACACTTGAATCAAGTAGATTGCTATCAGCTGAGGTTACTGTTTCTGGATCACAATGACTCTTCACATCAAAAGTACATTTTTTTTTCTAACTGTAGTTTATCTGGTCCCATCTCAACTGCAGAGGAGTCTAAAAAGGACAGTATGGTGTCTTCAGTAGAGTACTGACGTGATATTGATTTCTTAGCCATATGTGGCCTAATCTTGCCTGGAGACAGGGCAGCCATTGTGAGAGTGCTTTGCTCTAAGTAGGGAGTTCTGTATTGTTGCCTTCTTTTTGCTTAACTTCTTCAGACTTACTGATGGACCGAAGGTTAACAGATTTTCAGGACTGTTGGTGTAATTGCAAGGGACGGTGGTGGATTTGATCTCAGTGTTTCCCCTACTGTGTTCTGCTTATTATGACTAAAAACATGCAATGGGTGACGGTGGTGGAATGGTTTATTCAAGACATGAAGAGCACTTAGGTCAAGATGGGTAGGAGGTATAATTGGAAGTTCAAGATCTTTACTCAGTGACAGAGCTCCATCTTTTAAAGAGGGTTGCTGTAGTGAGGATTTCCTTTCTGGGACTTTCGGTTTTCTTTTGCTACCTCCAGGAGACAATGGACCAGAAAAGAAAGCTGTAGGGAAAGAGGATGTTGGTGTTTTCAGACTGGCTTGAATAGCCACTTGATGGAGATGCCAAGCCAGCCAGCTTTTCTGGTTGAAGCCAGCTTAAACTCATTGTCAACAGAAGGAAGGGATGGGTAGTGGCTCTTGATTCTGACTGGGATGTTTGGGATTCAGAGCTCTCTGGAGATTTGATGCATTCGATAACTGTGGTACCCGTAGCTGTGCTTGAATTAGATAAAGATCTGTAAGGTTCATTTGTTTTCAAGTCATTTAGAAGCCAGAGGTCTGCATAGTGAGTTGATTCAGCACCTTCATCTTTGAATGGTGGAATATCTGAAGTATCTAACTGAGGTTCCTTAATACCATGTTCACTCTGGTTGATCCACGAAGGTTCCTGCTTGGTGGGAAGACTGGTATTTTCCATTCGAGAAGGCGTGTTGGAGAAATCAAGAGGCAGCTTCATTTCCCTGGAACTGTGAGGCAGGAGCTGACCACTGCTTATCTTTGGTTCTTTCTTTCAGAAATGTCTCCATTTCCATCAGACTTCCTCAATGATGAGCTCCTTTTAGGTGGGGTTGGCTTTGCCTTTGGTTTCCTGAAGGAGATGCTTGGTCTCCCCTGCCTCCTGTGGTCTAAGTAGTCTTGCCAGGCACAGTCAGGAAGAGTAGGAGGAACTCCAATGCCCTGGCTATTCTCTGGCCCAGTGCTGCATAATGACAGGCATAATTCTTACTACCTTTGAGACCACAGTCAAAGTGCATTGAGGTGTAATATCCTTCCGTGTCCACCGAAAAGTGAGAGCTAGTGTCTGCTTTGTCCGATGGAGACTTTTCCAGAAAGCTGTCATAAGTAGCCATGCTTGTGAAGCTTGGGCAGCCCAGGCTGTCTGCCTTGGGGCGCTCAGGACTAAAATCCTGGCGGCAGGAGGCATCATGATGGTGGTGTAGGTAATTCCACTCACTGTCACTTGTGTTGCTATTGTTGGGGTCATCCAGAAGATCTGCCACAGTGGAGGTAAAGGAATTTGCCCGGTGGCCTCTCACTTTATCCAAGTGGTCATTGTACTGGTCTGTTCACGAAGACACTGGCATCCTCATTAGCATGAGGGCTGTGTTAAGTGACAACTCCGAGTCACAGTGTGAAGAGCCAGTGAGGGGAGGAGAAGCTGCAGGAGGGATTGTCTCTGAGGTTTGTGAGGGACATGTGGAACTGCTCCCACTCCAGTTGCCACTGGATGACTGGTGGTCGTCTTTCTGGTCCATGTGGCTGCTGAGGAGGACACCAGCTGTGGAGATGCAATGGATGGGGCTCCCAAAGGTGTCTGAGTTGGAGGAGATGTCACAGCTGCCAGAGTCGGCAGCCATTCGGGACAGACGATGACCTCCCTCTCTCATTTAACTTGTGCTGGGGGCTGTGAAGATGTTGAGAACAGGCCAGGCCCAAAGCAGGCTGATGTTCCTGTGCACCTGGGCTGCTGGCAACCTCGCTGCCATCATTAGGGGCTCTTTCTCGATCACCCACAAAAGGCTCCCCCTCTTCATATGCTGAGGGTTTAGTACCAACTTTAGGTTCAGCATCTCCACCTCTATTGCCCTCCCGGGGAAGGCTCCGAGATCTTGTGCGGCTGCTCACTACAGTCGTAAACATAGTGTCACCTTTGTCTGCTAATGCAGAAATGTTGCCAGCAGAATGAGAAAGGGAAGCTGCAATGCTTTGACCCCTTTGAGCTCTGATTCTCCTTCTGGATGGAGCAGCAATCAGAATGTCCTCAGTTTGGCACTCTGAGTCCCTGGTTCCAGACCTCCTATTGACGGCGTTGTAGGGTCTGGATTTGTGTGCACAATCACATTCCTTTCCCTGGCCACAGGTGACTCATCAGAATCTAGGACATGTGGAAAGCATAGTGAGATATTTTATACAACAGCATACTAACAGACATTCTGAGAGATAGCCATAAATTTGGGTGCTGGCATATTGGAGCTTTTTCTTACAGGAAAAAATCAGCAATTAAAATTAGGAGAAAGTTAAAATGCTTTGGAGAACCTCTCTGTCTCTGCCTCTTTCTGCCTCTGTCTCTCTCTGTATACACAGACTCTCTCTCTCTCTATGTGTGTGTACGTGTGTGTGTGTGTGTGTGTGTGTGTGTGTATATATATATACACATACATACATACATACATACATATATATATGTATATGTATATATGCTGAGAAGATATGCTTTTTAGCTCTTTTGTGAATTCTCTCTCTCTTTAGTATCAAATTACTTTGCCCCAATAAGCGACTACTATTTTTTAAAAACTAAAGTCCATTTTATCTTCTTGGTCACTATTTGTTTTTATTTTGTAATATAAACATAATGAAATAAAAATTTGAGAATTCATTATAAGAAATAAAAATCTTATTTATAAGAGATGCTACCATAATAATAATAATAATAATAATAATAATAATAATAATAATAAAAACATAGGAAGAGATAGCCTAAACATATGGAACAGAAAAAAATTTTTAAAAAGTCATCAACAATATCAAATTATCAATATTTCAATATTTAATTGAGTATGCTTGAAAAGTACCTTTTAAAGTGATTAATGTCATAAAAGTATATTTCTCTTCAAATAAAGGTATACGTTCTAAAACAATCTTTCATTGACTCTTGTTACTTTTAATTCATAATTTCCACCTTAATAAAACTTTTAAAAATTAGCAAACTACTATATTTCAGCAATAAGACCTGAACGTACATGCCTAAATTCACAAGGTTAAACTTTCATAGTCAAGGACAGAGACTTAGAAAGTCATAACACCTGGCTTGCTGAACACAAAACAAGTATATACAATTTTAGAACCTCTACAACTTACAGCACTAACTATTTTTTAAAAGAAGCTGGCTAAATGCTGGCTTCCATTTAATCTTAAAATCAGCACCCAACAGAATGTTAACCATTAATAGTTTTATACCACACCTATTTCTTGTTGGACTCTTCTGGGATACCCGAGATGGTTTTCCTCCTCCTCAGTTTTCGTCTTCGCTGTAGTACAGATTGTGAATGAACAAGAGAAGCAGCGTATACTAGCCTCTCTGTCAAAACCAACTCCTGCAACCCACAAATAGGTCTGATTAGCCTTCAGAAATGGCAAACACATTTTCATTTGCTTGGAACACCGTGATATTTATTGAAGTAAAAGAAGAGTTTGGATTAAGGCTGTGAACAAATATAAGGGAGCCCTTATTCAGCTCTTATTTAAATTATGCTGCAGTACATTAAGCTTTACTTTTAAACGCATTGCTCCACACAGCTTGCACTGCCCAAAGTAACTAGCAAAGTCAAAAGAAAAAAGATAGAGAAATAACATCAAAGAATCACCCTCACAGAGAAAATGACTCCTTAAGGACTTAGGACTTACAATCTTTAGTTACTACTATTTACTGGTCTCTTTTTGGACTCTCGGAAGTTTATATCTTTGCATAGTAGATCTGTAATTAAGATGTTAACCTGAATTAGTTCAACTAACACATCCTGACCCATCTCTTCATTAAAAGAATCTTTGTGAGTTTTTCCCCCTCTACCCACTAGGCCCAATCTCCACCCCCTGCACACACACATACAACATACACACTTTCTGACTAAACTGGACACTTCTTGGTTTAACACCAGTATCTTATCAATATAAAATAAAAATATAAGGCAGTCCCTGGTTCTGTGCTTAAGTGGATCTATCTTCTGTACCAACTATAAATAAAGTTGAATTCCCAGTCTTTAGAATGTGTGCAGGGAGTGAACCATGATGCCTGTTAGTTTCTCTCTCCATAATCACATTACTGACATCCTACATGCAGTCCTATCCAACCTCCAACCCCGAACCCCAAGGGAGAAGGTGAGAAACTCAGATTCTTATCTAAAACAGGTAGGCACAATGGATTTTCAGAGTGAGTTTTGCCTCAGGGAGCCATGATGCCTAAAATGCTTTGGAATCTGGTCGTCTCATAATTTATCCTTATTGTTAAGCATGGGGAAGAATGGCATGTTAAACCTTGTTCATATATAATGAAGCAGTTTGAGTTCTGCTTAGCATCACAAATGACAATGGTTTCTAGAACTCACTTTGAAAAATCTGTATGAGATATCACATGATGAATGATTACAATATTATCAGAGAATTCATACTGATGGAATTTTCCTTTCTTAGTTCCAACCAAAAATTAAAATCTTTCATTCTAATCATAATAATTATAGAACATATGACATACAGACACAGAGACTTTGTGTTACATCAACAACTTTCTCATTAAAGCTCTTGAAATCAACATATAATCTAGGCTTTAGTTTGAGAGTTCCTGAAATAGAGCAGAAGGAAAGATCTTCCCTTTTCTTGAATCGCAAAACCCATAATCAAAGAACTAAATTTGAAAACAAGATTTTACTTACAGTTACATGAAGAAAGCAGACGCTGCTAATAATCAGTCTCAGAACTGAAAGTTAGTTTAAGAGGATGCCAAAATGATCCGTTTTGACAGCGGAACTCCCCTAATCCATCCCATTTAGATTACAAAGATCAGGTAAAGTGCACATGCTTAGAATAATTCATCCTACAATTTGAATAGGTCATCAGGAAAATTAACCTTCAGCTCACATCGGCTGATCAACTAGAACCACCCTTTTCAGGAAGGAAATAATATTTGTCCCAGATGCCAGGTCATCATTTGCTCCCCACTTTATGTGAGAGAAATTTGAGTGGGGTTAATAATAACTGTGTCCTGAATGCATCTCGAGCAACATGACATCTTCAGTCAGTCACATGGTACGAGGATGAAAATCGGTCATATATGGCAATTTCCAAATTTTCAATATATAAATAAGTTAAAATATAACTACCAGAGATATTTAAAGAAAGCTCAATGAATAGGTCATTTAATTTCTATCTTTAAAAGTTAGAATATTTTATAACATTATTTTACTTATGAAGATTACCAGATCCAATTCTTAAATTTACAATTGCTGCCAATAAACTTTTTAAGAAAAGTCTGGACAGGCTTGTAAATTCAACCTAGACTAATATTCACACTCTCGATACACAGGAGGAGAAAAGCAGAAAGTAGAATTTAGCTTTCATCCATGAATTCATATATTCCTAGGTCAAAAATCCCTAAAATCAATGTGGAAGTTTAAATGATCTTTTAAAACAAAGCCTACCTTCAGCCAAGGAAGCATGAGAACAGATTTTATAGTTGGTCTACATGATCATTACTTGCAGTTTTAGAAACCTGGGGTTTGCTGTTTCCTTTCTTGCAGTGCCACGCATCATTATCATATGATTAATCACTGCCGCTTTCTCCATTATTTCAGTCAGCTATGGCCAAAGAGCTATTTGGTGACTTTTTTTTTTTCAAAGAAGAACTGTCCATCATTTACATAACAAGTGACCCAGCAGAACATATGCAAATTGATGTTCAAAACCTGACAAAAGCATACTGAACATCTTCTGGGTTGTATTCTGATGAAAAAAAGTATTGCTTGTTCACAAAGCAGTATTCTTATCTGGTACCCCCAGTAGCACAGATTTTGAACATATTTAATACACCGAATTAAACATATTCAATACACAGACTGCCCTTAAGAAAAGAACAGAACGATACCAGTGACATTGATGGGAATAATGCAAGAAGAAATCACTTGAGCATCTTGTTTCATCTTTTCCTCTGGCGTCGGGAGAGGTAGTGCTTTGCTCCAGTTGGTCTGCTTGTCCAGTGTCGAGGGGATATTGTGTACTGGGTTTTTCGGCCTCTGCCCTAACATGACATCTGTATCTTCGTCCTCCGGGGGATGGGACTGCAAATGAATACATTTGGACTCAATAACGATGGTTTATACATAAACACACATATAAGGATTTCAAAGTTTAGTTAAGAAAAATTTGGTCAGAGATAAGCTTTTTTAGTTCAAAGGAAGAATTCCTAGAATTAGGTAGTAAGCACAACTAATTGAAAGTTATAATTTCAATAGTCAAGTGACACAAAAGGAAAAAAATGGGTTAAATAAACATGCTTTTGTAGGTTTAATTAAGAGGAGAGACAAGTTAGTCAGGGATCCCCCAACTTCAAACTGAAGAAAAATGTTAGTCTTTAATCCAGTGAGCGGTAGATCCACTTTCTCGACATCTATCTCACCATAAATTCCTATTTAAAGTCTTGAGAGCTCTAGATGACTAGAATCAATGCCTATGAAATGTTTTTAAAAATATGCCAGAAAACCTGGAGTCAGGAGACATTCCAGAACACATCACCTGAAGGACAAGGCACCTAATCTGAGAGTCAGGATTAAAACACAAGGAGTTAATTTTACTGCAGGATGATGGCATTTGTGAATAACATTTTAAAAACAGTTTCATCAACACTGCACGCACATGGAAAAGCAAAAGTGAAGAATCTCTCCCCACCAACTATAGTGGTAATGGTAAATGTTATTGATGGGGGTGGATTTAAATGGGTTTCTTTTCAAATTCGGAGGAGTTAAACAGTCCTACTTTATTTTCTTTCAGCTTTCCAGTCCGAAGTTTTTCTTCCAACTGTGTAGTTAGAGACCTTGACTTCTATACGATTTTTGAAAATTCTCCATCCAAACTTTTGATAGTTATTAATATTGTCTCACTTTGATTTCAGTGTTGACCTCATAAACCAGATTATTAAAAAGGCTCTATCCCAATTTGATTTCAGGGCTGGGTTTCTAAATCATATTATTAAAAGACCCATTTTTTACTATTGAAGTTAGTTTTATTTCTTTCCACAATCTGGATGAAGGTGTGTATTTACAGAATATACATATTTTTCCTCTTATTCCAGTTAGGTTGTAATAATATTTTATTCTAACGTCAAGATCATTTTCTTTTCTTCACATTTGGAAGCATCATGCTCTGAGTCAGAGGATTTCACAATTGTCAAATGAACTGTTTTCAAGTTCCCTTAAAGAGAAGCTTTCCAGAGCCAGTTATTTTAAATCAACCCCCAGTATTTGCTTACCTTGTCAGAGGTATCTGCAAAGCCCCCAATACACCCAACAGGATATGATTCCCCACCTTGAGAAAACTGTGTTCGCCATGAACGTTTTAGTAAAAATATCGCAACTTTCTTTCTCTCTTCAGCTTTTGTGCAGATTCCCAGCGAAGCAAATAGCTCAAATAAAGTTGGAGCACAAAAGACTTTGTTTCCTAGGTAACTTCCAAAAAGAAAAAAAAGTTTTGGTGCATGCAGAAAGGGGACAGAAAGAGAGGAGAGAGAGAAAGAGCTGGAGAGAAGCCCCCACCACCAGAATCCACATTTTGTAGGATTCCTTCCTTGAATAACAATGGACTAGGAAACAAAGAAAGAGCAGTGACCTGACCATAGGCTCTGACCAGCAGCCAAAGGCACTTTTTATTTAATGGTGACAGGGACAACTGGCTGCCAGAGAATCCTTTTGTGCTGTTGTCTTCTTTGATTTGAGAAGCCAAAACTTTACCGTTCTGATAAATATAGGGCAAGTTGGAATTTCTTTCCTCCAGAACTGCAAAGTCCAGGGGCAGCATTAGGTGATGCTCATCTTCAAGAGAACCTTCTTTGCAACCTAGGGGTGTTTGTGTGTGTGTGTGGGGGGGGGCGGGGAGTAAATGGGGAGAAAAGCCAATGGAGTGACTGTCTAAATTATATTTTATTTAATTCAAGTTAGGAAAATACCCACTCTTTAAATTGATTTAAAAGAATAGCTGTTAGAAACAACAGTTTGCCAAAAATTAAAAGAGAAGAAAGTGAAAGTGTCTGGAGAGAATAGGATAGGGTGTGATGGAATGTTCTCAGAACCAGTACCTTTCTACTCCATGGGGTCATGTGGCAACACTCAGTGGGGGAGGGCGAACGGGTGCTGTTAAACTATGAACATGAAATGCAAAAAAAGAAAAAAATTAAAACATGCACACAGCACACAATATACCCTGGTTAAGCCAAATCTATGATTATTAATGAATGAACATAATGGGATAACTCCTTTGTTCCTTCATTCTTTCTTTCCTCCGTTCCTTTGTTCCTTCCTTCTCTATGAGAAGTAGCGTAAATAGTGGTTAAGACCACAGACTCTGGAGCTAGAAGGAGTTCAAATTCTGGTTCTACCACTTATTTGCTGTGTGACTAGGGCAATCACTCAACCTCTCTAAAGTCAGTTTCCTCATCTGTAAGACAGGAAATAATAGTTATCTACACTCCAGGGCTCTTTTGAGGAATAAATTAGTAAATAGATATAATAGACTTAGAAGAATCCTGGCACTTAATGAGCTCCATGTGTTAGCATCAACTACTACTGACAATACTGCTACTACTATTATTATACTTACCTTGTAGCTGTGAAACATCTGTGAAATTGTCTCTGCAAATTGCAACTTTTCTTCTTGTAGATCCCAATCCCATATGCTAATTTGGGAAAGACTAAAGTATTTTCTTTCCTTAGAGAGTTTATTTTCCTATGAACTACTTGGAAGAAAATTTCTTGTGTATGAATTCCTCCTCTGGACTGTTCAAAAATTGTCACGGAATATAAAGTCTAGAGATGAGTAGATTTAAATAAAAAACAAAATGCCTTGTAAAAATTATAGATAAAGAAAATGTTAAGTCAGACCATTTAAAAAAAAAGATCTATTCTTCATATTCATAGACTGTATTTGAAAACAGGGCTGGTTTTATGAGCATTGTGATCTGTGTACTCACACAGGGTCCCATATTCAGAAAGACTCCCTTCTTGGATCAATGATGTCATTGTCTTAAAATTCTTAGTTTTTGAGCAAGGGGGTCCTGCATTTTCATTTTGCACTGGGCTCCACAAATTTGGCAGCCAATCTTGTTTGGAAAATAATCTGGTAACCGGAGTCCCCATTTCTGGATCTACTGAGAAAGACATTGAAACTCTTAAATCTCTAAATTATGTCAGCGTTGGATTCAATTAGGCTTCTATTACAGCACTTTCCATGTAGCATTGCTTTAATGTAACATGAATTATCCCTGGATATGTCTTTTTCATCTATTAAATTACAAATTCCTAGAGGTTATGAGCCACATTTAATTTTCCTTTCTGTCTTCCATGATGCCAAGAAAATGCCTCCTCATTGTAAGAGCTCAATGAATTATTGTGCACTTGAATGATACCAGCCCTGTGTGTTTTAACAGTGATGGGAAACCCAAATGAAGGATCATGCTCAAGATCTCAGGAGGTAGCAGATACCACAGAATCCAAGAGAACTCACTATCTTAGTGCAAGTAGGTGAAAACTAATAGAATAAACCACAAACAACACTTGGTTCCATTGGAGGCTTGGTATTGACATATGGTAGTCTAGTATATTCTTAAACCAATGCATGTATGTGGTTTTTTTTGGAGGGGAAAGGAACACTCGAGCTAATCCTATTCTAAGTTTCTAAATTTTAAACTGACAGGATTGCTCATTAATTTTTAAGCAGAGCAAATGCCCATATCCTCAGGCCATAGTTAACTTTGATCTAAATCTTATTTAAAACAAATGATTTTGTAGGGTCTATGGCTCCCTCACTGAAAGTGATCATTTTGACAGATGTGTGTGTGGCCTGAGTTCAGACACACTAACTTGGCTTTCTCATAAGAATTAGTCACAGATAGTGATGTGCAAGTCTCAAGTATACACTGGGGTGTGAAATAAGAGAGCAAACTCATGGAAGTAGGAAAAAAGAAGCCTGAAAGCAAAGCCTGCATGTAAAGGAATGTGTTTCCAAGAAAGCAAAGGCTTTGATGTCTCATTGAAAGGATTTTAAAATACTACACAGCAGGAAACTGCCAGGCAGAAAACATATTAATGATATAAATATGTTAACTTTGGTAGTTTGTCTTAAATCTCCTAAGTCAGCTCTCCGATTGCATATTTTTTCCAGGACTAAGGGATAAGGAGTGATTTTTATTTGTCATCTGTTTGAGAACCGCCCCCTCCATTTCATTAAACAAGCATGAGATAACACCTGAGAAAGACTAAAGACGGCAAGTCCAGGGAAAGAGCTCAGACTCAGTTGAGTCATCATCCTTAAGTTGAGGTTTCCGTGGGTTACACTCCATGAAAGATTCTTTTTAACTAATCAGCCTCTCCACTATTTGGATAGTAGTTCCAACCTCTAGCTTGTGAGAGCTGAAACTAGGTACTCTTGAATTTGTGTGTGGAAGGATTATATATTTGGTTCTACCCCCGCCTAGAACATAAGCACTTAAGTCCCTGCAGATAGTCTGTCGACAGAGTATTTTAGTTTATAATATTCGAATGGGGCTATGGTTTTATTTCTGCCATGAATCAGTAACTGCCTTACTGTAGTGTTTTAAAGCATCATCTTTCCTGAGTGTTTGGTCGAAGGAAGTAAAACCGTTCTAATTATTTCTGATTAGATTTTTATATGGTGAATATAATAATAAGTTCATAGAATATTTTTTCTAGATTATCTGTGAAATAAAACTGCAAAAGAACTGATACCTCATGGCTTCTCTGCATGGTCCAACATGCCACTCCTTAATGGGTGTAAATGGATAAGGTTAGGAAAAGCTGCATGCTGATCAAACTTGTATGAACTAAGTTATTCTTTAAAGGCTCCATTTAAATGAACCCTATTCCTCATTCAGAGTAAGTCTTGTAAAGAAGGGACCATTTCCTGTTCATAACTATATTTTTTCTGCCTCAGTAATGCCCTATAAATATTTGCTGTACTGCTAGCACCCCCATGCGCCTGGCATAAGCAAATGAAAATCCTCTCTAAAAAATAATATCAAATTTTCACATATGGTTTCCAGTATAACAGCCAGCACAAAGATAACAAAACAAAGAGTAAACAAGATAGCATGAGCAAGAAGCATCTAAAACAACAGATGGTAGAAGCAGACCCATAGGGACTCTTGCTTTTAGAATTATCACTTCATGCAGGAATAGCAGCTTACCATCTTGGCATCCCCAGAATAAGTATGTGGGAAGAATATTAGACCACTCATTCATTCATTCAAGAGCATTTCTTTGATGAAGGTGAAAATCAGAATCAGTGGGAAAAAATTGTCAATTTAAAAATATCTTGAGTACGTGCATGTTCATTGTATAATTCTTTTGATTTTTTCTGTACTTAAAAACTTTTTCATAATAAAATGTTGGATACAAATGAAAAAAAAATTCTCCTTCTTTTTAGACTTCCATTCCGGCCCTCCTGCCACTGATTTTGAGAGGCTTCAGACTTCAAGTTGTACAATTTTAGAATCAGCTACTACCAGTCATGCCCATCTTGACCATGACAAAAGATGCTTCTTTGATGCTTTTGCCCCATATCTGTCCCTGCTGGCCCCATCACTAATAGTCTCAAATCCTTTCCCTAGCTTCTCATAAAACTGCTTCAACAAAAGCTAGAGTTATACTTATGACTTGTTCAGAACAAGAAATAACAGACATTATACTCAAAAGCAGTCAAAGAAATTTCTTTGGTGAATAATGAAAGAATATTTTCCAAACTCTAATCTTTCTTGTGATGTATGTGTAAGAAAAGTTCATTTCTTCACTTTTGTGGCTATAAACAAGCATTTCTCCAAAGATCTCAAGATTTTCTGCATCCTTTCTCTTACCGCCACATTTTACTTTCTTTTCAGTTTTATTTTATATGCTGATGGGGGCTTATTGGGCTTCAAAACTTTCCAAAAGACATTTGTTAAAATGTTGTGGGTATTCCAGCAGGAAATGTTTTGAAAATTTGGCTTTGGTCTGTGATCTGATAGCACATGGCATTTATAGCAATCGACTTTCAGAGCTGATTTATTACTATCAGGCTGTCTGAAACATGAGAACTATTTTACTAGAGAATGGATATTGTGGTATATTTTGAATACAGGGATAAAACCTTAGAGTGAAGATAGCCATTGCAAGGCACGTTGAGTTCTTTGTGAGATGATCTGGGACCTTATTCTCACTCTACCCCTGGGGCTTGTTTGTCCTTAGACCAAATCTCTGCATTTCTGCACATATGATGGCCTATCTGTGAGATGGCAGGGACTTTGTTTGCCTCATATTTTTCTTCACTGTTGTGTGTGTATGTGTTGCACATACATATGAAGTGTTTTGATCCTTCTGGAAGGCTTAAAGGAATCTGGCAATACTTTCACCTATCACTTTTGCTGCTACAATTACATAGGCCTTTTATTCCCCTGAGACTATTCCAAAGTCTCCTTCTAGCTGGTTACTGTGCTCTTCTTTTCCAAACACATTTAATGACATCATTTTAAAATTCACACTGTGCTTCTCTCTCTCCTCTCTCAACTCAAACATTTACCAAAGTGAGCAACCATGGGAAAACAAAAATGATGAGGTAAATAAAAGTTTAGGGCACATCTTATGCTTTCTCTGTTCCAAGTTTTTCTTCCTTTTCCTGGTTTATCTTTCGACACCCAGGCAGCCAGGGCCTTCATGTTTCTCTAAAGGGCCTGAATGCAGCAACCCCCAAGTGCCCAAACCCTTCGCCCTGCACTCCCAACAAGCTGTGACACTAGAAGGAAGCCCCAGATGCACTTATATTAATGTGCTGAGAATTCCTAGTGATAAACCCAAAAGAATTAATCTCTAAAGCAGAATTCAGGACAATGGTTGTAGGCTAGGAGGGAGATATTTGGGAATAAGTACCTACTGGCTTCTTCTTTTAACTACTTTATACATTTATATATATTTAAAACACCCAAAGTGCATAAACATTCAGGATTAGGGAAAATGGCTCTATCATTGATAATTCTGCTTTTCCAAATCACACCTTTCTTTCTCTTCTCTAACAGATATTATCACAACTTCTTCAATTCTCCCAAGAAGTACTTTACAAAAGAAAATACACAAAAGGCCAATAGGTATATGCAAATGCACTCAACATCATTTTTCAATGGGAAAAATTCAAATAAAAACCACAACTATGCACTACTATATACTAAAGGGGCTAACATTAAAAAAAAAGATTAATAACACCAAGTTTTGGCAAAGATGTAAGAGCAGCTCAAACTCATGTAGATTGGGGAGTGCAAAGTGGTGTAGCCATTTCAGAGACTGGTAGTAGCTAATAACCTTATACATATGTCTACTTTTTTATTCTCTTTTAGGTATATGGAGGTAAGAAAAATGCATATGTCCACAAAAAGCCTTGAACAAAAATATTTATAGCAGATTTAGATATAAAAGCCCCCCCCAAAAAAACACAACTAGAAACAACTCAAATATCTACCAACAATAGAATAAATAAAGTATGTACTACTGCATTCATACAATGGAATACTACACAGTAATAAAAAAGAACATATGATCAAAACATAAAAACCATATGATCATATCAATAGATACAGAAAAAGCTTTCGACAAAATCCAGCATCCATTTATGATAAAAACTCTCAGCAAAGTGGGAACAGAGGGAACACACCTCAACATAATAAAGACCATATATGACGAACCTACAGCTAACATCACACTCAGTGGGGAGAGGCTAAAAGCGTTTTCCTTAAGGTCAGAAACAAGACAAGGATGTCCACTTTCACCACTTCTGTTCAACATGGTTTTGGAAGTTCTAGCCACAGCAATCAGACAAGAAAGATAAATAAAAGGTATCCAAATTGGAAAGGAAGAAGCAAAACTCTCATTATTTGCAGATGACATGATACTATATAAAGAAAACCCTAAAGATTCTACCAAAAAACTGATAGAACCGATTGATAAATTCAGTAAAGTAGCAGGATACAAAATAAATATTCAGAAGTCAGTGGCATTTTTATATACCAATGATGAACTTTCAGAAAGAGAAATTAAGAAAACAATCCCATTTACAATTGTGCGAAAACTATAAAATACCTGGGAATCAAATTAACCAAGGAGTAAAGACCTGTTTTCAGAAAATTATGTCATTGAAAAAAAAATTGAAGAAGATACAAATAAATGGAAGCATATACCATGTTCATGGGTAGGAAGAATCAACATTGTTAAAATGGCCATACTACCCAAAGCAATCTATAGTCAATGCAATCCTATCAAAATACCAATGGCATTTTTCAGAGAGCTAGAACAAATAATCCTAAAATTTATAGAGCCATAAAAAACCCTGAATAGCCATGGCAATCTTGAAAAAAGAACAAAAGTTGGAGGTATCACACTACCTGATATCAAACTATACTACAAGGCTACAGTAATCAAAACAGCATGGTACTGGCATAAAAACAGATACATTGATCAATGGAACAGAATAGAGAGCCCAGAAATAAATCCATGCCTAATGCTCACTTAATATATGACAAAGGAGTAAGAATATACAAGGGGTAAAGACAGTCTCTTCAATAAATGGTGTTGGGAAAATTGGACAGATACATGCAAAAAAAAAAAAGAAAGCTGGACCACCTTCTTACACATATACAAGAATAGACTCAAAATGGATTAAAGACTTAAATGTAAGACCTGAAACCATAAAACTTCTAGAAGAAAACATAGGCAGTAAACTCTCTGATATTACTAACAGGAATTTCTTTTCAGATATATCTCCTTCGGCAAGGGAAACAAAAGAAAAAATAAACAAATGGGACTACATCAAACTAAAAAGTTTTGTACAGCAAAGGAAACATCAACAAAACAAAAAGACAACTGACTGTTTGAGAAGATATTCACTAATGATACATCTGATAAGGGGTTAATATCCAAAATATAAAGAACTTATACAACTCAACAACAAAAACAAAAATCCAATTAAAAAATGGGCAGAAGACCTGAACAGATACTTCTCCAAAGAGGAAATACAGATGGCTAATAGACATATGAAAAGATGCTCAAGGTCGCTAATCATCAGAGAAATGCAAATTAAAACCACAATGAGATATACCTCACACTTCAGAATGGCTATCATTAATAAATCAAAAACAACAAGTGTTGGCGAGGATGTGGAGAAAAGGGAGCCCTCATACATTGTTGGGGATTGCAAATTGGTACAGCTGCTATGGAAAACAGTCTGGAGGTTTCTCAAAAAATTAAAAATGGATCTTACCTTTTGACCCAGCAATTGCACTCTGGGTATTTATCCAAAGAAAACCAAAACAATAATTTGTAAAGATCTGTGCACCCAATATTCATGGCAGCACAATTTACAATAGCCAAGATATGGAAGCAACCTAAATGCCCATCAACACATGATTGGATAAAGAAATTATGGTTCATATATACAATGAATATTACTCAGCCATTAAAAAAAATGAAATCTACCATTTGCAATGACATGGATGGACCTAGAGGTTATTATGCTGAATGAAATAAGTCAGACAGAAAACATAAATACCTTGTGATTTCATTTATATGTGGAATCTAAGGAACGAAAAGAACAAACTAATCAAAGCAGGCTCACAAATATAGTGGACAATTTGGTGATGGACAGTGAGGAGGGGGCTTGGGGCTGGGAGAATGGGGTGAAGGGTTAAAGAAGTGCAAATTAGTAGTTGATAGTTGGTCACAGGGATGAGGAGAATGGCCCAGGGAATGAAGTTAGCATTAATATGATGGGTAGGTGGAGGGTCAGAAGAGGGAGGGAGTAAATGGGAGGATCATTTTATGAACTATATAGATGTCTAACCAATGTACTGTATACTTGAAACTAATTTAAATAAATATATTTTTAAAAAAGAACATATGAATGATACATGCAACATTAACCTCAAAAATATATGTGGAACGGAAGAAGCCAGAAATAAAAGAGTATGTGCTTGTTCACTTTTGAATCCTATCCTGTAATAGATTGATGTTTTGGGTATGAGATTGGCCCCTAGTGAGCAGAGCTTGATCAGCAATGGGAATGGTGCAGATTTCATCCAAAGAGAAGATTTCTGAAAGACAGCATGTAACCGCAGAGAATCTTTCTTTTTGATTTCAGCTGGAACTAAACAAAAACTTCTAGGGTGATAGATTGCAAAGTGATTTTATGTATTTTAAAGTTCAGTAATAATTTGTTTAATGCTGTCCTATTAATGAAGCAATTTAAATATATAGAGCATAGCAAAATTATATTCTAAAACATGTTTGGAAAGTAGTCCCCATGAGGATGGCAAAGAGGGCTACAGGGAGGCTGGGAGAGAGAACGCTTCGGCTGCCATTCAGTCATTTATTCACAAGAATTGCTCTGGACTGTCAAAAGGAACTCAAAACAAGGTCAGCTGGACCATGATTACTATGATGTTGATGCCAGTATCTTGTTCATTCCCCATGGCCAGCTTTGCCAGTCAGTGGGGTCACTGCCAAGGGCCACTCATGCATCAATCCTTGAAGGCTGCTAGCACCAAATAAAAAGCTGTAAGGAGGGAAAAGGCAGGCCAGGCTTTGAGGTGCAGGAAGAAGGAGGCTTTGAATTGCTGCAAACAGCACAAATACCCTTAGCCAAATCATAGGAGCTGGTAGCATGAGTCCCAGAACAGCCCAGAGGTGGGAACATTCCTCCCTTAGCCTCTGGCCTTGCCCTCAGCCTCTGAGGTGCTCAGAAATCTAAGAGATATTGCACATTTGGTCTCACTCCAAGTGACCCTCTTCCCTTGTAACTCAGGCCACATTATATGGCAAAAGCACAGTAGAGTCATACTTGACCTTACTACAGCAGTTTTTTTTAAAGATAAAACCTGACACACAAGCCATGCATGTTCTGCTTTAACTTTTCCCATTTTCTTTTTTTCTTTTTTTCTTTTTTTAATGGACTCTTTTTGAATAAAGCTCTATGAACATTATCATATGCACAGACTCATGTAACCCTACCACAATCAGAATTCAGAACATTGCCATTACTACAAAAAAGTCGCAGTTTCCTCCCACTCCTAGCCCCTGGCAACCACTAATCTGTTCGACTTTTTGAAAGTGTCATATGAATGGAATCATACTTTTTGAGACTAGCTTCTTTCACTCAGCATAATGACTTTGAGATCCAGTTGTTGTGTATATCAGTAATTCCTTCCTTTTTACTGTGAGTAGTATTCCATTGTCTGCTTATACTTTGAACAGTATAATAGATGTCTCAGGCATGCAAGAGAATGTCAACCTGAAAATATTTTGTAATGATTTGTACAGACAAGTCATTTTATTGGCTGTTCCATAGCCAGGCTAGTTGTTTTTAAAAAGAAAATTCCAAAAACTAAAATCAGCAATAAGGAATTTTCTTTATTTCTCAGAATATTTAACATAAACCAGACTCATTAGCTAATTGCTTTTCACTAGCTATTGAGCTAGCTATTAAGTTATTGTCTGTCATCTCCAAACGTATTCTTCCATATTTTATTATGTTCTCCTGGGACTCTGCAAACATTTCTTCCTCACCAGCTGCTTTCTGTTAGGTTCTTACCTAGGAATGTCAGCTGCTTTCTATAGTCACTATTTCTATGTCACCTCAATTTCCCACTTGCCATGTCAGTCTTATAATACCTTTCTTATATTCTTTCTGTTATAATAACTGGTGTGGTTTCTATTTTCCTGACTAGATAAATGACATGGTACCAGGCTTTTACCTCTAGTATACTTGTGTCTGAGGCATCTAAAATACTTGCTACTTCCTGCTCCTCAGTCCAATGATGAAAAGATGGACCAGAGTGATGTTCTGTCGGCTGTCCAGATGACAATGATCTCTGTAGTTTATGGCAGAGAGCAGGAGGGCTGACATAACCTCAAAAGTAAACTGCTTCTGGTGACCCTCAAAATAGGTATAGAGGACAATTTGCTAGGGTCAATAGCTATATCCTTCCACATGTTACGTGTTGTGCTGATCTGCCCCAAGAAAAATACCACATTGGAAAACAGCAGTTTCTGAGATCCACCTACCTTCTACAAAGATTAGACAGGTGAATTAAATGGAGAGTGTGATAGGTATCATCGCTCATGCAATCTTATATCTGAAACTAATATCAGGCTCTTCCCTTCCTACCATAACAAGAAAAAGCGTCTAGAAATTGAGGAAGTTAATCCTACACACACATGGCCAGATATCTTCATAAAGCACCACTCTTTCTAATCATGTTACTTCCATGCTAAGAACTCTTCAATAATTTTCTATGTTTATGAAATAAATTCAAACATTTTAGTCTGACATTCAAAATCCTTCAAGATATGGTCTACTGAAGCATTGCAGCCAGATCAAAGTATTTGAATCCATGTGCAGGCACTCCATTTTCTCCTGCTTCTGTGCTTGCTCTCATGGTTTCCTCAGTCTGTAATCCTTCTCCTCCCAGTGTCCATGTCAAAATTCTACCCCATCCTTCAAGGCCTTCTCCATGAAGTTTAATGCTACCCTTACCATGAAGTTTAATCCTAACACCTGACCCCATTCTAACTCCACACACTGGTTAGGTATTAACACCTTATATTCAAAACCATATCATTTCCTCTAGTATCCATGAACTCTGGATGGCAGAGATTATGGATCACTCATGTTTGTATCCCTATAGTACTTAATAATAGTAGTTGCCCACTTAAATTTTTTTTTCAAAATAAAGAAATAAATAAGAGGCCACAACAGGAGAAAGGGCATTCCAAGCAGAGATATTGTTTGGAGAGTGCAGGACATTTTCTAGACAAACATGTGCAGTTTGGTTTGGCTTATGTCTAAGGTGTGCAGAGGATTTGTGTGAAACCCACTTGGGAAGGTAAGTTAAGACTAGATTGGACAGATGCTGGAGAGTAGGACTAAGGATTTGAACTTATTTCTTTAGGCAGAATGGAGCAATTGAAGGCTTGCGATTAGGGAATAATTTGTATGCCAAAGGTTTTCATACCAAGGTTAGAATTTTTCTTAACTGGTTTAAAGGAGCAAACTAGATGAGATAAAGGGACACACCTAATATGAAGCAAGAGAGACTGGATGGATAGTTCCATTTTGAGATAGATCGTAAAACAACAGAATACTTCTGAGAGAGCTTGCAAAACTATGGAGATATTTCATAAAAGCAAAACAAGACCTCTTTGGGACACTGTGGTATGTGTCATTCTTCTGCAGTAAAGGAAAGGCTTGATCAGTGTTTCTCAGTCCCAGCTCTTATAAATCAATATCTGAAATCTCTAATACGGACCTATGGAGAAAGTGGTGGGGAGAGGCTGGATAAGACTAAGATAGAGCTGGGGATGGGAGAGAGAGTGAGTCAGTGAGAAGGTCTTTATCCTAGTGCAGGTCAAATACTACTGAAATACCCCTTCTACCAGCTCTAGTCTTTAATCCTCTTTTCTGGCTCGGAACTCCATTCTCAGTTTTCTAATTCTTCTGTAAGCTACTTTATTTTTTTCCCAGAAGCTGTTTTATCATAAGGCCTATTTTTTCTTCTTGATAGAAAATGAAAGTATAAACATGGTCATTGTTTATGGCACTGGACTATAACCACGGAGGGCTGGGTCCTAATTTGAGTTATTCCCTCCATTTACTTCCCAAGAAGGCTCTTGGAATATCCCGTGTCTTCCTAATATACCTCCTTAGTAAGAAGAAAAGTATGTTTTGATAGGTTTTATTTTAAAATTCCTGGATGCCACAGTGTGATAAGTTAGGAAACCATGATCAGGCTATGGAATGACAAAAAATCCCTGATATTCTTTCCTAGCTATTTTATCAAGTCTGAAAAAGAATATAACTGTGACACAATGCATTGTAATGAGTTAACTAACTGTAAATCCTGATGATGAGTATTGAGGCCTCAGTGTTCCTCCAGAACCTGATTAATTGTTGCCATAGGGCTCCATCTCATGTCAAGCATCTTCCTTTAATACCATAGAGATCATGAGACATTTTACTCCTTGATCACTTATAAGGTTTGCAGAGGGACACTTGGTGCAATTGCTGGGGTCTCTCACTACATTTGAGGAAGGATGACATCTATGCCTGCACATCTAGACATCAGGATCTAAGCAAGGGCTTAGACTTTAAGGGTCCCCATGAACCTGAATGCAGGCTAAATGCAGCAATAGGAGATGTTTCAGCTCAAGTACAGACTCTAATCAGTAGTGGCTGTGTGCATTATGTGGTAAAGAGTATGTAACCTATTGGAAATGTCTGCTTTAGGCTTGCACAGGAGAAGAGTGCTATAATCTATTGGGAATGCCTGCCTTAGGCTTACACAGGGGAAGAACAAATATATGTTCTAAGTATTTGCAGATTTGGGCCTGGACCAATGGACCTGACTGATGAGAAGAGATGAGCTGGACATTCCATTCAGAAGGGGATGAGGACGAACTGCTATGACAAACTGACTCCATACTCTGAAATGGGAATCTATGTCATGATGGTGCACTAGGGGCCAAAGTGTCATATACCATAGCAACTCGTAATCATCTTGGATTAAATTCTCTGTGGTCTTTTAAATTTTGCTATTTAAAGACATTCTGGACTAAGCATTTCCTGATCGTACTTAATATCCATGGCTGTGTGTGTGTGTGTGTGTGTGTGTGTGTATAATGTTTTGTTTTGAAATAATGTTATATTTACAGAGAAGTTGTAAAAATAGTAGAGTTCCCATATATTCTTTATCTATCTTTTTCCTAATGTTAACATCTTACATAACCATAGTGTATTTATTGAAACCAAGAAATGAACATTAATAAATACCATTAACTAATCTATTAACTTTATTTGGATTTTGCCAGTTTCCCTACTAATGTCCTTTTGGTTTTGGATCCAATCCAAGATCCCATATTTCATTTAGTTGACAAATCTCCTTAATCTCCTTCAATTTGTAATTGTCTCTCAATCTTTGCCTTTTATGATCCTGACACTTTTGAAGAATGTTGGCCAATTATTTTCTAGAATGTCCCACAATTTGGAGTTGTCTGATGTTTTCTTATGATTAGATTGAGATTACACATTTTTTGGCAAGAATCCCACAGAAGTTTCATTTCAATGCACCGTATTAGGAGGTTCACATATAGGCATGCCCTATTAATGGTGATGTTAATTTTGATGGTGTCTGCCAGGTTTCTGCAGCTACCAAGCTACTATTTTCTCTTTGCAATCAGCAAATATCTTGTGGATATTTAAGGATTTAAGACTTATGCAAATATCCTGTTTCTCAACATAATTTTACCCAACTAATTTTAGCATCCATTGATGATTAATACCTGCAAAAATTGTTACTGTCATATTTGGCTAATAGTGATTTTTAAAAATTCCATTAATACTTCTACACTTATTAATTAGAATTCTTCTGTAAGGAAGAGCTACTCCACCCCATCTATTTGTTTACTTATTCCAACTTACTGAATATCAGTATAAACTCATGGATATTTATTTTATTCTTGGTGTTATAATCTATTATTATATTATTTTATTGCTCAAAGTGTCCCAGATTTGGCCATTGAGAGTTCTTTCAAGTTAGCTCCTGGGCCATTCTGGCATACCCCCTATTATTTTTTTGAGCACTTTCTTGCTTTCTGGCATCTCAAAATATTCTAGGATTATTTTATATTTTCTCTGGGACAGCCCTGAAATAAACGATCTCTCTAAGGAGCCTGGTTTCTTTTATTAGAGAATGGTATTTACAAACAGGGTCTAGGCACTAGGTATGCTCAGTGTTATTAGAGTTCTAAGGCCCTCTCAGAAGGCAGAGCTAGGAAATATATGTTTGTATATTTATACATGTACATATACACATATTTATTTTATGTCTATCCATCTATGTATACATGTATATATATGTATGTGAGTGAGTGAGCATATATGTATGACTTTATACTGATATTTTAGATTCTAATCCAAGGTCACAGGACTTATTCTAGATGTCCCCTTTCCTTATTTGTAACTCCTTTCTCTAACAGTGACAAACTGACTGTTATTATACACAACATATTTATTTACTTGCTCAATTCTAGTATTAATATAAAGTATTTCAGAATTTCTAACTCATTCTCCTGTGAAGAACAAATTTACCAACTAGAGTACAATATTTGTGTACGATTTATTTTGTCTTTAGGTTTACACTGTTGCTTCAAGCACAGCTGCTCCCTGAGGAGCTCCTGCTTGAGGGTGGGTCTGGGGCCTCTATATTGCTGTAAAGGGAAGAGCTCAAGGAGATCAAGGAGGAGACTGGCTTTTCCCACTATCAGATCACGCACATCTATAGCCAATTTGCCAACCTGGACAAAGTTGAAAAGGGGTCCTCAGCCAGGAAGATTTCCAGTGGATTCCAAAACTTATCATTGATCCACTGGGGGACTGGCTCATCAGTGCCTTCTTTTCAGAGGGAGAAGATCAGGTAAACATCCATGGATTCATAAAAACTTTGGCTCTTTTTTGACCCACTGAAGATAGTGCAAAGAGCAAAGATAAGAATGGACCAGAACTACTCAACAGCTGAAGCAGCAAACTGAAGTCTGCTTTTTGACTATACGATTTGGATAAAGATGACAAGATCTCCTGCAATGAGCTGTTCCAGGTGCTATGCATGGTGGTGGTTGGAGTGAATATCTCAGATGAGCAACTGAGCAGTATCACAGACAGAACAATCCAGGAGGCTTATCAGGATGGCTATGGCACCATATTTTTATCAGTTTGTTAAGGTTTTGCAGAAGGTGCACATAAAATGGAAAACGAGCATCCTATTTTTAAACTAAAATACTGAAACTAACTTGTTCCTTGTTCTCTAGTATTTAAGAACTAGAACTTGAAAGTCTTCCTATCTACCAGTCCTACCTCTACCCTATCATCTCCTTTCTCCCCAGATACTGCTGTTGTTGCATGCCAAAAACACGTGTACTCTATCAACTCAAACCTGACTTTGGGATAAACAGGGCATTACAGAATGGCATACCCAATCTATTTCTCTTCAGTATCCATTCACCAGTCCCCCATGAGTTCTCAATTCATGCCGAGAACCAGCCAGCAAGTTTTCACTGGATGTAGACTGTAGCCATGCTGCTTTCCCACCAGCTGGGCTTCCGCATGCTCCTTCAACCTTTCCCATATGTCCTTGCTTCCTGCTTCTCTGTCATCTAACCTATCATTCGCTTGATCTTTTAGCCTTCTTGCCTTTTATTTTATAGCCTCAAGGTCCCCTCTGTTCTACCTGACATTTCAAGCTATACCTGTTAAATATATGTATAACTTGACAAGATGGTTCTGTGGTTTGGCAGTTTTTATTTACCTTCATTTATAAATGAGCCTCTGAGGTGTTCCCCAGGAGCTTTTTGGGAACCAGCACTTCTCTCAGCAAAAATGTGACCTACTCTGGTATCCTGTAGTTAAAGGTTACTGGATAAAGATGTTCTTAAAAGCTGTAAGGTGTTGAGCCCAAGCTACCCAAGTTTTCTGGGTAGCTTGCCTAGGTGGCTTGACCTCTGGCCTCTGATTCCTCACATGTAGTGTATCTATACGGCTACTCTGATTAGCACAGTTTGGGTTCTTCAGAAAATAGCCATGTGCTTACAGGTTTGCTCAGCTTTGAGGCACTGTCACCACCAAAATGGCTGCTCTGACAATATGCTTGGGGACTTTCTCGTGGCTTTTTGAACAAGGAAGCTAGGTACCTTAAGAGCCTCCTGTATTCCCACTTCTGCAGCATGATTCATACCTCAGTGTTGCATGCCTTTGGATGCTTTTTTTTACTTCACATTTCCAAGTAGAAAGGTTAGAGTGATGGAGGTGCCTAACTTATTCTGTCCAAGAGATTTAAAGATCTTGTTCACTATATTAAAGGTTTTGGCAAATGATTATTCTAGAAGCCATGGTTAGCTCTCAGCAGAGGTTCAAAACATTGATTGAATTCTCACATTAGCTTCCTGATCACACTGGCTTCCTACTTCCTGGTGTAATCACTGCTAATCTCTTAGAAGCACAGGGTCTGGCAAGGGTGGCACAACCTGCGGTGGCATTATAGATCTTTCAGCAAGCCAGAACAGCTTCTTTGTTAAGATCAGCTTAGTTTAGACCTCATTGAATCAGGCTGTTGCCATCCTAACATCTGTCTAAGTCTATTCGTTCATACATCTGCCTGTGCTGACTTTCTGGCTCATTACTTGTTTGCTGGCTTCCTTACTTGGGAAGGAAGATGTGCACATAATTCTTTAGGAAGGAAATGGCTAAAGGTCACCACTACAAAGGGAAAGAACAGGAGTGGAGGAGCCAGGCTGGATAGTTCAAGTATAAATGAATGAGGAATTCTGTATCATTCTGCCTTTGTGATCAAGTGATGTAATACAAGGATTGTATAAAAAGGAAAAATTATCTGATACTTATCTATTTGGTACCTCAGGGGTTTTTTGATCCTGAATATTTAATGTTCCTAAGTTTATGGCCTTTTCCTCTTTTGGTGGTATAGCAAACTATTTTAATCCACAGTCATGGCTTATTGTTCTATTTAAAATTATATTCATCAACTTATCAATAAATATTTGTGTTAAAACAGAAAAATACTTCTTTCCAAAGTTATTTAGGTTAGCTATTTTCTTCCCTACCTCTTTCAGTGTGGTTATGATATTCATTTGATAATTAGGTTTATTTGTTACTTTTGTTTTTCATTTGTTTCTCTCCATATTCTGGTTGATGTTAATTATTCATTTATGGGGGGGGTATGTGAAACATTACTTGGGTTCTAATAGTTAAAACTACCTCCAAAAAATATTCAGGCAAGTGTCACTCTCCCTTGATCCTACTACCTCCTTCCCATCCCCCATTCTTTCTATCCCATTCCTGCCCACCCCATTGTTAAACCAATCTCATTAGTTTCTGGTTTATCCTTCCTATACTGTCAGTTCTGTTATAATGCTTGTTTTTAAAAAGAAAATTTGTTCCAATGTGATTGACATCTTAGAGAACAATTTAAGCTTAATGTGAATTTCACATTTGCTTATTCAAGATTTCATGCATGAGAAACTCTAGATGAATGCAGAAACTGTACCCAGAGGACTTGAGCTGTGTAAGAATACACAAGATGCACATACTTCAAGCTCCCCCAGTTTACCCTGTGTTAGAAGCCACACCCATCCACACCTAGGGCTATAACCTTTCCTCTGATTTTAGGGACACCCTCCTCTCACCCCTTTGCAATAACTCACAAACTGCAGTCCTCCTGATGCCCACTCCAGCAGTAACTGTCAGGGCTTTTTCTAAAGTGACACATCTATTGTTTTATGTACTTCTTAACCATTTAACGTGTGTAAAACTATGCTATTGTTTTTTTATTTAAATGAGGTTCCTATCTTTGTGTGTGCATGTGTGTGTGTATGATGGAAGTTTTTTTCAGTATTGTGCCCTGTTTTCTTCACAAAGCCTTTGATTTTTATTGTGTAATTTCACATACGGTAGAGATTTTTAGGGCTGTATATGTTCTATTATAACAGAATTGACTATTTCTTTTACATAAATAAATGGATACCTATATATTTTCTTCTATACCCTTCTTTCTAATATGAAGGGTAACATACTATAAACTCTCTTTCAGGCTTTGCCTTTTAAGTTAAGAGTATATCCTGAAAATTACTTGTTATTAGTTCAAAATATCTCCATTTTTTATAGCTACATAGTACTCCATTGTGTGAATGTCCTATAGTTTATTCCATCACTACATGTACATATACCACAGAAAAGGGCTAATATTACTAATGGATATTTCTTAAGTATATCCATCTATGTACAGGTACCTTGGTTATTTCCAGTATCTTGTAAACAACACTGCAATGGATAACCTTTTGTATTATTGGAGGTATATGTTTAGTGGGATTGCTAGCACCAAAAGTAAGTGCGTATGTA
This sequence comes from Eonycteris spelaea, assembly GCA_003508835.1. Lineage (NCBI taxonomy): Eukaryota > Metazoa > Chordata > Mammalia > Chiroptera > Pteropodidae > Eonycteris > Eonycteris spelaea. Next base: position 282,206 of record PUFA01000387.1, on the reverse strand, counting down.
GTTTTTTAAAGATATTACCAAATTTCCCTCTAGATAGGTTGTACCATCAGCACTATATGTGCTGTTTCCCCAGCTGCGCCAGCAGAACGTGTTGTCATGTTTAATTTTTGCCAATCTAATAGGTGATAAATGCTATCTCAGTGTTGTTTGCATTTCTCTAAGTATAAGTGAGTTTGAACAATTTTTCTTAAGTTTAAGGAACATTTTTATGGTGTTTTTTGTTTTTACTGTCTGTTCAAAGCTTTTCTCTCATTTTTCCACAAGGTTTTTGCTCCCTCATCTCTCAATTTTTAAGAGATATTTATCAATTAGTAAAATTAGTCCTTTTTTCCTGTGATAAATGTTGCACATATTTTCTCTCGTTTTTGGTTTTTGACTTTGTTTAAGGTGTTCCAGTATATGGAAATATTTACTGTTCAAAATTCATCAATCTTTTCTTTTATTGTCTCTGTATTTTGAGTCAGAGTTAGAGAGCCTTTTTCTGGACTGAAGGTGAAGAATAATTCACCCCTATTTTCTTCTAATACTTGTGTTATTTCATTTTTTATGTTTAGGTCCCTGATCCATTTGGAGTTTAATCTGGTGTATGATATAAGATATGGATGTAATTAGATGGTTCTCAATTGGAGACGATTCTGTACCCCAGGGGACATTTGGCAGTGTATGGAGACATTTTGGGTTGTTGAAACTAGGGGGAAGATTGCTTCTGGCATCTAGTGAGTAGAAGCCAAGGATGCTACTAAACATTGCAAAGTGCACAGAACAGCTCCTACAGCAAAGAATTATCTGACTGAAAATGTCAATACTGCTGAGGATGAGAACCTTTGATAATTTAATTTCTTTTACCAAATGGTTACCCAGTTGTTCTAGCATCATTAAGAAAAGCTCCATCTTTTGCCTCAGTGTTTTGAGATACTGCCTTTATCAGATGTAATGTTTTCATATATACTTGGGTTGGTTTCTGGATGTTGTATTCTATTCTACAGGCATGTTTGTCTATTCATGTGCCAGTACAACACTTATAATGATAAAGGCTTTAAAGATATTTTAATGTTTGGTAAGGCTAGTCACCCCTTATAGGTTTCCTTTCACAATGTTTTCCTGGCTATTCTTGTTATGTTTGTTTTTCCATAAGAACTTTAGTATCAATGGGTCTAACTCCATTTTTTAAAAGTTTAATGGTTCTGTTGGGATTGTGTTAAATTCATAAATTAACTCAGAACTGACTTGTTTATAATGCTGCATCATTCTATTCAAGAATAGGAGACATCCTTCCATTTGAAGAAGTATAATTTTGTGTCTTTTACGAGTGCTTTAAAGTTTTTCTCATATAGATTTTGTATATTTCTAGTAAATTAATTCCTAAGTATTTAATCTTCTTTGTTATTGCTGTAAATGGATTTTTCTCTACCACTAGGTCTACAAATTGTCTATCATTTGCATAAACAAAGGGTTTTGGGTTTTGTGTGTTTGTATTCTGCTGCCTTGCTGAATTCTTTTATTGTTTGAGTCAGTTTTATCATTAGTTTTTTAGTAGAGTATCATACCATCTAGATAAAAGTTTATTTCTTCTTTATCAATTCTTATTCTTGTAATTGATTTATTTTGTAAAATTGCATCAATTAATCCCTCTGGTATGATGCTAATCATAGCAGAGATAGTGGGCATATTTGCCTCATTCATGATTTTAGTGGAGCTACCTGTGTGTTTCCCCATTAAGTAAGATACTAGCTTTAGGACTAAAGTACATATATTTTATCATCTTAATGGAGTATCACTCAATACCTATTTTCTTGCGTCTTTTTATAAAGCATGGGTATTGAAGAATGGGTATTGAAGAATGGGTATTTTGTTTTATTTTATTTAAAGCCTTTCCAGCATCTATGGAGATAATCACATGGATCCCCCACCCTTAGATCTATTAATAAGTATATGATACTATATCCTGTGTTGAACCAACCTTCCATTCCTGTAATAAATCCCATTTAGTTATGGTATATTAATTTTTTAATGTGGTATTGTGTTCTGTTTGCTAACATTTAATTTAGTATTTTTTTGCATCAGCAATCATTAGTGATATTGGTCTGTAGGCCCCCTCCCTTCCTCCCTTCCTCTCTTCCTTTCCTACATTCCTTCCTTCCTTTCCTTGTTAGGTTTAGGTATCAAATCTTTATAAAAGGTTCATAGAAGAAATGGGGACGTTCTACTTCATTTTTAATGCCCTGAAACAATTTACAAAGCATTAAGATTATCTAGACTTTGAAGCCTTAGTAGAATTCTTCTGGGAAACCATCTGGGCCTGAAATCATCTCCTTTGCCACACTTGATGATGGAGGACTCCCAGATGGGCTTTAATTAGGAGATACCCCTTGAATTTTCAACTGACAGAGAGTTTTAAGCTAAATTGGCTGATCAGTTTCCTGCGAGTTCCTCTTGGAGAATTTTTGATATAAATCAAATGTCAAGAAACCAAGCATCCCCTCTTTCTACTTATAGGAGCTATGAGGCTACATTGGAGCCATCGCCATATGTCACCAGACAGATGACACTGTTACTTAAACATGTTACCTATCCCAATGCATCCTTAGGATTTCATGACAGTGCCCTGGGGTACTTCATCACACAGTTTGGGAACCACAGATATATAGCCTTCTAGTCTTTTTCCTATGCATGTATGTATATATACTCCCACATACGTTCATAGATATATTTTTTGAGATCACACTATACACTGTTTAAAATCTGATGATAAAACATATACATTTTCCATGTCATATTCCTCTATAACACTATTTTTGATATTGCATTCTATCCTATGACTATATCAGAATTCATTAAACTAAGTCTCTATTGTTGGACTTTTAGAACATTTGTTATTATTTTTCTTATTGTAAACAGTGTTTTGATGAACATCCTAGTGAAGAAATCTTTGCATACACTCTTGTTATGACTTTGAGATAAATTCCTGGATGTAGAATTGCTAGATCAAAGGATATGAATATATTATAGTTTTGATTGCCCTCTAGAAAGGGTATGACAACTTATACTTCCTCCAGCCTTATATATAAGTATACATTATAGGCTTTTCATTTAATGATAAGAGATTTATTAGAAGTAATTATGAATATAGATTGAGATATTCATGTATTTTAGGCACTGTGCCAGGCACTTTCATATACAATTTAGTTGTATTTACATAAAGTATTAAGTCTTTTTAATAACCTTGTAAAATTGAAATTATTATCCCCATTTTGCAGATAAAGAAACTGGGATTCAGATATGATAACTTTTTACAAATCACACAACCAAAAAGTTGCAAAGATGAAATTTAGACCCATGATATTATCACTATATCACTGATACCTCAGGGACTTAATTGGCTAATAATAATAATGATGATGATGTTTAATACATAATGAGTGCATATTAGGTATTGGGTACTGTTTTCATGTATTAACACATTCGATCCTGATTCCAAACTTATGAGGTGCTATCTACATTATCCCTGAGACACTGAAATGATTAACTTGCCCAGGGTCATACAGCTAGCAAATGGCAGAGGTGGTATTCAAATTCTGGCAGTTTGGCTTCATAGTCCATGCCATTTATAACCAAAGTACAATATAACAGTTTGTAGAGTTGTGAAAGATTGTGTATCAGACTCTCATTATGAACATTTTTTTTAAAGGAGGAAAAATGGTTTACCTAAAGTCTCATAGATAAAAGAAGAGCTGCTGTTTAAGAAATGTCTATGCAGCAAGTTGGCTGTAAATTTCCCTGTCCCTATACCTTGCAATTTTTTTTTTCTCTTACAGCAATATATGGCCTGTATACTTAATGCATAGAACTATGTACTGTATACTTGAAACTAATTAAAATTAAAAAGAAAAGCAAAAGCTTCAATCCTCAATTGACCCAAACTCAATTGAACAAATGAAACAGTTAAAATTTCCCCAGCTTACTTAGAAATATTAAGCATTATCATTTGAGATGGATAAATTTTCTGCAGTTTATATAAGTATGATCTAGACTCTGCTCTTATTGAAATTTGTTGGGTAAATGAAGCACCCTCATTGCTATTCATTGTTTTAAGCCTTTTTCTATAGTCTTACTTTGGTATTTAAACATTATTAAAAATTATGTAGAATATGATGAAGTGTAATATTTTTATGTCATTTCTGTAAATGCTCAACATTCTTCTCTCCCATCTCACCCCCCTCAAGAAAACCAACTTAATGAGCCACAAACATGTATAATGAATGGGAAAATATTTTTAGCATTTTATGCAGAAAATGCCTCATTAAAAGCAAATGCTTCAGCAAGCAGATTTGAGGTTAATATGAACTTTTGTTGAGCAGGGACTTTTATGACAAATCACTAACATGTGTAACTGCTCTATATAAAGACCAAGAAAGCCCTAAGAAGATCTTACCTTCTTTTCTTATCCCTAAGCAGCAATGCAATGAGTGTGACATAGCACTCAGTAGATATGTCATGAACCTGAAGGACATGAAGCCTACCATCCAGCTGCAAGTAGGTAAAATGTTTATGTATTGTCCAATATTGTTCACTGTTTTATCTAGATATAATATGTCATGCAGATTAATTTAGATGAAGACGGTTCATCCGGATGTTTGGCATCATGTGACCAAAAAATTTGCATCTATTTTGCATATTGTAAAAGCCATAAGGGTGCACGGTTTATAGTCATACATAACAAATTTAATTTCAAATAAAAACCTCAACATATAATCACACTGCTGTAACTTCTTAAGACTTTGGGCTTCAAACTAGAATGACAAGAGAACAGGGGTCCAGCCATTTGGGCAGGCAGTGTGGGCTGATTTGATCACAGAAACCAGAGCCACTAATTTTAGCAATGCCATGCTCAGAGGAACAAAGTGCTCATTTGTCCCCACTGAGGCCCCAGAAGGCACACCTGGGCGATGGTGTTAACAGTGGCTACTGATAGTGTTTGCAGGTGTTCTCAGTTGATCTCAGCTTCATCATCTGTGATCCATACTTAGGGCTTGGGCTAAGTGATAGCCATACCCACCAAGGCAAGGCTGAAATCACCAGCAGTGATGACATCACTCTGGTAATTGGTTACTCTGAAGGACTAACCTCCCTGATATAATGAGGAAACATGAAATGATAAGATGAATTATCTTCGAATGGAAAATTTCCACATCATTTAAGTTCTTTCCCAGGTTACCCCACTGCGTTAGGCAACCTATCAACTGACTAAAAATAATAGTAGTGACTGTAGAAATTTTCATTTATTGAGGTCTTACTCTGTGCCAGGCACTGTGCTAAGTTCTTTCCATGCTTTATCTCATTGAACTCTCAAACACTATAAGCTAGGTACTATTCATACCCCCATATTACAGATGAGGGAACTGAGGGAAAAGAAGGTAAGTAACATGCCCTAACTCTTCCAGCTTGTGTGCAGAAGAACTAGGATTTGAAATAAGATTCCCCCGATTTTAGAGTCCTTAACTATCATTGCTTTACTGCATTGTGCAACCAGTTAACTAAAAAAAAAAATCACACACGCACAATAGTATCCCTGGCCTATTCTAAAAAGAGGCATCCCTTTCAGAAATGAAAGGGGAGAAAATGAAGTTGTTCCGAAATGCCTATGATTTGTTCTCTCAGGTGGCCCAGCCTCCTTCAGTAGGAGGGAACTGACTCTCAAGACCCACTTGTGCTTCCTGATGAGCAAGGATGTTGGCTGCCGGCTGGCCACCAAGCTTACCGTTAAGAAGTGCCGATCCTTGACTTCACGCCTCCTCTGGCTGTGAGCTGGGGGGTAGGCTGGCAGTGGTGGGGCTGCAACAGAAAGGGGACAGTGCCTCTCTGCTCTCGGCGATCACTTCGGCTTCGATGTTCTAGGGACAGAAAAAGCAATAATACAGAAATATACTTGGCACTTTCAATTTCTCTTGTTCCCTTGGAGAGGGGGGGATGTGCAAAGGGCTGGGAAAAAGCAAGGCTTTGCTAATCTAGTTCATTTGTATACCAAATAAGATTTTCAGAGTGGTTCCGAACTAAACTTCCATTTCATGTTACTATGAAGTTGGACATGTACATTTCAGTGGGTCCATCTCATCATCTTTGTACAGGATGACTCATCTTGAGTTTGGAAAAAGCAGTATATTTCTCAATGTGCTTTGTTTTAAAAAAAGATGAGCAAAAAAATTAATTAAAAAACCCAGAACAATGGTGAAAGATGTGCTGACATCAGTGCTGGAGTGAACAATAGGCAGAAACACGCTAGAGCCACCTGGGTGTGCTGGAGACAAATGCTTACAGCCATCCAAGGGATGATGGAGCCAGTTCGTACAGGCTCAGGGATACTGGGCGCTAAGTGTTGGTAGCTTGAAATAGGCCATGGTGAGAGCAGGGCAAGATATTGGTAGGGCTATATATCAGGACTTTTGTTTATTTACTTTATTACTTTTTGTTTGTTTAGAGAGTCTGTGACCAGCACATCATTGCAGCTATCTAAGCCCTGTCGCCTACAACATCCAGAGGGTTTTGAAATTCTGGGCTCCTAAAGAAAATAAAGGAATCCCAATGACATTTGTCCGATTTAGGAATAAAGCTACCACTGGAAAAACTCAAGAAATTTTCACGTGTGTAATGAAGCATTCCTGACTGCATAGTAAAAATCACTAAAACACTAACAGCATAATTTAGCTTTCTGGGTATTTCAGTGAGCCCCAAAGCACACCCAGCTCAATACACAGGCCACACCAAAGGCCACCCCACCTTCCAAAATCCAGCCTGTACTCATGCCCAGGGCTTGAAATCTTATAAACCCCTCATGACCAAGGTACAAATTTGTACAGCAGATTTCTTAATCTGCTCCTCTATTATTTAAAATCACTGTTACTCAGCACATTAATAATAATGACTATGATGCCCAATATTTACTGAGCAATTGCCATGTGCCAAAGATGCTTTGCTAAAGCTCTTATGTGCAAGATTTTAACAACTGCACGAAGTAGGCACTGACACTGTTCCTCTTTTGCAGATGCCTAAACAGGAGGCTAAGTCACTGCTGAGCTACCAGTGGTACACACTTGGCGCCAGGGCCTTACCCTTGAGTATTACTTGACCTATAGGCACTGTAAGGCCCTAACAAACCTTCTCATCCATCAGAGCAAGACTGCTTGAGTTTGATAGTATTTGATTATAATGATATTTTATCACATTGTAATTCTTTGAACATTGATGATATAGAATATTTGGCATCTCATAAAACATGACTTACTTTTTTACCCTTTAGGAAACAGAACTAACTACACCGACCCTCTTGAGTGACATGGCACCTTTCTCTAATGGCCTGATAGTGCCCAGTGTCCATTTTATCTCTGTTATTGTATTGATAAAAGTCAAGATGTCTCCATATATTTGCCTCTTTCACTAGGAGGATAGAGACTATATTTTATTTAACATTCAATCCCAGGGCCCTGCCGTGCTTGAGACATAGCGTTCTCAACAGATGTTTATTCAGTGACTGAAAGGAAGAACAACTTAATATTTTCATTAAGGTCTAGTTTTTTAACATTAGAACGCACTCCATGCCCCTATCTTTGTCATCGGCTGTGTTGTTAGTGCCCTCGCTGTTAGGTCATTGTCTAGGTCCTGTTGTCTGTTCTGCTGGTCTCCTTAATGCGGGCCCCTTTCCTGTGGTCAGTGTAATTTGACGGTCTGTGGCCTCCCTGCCTGAACTTCCAACTTCATCTATGGCAACAAAACGTGTTAGTGTTCTTCATCTTCCCTTGCTTGGGATTCTTTAAACAAATGTTGACTGACTCCCATTTGCAACCAGAAAAAAAGTCCTTGTCACCATGTAGATAGTCTTTGCTAAACTGCCTCTGCAGCCAGTGTTTATCAGGAAGGCTTTTTGAGATAAATGTCTTCCTTATTAAAGTGCTTACCTCCACTACCACATTCATTTTTCTCTGTAAGCAAACAGTGAGGTTTTTTCTAAATGGGCAGTGCAAGGAAAAGCTTTGATATTCTTAAATTCATAATAGAGAATAGAATATAGGTGTCACTGGTTAGAAAAAGGTAGAAGGAAGGGAGGAGTCTAGAAGGAGACATCAACTTAATTTCGCATTCAATTGTTCCCCAGCTACACTTAAACATATCTCTTTCATTCACCCTAGGCCACGAGTAGGCAGGCTAGATTAACAGCTCCCTAATAATACTTTTTTTCCTGGTGGTGGGGTGGGGAGAGCATTCATCTACTAGTGCCTGAAATCAAAGTGCACTCTTGGTTCTTATTATGTTAGATCAATGGTACTTAGACCCCAGCCCTGAAGCTTGAAAAGCAAGGAAATACAAAATATAAATACCTTTTTATAGATATCTAGTAATCTCCCCCTCACTGTCTTACAAACAGAAACAACGAGATCACTTAAAGCCATTATTGGCTCTGAGCATAAAGAGTTACGAAGAGAAAAAGAGAAAAAAAGAAGAATCAGATTCTAAATAACTTGAAATCCATTAAGGTGCTACCCCTCTGGGGAGCCTTCCCCAAAGCTCCATGGTATGATTAGTGCCTGTCCTCTGAGCCTTCATATCCCTATGTTGAAATTACCTGGTTATTTGTCATCTCCCTCACTAGAAAAGGAATTACTTATGGGCAGGGACCATACATTATTGCTCTCGGAATCACAGGTTTAGCACAATACCTAGCCCTCAGTACACTTTGTTGAGGGGTTTGCTATTGAGCATATCTTGAAGGCAGCTAATTTCTAGGTTCTGATCTTGGTCCCCCAGCTCCCTCCTTATAGCCTCATCTCCAAAAGGAGCACAGAGCTGCTGCCACCGCAGTCTCACTTGTCTGTGCTTCATTATCCACTCCCTCCTGGTGTAAGCCAGGATATTCCAGCTGTCCAAATACAGAACCTACAGGGAAGCTCACTGCGGCATTTGCTGAGCAAGGCCGTTGTCTGATAGGTCAGTATTACTCACGGCCACCAGATGGCAGAAGTGGTATTCTGATGAATGCACTGCTAAGCTACTGTGCTTCTTGGACAAGGTTAAAAAAAAAGTCACTTTCTAATTTTAATTCTACACTGCATGTTTTTAATTCTATGATGCCTATAATTCCTGTTTATAGCTCTCTGCAGTGCTATTAAAACTACTACACCCAAGATTTGCTATTGAGACAACCACAAAGCCCGCCAGTCTATGGAAGCAAGATGCAGCTCCAGGATCTTCCTTCCCAACCCCAGGAGGCCCCAAATCCCTCTCTCAGACCCCAGGAGGAAGTTGGGAGAAAATTGATATTGGCACTCGCTATTCCTCAGTTCTGCCATTAAGTCCAAACCTGACAACACAGTGAAATGTGAAAGCTTACTAGCAGCTTAATGTTATCTGGTTGAATTTGAAAAAATCTAATCAAAGATGACTTATGAATAATAATAAAAGGATAAAAATAATTATGGCCAAAGGGCTAACGTTACTCAAGCTCTCTAATGATGGGATCAGAGAAAGTATTTAGTGAGAATGATCAGATTCCTCTGTCGTCATTCTATGCCCTCAACACTCGATCTATTTTCTGCAGAATTTGATTCAGTTGCACAAACATTCATTGAGGACCTATTATATGTCTGGTTCATGCTAAGAGCTTAGAATAAATAAAAGATATCTTTGCTCTTGAGTAGCTCATGGATTAATGGTAGAGGAAAGGCTCGTAAGTGTTTAGTTATGGTATAAGCTTATAAGTGACACAATGCGAGGATGCACAGGATATTATAAGAAGGATGCCTAATCCAGGCTGCAAAAGAATGGCAAGAGTGTTAAGGAAGATTTTTGGAAGGTGGCTTGCACCAAAAATTTCATAAAGAAGACTTTTTCAGCCAACTATAACATCAAAGTGAATAATAAGAATGCCAGAGATACTACTAGAGAATACTCATTATCACTCTTCATTATAAGTGTCACAGCATCTGCTACTAATAACTAAGGGGAATTTTTTAGAAAACAATTGCATTAGGGATATGAGTAGGTTAGATCTTTTATTAAAGAGGAAAAAGGCTAGGGATAGGGAAAAAGGGAGAAGTCATACTCATGTTGAAGAAAATAAGCTAAAACATTTATCATTTTATTTCCCCATCTTGATAGTGAGTTTAAAAATTTTATTTGAACTTTAATACATTTGAAAAATGCCATTCCTTAAAGGAGCATGGGGGAATCTGGGACAAAGACATTGAATGTACAGACACCACCTCTCTCCACAGCAAAAATTGAAATGCCAAAAAAGCTGGCAGGCCAACTTCTGATACCCAATCTAGGGGATTCTAAAAGGAAGGTGCCAGTTTTTAATCTCCTTGTCCTAATTAGAATGGTGTTAAGGCACTGAAAAGTAATCAGTGTAGAAAAGGGCTGTTATCTTCTATTTTGATTGCTATGTACCTATCTCTGGCTTTCTAAGGACTGTGAGAGAAATAGAAATAGAAATGTTTAGGTTTTCACTAGGACACTGTGTATGGTGAGGAGGAAAAAGAGCTCTGGCTTGGGTTCTGGAGGCCCAGGTCTGGGGCCTGGCACCATATGTAACTGGCTGTATGTAACCCTGAGCAAGTTTTCTGACATTTCTAGACCTCTGCATGCTCCATTGTAGAATGGACCAGATCACTGGTTCTCAGCAGGAACAGAAGAGCCCCATGAAGGAGGTTCTGGTTGTGAGATGACTGGGCGGGAGCCAAGGATGACAGCCATCCTACTGGGCATAGGATGGTCCTGAACAATGAAACAGTGCTCCACGTCACACAAATATCCCACCAGAATTTATTGTAAGGGAGAAGTCTAGAATCTATTTCTGAATCAAATCTAATTCTCTTTTAGTTATAATCCAAGGTTGTTTTTTTCTTTTTGCTCATATTTAATATACTGTAAATACACCAGTTTTATAGTGTGTCCTCCTGCCCTTTGACTCCTTCATTTCCCTATACTTTTTGTTCAGAATGCTTCTGATTGTCTTGACTTAATCCAAAACTACTTTTGATAGGTGCAAACATCTGAATGCTTTGTTAACGTTTTCTAGTGCAGTCGGGCCTGGGTATTTGCATATTGCAAATATTATTCTTATACCTATCTCTCAATTTACATGGGTTTTTTTTACATGAGTTTTTAAATACATGGTAAATATTCACCCTATCTAGGCGGACTTTTATATGTAGTTTCCATTTGTGCAGTCTCATTTTACATTATTCTTTCTTTTTCATTTCCATTATTGGCAATTACTCTTTCTAAAAAACAATAGCTTAATTCAGCAGTGTATAAAGAACTAATAATTATTAACACAATTATTAATGACTTATAGTTCACTGGATGGCAAATAAAAAAGCATGAGTGACTACTGATGTTTTTCAGGATTGGTTTTACAAAAATTTTGCTGTAGAAGTTGAAAATTACTTGCAGCAAAATGTCTTCCTTTCACCTTATTTATTTATTTATTTTTTAGGTTAGGCAACCCTTGGTTGACCTCACAGATTACAAGGACCTTGTCAGTTTACAATCCCTTATTTTTTTTTTTAATATTTCACACCTATAGCACCTGGTCTCCCAGACAAGTACTAACCAGGCCCAATCCTGCTTAGCTTCTGAGATCTGACAGAATTTGGCTTGTTCAGTATGGCATGGCCATAGAGTAAATGTCTTCCTTTTTAAATGCTTTTAGATAGTGCACCTGGTCATCCGCACAATTTAGAAAACCCAAATATAAAAGTTGTATATTTGCCACCAAATACAACTTCTTAGATCAACCTTTAGATCAAGGCATTATTTCCACCTTTAAGGTTAATTATATTAAATGGAGTTTTAATGATATTTTTAATAAACTTGAAAATAATGAATCACTTACAGTTATGAAAGCCTGGAATAAGTACACAATTTAAGCTGTATCAAGAATATTGCTTTAACTTTGAGTGATATAAAGCCATCAACTTTAAATGCTGGCTGGAAAGCAATATGGCCAGAAGTGGTTGTACCAGGGAATATGGTTCCAATAACTGAAGAGGGATTAACTGGCATTACTAATTTATTAAATAAATTTCAAGAAAAAGGCTGTGACAATTTGAATGTAGATGATATTAACGAATTACTGGTTGATCATATAATTAACTGATAATGAATTAATTCACTTAATATCTGAAGCCATCCTGCTGATGAATATGGCAGTGACCTTGAACCAGTTTCATTCACTGGAAAAAATATTTACAAAGCTCTTCACTTGGCCACAAAACTAGAAACTGCAATTCTAGATCCAATGAGCCTTAAAATTTCAAACAGGTTTTTTAAAATGTTGTAGTGAATATCAAAGAATTTATGAAAACTTAGCAAAAGATGGGGTTGGAAAAAGATCATCCAAAAACATAAACATAAATAATGAAAGTGAAGTAGTACTTCCAAATATTTTGAGTGAGGAAGATAGTGACTTTGTGCCAATTAAAAAGAGGTTGATTGCTTTAGATTACAGTACAGACACTGACAGCAAATATAATTTATTTGGTTTTTCTGAATTTTCATTAGCGTTTTTTGTGATAATATGTGAAATATTTTTATGACTTATATTGGCCTATTTCTTTAGTATTTTTTTTGTAGTGGTTGACTCTTTTTACATGGTTTCTTTCGCATAAGAAAAAAGACACATGGAATGGATAATCCACATAAATCAAGTGATGGGTGTATAAATAATTCTCCTTTTAAATTCTCTTTTTTTTATATTTAGACCAGAGTGCTACTTTAAATTATGTGTATAGGTAGGTTATATTACCCATGAATTTCATATCAGGGTAGAAAAGGGAGCATTTCAAAGTACTTGCTATAACAGAGGGAGGTCTTGGGACTGATGGGACAGAGAACAACACTTGGATGGGACAAGCTCTGAGTTCTCCCCAAAAAGCCTCCCAAGACTGGGATCAGTTACCTCTGCGCAGGGCCTGCAGGCTCTGCCGGGCGTGGCGGTGCAGTTCTTCCACACAGGGTGGCCTCGTGGTTGGGAGAAAGATGTTTCTCTGCTGGTGCCACGGTGCGCGGTAGTACACACTCAACTTACTTTCGATATCCAGGTTAGAGACAGCTGCAAGACAAAGAGAGAAACAGGGAATTATACATCAGTAGCTTTAAATTATGCATTTGGCAGACTCTGGGGTGGGGAGGGGAACAGGGGTAGAGTCTGGGTAGAGTGTAAGTCCAAACTGCTGCATCCTCACTGAGAACTCACTCAAGGCTAGAGAAAGGTTTGAAATTTACAGTACAGAGAGGAACAACCTTTGCCACAAAGCCAACGGATGGGAGACCCCAAAACACCATCTGCCTGTGACCAGTTAACTTCCTTTCTACACCTTCACTTCACACTCTCTCTGATGTAGTTGCTCATCACCCCAGACAAGTCCCTGTCTGCTAGGGGATGGGGTAGGGGTCCTGCCTTCCAAGAAAGTAGAGAAAAGCCACAGGGATGAGTCCAAAAGGTGGCCTCAGCCCCAGTCTTGTGGCTGCAGGGCCTCAGAACCATAGTTCTTCACATCCACTCCTGACGCCAACCTTAACTTTGTCCCTCATTTGCCCGGCTTTCTGTCTCCTGTGACCCCTGGCCCTTGACTCTCATTATCTACCTTATTCTCTCTTACACCTGCCAACACCTTGCCTGCCATGTCTTAAAGCACCCCTCAGCTTCCCTAGTTTCACCCAAGGGAGAACATAAGCATTAAATATCCCATTACATGGGTGATAGCTGTTAAGAGAGGGAAACCACAGATAGATAGTGCCGGTGAGGAGAGGGTAATGGTCCTTGCAACTCACCCAAGAGATCAGGTTAGGAGGCATTTAACCCACTATGACTTCTTCATGTACACACCGAACCTAGGGTGGAGATCACTCATGAGTCAAAGGTAAATTCTTGCAGAAGGAGCTGTTCCTAAGCAGGATTCTAATTAGGAAATTACTACATAGGGGAACTCTCAAGCACCTGAGTAGCCTGCCAGCCTCAGAATGGTGAGTACTGGCCCAGTCTGTCTTACCCTCCAGATCCATTGTCCAGACCAGGTCCCCATTTTGGGCTCATTCTGTTCCTTTCAGTCTCATTGCCTCTTTCTGTTTTTTTTTTTCTCTTTTTCCAAGTGTGTGATTTGGGGGTGTTTTACCCAACTGTTCATTTCTGTGCCCCCAACAGAATTTTGGTTTCTCTTTCATCTTTTTCTCTCTGAGGTATGGTCTACCCATTTCACTTTGTCTGGGAAGCTTGACTTAGAACAAGACACTCTACAGATAGAACAGAAAGGCAAATGAAAAAGAAGGGTGGGTACTTTTGCAGAAGGGGAATAGAAGAAGAAAACTGGGAAAATGCCACTTTTGATAATTCATCCACTCAAGTACTGAATTTATGGCAGTTACTTTTGGTTTTGCTTTTGATTTCTAATGCAGTCTTCAGTAGTATGTTTTTCTAGAGCAGTGCATCATACCTACAAGGAGCACCAATAAAAATAAACATATTTCCAAAGATGCTAAAGAAACATCACATGGACAAAATCAAAGGGACAGTACCATCCATGCCTCTAAAGCAATGCCATCTGATAGAAATTTTTGTGATGATGAAATGCTCTATGGCTGTGCCATCCAATGAGGTAGCCAGTAACCATACTGTCTATTAAACACCTTTTAATTTTTAATTTTTTAAAATTTAAATTAATTTGAATAGCCATAAATTTGGTGACATATTGGTCAATCATAACTATAGTCTGTTATATTCTCTCACTTCTAGAAACAGAGCAGATTACTCCCTTTGACCTAGATTTATCCTTCTTTGGTGTTTAAACTACAAGATGAATTTAAACCCAAGGGTTAGAGATCCCAGGATTATATTCCTGGGCAGGGAAGAGAACTTTTATGGGAGAGTTCTCTGGGGCCAAGAATAAAGGCATCAATTTTATTTACTCTATACCATTCAACCTTTTCTTTGGAAACCATAAGTGTTTGGTGAACCAGTCAGGAGTCATTGAGTCCTGGGGACAAGAAAACCTAGGAGGAATCGCTGAGGGGGAAACCAGCCTCTTCAGGCCTCAGATGAGGTGTGGGATGCCTTGGGGTAGAAAGGGTGGGTTCCAGCTGGATCAGAGCTTTCCTTCTCTCATATATAAATAGGGGAGAGTGCTGAAAATAGAGACTTTCTCTCTCTCTCTCTCTCTCTCTCTCTCTCTCTCTCTCTCTCTCTCTCTCTCTCTCTCTCTCATCATCCTTGAAGGAATATTCTGGTTCAGTAATCAGGATGACTAAAAAGTCAGCCTCTCCGTGGATGCAGTAGTCAACCTCCACCCAATAAAGCAGAGGTCATACCAAACCCCACAAAAATGGCTGTGAATTCATGTGCTAGTGACAGCTGGGAGAAAGGATGAAATAGAAAGCTTGCCTGGATGAAAGGAGAGGCAAGAAGTTCAGTGGACAGTCCCAGGGGCCTGTCCATCTCTTCAGGAACCAGGATTTAGGGCTGGGCCCAGATGACTTGGGGATAGAGCGAAGATTCTTAAAGCCCCTCATTTCCTCAGCGCCATGGACCAGAATCACAGAGTGTTAATTTTTGATAGCTTATCAGAAACCATGTCAAGTGGCTATGGCTCTTCAATCTTTATGTGGGAAAGAGCTGAGCTCCTGCTATTTATCTCCATGCTGATCTCAGGAAAAGACTCATTAGAAGTGCTCGTGAAGAACACAGATTCCTAGGTTCCAACCTAGACTTCCCAAACAAGAATTTCCAATGGAGAGGCCAGCAATCTGTATATTTGAGAACTTCCCCAGATTGTTTTTTATTATCAGGCAAGTTTGAGAAATGCAAAATGCTATCTGATGATGCCTTGGGATCTTCAGAGAATGAAAAGAGATGGGCAACATGGGGGAAGGAAAGAGCTGCTGAAAATGGAAACATCCACTCACCCATGGAACATTTTCTAAATAGCTATTATGTCCAAGGCACAGTGCTATGTGCTGGAATATAGTACATGAGAAAACACACAAGAATCATTACCTTCATGAAGCATAGGTTCCCTGGTACTGTGTGAAAATGGTTTAGGTATGATTTTACCTGGAAGCAGTAGGTTGGGAGAAGTGACCTCTGGCAGACTCCTTCCTCTAGTTGTAGTATTATACAATTCCCTTGGGATGGTCTAAGACTTCTAGACTCTAAAAACTATAAACACTGAAAAGATTGTAGTCCCGACTCCTCCATCTTTACCTTTCTGTGGTTAGGTATTCCCAAATTAAAGAATAAATTAGTCTATCACTAAATAAATGTAAAAAGTTCAGCAAAATTCTCTTTCCTTCTTATTGAATATTAAATATCAGATTATTTGAAAAAAGCATTTTTTTTGGTGCCCCTGCTTTCCTGATGTCCTAAACACATTTTTTACTGTGACTACTGGGCAAGCCAGAGCGAAGTTTCTCAGCTGCTAAATTTGCCTGCTGCTCAGGACTGTGGATTTGCAGGTGCAAAGACTAACACATGAGTCCCAGCATGGGCAGTCCAGTAATGGCTTCTGGGAAGAACCAGCTCTCACAATGCCAGCCTTTGGGGCTATGAATCCTCACCTCTTCCCTGTCTTTTTTTTTATCTGCTGAGACACTGTAACAGATTTCTGCTGTGCAGATTTCTGCAGGTGAACATTTCACTTATCAGTTGCCACAATAGTGTTTATCTCTTAGACAGGGAAGGGAAGGAAAACTCTTTAATGCCTTTGCTTTCAGTTTTGTCCTTTGGTTACAGAACATTAACTAGTATTATGTGTCTACCAGACACAGACATATAGGCCCTAATGGAGTTCTTCCAGGGAAAACTATCCCATTTTCCCTCCTTAAAAAATCTATTCTTTTTCCTAAACAGTTCAATGAAAGTTGAATCCATTCATTCATAAGCTCACTGTGCCACTGCCATTGCAAGGTTGTCCACCTCTTCAGGTTAACCCTGCCCCCTTTTCTTCCATGTTTAACAATTTGACCATCCCTGAGCCATGCAAGATACCTGGCTTAGTACTCCAGGTGATGTTTATTCTCATCAAAACGATACAAAGTGAAGCAAGAAGGTTTCTCCTTTGTTTATCTGGATACATCCAGGGGTCCCTTTGTGGTAGGCAGAATTCTAGGATAGCCCCCAAGATTTGATTCCTCCCCCTCTCATGTGTATACCCTGTATAGTCTCCTCCCCTTGAGTGTAGGTAGAAACTGTGAATTATGTTACATTACTTGGCATAAAGGATTTTAAGATCTTTGAGTTAATCAAAAGAGAGATAATTATCTTGGTATATCTGGCCTAATCAGGTAAGCCCTTAAAAAAAAAGACAAGCAGCAGCAGCAGAAATACACTCCTGTTGGCCTTGAATACCAAACTAGCACAATGTAGAGAAGGCAACCTAGAAAATAATAGTAGTTGACCTCTGGGAGCTGAATTCAGCTCCCAGCTTCCAAGTCAGCTCATTCAGATGAACCCAGTGACCATAAAACCTCAAGGAACTGAATTCAGACAACAACCAATGAACCTGGGAGAGGCTCCCAGGGTTCAATGAGAATTCAGCCCTAGCCAAAACCCTGATTGTAGCTCAGTGGGACACTGAGCAGAAGACCCAGTTAATCTGTGTCCAGAATCCTGAACGGTGGAAATTACGAGATGACGAACAGGCATTATGCTGCTAAATTTGTGGTAACGTGTTATGTGACAACAGAAAATTAATACAGCCTTCCACTATTTTATCTACTTCACTAGACAGTTGCTTGCCTTACCTAGTACTTGTCCTATTTTCCCTCTGTTACTGCTCCCCAAGGAAGAAACAGATAATAGCAGCGTTAACAATGGGAAATAGGGCTATATGTCTCAATTTTATTCCCTACAGCAGGAAAAAATTATATCAATGTATCATTTCTTCTGTTCAAGACTGTAGGGTCTTGCAGAGAGCTCCGGCATATGTCAAGCTTTAAGCCATATGCATTTATATTCATGACATCATCACAGAACCCAAAGTTTAGAGTATTGTTCCTATTTTACAGATAAGGAAACAGAAACTCAGAGAAAGTAAGTAAATTTCCAAAATTACACACCTGGCAAGTGGAATATCTGGGATTACAAACAATCTCTGTTTGGCTTCCAAGCTACTGCTCTTTCCCAAACCAATACCGAAATAAGTTTGCCTAAACTAAGACTGATTGGGGGGCAAGAGGGTAGGGCGAGTGGGCTGTCCACCATATAAAATGTATCTAGTGCTTCTCAAAATCAAAATAAATGATTCAGAACTTCTACTCTCCATGTCACCCATAGCATTAGGTGTAACCAAGAACTGAGTGAATCTTTCAGAAAGTGCCCAGCAGATTTGTCATATTATAGAAATACGAACAGCGCCATAAGCACCAACCTGCTGGAAGACAGTGTCATTGTAGGAAATGTCCACAGGGCAGTGAAGTCTTTATAGACTGAACTTAATTCATTCCCCTGTCAAACTTTGGGATAATAGAATTGTCTAGGCTTTGATTCACAGCGATGTATGGAAAGCATGGATATGGTCACGGAGTTCATCTGAAACGAGCTGACTTGGAAGCTGAGGAAAACTAGTGACCACCATTCTCTTGGAAAGGTCAAGCCCATTTCTAATGACAGGAGGAGGCTTGGGTTTAGGAACTGTTAGGAAGGGGTAAAAATCAGGGGCAGATATAATCTTGCTCCAAGCCTTGCTAGTCTCCATTCTCTCCATGCCCTGCTATAGTTGGTGCTTGTTCAACACTGTCTTTCTTGGCCTCATGAGCCCCTTACATCCTTAAAGTTTTATTATCCCTAAGAGGAGTACAAAATGCTTATTCTTGGCCTCTATTCCTAGAAAGCATCTCTACCTTAAGTCTCCACCTCTGCGCTGCCTCTCCCCATGCTACTCCTTCTTCCTTCTCCCAGGCTCTCAGGACTTTAAAAAGGGTAAGGTGACAGCTGAAATCAAAGTTTGAATGCTATGTGTGATGAAAATATCAGAAAAATGTGCAAAGTGACTCTGAAATGGAATTTATACCTCTTCAAAGGAGGGAAGGTATTTTAAAAAATATTCTTAGAGTACTTATAGGCTTAACTACCCACATATACTTTGCTAACCTTCCTACCTGCCTTCCACCCATCATTACACACACCCCCATCACACAGTTTTCTTTCCAAGAATCCATTTCTCCACCAACTATCCATTCTGATGCCCTGTGATAGAAAGCAGCAAGGAGTGTGTTAGCACATTAATATATTAATGAGCATCTGAAATAGTCAGTGTCATAGATATGTTGCTGTTTTTCTCCGTGGGTCCCTGCTATGCATAAGCCATTCCTCAACAGTCATCAGATTAGTAAGCAAAATGGAAAATCTACTCAGGGTCTCTGTTGCTGCTGCCTGAGTTCTCAGGTCTGTTAGGGAGCTAGGGAGGGGATTTCACCAAGTAAAACCATCAATTTCTGTCTGCTCTGTCTTCCTTGGCAACCAGCCCTTTGCCCACTCTGCTTGGCAACATGGAGGAGGGGGCAGGGTCAGGACCACCAAGGCTCTGTCACCTATGGAGTAGCCCAACACCAGGGCCAGATTTCCAGTCCGTCCCTGCTGGGCTTCCTTTTCGGCAGAATCACAATAATTCAGACTTATTCCCCACTGTGGACAAAGCATCCAACGTGGACCCTTCCGCATTGGAAAAATCTAGGCTTCTTGATTGTTCCAGCATCCTGAAACATTCTAGCACCTACACACTAGAATGTATCTGTGTATTTACTTGTATATTAAAAGGATCTAGAATAATTTTTTACCATATAAATATTTCCCAAATACAAAATGATGCTTCACATCAGGAGTACCATTTAATTATTACTGTTACCATTACTGTTTTAATGCCCAACATCCCATGGAAAGACCACCAGAAGCCTGGGTTCTGTGCCCTTGTGCTTGTCACCAAACCTTCCCATGACTCAAGTTCCTCATCTCTACAAATAAGGATTTGGACTTTCTGCTCTCTGAGTCCTATTCTGCTTTGTTTATGCCTCTGCTTTCTAACAGTCACCAAATTAAGTGAGGTTGTATCATCCACCCAGAAGGATTCTGTATTCAAGCTATGGCAGGAGGCACTAGGGGAAAGACCCTGAGCTTTGGAATTGGCAGCTGAGGATGCATCACAGCAGCAGTGGATCCAGAATAAGTTAGTGAACTCTTTGGCCCTCTGTATCCTCTCTTCTGTAAAGTGGGAATCCTCGAAGCTTCATAGAGTGGTTCCGAGGATCCAATGAAATGATAAATAAAGTCTTTGCCATGTCACCGCTTACTAAATGTTAGTTCCCTTTCCTGAACTAGGAACAAAAGAAGACCAAGAGGCCAGGATTGGGATCCAAGTTCCAAAGAAAAAAAGTCTTAAGCTCTCGAAGTTTCTCTTTTCTTTATTTTCCTGTCTTCTTGGTGAGTGAAATGTAAACAAAGATGAGGCCACTAGAGGTGACCCTTTATGGGGGATGCTTACCATCTGGAAACAGGAAAGAAGGCTACCCACCACAAGCGAACCTATGATCTCTCTGACTGGTTGGATATCCCCAGTCTCTGATATTGGTTGACTTGGGCAGCATCCAGTGTAATGACTTGGAGATCCTAATTCTCTGAGTCACAATCAGAGCTGCAGCACAATACATCCTTCTTGAAAGCAGTTTATAATGTACTTATTTATCTTCAGGTGATTCTGCTGCCATGTTCTACACCATGCACTTCCTCTAGAATGTAAGCATCTAGCCATCTGTCACAGTTAGCTATTGTTTTAAGAAAATCCCTTTAGGTATCTAGCAAAGTCATTGGATTCTACTGCTGGAAGAGACTTTGGAAATTACTGAATTCTGTGTTTTTTCAAACTTCAGAGCATGACCCATTAGTGGATTGTGAAATCCATTCAGCAGGTCAAGACTACCATTGTTAAAATAATGAAATAGAAGAGAGTAGAAAAAATACCAAAATGCATTGATTGCATGTACTAAGCACTGGTGAAACTGTTGTTTCTGTCACATGTGTGTGAATGTGTATGTGATGTGTGTGCATGATGTAAAAATGTGTTTCTTGCTCTAGGTAGCAGTCAACAAACACACTGAAAGCTACTGTTTAAGCCACCAATCTCATGTACTGATGAGGAAAGTGAGGTTCAAAGATTTGACCCAAGATCATAGAGCTGATCTTTGTCAGAGGCAAAAAACAAAGCTCAGGTCTCCTCTTCCTCCCATGCCAATGTTTAGCCTAGCTGGTGGTCTCTCTCAGTCGTCATTTGCTACGTATCACATCTATCAAGTTGTTCTTCAAAAAAAAGCCCTACTTTCTCACCTGCTCTCTAATAAACCAGCCATTTTTATTTCAGGATTCCAGAAGCATGTCAGCCCAGGGAATAAAGAACAAGTTCCATGGGGATGCTGACTCCACCAGTCAGCAGACCACATGTTGAGTAGCACTAGTTTAAAAAATGAGATACCAAAGCAACAAGGTAGGTATTAGGTTGAACAGTAGTGATGTTCAACTGTTTTTCTCTATAAAACTGTCTTGATAGCTCAATCTAATAATTAGATCAACCCAAGGTTAGCTTTACCAGAGAAGCCATCATGCTCTTACATAGTGGTAAAGTGCTTGCTTTCCAGCAACTTGGAGACTGAAAATGACTAGCCTATCATCAAGTCATGGCACATTTGTTTCAGTTTTCAAGGTCTTTATGCCTGAGCTTAAATCAGAGTGGGAAGAATGGGTGGTTCGCTCAACCCTTGCTTCATTAGCTCCATATCCCTTAAAGAAACAGTGGTAGTTTTACGAGTTTCCAAACAGGTTAAAGTATAAAAAGGTAATACTGATCAGAAATAAGGAATTTGATCTTTTAGGAGACCAACATGGGTAGTTAAAAAATACTTCCGAGGCTCGGAAAAGGGTGAATGTCACAAATCTGTTTTTCTTATTTGCAAAGAACCAGGTGAGTAAGATTGGTTACAGGGAAGACCATGAGTATCATCCTTTGGCATTCTTGAGTCCTCAAAAGCAGAAAAATGGAGAGGGAAGAAGGCATTCTATTCTGCCCACAATGATTAATATGTTTTAAAGTCTCTTCCTTCTGCTCAAACTACAGATAATGTCATGGACATGGGGACCTTTGACATTCCAGGGAAGAAAATGGAGCTGAAGTGGGAGAGGCAGGTCAGAAAAAACATGTAAAAATCACCTTTCTATTCAGGAGACACTGCACACAGGAAAGGGTTTTGTTTCCAACATGGTGCACAGAGCCTCTCTGATCCTCTTGGACAGATGCCCTTGGCTTGGTTAAATTATAAAGCAGAAAGTGTGACACCCAATTACATATGCTAATAAATCTCTTCTCCTAGGTAGAGGTTAGCCTCTTAAAATTTACTTAGAGATCATCAGCGACAATGGAAAATTTAAAAATACTTACAAAAGGCCCCCTATACCACCTCCGCTGCACTTACTTAGAATTATTACTTGCTAATTAGTATCTTCATAGGTAGAAGTGATGCCCTTTATTGGGCCAACAAAGCTATAAAATACATGAGCTTGCAAGCCAAAAGGAATTTTTTTCTAAAGACCTTTCCACCCTTAAGCTTAGCCATTTAAAAAGATTCTGTGTTCTCCATAAAATACATGGCATGAGCTATATGAGTGGGAATACTTAACTAAGCACAATGCACTAAATCTGGAGTCAGAAAAGATGTGTTCCCTTGTGACTCAATTAGCCTGAGTCTAGGTGAGTTTGGAGAGATACCTAGGGAAGTCTGCTCTCCATGGACAATGGCTCTTTCTATCTGTTCATGGAAGACAGGCTCAGAGAATGAAAAGAAGAGTTTGAGTTTCTTTAGGACAGTTACTGAGACAAAAATTCAGATACAAGTAGTTTATTTATGAGGTAATGCTAGAAAGCTACTAATAGGAGGCATGGGGAAGTGAGAAAGGGACAGGAAGGAAACTAATAAAAGGTGTACTCATGAGCATGTTATTGCTATGGGTAACTGGATTGGATCACATTGGGAACCAGTGAAGAACACGTACCTTAGAGGCAAGGGAGTTGCAATATTTATAAACCACTTCCTGTCAGTCATTGGTCAAGGGCAGCCTAAGCACCAGAGCAATATTCCCTGGTACTTTTAGAAAAGCAGGCTCCCTGGCCAGAGAAAGCCCTCAGGCAAAGAATGCAGGTTCTGGGAGATATAAGTCTGGCTGCTATGCACTGAAGTGATAAAGGTGGGAGAATGTGGGTAGGGAACCAATAATCTTTTGGGGTTTTAGGAATGTGACCCTGATAGCCCCCAAACATGTGCATTGCAAATTTGGGATGTCTTGATTGTGTAGCTGGCTAATTTTAAAAGTTCTCCAATGCCAAAGTAGTTTCAAATAGAACTTTGTGGTCAAAATCTCCCAGGTGGCAGTGAAGAACCCTAGTCAGACAGCTCTGGGTCCTGTCTGGAACATTAACTGGGAAGGCAGTGGCCAAGAGGCCTGGCTAAGGGGAGGCTGCCTTCTGCAGGGCCATGAATCAGGTACCCTGGCTATTCCCGGGTCCCACCTCCTGTGTGGCATTGAGTAAGTATGTCACTGGACCTCTTCCTCTGTCAGAGATTCAGACATGATAAGGTGTATTATGTTCACCTTGTACATTAGCTGCCCCAGACCTGGAATCAGCTTTTTCTCCAAGAATCCCTGGCTCCTCTCAGAGGAAACAGGCTTTAGAGACCATATTCTGCATGCCAGGGGTATTCGTTGTTGCTGTGTTGTCATCTATACTAGGCTTCTTCAATAGACAGAGCCAGAAAATATGTAAGTTTCAGAAGGTGAAGATAAATCATGAGTTCAAACTGTTATTTCCAATTCAAATCTAAGATTACAGGTTTTAATTTAACTTCCTTGATTTTATAATTGATGCCTTTTCTCTTAATGCTGAAACTCTTGATTTTTAATGACAGTGGCATAATTTCTTATTTGAATAGCCTGAAAATGAATATAATAAGAAAACTGAATTCAGTTTTAGATTACTTTTTGTTTTCCTTTTGTCTTTAGGATATTTCCTACTAGAAATAAACAATAAATAGTACTTTGTTTAAAAGCCACATGAAATGATTGAAGGTGTTGAGTACAATGACTGTTAAGGTTCTGTACATTCCTTTAGGTATATAAAATGAGAAAACTATGAGAGGCTCCCCTCAGCTGCCCTATTCAGGTGGATCTAGTTCATAAATAACTAAAATCCATCTAAAGTTTCTGCATTTTTGATTTATAGTTTGAGGAAAACAAACAGGCCTTGAAGCTGTTCATGCTCTTCTGCCCCATGTATTCTAATATTTAGAAAACTAGGAGCTCCTTCCCTTCCTTCTTTGTCTCTCAGAAACTCTGCCTTGGCCCTCAGAGGATATGGACTGGCTTTATCCAGTAATAGCACAGCGAAGCCCATACAGTGATGAGGAGAGCCTTTGGTCTCCAGAAAACTTGAAAACTTAAGCCTGGGGGTCTTGGCATTTATCCCAGAGATCAAACACATATGTTGACATCTGCAGAAAAAAGAGAAATGAACTAGCCAATTTTGAATCCAGGGCCTATGATGGACACTCCATAAGCAATGATAGAATCTACTAAAGGCCATGGGACCATCATAAGCTATGAATAGCCACTCTGGGATCTCTCTATCAAGATTTTGCTGAGTGGACCACACACAGGGGTCAGGTCACTTTACCTAAAAATGATTGTGAATGGGCCCAAATACCAAAACACAAGGTTGAACCATACAAAACTGACACTTTTGCAGGTCAAAAAAATTTGGATATTGTCAATTTCATATAGTTCAACTTTATAGCTCTTAAATAAGCAAATGAGGTTTCAAACACTCAATAATCTTTCCAAATAGATAAAAGACACTTTATTTCCCCCCTCCCAGGTTCAAGGCAAGGCACTTCTGCAAGTTTCTTTTCTCAGGTTGATTTTTAAAAAGGCAGGCAGAGGTAAGAGGAGAAGAGGGTATAAAAGATATGTATAGAAGGCAACTGATTCTAGAGGGCCTTATTAGAGAACAAGGACCCCGGGCCCCAATACTGGCTGGCATGGTTCAGAGGCTCACTAACAGATCTTGACCCAGTCTCTCCAAGTGGACCAGAGTCCCTGTCTAATCTCACTTGGGTCTGGGAAATAGAATGTGTCACCTTTTATTAAGTTCAAGGTACTGTGCAGACACACTTTAAAGAGAAAGAGACATCATCAGTGCCCTCAGGAGTTTATAACCTGGTAGCCATATTAGACAAATTAGATGATACTCCCAGGTGGGATCAAGTTTGCACCCTGAGAGAAGCACAGAGTGCCACCGGTTCAAGAGAAATGCTGTCTGGTCTGGGAAGAGGTACAGGGAAGATGTAACCTTGAAGTAGGGGTAGGGTTGATGGATAGGATTAGCAGGAATGTTAGAAAATTCTTGAAGGGAACCATATGAAATTTCCAAATTTACATTTCCAGGTACGAGAGATTTGAGTACTGGCAATTTCCTATGCAGCAACCCAATATGAAGGATTGGAAAGAGTCTGTTAGTGTGGGTCCCAGGAAGACTAATGCAGCTGGACCAGGAATTGTGTAAAGTAGGGGTAGAGGGGCAGGTTAGAGGCTGCTGAGAAGACCAGAAAACTTAGTATGTGCATGAACCAGGCACTGGGTTAGACTCTTAATAGATATAATCTCATTTGGTTCCCACAATAAACCCAGGAAGCACATTCAATTATCTCCAATATGCTGAATAGGCACAGAGATTTTAAATGGCTAGAGCCAGGACTTGAAGTGAGCACATTTGATCTGAAAGCCCCATACACCCTTCTACATTGCTACTTCACTTTCTAACTCACACCACTGCCCTATACAAGAGCAGATATTCATGTAGGAACACCATGATCACCCTGGAGAGGAATACAGAAATAGTTTAAAGAGCCCTAGTTGCCGTGATGAGGAATCTGTGACCTAGTCTCTCCAAGTATCTCAGTTGTCCTCAAAGCAAAGCTCAAGGCAAATTGTTTGAAGATAGAGATGGGCTTTCTTGTGTATTTTTTTACCCTCCAGTTAAGTAAGTCTTAGAACGCTGACTTATATGTTATAGAAGCTCAAGCATGTGGGTTGAACCACATAAAAGGTTCAATCTATGCATCTTGTGGCCCTTTCTGTCTCCTTTCATTCTACCTCCTTTTCCTGACTGCTTTCCTCCCAGATAAATTCTACTTGATACCCAGCTCCATGAAGCTGTTCAAGACCACCAGGGCCCCATTAGTTCATTCATTCACTGAACAATGAGTGATTATGGACCTCCCATGTACCAAGCACTGTGCTAAGCAATGTAATATAGTGTTAGACATGACAGACACAATGCTTGCCCTCATGGAGCTTAAATTCAGGTAGGAAGAAGGCCAGGAAGCAACCTGATTGATAAGAAAAGATGTAATCAGGTAGTAATAAGTACACACATGAAATAAAACAGGGCTATGAGAGAGGGCAAAGCTAGTGGGAGACATAGCATGGCAGATATGACAATGGAGACCTAATGACCAGGAAGGGCTGAGATTCTCAACTAGACATCACAGATATTAAGGTAATGGAGAGAGAGGGTCCCTATCCATATGGAGCTAACCTCTAGTGGGATGACTTCTTCTTTTAGCTCAGTGTGGTAGTCTGGTCTAGCTGGTTATTAAAGTAATTTCCTCTTCTTCCTGGGCACAGAGCTGGACTACATTTCCCAGCTTCCCTTGCAGTTAAGAATAGCAATGTATTGAGGTGTAACAGTAGAATGTGAGCAGAAGTAATATGCACCACTTAAAGCATAGTCTACAAAAACTTCCCACATATTCTCCTTCATGTTCTTGAGACTTTAGAAACCATATACCAAAGATGGTAGATTCATAAGATAGAAGGAACCTGGATCCTTGAACTCTAGCAAGGAGGGGAGTGACCCACCGATGAAGAAAAACCCATTTTGGACATTACGCAAGTTAGGAATAAACCTAAATTTTATTAAGGCACTGAGATATTGGGTTTTTTGTTACAGTAGTTCACATTACACTAATTCACTGAAGTTATCATGTTATTGCCATGACTACTCATTTGGCCCCTTCTCGGCCTAGGACATGGCTCCTATTATACTACTGTTTACCTTTGTACTTTTAGTTCACTTTTCCTTCCTGTACGTTGCAGCTCCTCAACTCAGATGGCAATAGTGCAGTCAGAGAATTGCCCTTCTTAGGCAAGTGCTTTGATATCTGCTCACCAAAGCGGGATTCTGCTTTCACTGCTATATTATGTCAATGAGTGCATTTACAGGCCTTTAAGTCATTTGTATTTTTAGGTAGGGAAATGGTCAATGCTTTCATCTTTTCTCTTTTAGTTTGCTTAAAAGACATGTTTTTTAGACCACCATAAACAATCCTTATCTCAATTTTTCCACAAATTATGATCATTTCTGAATTGGTGGGGCTGGTGTTACTATGATAGTACTACCACACATTGTTGCAATTACTTATTTCCTTGTCAGACTGTATGCTTTTCAGGACAGAGAATGTTTCTCAGTATCTCAGAACCAAACACAGTATTGGACACATAGTAGGTGCTCAATAAATGCTTGCTGAATGAATGAATAAGGCTAGTTAATGTTAAATATGCTGGTGTGCTTTGGAAATAATCTACCAAAGTTTTTGTTCTCCAGAAAACATCTCTAAAACCACCCCCTCAATTTACAGTCAGCATTAACAAAAGCTTTTCCTTGAAAACCGTATGCATAGAAATCAGACTGAATTACGAGTTGCTTCAGGGCATCCACAGAAATGAGGATTGTGCAGGAGAGCACACTAAATAGGACTCTGCTTTCCTGCTGCTCTGCTAAGTGCTGGCTTTTTTTCCTTCCTTTGCTTTTCTTCCCAAACTCTACCTCTATATTATCTCTAGAAGTCTACAGGCAGGTCACTCTTTGTCCTGACACACACCTCCCTAAAGTCACCTACCCAGTGAAAGCTTCAATCACCCAGTTAGCTGAAAACACTGTGCTTGATTTTTCTTCAGGGCCAATCCTCAGGCAATGTATAGGTACCCAGGAGTGACTACAGCTAGCCTAAGCTGAGATGCCTTGTCAGTGCCCTCAGAGCAAGTTGGCCACCTCCACACAGGCTCTTGCTTTCGCAGTACCTTCCTGCTCCAGATATCAACTTACTTTGAGGATCACAGTACATAGCTTCACTGATTAGAGACACCAAGGCCAGACCAATTTGGCAAAAGACCAAGATCAAAAAAGGAATGAGCTATACTATAAGTTCAATTTAGGAATCTCATTTTATCTAAGAATGAGCTTCAGCCAATTTTTGACTTTTTTTAAACTTTCTTTCTAAAGGTTGTCAAACCAATAGCTTTGGTGAGTACATTTATTTGCCTTTATCCACCCAGGTAAAAGTTTGTCCTTTCTAGAACAAAAGCCATCTGGGACAAGTGACACGCAGAGGTGGCTAGATTTTCTCATATGTCTCACCATCGTGTCAGCTTACCATTGTGCCCTCCAACATCTTTTTAAGATATTATCTACTGGCTGAAGCCCATTCCATAAATATCAGTGTCCTAGTGATAAGGTTTTCTGCAAATGCGTAGACAGCAGTATTCACTGGGGCTGTCCAAGCAAACTGCCTCTTCAGGGGTAATAAACTCTAGAAGTTCCCTCCTCCTGGGGTGAATTCAAGCCAGTGGCCAGGAGCAGATAGTTCAGGGTCTGAACCGTGGGACTATCAGGGCCTTTTTACTAACAAATATAAATTTAGGGCTTTACGGTGGGATAGACCCCAAAAGTACATCTCAAAAAGTAAGAAAACCCCAGTTGAATATTCAAATTGTTAGTAAGGACTCAAATATTGTTAGGCCCTTCCTTTGCCTGCTGCTTCCTTGGACTGCACTTTCTCCATCATTTTATTATTCTACTTTCTTTTTCTGTCCCCTCCATATGCTTTTCTCTATTGTCCCAGGTGAGGGCCTGGGCCCTCTAACAAACCAAGACTAGCCTTCCCTTTTTAGATGGATTACATTTTCCAGCCTATAAAGAAATTTGTTAGTTTTTTCTGTTTGGTATTTGGGGCAAAAGTAATAGCTCTTATGACCATGACAAGAATGAAATCCTTGATACCTAGAAAAAGCAGACCAAGAAACTACAATTACTAGTCATTCTCTGTTCTTTACTCTTCATCCATTAAAAAACAGAACACAATGACATTGTTCATTCAACAAATATCAGTCACGCACCTGCCATTGTGTAATATTCAACTTTGTTCCTGTGACTTATTTCTGCCCTGCTTCTTCCACGTGCCAAGGATAATAGTGACATCAACAAGTTTCCATCTTTCTCTGAATATTCATTCATTCAACAAATAACTACTGAGCATCTACTGAGTATTATCCTTGCCTGAGGCACTGAGAGACATAAGAGGTCTCTTTCCTCCTGGAGCTTGCTGTCTAGTGGGAGAGACAGATGACAAATAAACATACAGATATAAAGTCAGGTGGTATGAGTTCTGTGAGGAAGGAAACAAGTGGAGTAAAGGGATAAAGAGTGGTGGGGTTACTCTTTTGGAGAGGGTAGTGTAGCAGATAAGCTCAGTACCTTGCCGACACTACCTTAGCATTCACCTATATACTCCAAAGGGTGGTCTCTGTGACCTCCTGAGACACTCTGTCTTGGGTTGATATTTTTTTTCTGGCAATGAGAGAATGCTTGGCTTACAAGCAGGGCAAGCAAGAAGTATTAGAGAATCTATACCCCAGGGACAGATTAACTATTGACAGATGCCCTCTTTTGAAGTTAAGCTAACTAAGAAGTCTGGTCTTCACCTCTTCTAGAATTTCTCCGCAGGACTGAGCTCCATCTAACTGTGTGATGACTGCTTTATAACACATCTTTATTAGATCCATTCCATCTTGTCTCTTGTCCCCACTCCCCCACAGGTGTTACCTGTACTTACAGCTCAGATAAACCAACTGTACTCCAATCCTTGTGTCAGGTTTACCTCTAGGGGAACCCAAACTAAGACAGGTAGTTAGGAAAGGCTTCTCTGCCAAGGCAACATTTGCACAGATAGTTGATCCCATGAAGGGTGTAGCTTAGTGAAAATGTGTGATAAAAGAATTCCAAGCAGAGAGAACAGAAAAAGCAAAAGCTCCTGGGTGGGATCATGGTTGAGTGTTTGAGAAACAGCAAAGCCAGAGTGCATGAACAGAATGAGAGGGGGAAAAGGAATTAGAGCATGTCTTTCTTACTTTCCTCATTTTATAGCTACAACAACTTAATCCTTTCTTTCACTATTTCCTCCAGTTGGTTCACTTCTCATTTCTGTGATGGCTCATTTTCTGAGAGTTATGCCATTTTATTTCTGTGTGTTTTTTAATTTTGCTTTTATTTAAATGTGTCTACCACTGATCAGTACAGGGGAGCTGGGTGACTGTGTACAGCCCTATTTAGGGAGGCAGCCTCCAGAGGAAAAGTAGCCGGTCCTCTGTAGTAATGTACCTCCAATTATTTTTAAAGATGGGGGACTTATTTTCTCCTGCTTAATTACCACCATCATCATCATCATCAATGACACCTACTGAGAACCCATTATTTACCAAATTTCATGCTATTTGTTTGGCCTTCATCATTTCTAACCATCACACCAGCTCTGAAAACCAAACAGTAAGTATAGCCCAAGCCAGGGAGGCAACCTTCTTCCTCCTATTTCACCCTCTTGTGAGGGATGAGGCACTCCCATCAAACCTCTGGCTATGCATGATACACTCCAGCAGTGATTCCCCAGGCTGCTGTGCCTTATCCATGCATTCTGGGCCCTGCTGAGGTAGTTACTTTGATCCAGAACAGGAGACTCCAGATCACAGAGGATGTGGAGTTCTCTTTAGACAGCTGGCATGAGCTTAGCACAGATGCCTCCTGGAGCAGGACTGCTTTTCTGCCTCCTGGGAGGTTCATCATCAAAACTTCCTGCCCTGACCCACATCGTGCCTCTCTCCATTTGTGCTTCTGGCTAGAGTTACTGGGTAACTGATGGCAGAGTCTATTAGTGCTTTATTCTGCTCATGGTTCCTTCTGGAGGAGTTGGCATATAAAAATTAGCTAGCAATAAGTGAGCCCTGAGGTGATAACTATTTAGGCCTAAAAGGCAGGCTAGGGAGACTGAGCTCTATTGGCAGAACTGGTCTGTGGTCTGTGTGGCTGTTCCTCAGTAAGTCCCTTAGTGTCTCTGGGGCTTAGGTCTCTCTGGCTGAGAGTAATAACAAATAGTTTTTAGGGCTCCCTTTTACTTCTTAATTGTCCTTCCTAATGTCCAAATGTCCAGGTGCACATCTATATTTTCCTGCTTCCTATGTAGCTAGATTGGGGCCAAATGACAGTATGGGTACTAGCCAGTGGGATGTGGGCAGAAGTAATATATACCACTTGAAATGTGAGCCTTACAAAATGTCCCAAGACCCTTGCTTCTTTCTTTTCTTCCACTGCTTGAGGACTACATGTTCCAGACTTACATTAGAGTTTGTGTGAGAAGAAATAGAACTTTCATTGTGTTAAAGCACTGAGCTTTGCTGGTTTTTGTTATAGCATAGTGTAGCGTATCCTAATACAGTTTTCCTTTACTCTGCCTATTCATTCATTCATTTACTCATTCGTACTTTCAGATGTCATTCATTCATGTCATATTAACTGTCAACTACATGGCTAGATACTACTACTTTAGCATGAATAAGCCTTGGGTTCTTTCTCTGGAGGAGCCGGATGTCTAGATGATGAGTTGGAGATGGGAGCAGAGACAGACAATAATAATAGAGTGTGATAAGTGTGTACTAAGTGCATAACATTGTATTGCGTGCAACGAAATAAATATTTGGAGGCCCTTACCTTTAGAAAATTCAAGCACTATATTCTTCCTAGTTTCATCCTTTATCAGACTCCTTTCATCCAGGCAGCACTCACCCCTGCATACTACAACAGTTCTAAAAGAATCACATTTACTGCTACTCTCTTCTTTCTACCAGCCCATCATTTCAAATCAATCTTTCTGAAGTACCATTTCTACAGGTCATGCCCCTGTTTGAAAATCATTTAGGGGTTTTTCATTGTCTACAAAAGATCCAAATTCCTAATTTGGTACTGACCCAGTTCTGAGCTATCATTCTGACTTATTTTTCACTTCCCTTTCACCCAAAGCTTCTCCAACCAGACTGGCATAAACCATGTCCAAAAATGTACACCATCAGAGATAACACTCCTATGTCTTTTCTCACACCATTCTTTCCTCAGACTCCCCTCCTTGTCTGCTTAAGTCCCTTCTTCTCTTCAAAGTCCCATTTCAAGTGATATCTTTGGCTTTTCTGCCTACTGCAGCCTATAGTTTTAATACATTCAACATCTTTGATGAGATGAATGATTCCTTGTAAAAAAAAAAACTTAGCAAGGGACACAGGAGAAACAGAGAATATGAATAGTCCTATATCTCCTAAAGAAATCAAATTCTTAATAAAAACCCTTCTCACAAAGTAAATTTCAGGCCCAGATGTCTCACTAGCAAATACCATAAAACATTTTAGGAAGAAATGGTACCAATTTACAGAAATTCTTTCAGAAAACATAACACTTCTCAACTCATTATATGAAGCCTGTATAACCTTGATACCAAAATCTGATGAAAGACACCTCTGAAAAATCTATAGCTAACATAACATTTAGTGGTATAATATTAACTACTTTGCCTAAGATTGGTAAAGAAATTTAAAATATCTACTCTATCATTATGAAACAATATTGTATAGGTTAAAAAACTTATGAAATCTATAAAAACTAAACTAAAACTAGAACTCAAGAGTAAATTTAGAAAAGTCAATGGAAATAAGGTCAATACATAAAAACCAATTATATTTATGCATGCATATGTACAGATACTTGTAATAAAAATCATAAAATTAAATAAAAAGAAATACTATTTATTTACGATATCATAAAAATACCAAGTACATAGGAATAAATCTAACAAGAGATGTGTGGGTTATTTACACTAAAACTGCTAAACATTGCTAAGAGAAATTAAAGACTTATGTGATCAAAAGCTATACTATATTCAGGGATTAGAAGATACAAGATTTCTACAGATGTCCATTCTCCACAAATTCATTTCTAAATTCAAATCAATGGCAATCAAAATCCCAGCATTTTTTTGAAGAAATTGATAAGCTGATTCTAAAATGTATATGTAAATGCATAGGTTCTAGAATAGCTAAAACAATCTTGAAAGAGAACAAATTTGGAGGATTTATACTACCTGATTTCAAGACTTACTATAAATCTACAGAGGTCAAGACAGTGTGGTTTTGTCAAGAGACTTGACATATAGATCAATGGAGCAGAACAAAGAGTCCAGAAATAGACCCACACACGTACAGTTGATTGATTTGTTGAAAAAGGCATTAAATCAATTTAACAAGGGAAAAGAAAGTTTTTTTCCCCAAATGGTTCTGGAACAACTGAATAATACATATGGGGAAAAAAATGAGTTTTGACCCCTACCTTACTCTTTACCCCTACACAAGAAGTAATTACAGAAGGATCACAGATCTAAACATAAAAGGTAGAACTATAAAACCTCTATAAGAAAATGCATAAGAAAATTTTTATGAACTTGAGAGAAGCAGATTTCTCTGACAGAGCTCAAAAAGGACTAGTCGTAAAAGAAAATACTGACGAAGTGAACTTTGTCTGCTGATCAAAGGACACCATTAAAAAATAAATTGGCAGGGCACAGACTGGGAATAAATATTTGCAATTTATACATTTGATGAAGAACTTTCATAGTATATAAAGAGCTATTACAAAACAATAATAGGCAAAGAACCCAATACAAAATGAGGAAAGGACTTAACTAGACATTTTACAAGAGAAGCTATATGAATGTCTAATAAACACATGAAAAGGTATTAAACATTATTTGTTATCAGAGAAGTTCAAATTAAAACCATAGTGAGATACCATTCTGTATTCACTGGAATGACTACTGACATACCAAGTATTGGCACGGACACAGAGCAACTAAAACTCTGATACACTGCTGGTGGGAGTGTAAAATGGTATAACCATTTTGGAAGAATTGCTGCCAGCTTCTTATAAAACTAAACATACACTTACCCTATGACTAAACAATTTCACTCCTTGATATTTACCCATGAGAAATGAAAATGTAAATCTACAAAAAAACTTGTACAAAAATATTCTTAGCAGATTTATGCATAATAGCCCCAAACTGGAAATGGCCTAACTAAATGGATAAACAAACTATGGCATATTATTACAATGGATTACTACTCAGCAATAAAACAGAATGAATCACTGATACATGTAATAACATGGGTAAATTTCAAAAATATTATGCTGAATGAAAGACGCCAGACATATTTTTAAAAATCATACTGTATGTTTCAATTTACATGAAGCTCTTGAACAAGCAAATCTAATCTATATGATGAAAATCAGAATAATGGTTGCCAAAGAGGATGGAAGATTAGAAAGAGGTACTAAAATTTTGGGGTGATGGAAATGTACTATACAGGCATACCTCATTTTATTGTGCTTTGCTTTACTGCACTTCACAGATACTAATTTTTTACTGATTGAAGGTAAGACCCTCTACCAGCAAAAAGATTACAACTTGCTGAAGGCTTAGATGATAGTTAACATTTTAAAAATTAAGTTATGTACATTATTTTTTAGGCATAATGCTATTGCACACTTGATAGATGACAGTATAGTGTAAACATAACTTTTATATATACTAGGAAACCAAAAAATTTATTTCACTCTCTTTACTGAGGTTGCCTGGAACCAAATCTGCAATATCTCTGAGGTATGCCTGTATGTATATTATTTCAGGAGGTGGTTACACAAATGTTTATGTCAGAGCTCTTTGAACCCAACACTTAAGACCTGTACAGAACTTAATTATATGTAAGTGATATCTCAATAAATAACATTACCCCTCCCCCAAAAAAAGCCCATGTTACTATATTGTATTGTTACATGTATTTATTATTTTCATATGAAGTTATCCATTTTAAACTTTCTTAGATCCCTCAGCAGGACCTACACAATACTTAGGACACCATATTTGTGGAATATTGAATCATAATCCAACATTATAAAAGGGAAAGGAAGGTAAAGAAAAACAAGAATATGACATTACACATATTTCCACTGTTTCTATTTTTCTGAGAGTCAACGCCATTGCAAACACAGGTCTTTATCTCCCAGCACAAAACAATAACTTAATATCTAAGACATCTTGCCTTTATTTGCAATAAAAGAGGAAGTAAGAAAGTAAGAAAGCTTTTGTCTTCTATATTTTGAGGTAACACCACATAATTATTACTCTATATCTTAACTCTAGTGAGAGACCAAAAGACATCTGATGAATCACCTTTTCATTCATAAAACCATGCTTTTATCTTTCATCGCTTTTATCCTTCTAGAATAATAGCAGAGAAACAGTATTTGATGGGCCTGCATTATCAGACGCTATTGGAAAGGTCTAGATAAGAGTGCTGAACCACTTATTAGTATTCTGCACGCAATCCCTTCTCTATAACCCAGAGTCATCCGTATCCTGGCAACCCTCAAAATTTCATTCTCATTGAATTGCTAGATCTTTATCAAAATATAATTATAGCCTTAATTTGAAAGATAAGTTTTGATTGCCAGTGCCATGCCCAAAGGAAGAAATAATCAGGTGGGAGAGTGCTTAGGCACAATAGTTAACCACATAATCAATGTCATGAATCACCCATCCCCTAAAATAAGTAACTTTGAGGGAAGTTGTAAAGGGTAGAGTAAGGAGGGGGAAAATCATTGTGGCATTATACTTACTTATGACTCAGTTATATTATGTTTGGTCATTTTCTCATATTGTTGTTTAAGTACTCATCATCTCTTCCCAACTGAAATAGTTTGGGGAAGGCTCCATGCTGTGTGTCCTGCTTCTACATGCACTACCTGTAGGAGGAAGTAACCCAGTGTACAAGCTCCTTATCTTTGGTCAGGTTCCCTGGAAGTAGACTTTGAGATAGACATTGGTGTATGGGAAGCTCAGTAGGAAATGCTCTTTGGGTCAACTCCTATGGAGGAATTAAGCAAGATTGGGCAGAGAGAGAAGTTGGGCTGTGATACAGTTACAACAAAGTCTTGGCTAGTCCCATGGGTAAACTCTGGAGCTGAGACAGGCTTGCAGATTCCTGAATTGAGGCAAGGTGACCAGTCATTGGATGTGTGCTGAATTGGTAAAGGGTGTGATGTTGGACAAAGTGGCTCTCTTCAGTCAAGGACAATTCCCAAAGAAGGACTTGGCTGTGAGCTGTCAGTCATTAGTGCTCAGATCTGACGAATGAGTTCATGATCATGATGAGGAACGGGGATGTGGATAGTGCATCAAAGTAGCCACTGCGTCCCACTGGCTATAGTGATTCAAGGGCCTGGGGAAGATGATCTAGAATGGAATCCTGACAATTGAATTTACTAACCTATTTCTGCAGGAGAGCAGCTCTATCTCTTGAGGCAGCCCAGCCTTGAGAAGTCCTGAAAGTTTCTGCCTTTTTGTTTTTGGGAACCCTATGTTTCTAGATAAGAAATCCAGTTACCCTGCTGGACAGACTATGTGGAGAGACCTCATAGAGAGGCTGCTTGGAGAGGGAGAAGCCCTGAGAGTACATAGAGATAGAAGCACAGTCAGCCCAGGGTCCGAGGTGAGTCTAGCCTCCAGATGACATACCAACTGACTGACCACTAGCAAGATTAGTAGAACTGCCTAGTGAGCCCATCCCAGACTAGAATTTTTAACCAATAGATTGGCTGTTGTTTCTTATGTCAGTAAGTTTTGGGGTGGTTTCTTATGTAACAACAGGTAGACAAAACTACCCCAAGTAGCAATTTCCTTGAGTCAAGTAACTGTGCTCGCCTTGTCCCACCCTTACAAAGCAACTGCTTTTTAACCTTCATGAAGAGTTCTTCCTCATTAGATGGTCTCTTTCCACAAGGAAACAAACATGTTTATTACTTTACGATAGTTACTGCTTACCCAGAGATGTCTAAATCAAAAATTTTAAAAGAGAGAGAAAACAAAAGCCTCACTAGGCTGTTGGAGATTGGGGACTGGGTTCCCTCACTAGCTAAATAGCTCAATCCTATGTATCAATTTCATATGCTTGGGGCTCAAATTCATGCCTCAACAAATTTATAAATGACTCTGTATCAGACCTTCAAGGTCATTAAATAAGAGAGGAAACTCAGAATATTAAATCTTTAGTATCTTGGTTTGCATCAATTGGACACACCAGAGAGGGCTGGACACTGAGTCCACCAGATCAGAGATGTAGTCTAGTAAAATAATCTAGGGCTGCATTCTGGAGCCAGATCACCTGAGATCAAATCCCAGATCTGTTACTTGTTAGTCATAAAACCTTAGGAAAGTTACTTAACCTCACTGTGCCTCAGCATCCTCATCTATAAAGCAGGGATAATAATACTCCCTACCTCCCAGGGTTGTCATGAGGATTAAGTGAGTTAATATATATACAGGGCATAGAACAGTGCCTGGCTATTCTGAGCCTGACTATAAGTGGTTCTACAGTAAAAATTGTAAAAAACTCACACGGATTTTAAATAATATAAATAGCTGCTTTTAGTGATCATATAAGACGAAAGGCTGTTCAATGACTGTATATCAGCTTTCTAGAAGTGCATGCTATATAATTGTTTCTGTAAGAGGGCAGGGTGAACAGAGCATGGTAGAAGGAGCACTGAGCCATGAGAAGGAGACCTAGATTCTGATTCCAGCTCTGCCATAAACTAGCTGTGTCATATTGGGCAAGTGATCTATAACATGGGGATAATTACAATGACTTTGCCTAAAGAAACTAGACCAGATGGTCCCTCTAGGAGCAGTTTTATGTCTCAATGCCTTTCTAGACCCCTGTGAGACAAGAAAGGGCAGGTGAAATTACAACCATTCTTAAGATGGAGATCTGTATTTGGCCATGTGACTTGTCCAGAGTCAAATACAAATCCTAAAAATTAGAGCTAAAAAGGGGGAGGGGGTCTTCCATGCCAGAGAGCTTATTGCCACTGCACAGACTACATTTCCCAGCCTCCTTTGCATTTAGATGTGGCTAATGTGATTGAGTTTTGGACAGCGGAATGCGGATGGGGGTGAAATGCGCTATTTCCAATCCTACATGCTAGATGCAAAGGAACCCAGGAGGGACTCCTGAGGCCCTAGGAGATGGTAGAATCACAAGAGGGCACAAGACCAAGTTCCTCATTATCACAAGCCAAAGTTGATCAGACTTTATGTGATAAGAAATAGACTGCGTTACGTTAAACTCCTGAGATTTGGGGCTTATTTGTTATAGTATTTAGCTTTCCTTGACCAATACACTCAGTGTGAATCTCTAGTTAATTGCTGATTCATGTTATAAGCTTCAAGAGGAAGCATCCCTTTCTGTTTAAGAGCAAGGGATCATTGACATCTTATTTGCTGCAGGCAGAGCCAAGTCAATGATGTGTTTATAAATCCAAATCCTAACTCATGGTCTTCCCATCTACTCTTCTTGGTGGGCCAAAGAATTAGTTACTGTTGTACTGGGCTACATTGAGTCATCAAGAATCTTGCATATCTATAGGGAACACAAAGATTGGGGACATTTTAGAGATAAACCAGCAACTATTTTCAAGTATCTACTGGAAGACTCGAGGAATGATGGATTTCTCAGAGGTGCTTTCTGTTTCCTGGTCTCATCTGTCCCCCAAACGAAGCTCTTTATTTTAATATTTGCTCAGTGAGTATATTTATGACCTATAGAAAATAAAGGTAAAAATTAAAAATCAAAATTCACTTTGAAAGGGAGGTGAGAATCACCTGGTAGGTTCTGCCTTGAATAGAGAACTGATGGTGGGGATTTGTACTTTTTCTCCTAAATTCCCATGCTCTTTAGTTTGTTTTTTTTTCACTGTAGAAAAATTAGGCATGTACATTTTTTTCAGCAGTTACCAATGCAAAAAAAAAAATTCCATCTTTCAACCAAATCAAGAACAGAGCGGGCATTTTTTCTTTAAGCTGGACTTTGTTACCTTTGCCACCAAAGAAAAGGTAAACGGGATAAATGAAGGTTTTGGAAAACAGATAATGGTAGAGGCCTAGCAGGTTCTCGAGATCCAAGACTCACAGGAGGAGATTTGGGCTTCCACTGCAATTACTGAAAAGTCTCCATTACGTGTGGTACTTTCCCCATCAGCTGGGGATGGCCCCCTTCAGACAGACTAGGTACCTCTCACTAATTAGGAAGAGATTTCTCACTCAATGGTCCAGCTGTTTCCATTTAGGAAGGAAAGAGTGGCACTCCAGCCACTATTTACACCAAGGGTGCTGACATGATTTAACCCCACCCTGAACCTTTTGGCCTCTCTGTATTCTTGGGGGAGTGGCCTGCTTGCCCCTGAAGCACAGAGGAGGAAGCCCCATATATATGGCTGAATGGAACTCAGAGGGAATGAAAAGCTGCAGATGCCCATGGCTGGGGGCCAGGAAGGGGTCCCTGTGTGGGTCCCCATCCCCCAATCTTGCAGCCCAGTTGCTTTGGGCCTCACTAGGAGTAGATGAGCTGCTGCCCTTCTCACACAGACCAGCACCCCAGCATTCCATCCCAGCCTTGACACTGGAGACTGAACTCCTTTGAAGGATATGTGGACCTGGTCTCAGGCTGTCTGGGGGCCAAAGTTTGGTTCACCCTCATACAGCTGAGAGGGGAGACCCCATCCTTGTAACAGTAGGGTCAAGCTAAGCTGCATCTCCAGCCGCAGGGCTATTTTTAGATGCTGTTATCTTTGCCTTGCTGCTTGAAAAACAAACTGGTGACCAGGAGGCACAAACTGTAAAATAAAAACCTTGTAAAACAAGAGCTCCCAAACTCAACAGCAGACCACACTAGGGCTAAAACACTGTGCACCATAATGGCAGGGCCTGCTTAACCTTCCCCTGAGGGAGCACCGGGTAGGGCTTTGCTCTTTTAGTGCCCACACATTCCTGGCTTGGCATACCCTGGGCAAGTACAGCTTTGATCACTGGCCCTGGCAGGGCTAGTCAGCCAAGCAGCCCTACTCACACCCACAGATGGTGACCCAGGTGGACAGGTGTGCCAAGGGAGCAGCCTGGATGGAGTTAACACCGCCACAAAATGAAAAGCTTCCGCTCTCCTATCTCTCCTCCATCTCATCCTAACAGTCCATTTGCCTTATAGCATCACAGCCAGCTCCATGATAGTGAAACCCCCTGCACAGGCAAAATGTCACCTAACACCAAGTGGCAGGGCAAGAAAACAGGATGGGACACTAGGCGGGATCCCAGACTTCTCCCCAACCTTCGGAGCTCCAAAAAGTCTGAGCATCAGGGCACCCTCCCACTCACTGCACCCTCGAGTCCCCATGTCCCCTGCCGGAAACCCACCACCAGACACTGCAGCCCCTTCATCCCCCTCCACGCAGCTGGTAAGGCCTGGGCAGCGGTGTGGAAAAGTGCCGCCCCGCCCCATAACCCAGGATGGGGGTTGGGGAGGAGGCGGCAAACTTCAAAGCTGCAGCTGTAATATGCTTTAAAAAAATAAAAGACCCTTGAAAGCCAGAGCCGCTCCCGTTGCCCCTTGGAGCTCTGCGCGGTCCACCTTGACCGCCCGTTCACCCTCACTCAGCTCTGCTAAGGGGGCCCAGCTCTCAGACCTCGGCTGGGGGATTTCCTCTCAGGCTAGCACGCGGCGTGGCTGCGGCTCTTGCCTCTTCAGTCTCCCAAGTTCACCCACCACCCAGAGGTGTGAAAAATTAGTTTAAAATGATGTCAGCTGCCCATACCCCCTCCCCCAAGCTGGTCCCATCTCACACACACCCGCGTGGCCTGGGCTGCGAGTCGCGGAGCATCCCGGGGGGTTGCGGTGGGGCGCTGCGCCGAGGCTAGCCTCTCCGAGAGCCCGCTCAGGCTCAGGCTCGGCCCTGGGAAGTCCGCCCGCGCATCGTTCCCCGGTGCAGAAATCCTACCGCGCCGTGCGCCCTGGGCGCGCTGCCGGGCCCCGCGCCGGCTCCCCGGGAATGCGGCCGTCAGGTGAGGTAGGCATGCGTGCCGGCTCCGCAGCAGCAGCTGGCTGGGGAGCTGAGCTCGGGATCTTCTTCTTCTTCCTCTCCCCGCAAAGGAGAGGCCTCTCAGGAGCTTTCCAGTGCCTTATTGCGTTAGGACCGCATTCCCCTTTCCCTTTCTCTTTTATCTTAGTTTCTCCTTCAGATGCAAAAAGGGAGATCGCAGGAGTCCATGCCCAGCTCCAGCCTAACTCGGTCCACAGGCAGATAGAGAATTATGAATGGATGCTGCCTTCTGATGAGGAAGTCGACTGGGGAGGTCTCTGCGCACGGCGCGCTCCATCAAAGCCGGGGCATTGGCCCCTCCACTGCTTCAATGCTGCAGGCTGAGACACCTAATTGACCACTGGGAAATCAGCTGCCGGGAGACCTGGGCGGGACGTAGCCTCAGGGCCACGCTGGGATCTAGCGCCCTGCCGGTGTAGACAGCTTCGATTTACAGCCCAGTGAATGGAGGGGACTGCGGCAGCCAAACCTCCCGGGCAGCAGGCACGATTGCACCAATGCTCTGCAGACAGCAGCCCGGCTCCGTGAACATCTCCCGAGTCCACTGGTCTAAAGGGAACCTGCTAAAAATAATCCGTCCCCTGCCGCCAGCCGCAGTGAGCTGCAGGACTCAGCCCCCAGCCCCAAACTCTGCGTGCGGGAGCGGGCCACAACGCGGGCCCTGTACGCTTAGACAAACCAGGGGCTGTGGAGAATCCCGGATCCGAATTTCTGGTACCTGTGCGTTTCCTTCTATGGTAGCACGGCTGCTGGTGCTGCTCGTTACCCATGCCCGGAGTGGTGGTGGGCTCGGCACATCACCAACAGGCTGGACCCACCGCGGCTGCTCAGCACCGCACCCCCGTGGCTCCCTTCTCACCTCCCTTGTCCCCTATCTCTGGCCAACAGTAGAGGAATCAGACACCGACTGTGCC
The DNA here is from genome assembly GCA_003508835.1 of Eonycteris spelaea. Taxonomy (NCBI): domain Eukaryota; kingdom Metazoa; phylum Chordata; class Mammalia; order Chiroptera; family Pteropodidae; genus Eonycteris; species Eonycteris spelaea. Next base: position 240,019 of record PUFA01000387.1, on the reverse strand, counting down.
AACTCCTCCAGCCCGGACAAGGGGGAGGACAGAGACTGGTGTGGAGCATGTGGTAGCGTGTAAAAGGAATAGAGCGGCCCGAAAATTGTAACATTGCATCCCCTCCCCCTATTCATCTCCAGACTTGAAACCTCGCATCCTAGACACAACTCACCCTGGTCAGGCTTAAAAACAGGGCAAAAACAATGCTTTCTCTGCTATGTACTAATCTGCAGGGAAGGGTGATTTACTAAACCAGCTGAGGTTGAACCATGCAACTGCGTACCCATGTCTTAGGTAGGCAGGTCTATGTACAACAACCACACATAGAAGACAGAAAGCCATTTAGGGCTACTTAAAACACCACTTATGGGATATATCCTAATATATAACAAGGGAGAAATCAGTGAATAAAATTATCCAAAAATGCCTTGTGGGATGCAGTTTTTGGTAATTTGTCTTGATGCCTGGAAAACTCATTTAGGAAAACCTTGACTATTTTCTGACTAAGCCACCTATTTTCAAATAAAGAAGTTTATGCCTTGGGCAGATTTGCATGAGAGGGCAGTTCTGTGTCCATGAGCCCCATGACTCCTCCATAATTCACAAATCATGGTGAAACACTCGACTTGCCAAGGTCATAAGAAATCACAGGGTTTACACGAGCACTAGTAGAGCGTATTTTCTAATTGACATTACTATGAATTGTGATTACAGTCACATGAAGTATCACGTCAAACCCAAGTTTGTCTGGGTTGGCTGTTTTCCAACCCCACTCATGCCAACCTCTTCAGAGGGCTGCCAGCTGCCAGCAAAGATGGAGGATCTGGCTGGAGTCCCCCTGGATGACAGTGTGGCTAGAATAGGAAGGATGAGGTGGGTGGTGGGTGGTGTGGTTACTCCGCCAGTGAGGGTGAGAAGAGAGCCATGAACCCCAAAGTTTAAGGGAGGGTGAGCAAAGGAAAACAGGCCACCAGAAAGAGATAAGTCAGAGAAGCAGGAGACGAGAGGGGGTGAGTACCCCAGTCTCAGAAATCAGGGGATGAAAAGATTTTAAGGACTCAGCACTATCAAGAATGCCAAACATCACTAAGAGGTCAGTGGAAGCAGTTCTACCTATGAAGGGCTGACCTGGCTCCCTTGGACCTGATGGAGTAGACATTGATAAGAAGTATGGGGTGGTTGGGAAGGCCATATGGAACTTCTAGAAAGAAGAAGGAAATCTTTCCCTTAGCCTTGCTCATCCAAGAACCAGGGGCACAGCAGTACCATGGAGCTTGTTTGAAGTACACATGTTCTGGCCCCACCAAGACTAGCAAAATTAGACTTAGGGTAAGGCCTGACCATCTGTATATTAACAAGCTCCTGGACTCACTCTACGTGGGGCATGAGAAACCCTGCTGTGTGTGAACTCAAATAGCTCAGGCTTTGAAATGAGGATTTATGTTCAGGTGAGCAAAATGGCCACTGTCTGCAGATCACAGGAAGCTAGTGGCCAAGGCACTAATCACACATCCCAAGGAGATGAACTGTGTTGCTCTGGGTTTTCAAGGCTGCTTTATCAGGAGAGCCTTGGCAATGACACCTGCAGAACTCCATAAAGCAAAGAAAATGGCCATGTCTTCCCTTTTACATTGATCTTTATAATAATGAGGTTGTTGTTAACAGTGACGATTAAAATAATAATATAACTAGATTGCTTACATTTGAATAGATTTTAGCAAGTCCCATGGTGTAGAAGAAGAAAACCTGGGCTTTGGTCCCAGAAAGACCTGTGTTTGAATCCTAACTCCTCCATCTCTTAGAAGCATGGCCTTGAGAAAATGATTTGACTTTCTTGAACCTTGGTTTCCTCTTTTGTAAAATGCAAACAGAAATACCTAATTTATGGGGTTGTTAGGAAGAGTAAACAAAATAATAGATATAAAGCATCATGATGGTACATGATGGTACATAATAAGAGCCCAGTGAAGGCAGTTCCTTCCTATGTTTGTGATCTTCACACATATGCTCATACTGTAGTTTTTCTGGGTCCCTATCCCTTGTGTGGCAGTTAAGAGTACCTGACAATTCTTATGGTTTGATGGTTCAAACAGAGGCATTTACTGAACATCTCTTCGATGTCAGATACTGTGCTAGGTGTTTGTGGGGAAAGAGCAGAGTCTGGGCCCTATTGGAAGTGGCATTCTAAGGGTGCAATTTAGACCCCAGTCTATGTGGGTGTCCCACTTGTTTTTACTGGGAGCCAGGGGTACCAGGTCTCAGAAGGAAAACAACTGTAAATATGTCCTCTCTTAGGACAGTGATGTTCTAGAGCAGGGATCAGAAAACTTGTTCAGTAAAGGACCACGCTGTAAACATTTTAGGCTTTGTGGGCTGTGCCGTATCTCTTGCAACTGTTCCACTCTGCTGTTGTAGCTCAAAAGCAGCCATAAGTAAGACATAAATGAATAGATGTGGCTGCGTACCAATAAAACTTTATTTGCAAAAACAGGCAGTGGGTGGGATTTGGCTTGTGGGCTATAGTTTGCCAGCCTGTGATCTACGGTATGGCTCAGGACATAAGTATTCCCTTTAATTGATATTGCCAGGAAATGTCTAAGTCTACATAGGTGATTTTTTCATATAACTAAAGTTTATCCAACCAAGAGTAATTTTCTAAAATCCCATGTTGTTTTAAAACATTTTTATACTTTTTCTGGAAGAAACTGGCTAGTTATTCACCCAACTGTCTCCTTTCTCCTGCAGCCACCTTCCCTTGCAGTTAGGTGCAGCCATGTAACTGGGTGCTAGCCAATGGAATGTGGGTAAAGGGATATGTGCCTCCACACCTGGCCCTACACATTCCCACACATTCCTATGCACATGTCTTCTCTTCCCTGCTGGCTGAACATAGAGGGTCTGTGGGTTGCGGGGAGTGGAACCCCAAGATGGAAGAATCCTGGGTACCCAAATGACTGTATGTTGACCTGCATTAGACTACAATGTGAGAAATAAGCCACTGAATTGTTGGGGGCTTTATTACCAGAATTAGCCTACCTTGAACAATTCACTTTCCTATCTCTTTAATCAGGTGATACAAAACACAATTTAATGCTTTGCTGATTAACTTAGGGTCTTTATTAAGAAGGCTTATTATTGGTCTCTATGGTAACACATTTCAAAGACTCTTTTTTCAGTTTCCAAGCTCTTTTCTTGATATTTAGTTCTCCACTGTCATTCCTCTCTCACACCTCTTCTACCTCCTTCCCTATAGTTTGAATCTACAGTGGGCTGAGGAAAACAGACACCATGGCTGGGTGACATCTATCCGTTAAAAAAGTTACTAATGTTCTGAGCAAGACACTAAGTGGTAAAGTGCATGCGCTTGTTGACAACTATCCGTGGCCTTGGGAAGCTCCTTTCACTTCCTTTCAGGCTTAGTGCTGTATTCAGAGAGCTGAAGTTATCAGAAGCTCAGCATCTCTGAAGAGTTGGGAATTTTGGTGTTATCTAGCTTACAAATTTTCAAATTTTCAAAGGTTTAATTCTCCTATTAGTCATCTTGGGAGTATCCATAATAAAGGTTCTAGTTCTGTCCCTTGGCATTCATGGGCTATTCAACTTTTGAAATATTGTCTTTTCCCAATTTTCTACATATAGTTTATACCCATTATATGCCCTATGTCTGTTTTGAACTCACTTTTTATGCTTAATTATTTTGTTGTTACCAACAGATCTTAGTTGACCACTGTCTTATAAGAGATGGAAGAATTGACTTGAAAACACTAAATAATTTTATTCCTGTTCCAGAGGTGGTATATTGCCTTTACTATATCTCAGAGCAATTTAGCAAGAAAATACAGCTGTGCTTCAGATTTGGTCTTTGGATAATCTGACAGGGGGGGATGTGGTCCTTTTCCAGCATGAGGTAGGAAACAGGAGAAGAATTGGTGGGGTAGATAGAGGGGAGGGAGATTGAAGGAGGCCAACATGGTTGAAATACCCTGACAGTCTGATTTTACTTTTTTATTGAAACCAAGACAACCATGTTTAAACAATCCACTTGGTCTAGTTATTCATCTGTAAAATGAGGAGGACAGAGATGATCAGTAAAGCTTTCTCTAGGTCTCTCATTTTGGAAATCTATTGCTCTTTGAAACCTGGAACCGAAAACACCTTCTGAAATTAGTTCTGATCATCGGCACTTATTTCCTTCCTATTTCTTCTGATCATAAAGAAATGACCACTCTACACCTAAACATCAGCATCAACAAGTACAACAATATGTTCTGTGATCTGCCCAGGCTGGGTAACCTTTTTGCCCTAGACTGGCCTTGTTGGTGACCTTGGGGAATCCCAGTTATAGCTCTACTCTCCCCCATACATACTCCCTCCTTATGTTGACCTAGGGTGGCTTCCCTGCTTTATTCTCTTTGTCTCCAATAAAAAAAAAAAACAGTTTTGCCTCCAAAGTTTACTCCTGTGGTGCAAGTTGGATATCCCCTCCACAGCTATGGATGTGGCTGAATCTTCTTTCTCCTCTAACCTAGTAGCAGCATACTACTACTGCTGCTGCCCCACTACTGTTCACAAGAGACTCCACGACTTCCAGAAGAAATCACTGCTATAAAATGGCTCACTCGTTCATAAGGAACTATGAGTTTATTTATATATACTTTATATCATAACAAATGTAAATTAATTTCAGGGCACAACTACCCCAGTTAGTATCTATATGGCTGCCTGTATAAAATTTCTCTCTCAAAATTCTCTAAACCATCTGGCATAAACTACTGTATTGTGACCTGTTAAAATAAGTAACAGCTGTGATAATCCCTCGATTTATGGCAAGCTATAAAGCTTTGCATATACTGGCAATGCATATAAAAATAATAAATAACCATTATCATTCTGTGCTGTCTTGGTGGGAATTATGATGATTTAGCCAAAATGGAGCCCTATGGAATGCACCAGCAGAAAAGCAGACTTTTTGCCCAATCTGGTCCCCTCTTGTACCCAAAGGCCAACCTCAATTCTTAGAGCTCCCAGATATGTTTGAAAACCTTACCCAGTGTAAATGTATCCTTTCTGAGAGAAAATTATTCTCATACATTCCTGCCCAACTTTTATTATTTCAAAGACTTCTTTTCTAATGGTGGGTTTCCAAAATTCCTATATCCAGACCATAAAGAAAAACCAGCTATGAACAACTAAAAAATGTGAAATAATTTGTCACACCAAAACTAAGAACTGTCTTGGAATTTTTAACTGTAAGTTTATGTATGCAAACAGTGCCATGATCTCACATTGAAAAATACTATATCAGAGTTATCTCTCAAAGATATGCAATACATAGAAAAATAAAACCTGGTATCTGGTAGGGAAAGGGACTGGGCAGCTTGATTCTGCATAGGAGAGAGTTACTATACCCACTAAACATGAATTTCAAAAATTGAGGAAGGAAGCTCACGTGAAATGGCTCTTTGCTATGTGCTGGGTGGGCATTATATCATTATCTCAATAGCCCTATGCCTTAAGTACTATTATTCATATTTTATGGTAGAGAAAAATGAATGCTTCAAGAAGTTAAGTAACTTGGCCAAGGCAATCTGACTAACAAGTTGGGGAGACAGAGTTTGAACTCAGGTCTCTCTGATTCTAAGGTCCATGCTCTTCTACTCGACCACGCTGCTTTTTGGACAGCTGTTTATAATCTTTTTCTGACATGACCCACATGATAGATAGTATTACATGGATCACTCATTGCCATGGCCATGGGCAATTCCCACCCCTTTCTCTCCCACTTACAGAATCTATTTGAATGCAAGTGAGAATTATTTTATTAGTTGTGAAGAACTCCAAATTCATTTTAATTTATATATGAAAATTTTGCAAATAAGGCAACTTGGGTACTGTGGTAGATTTCAAAAATAGCCACAGTAATTTTCAGTTCTTCACATCAAAGTATGACTTGATTTGGCCAATAGAATGTGGTAGAAGTGACACTGTAGATGTTCTAAGCCTTGGCCTCAAGAAGCCTTGCAGCTTCTACTTTTGCTGACTTTGGTACCTACCCATGCTTACTGCCAGTCTACAAAGGCTGTGCTAGCCTGTTGGGTGAGACACATGTGGCCGAGTTACCTCCTTGATCTAGCTCATAGCCTACTAACCACCAGACATGTGAATGAGGCCACTCTAGGTCATCTAGCCTCAGCTGAGTGACTACAGACACATAAGCAAGCCCTATAGAGCTCAACTGAGCCAGCCCAGACCAGAAGAACTACCCATTAAACACTAAAGCCACTAAATATTGGGTGACTCGTCACATAGAAAACGCTAACCAATGAAGTTCTTTTAAATAAATTTCTAGTCATTCATCAAAACAGATATTAATGGTTGGGAATTATTGATTTGAGCACAGATATCATAAACTAAAGCCTTCTTAAAAACAAAATAAATCCTTTTTGATGGCTTCAAATATTTCCATAGCTAAAAGTCTTCTCATCATCTCAATTATGCCCCATGAAAGTGCCAGTTCAGAGAGGCTTCCTATGGATAGCCTTCAGTCTCAGAAGCTCATCTCCCTCCTTCCAATCTTGGGCTTATCAGGCTGATGTTGGGTCATGTGATTTATGGAAAAGAATCACCAAGGTGAGTTGCCTAGTGCTACCTTCAAGAGACAATCAGGGGATGGAAGATAAGTGGGGATGATGTGTTTAAAGACTATAAATGCCATTGTATAACTCCAGAAACCCTTCAAGGAAATAGAGAAGTAAAGCTATGGAACAGGAACTACAATGCATAAGGACGTGGTGTCAGTTTTATTATATTCAACAAAGGTAATGGCTATCTTCTTGAGGAGAAAGGGTATCTAAAGACAACGGTGGGAGAGTGGAAAGAGGTGCCCACCTTCTCCTTCTCACATACTTGAGAAACTTATAAATGGGAACCTTCAAAAGTAAGAAAGGAATAATTACAAACTAAATTAGGGCCAAATGAACTATCAGGGAAAGGAAAAATTGTTACAACTAAATACCTCTCAACCTCGACTGTATGTTGCAATTTCAACATAGAGAAATCAACTCCAGCACTTTTAATCATGACATTAATTACTAACTTTATTTAATAGGAAAAAACGTTCAGCATTTGGAGTTCCCACCAGTTTTGACAAAAGCCATTTCTTTTGAACAAAATTCTGGTGAATAAGATATTAGTTGATTCTTTGGCTATCTTAGCATGTGGATACTTGGGCTTTTCTTTTCTTTTCTTAGTTTTTTAGTAAATCTGGGAATCTTTGAACTTTGAATAATGTATTTTTTCTTTCTCTCAGTGCCCTATAGTTATACAAATACAAAGAAATAATTACAGAGGCAGTATTTACATCTATATGTGTATTGCTTTTTCATTTGGTATTTACAGTGCTAAGTGAATGAATGAATTTGTTCATTTTACTTCTTGGGAAAAAGTGTATGGAATGAAAGGGGGTCCCTTTTAGTTGACTCTGGCAAAGTTTTATATGGAGCATATAAAGGAGAAGGAGAGAGAAAGAACCCTTCTTTGTAGTCCTGAGAAAATATGTTGGTTGGTATCCTAAACAATTTTTCTATATTTGTGGTTAAACACATACTAATTATATTCCAGAAAAGAGGATGTTTTACTGAGAAACTTTAAGAGCTAAAGAAAAACCCTCTCTATACCAGTGTTTACTGCTATTCCCAGTTCAGGCTCTGAACTTGCTTTTCAACAGCTTCTCCCAGAATGTGGCCAGTATACTAGATTTGAGCTCTAGGCTGGGACCTCCATTAATTGTTTTCCAGAGAGAATCAGAAATGAAGCTTCTAGATCTGAGGGAAGGTTTCTTTATTTAAGGATAGAATCAAGTTGAGTAAGAGAAAGAGAAATGACCAGGTGAGGAAAATCAATGGTCTCAATGATGTACCAGAAGCTACACTAGAGAAGTCAGGTAGAGAAATCTACCCTTCTTGTCAGAAGCCCTTTATGCATATTTTTTCAGCTGGAGTATGAAATGGAGGAGCAATGAGACGTGGTTTGGCCTGTTCTTGAAGGGTTTTGGTTTAGAGTAATTCATTTCTAAAAGAAGAAAGGGGAAGCAGTGGGAAGAATAAGTTCATAATAAATAGATCATGTGTTAGAAAGTTGCTTTGCACCTAGGTGCTCCTTTAATCATAAATATGCCTTAATAAACTTAAGATTTTTTTAAATTGATTTTTTAATGGAGAGACAACAGATGGCTCAGGTGTTCATTTATTTGTCTCAGAGAGGGAACAGCTTAGGATTATAGAGATGCAAATGTCAGTAGCATTTGTAAGAATGAATTTTTCTGGCTTCCTGGTAAGGTTATTACACATTCGAGGTGGCCTGATGATGATGCTGGTAGAACCCTGGGAGACCCGAGGGAAGGATAAATATGAGGTTCCTCTGTCCACCTGATTCTAGGGTGTCACTCTGTGTCTGTGGCTTTAGGCTTCCTTCCCCTCCCTCAGGCTGTGGGTAGTAAGCTATATAAACCAAAGTTGCAGGATGTGGGGGTTTGATACAGTCAGTTTCCAGCATTAGAAGTTAATTTGTAAGTTTTTCTTTTAATTCAGGACACATTTTCCCATGGCAAAAAAAGTTAAAAATGGCATTTAGTGTTTCCGGTTTGACCATTAAGGCTTACTTCCTCCACAATATTGTTGAGGAAATATGCATTTGTAATGTACAAGACTGGAAAACAATACTGGTATGTATCATGGTAGTGAATAAATATTAACATAACTCAGTAAGATAGTTTTAAAAATTAATCTTAAATGCCAGTGCTCAATGAAATGCAAGAAAAAGTAGAGAAAGAAAATCTAGAGAAAGATGACAAGTTGTAGAGACCTTGTGATTTACAACTGGAATATCTGTCTCTGAGGTTTAATGACACTGGTTCTTCATTATGCCCATTATTACTGGAAAGATTTGCTAATTCCCCAAAATAATATTTTTGCATATCCAAAATCCAGTAGGCAATATTATAGAAGAAATGAAAGACCTAGTCCATACTCTAAAGAAGCCCATAGAATCACCAACTAGAAAAACACTGTACTATACATGGTTTTCAGAGGGACTTATGCATATTCCTGAGATATACTATGTTGCATCTAGGGGTTCAGGAAACCACGGATAAATGTGGGGAGATCTTCCTGGACCACTAGTATTACTCAATAATTGTTTCCTGGGAGATTACTTTATATTAAATAATGTACAAAATAGTGCTAATTTTGAAGGAATTTCAGGATGATGCATATGATTACAAAGAAATCTTGAGATGTACATACAGAAGGTTATTTTGGGTCATACCCAACTCTACCCATCTCCATCTTCACCCTCTGGCTCAGATCCCCTTAGGGGTACCAGTTCATCCTCTGCTCTTGGAAACACTACTAAAATATAGGTATGCATGACATATGGGCTATGGAAAAAGAGATGCCTAAATCATCCTGGACAATTTCAGGAAAGGCTTCCCAAGGAAAATGATACTTAAATCAGGGTTTCTAAACTGGCCAGATGAAACAGGTCATAAAAGCATTCTAAAGAGAGAATAGTGAACATAGGAAGTGTGTGAGAAAGCATGGTGAGCAAATGTAAGGAATTTTACATGACTGAAATACCCAACCGATATAGAGAATTTCTTGTCAAAGGACAAGAAAGGATGTTGAATCCAAGAGTTCTCTGTTCTAGCCAACAGGTGGTGCTGTTGGCCCAGGGCAGCTTGGTGACTATCTAGAGGAAGTGTCTTGGGGAAATTTAGGAAAGCAGATGGTGGTATGAGGATGGCCAAGTATGGAAGGGAGACATTCAAAAGTAAGTTTTTGTAACTCCGGGAAGAGCTGTAATCATATCTTCTATTTATAACTTTGGTCCCAAACTTTGAAATGAAGCACAATCCCTGCAAGTACCTTCACCAGGATGCTGACATTAAGAAATTAAAGAACAAACTATCTTCTTTCTCACCACTGAAAAATACCACCTCTTTATACTGAACAGCCAACATATCCAAGCAATAGTGTGGGATATTCTGCATTGTAATTTCTTGACCTGCCACAACCTCCAGCACTTGTTAATCCATCATCTTTTATGATCCCAGAAGACATTCACAACCCTCTCCTAGGAAATGAATATTTGAACAATATGTCATTGGTAAACAATGCTGGGTAATAAATATATCAGTTACAGGCAGTCAAATTAATTAGCAAAAAGTTCCAGGATCATTATATGAACTCAAAGAGAAAGTAAAAAGCCTTATTTACCCCCTTCTGTTTTCTCAAGACATAGGACACTATCGGTTCTGTCCCTAGTCTGATACCTCTTCTTAGTTCATAGTCTCATATTTTGGTGGGGGCCATCATGTCTGCTGATCGGTTTTTGCTCCTTCAATTAAAAATTTAGTTTCTTTCTACTTTGGATGAGTTAAACTGAGATTATATCATAGGCCATATCACATCTTTTAACTGTTAATCTGTATAGTAACCTAAAGACGGCACCCCTGTGTTTAGTTTAGGGTCATTATCTTCAAATCCTTGCAGTCAGTATAACCTGTTGGTAAAAAGTCTGAGTTTGGGAATCAGAAAGAACTGGATCCCAGTCCTGGCTCTGCAACATTCAAGCTGTAATCTTGGGCAAGTTATGTAAATACCCTAAGCCTCATTTTCTTCATTTGTGGACTGACCATAATTGTGCAGTATCAACTATGACAGAGCAATTAGCATAGTCCTGCTGAGCACATAATAAGGGGGCATTAAATGACTTTTAATATTAACATCCTTGTTTTCCCCAACCACCAGGCCCAAATCTCCTCAGCCCCCAACGTCAATGGACATGCCCCTCTCAAACACATTGTATTGATTATTTGTGATACAAAAGTACTTAGCCTTCTATTTTAACTCCCAAATTTTAGAAGAAATGTTTCATTGCTTTTTTCCAGAAACACCTTTCCTTTGTGACCTGAATGAAACCACTAGAGGATAAATAGATTAGAAAAAGAAAAAACTCTGAGTGAATATTTTGGACGTTGCTAAAATAAGATGTCGAAAACAAAGATTCAAGAGAAATGCTATCATAAGCTATTGGTTTTATATTTATACTTTCACTCAAATATCCACCCACTACTGAAATTATAAATGGGTATATAAGATGCTATATTAGAAAATGGAGTAAGGTTAAAAACATCTTTTGATACTTGGTTGAGTGTGCTTTCATTTGCCAGAGGTGAACTGATATTAACCAACGTATGCCAATATATGAAAGACGAGGGTCAGCCTCAGAAAAACTGAGGTAAGATTAGAGGGAAAAGGGTTTAAATTACCTGTGACTGATAGCATCATTTTCCTATGAAGGACCCTGAAGGTTTTGCTCACACACTTCCAACGCCATTTCCTAATGATGGTGATGATAATGATGATAACAACAGCAAACATTTAGTCAGCTTTATCATGTGCCAAGCACTGTGCTTTGCACTTTATTTTCATTGCATTATTCAATCTTCACAACAAGCCTATAAAATTTTACAGAAGAAACTGCAGAGAGGTATAAACCTAGAAAGTTTCTCCTGGCTAACAAATTCCTACCAATTCATCAAAGCCTAACTCAAATCTCACCTTGTTCAGGATGCTTACATCCCTTTCCCTCTTTACCTCCTCAATCCCCCATTCACTTTTTCTTTAATCATTTTGAAGCCTGTTGTTTTTTTTAATAGACACACTTGGAGATGTAGTCACACACCAGTTTGGTTTGACTGATCTTCCACTGAGTGCTGGTTGGGTCTCTGGATGTGACCGCAATATCTTAAAGGTAGGGAGAGTCCTCAGTGTTGCCCTAAATATAGGGCAGGATATCAGAAGATTCGTATCTACAGAATTTGATCCAGGCCTAGACATCTATTAAATTCATGAATTGGATTTTTGCCCTTTACAAAGTTTCAGATTTCATAGTTATTTTCTGCTTGATACTTTGGACGAAGGGCAGAGAAATTTCACTGTCCTACAGAAAGCTCCAGCCATAGAATGTTGTGGAACAGGAAAGGAAGTCATTTTTTATCATTGAACTCAAAAGATTCCCCTCTTGTATGAATCAAGAGTGCATCTTATCTCCCAGTTATTTCTTCTGAGTCCATCAGTGGCTGGGCCTGCCACCCTCCTATAAAAGGAAAGTAGACAAAGAGAGGCAAAATGCAATTTGGCAGCAAAGAACATTTTTCCCCAGCAGAAAATGGAGTGACTTTTAGCTTATCTGCTGTCACCTTGTTAATGTGATCATTGGTCTTCAAAATAAAATCTCCTCTTCTTACCCATGATGTCTTTCATGAAAAAAAAAATTAAAAAAGTAAATGCCAAGAGGAGAGGGGCAGAAGGGGAAAAATAGAAGGCTAATTAAGAGAACCTACAAATCAACTTCTTTCCAAGGAAAAGGACTTGATACACAATTATCTTAATTCTCCCAGGTAGCCATTTTCCTTGCTTTCCAAGGTAGGTATGGAAAGTACTAGAAACCCATGGCCCCTGTCATCATCCTTGGCTTTCAGAGCAGGAGCTACAGGTCTGTGTTAATTGTGATAAGTAATTTATCGTTAATTTAAGCCAAGGGCTCTGTGGCTGTTGATGTGTGCCACTGGTCTGTTCTAAGGCACATTCTTATTTTCAAATTAATCATCCAGATCTAACTTGGTGATGAAGGTTTCCAGGTATAAAAACTGAGATGGAAGAGGGATCGTAGTTGTTAATGGCCAAATGCCATCTATGGCAAGCATAATAAAAAATCAAGGCAGTAAAAGAGATAGTAATAGAGTGATTTACTCTATCTTGAAGAACAATCAAATTTTCCTCTTTGCCCCATTATAGGGTAGGGCAAGAAAGGAGAAAAGAAAACATTCTTGGGAGGCCTGAGTTCTTCAAAGCTGAGAAAACGTTTGCATTTTTTTTCCCTTATTGGAGTTTGACACTTGACCTTTGGATGCTGAAGAGCCACTACTGTGTTTCAGCTGTGAGAGGATAAAGCTGAGATTAATATCCTTCTGCATCTCATTTCTGCCATTTCAGAAGGCAGTGGTTGTCACCATCCACAAGGTCAATGACTTATAGCCATATGCAAGGCCAGCAGCCCCCAAGAGAGTGAAGTTTCTCAATATTCTTGCTGACACAAAAAGAAGTATCCAGGATGGAGGGAGCCATGCTACCCAACAGAGTATTCAGAAGGAGGGGTGGGCTTTGGAAAAGACTAGAAGATTCTTCCTTGAATACAGACAAGTAACTTCTACCTAAATTTGCATACAGAGGGCTTGTGCAGGGTAGAGAGAGAGTAGACAGCAGATTAGTTACTTACAGCCTCCCGCAGCCTTATCCCTTCCTAATCTGACCATCTCCTCACCTCCTCATCCCCCAGATTGAGAGAAGGCAAGAATTAACCCAAAGCAAATAGGCTTAAATTTTCTGCAAAAATACTAGCTGAATAAAATGTTTCTTTTTGGTTTTAGAGATCAGATTCTTTCTTTCTTTCTTTCTTTCTTTCTTTCTTTCTTTCTTTCTTTCTTTCTTTCTTTCTTTCTTTCTTTCTTTCCTTTTTTTTGGTGTTGAAGATCATCAGAGTGAGCTTTCTATCATGCCCTAAAAAATAAAACAGATTAGACAAAACCAAAAAAAAAAACCATAAATGAAAATCTACCTAAAACTTGATACACCTTCACTATTTTCCCTAACAGAGTAAGTTCAAAAGTCCCCTCCTCCATTAGCCTCATTTGGGTTGCTATGCCACCCCACAAGGGAAAGTTGGTCCCTCCTTCCTCTGGATGGGCTCTGAGGTACTGTATCCAGCCTTTCTGGTGCTCATGGGTAGTATTCTCCTGACTCAGAAATCCTCAAGGGCAGAACTGTGTCTTACTCACATTTGATGCCCAGAGCCCAGCATCGAGATGCAGCTCCAAAAAGTTCATCTCCCCCAGTGCTCACCTCCTTCAAAGCCCATGGCAAGCAGTCAGGGCCCTACAGAGTGGGAAGTGACCTAGTTGGGTAGCCAGAAAAGAAGCCAGGTCTGGGACAGAGCAGCTCAAATATTCTATTGGGGGAACATTTCACAAGAGACAGAGACTAAGAAATTTTGGAGGAATTTCTCAATGGTGAGTTTTTTGTTGTGTTGAGTTTTTTCCTGGCTCGCCTCAGCATGCTCAATTCAGTGTAACATTTGGCTGCATGCCTTCCCCTAGGCACACTGTTGGTATTTTCATGTCCCATCTGCCAGTGCCTCTGGAGGACATTAGGATAAGTGGGTTGATTCAGAAAGGACACCCACTGTCCTGGCCCTCTGCCTAAGACATGCAAATGGAGAGCAGCTTTCCAGTCACAAAGCTTTTTGCCTGTGCCAAAGGCATATTATTTTAAATTTGATTATTTTCCATATCTACTATGGATTGAGCAGCTACTAGATGCATAATCCTAAGTCCTTTGCCTGCGTTATTGCATTTCACCCTCATTTAAAGAATACACAAAGCAGATGTTACCATCTTCATTTTAGAAATGAAGACATTGCAATCCTTTAACTTTCCCAAAGTCACAAAACTGATAAACGGTAGAGTAAGGATTCAAATGCAGATCTGAAAGACACCAAAGCCCATTTTCCCCACATCATGCTGCCTCTCTAAAACCTAACTATCTAGAAGATGAAACCTATAACAATAAGCCCATGTAGCAAACCACCGGAAATTACCAAAGCTGTACTCTGAGGTAAATTTATAGCTCTCAATTCTTATATTTATTTTTTTAACTAAGCATTTGATTTAAGAATTAGAAAAAATACAAGTTTAAAAATGGAAAACACCAATAAAATGGACAAAACAGACTTTGCCATAAGATGGTGGCAGTCTACACCTTGCTCTGAATGTAGCATTCCCAAGAATGAACTGAGAAACCTGAGCTGACATTTATACTGATATGAAAGTTTTGCTTCTGGGAAACATGGATGTCCAGAGATCTGAGCGTAAACAATGGCAATAGCTGTTGGGCCCCCTGGCCCCTAACTATGGGTTTGCATAAGGGTCTGGGCCCTGGGAGCTTGCCTGATTAGCTTAAGTGGTTCTCACACATGGTTCTCCTACCAGGCCACCCTTGAATGCTGCACACAACAGGAGACTGAAGCTTAAGTCCCATGCTCCACTTTTCCTGAAGTCCAACCTATCCATTTTATGTCTACCCAGCTATAGTCTATCAGCTACAAGATCTAACATTGTGGGCACGTAGCTGTGCCTGCCTCCAGGATGGGGAAATTGGGCAGGGCCTGAGGAGGAAAGAAAGCAGAGAGTTTTATTTTTCCCTGAATTATTCCTATGCTTATAAGGAAATCGTATGAAACAATTGTTCTATGGCTTTAAATCTAGTAAATAAAACTCCTCTGAGACTCCAGTTTGAAAGATGGTGAAGATCAGAGTAACTACATTGTTTATGTACTAAACACACACCCAAAACCATAACATTTTTATAATGAAACCTGGTGTAATAAAATTTGTGTTGAGGCAAAAAGCAGTCATTTTCCCCTCAGTTTTTATTGTGCTGAATGCAATATCTGCCAGGTCCTACTTGGAGGCATCTTTGATTAAGGGCCAAGTCTTCCCACTTGTGCAATGTCCAGAGTTGGCAGGGGTGGGGGACATAACCTTGCTGACACTATGCCAGAAGATGGCCAAACTCATAAAGTGCCAGCAGCTCTGCAAAGCTTGAACCCTCCGTTATGTAGCCCTGCAACCTTCCCCATTGCTTCCTGGCCTGCCAGCCACCCCCATGCCTTAGATATCCAACTCTCCAAGGTAAACTGGGTTAAGCTGTTCTGAAGGCCTCCCCATCTTTCTCCTTGAACTTAGACTGTAAACTTCTGGCAGGCACCTGAAGGGGCCTTATTTCTTTGGTACTTCCTTCTATTACTTAGTCTTTTAGCTCTGATGAATACTACCTGGCTGTTGGACACTCTCCCCTGAATCTACTGATCCTTATGAAAATGTGTGGACTTAGATCCTTGTCTCACTCGACTCCCTGAGATAAGTTGGGGGAATGGAGTTCTTACTTCTTACCTAAGTCAGTGACTTTCAACCCTGGCTGGAATCCACCTGAGAAGGTTTATAAAAAGTGTACAGATGCCTGGGTCTATCCCCAGAGATTCTGATTTAATTGGTCTGAGGTGTGCCCTGCACATCAAATAATGGTTATCCATCATATGCATATATGATATTAAGGATTTGGATCTGAACGACTTCACTCCCAAATTTGGAAACTGCAATCCCCTAAAGAAACTGACAGGGTCCAGTTGCACGCGCGAGAAGCTACCTGGTCCACAGGCATGTTTCCTTCCCCTTCTAAGGGATCTTGGGTAACAAAGCAGGCAGAAACCAGTGTCTCCCCATCACCATACCTGGAAAAGAAACTCAAAGGGTGTGTTCTGAGATGACAGGACAGAACAACACTTTCATTGAGCAGGGCTGCATACAACTGTATTGGGAGCGGTTATACCAATGCATGGCTCTTGGAGCATGGACGTGCCATGCATCGGTCTCCACACAGATAGTGGAGGCACATGTGCAATAAGGTGGTTTAGCTGGGGCAAGACAGCAGGGACCTCAACACTCACAATGCCTACCCCTTACGTGCTCAATGTGACTATGGGAGGGGGTGGAGTCTATAGAAGAAATAGAAGAAAGGCACTATCCCTGACCTTCAGGAGCCTGAGTTAAAATGGAAGAATTAACCCAATAGAGGGCAAATATTGCAAAGAGTTCAACACTTTTCAAACAAGGTTTGATTATGTTGCAAATCTTCTGTGATAATAAATATCACAAAGGAGGTTTAGAGGACCAAAGAAGTCAAGAACTGCCCCTAAATGAATTAAGCCCATTTACGATGGAACAGAAACTAGAAATTGGGAAATTTGGGTCTAGGGAATCACAGTTCAGGGCTGTTTTGGGCCATGGGGTGATAAAGAAATCTCTCTGTGTGATCTCAGGGTGAGGGCAGTATACTGAGGAATTCCAAGAAGACGGGAGGGGGCGGAGTGCCAGAGGAGAAGAAAGGGAAGAGCAGGCAGGCCCAGTGCAAGCTGGTGCAGGACACAGGCCTGAGCCCACAGTGGCCTCCTCTCAGCAGCTTTGGGCACAAGAACTCCTACTTGGGCTACCCTCTGGGCCGTCTCAGAAGACATGCAAATGTCAGATTAGTAGAAGGGAGAAAGTCTTGTCCTCTCTGCCTTAAGTAGCCCAACACCTCAGAAGAAGCAAAGTTGCACACATGGCCAGCCAATATAAAGAACCCAAAGTCCTCAAAGTTTCACTGACCCCAAATGTCAAAGTCAACCCTGAAGGGCAGGCACAGTCTCCCTTGATCATGTCTGTTCTGTGAAAGGGATCAATTTCTTCAAAAAACATACTTCTCAGTCCCCCCAGAATAGGAAGGGGCGGCAGTGCAAGCCCCTCTTCATTAGGCCTGGCGCTCCCCCAACTCCCCTCCCCCGTGTCTTGCTAGAAATGCTGCACCAAACCCCAAATACCTGCATTCTTGGACATGCAGCGGCGACGAGGGCAATGCTTGGATTCCCGCTCTGCTTCTTAAGGACAGGCCTTTCTTTTATCCAAGCCCTTCAGAAGTCCCAAGAGCTCGAAAGCTGATCGCTTAATTGCTGTAGAGCAGGGGGTAGGAGCGAGAGAGGGCAACCTTCGGCAAAGGGCTGGCAGATTTTCACACAAATCATGTGCTGCCTCCAGGACTCCCCCCTGGAGGGGGAGATGGTCTCACCAAGTGCTGGGCCAGCCACTAATCCCTCTGGGGTTCACTTGAATGCAAATCCAGGACTCCAGGGCAGCCTTAAGCCCACACCCTGTCTCCAGAGGAGGGCTTAGCACTTTCCTTTTCCAGCCCTGGAAGAGTTTAGAATGCCGTGGTTACTTTTTTTTTTTTTTACAGCCTAGCCGCTCCAACTGTAATAGGCCAGGGGGTCAGTCATCACCAAGGAGTTTGTTAGAAATGCAGACTCTCAGGCCACTCCAGCTTGAGAAGCTCTGCCAAGTGTCACGTGGCTATGGAAACCATGAACACACTGCCAGAGACAGGAAGCTGGGCAAATACTAAAACCCAGGGAAGCCACAGCAGGATCTATGCCAACTGTCCAGTCATGAGAAGGAATACATCCCATTTCCATCACCTCATGGCTGTCTCACGTTACTACCCATTCTTCTCAGCAGGTGGGGCTGGTTCACTGGTTGTGAAACTTATAGGTCAGTGTGAGGGTGAAACTGTTCAACAGGTCTGCAAATATTTTGTACACACACTGAAAGGAAGGGGAGGGGTAACACAATTGGAGTTTGCTCTTTGCAGATTGGCAAATCAATTTCTGATCCCCTTGACCCCTAACATACACACCACCTGTATCAACATGTTAGACTCTGGCAATGTTAATAACAACAGTGGTCGTACATGGCAAGAATTCTCAAGCTCCTTCACAAACATCAACTATTCAGATCGTCCTCTTGGCAAGAAAGGGAGGATTTAGGGACTTCTACAGCTTTTCTTAATAGCCTTTATGTCATCATAGCATGTGCTTCACCTCCCACCTGAACTGAGCAACTGAAGCCATATGCAAAAAGCTGAAAGGGTGGAAAGAGGGAAAGAAGGAAACTAATGGAAAGTCAGAGAACAGCTTTTGTTTCACAGTCCAGAGAGAACATTGAAATAATAGTGAGGTAGATGGACTTGCTTTCGTCTCAGTAGTCGCCAGGTCTCTGCTGATGGCATCAACTCCTTGCATTGGAAGCTTCTGCTCCTTAATTAAATGGAGCAAGAGCCAGAATGGGCGACTTCATTTCTGAAGAGAAGGTGGATGGCACTGAGGCTCTGAATGCATTAAGACAGCCAAATCAAAAGAAAGTCTAGCTGGATCCTTGAGGAAGTGACTCAGACAGAATCTTCAGCCTTCTAAGCATCTGTTAGTGGCTGCAGTGGATGGCATGGCCATTGCCTAAAATACTGTACATTGCAGTGTTCCTGCCTAACATTCCCTCCTATTAGAGAGTACCAGGGCCCTGCCTGAGGGAAGAAATCAAAGGGCTGGAGAGAAGGTGGAGGGAAAGCCAGCCAATGATAAAGACAGAGGAGAGAGAAAGCAAAGAGGGTGGCCCTGGGCTTTTACTGAGATTTGTGTGGGCTCTTAAAAGTAATTATGGTGGGCTTTGAGTAGAAAACCAAGCTAAAACAGTATTTAAAAATCTTCTTGGGATCCCCAGCCTGCCTCAAACAACAATCACTCATAAAAAGACTCTCGATGAATGGAAGGAAATGATGCCATTGTTTTATTTTCTATGGGAAGTCGTAATAGTTTTTAAAAGGTTAATCTCCTTCTTAGTTCCTGTGTTTTTTCCCTTCCAGTGACCCCAAACTGAAAAGGAAAAATATTTGCACTTAGTGTTTAAAAACCTCAGTGAATTAGCTTTTGTTGTTTCATGGCAAGGCCACTATTTAGCTGCCCAGAATCAAACCAGATGTCAGGAAAGAAAGAAGGCTCTGCATCCTGTGAACTTGCTTTCACCTTTGCAGAAGGCTGAAGGCTGGGCTGAGAAGACAAAATGGAGGGAGTCTGGTGGTCAACAAACCTATGTGTGGTTTTTGATGCAACAACTGGTTAGCTTTTGTGGGGTGCTGTCTGCACGACTAGAGAGTAACAGCTCTGGGACCCTGAATGCATAATGCTCTTAGCTTCCAGAAGTTTCTTCTGTGGACACTAGGCCAGCAGCACTATTCCCGTAGGTGGCAGAAACTGAGGCAAGCAATAAAGAAGGATGAAAAAGAGAATAAGGAAACAGAAAAACACACAAAAAAGAGGTCAACAGGACTTACTGGAACACTAAACGTATCATAGAGGCAAAAAAATTTTTTTTTAAGAAAGAAAAGAACCCCTCAAAGAAAAAAAATATATATTTTCTTTCTGCAGCCTTCCGGGAGAGTATGAGGAGTAGATTATTATTCAGTCTTATTTTTCTTTAGCACACCACCCACTACAACTCACAGCTCAAATTAGGAAGAAAAAAAATTCCTACAGGGCTTAGTCTATTTCCCACTGTTTCCTAAATTGAGCAACATAAGAAAGCAGGAGGTCCTCTACACTGAGATGCTTTTTGTCCACTCAACCAATATTTACTAGGCTCCTCCCTACTCTAGTAAGATATTTGAGTGATACCAGAAGGCCTTGGGTACTATTCCTGCCCATGAGAAGTTCATGGCCTATTGAGTAAGATAGACATGTTCAGAACAATGGCAATAATTAATAATGATAGGCACCATATTTTCAGAATGTAATTATGTGCCCATGACTGTGCTTTCTATATAGAACATTATCCTTGAAATAACTCCATGCAGTAAGCTTTATTATTCCCATTTTACAAATGAGGAAACTGAGACCCAGAAAGTTTGAGGAACTTGACTAAGATCACACAGCTATTAAGCTAGCAGGAGATTTTGTTTTTATCACTGATGAAGCCCAAGTGCCTAGAATAGTACCCGGCACATAGCAGGTGCTCAAATAAGTATTTACTGAATGAAGAAAGTAACTGGGGGCAGAGGAAAGGGCTTTCTGGAGCATAGGGGTGGTAGTAGGTTAACACTTCTGAACATGACTAGGAAGCATTAATTAAATTCTAAGTTTGGTCAAATATCCCATTTTGGAAAGCTTCATAGGAACTCAGTGCCTCAAAAGAATCTCCCTTTTCCCACCCAGACAGATCTTTACACTTCAGAACACACACCAAAATGTAAAGATACGATTTGCTTAAAAAGTTCTAAGAGTCAGCATGGTATGCTGAACTTCAAGAAATTTTGCCAAGAATTGTGGATTCTTTTACTTAAATCTCTGCTTCTTAGTGTCTTTGACAGATTGTGTGGTTTGTTCCTGAACTTGATCAATAAATGTTTCTTAAAAGGTCTAAGGAAGGTAATAAAGATGATGAACTAGAGTGAGTGGTTCCCATTGGTCAAAGGACTGGCTGCATTAAAATGACCAAGGATCCGCTTAGGAAAACTATAGTTATCTCAGTCCTCACTATAGACCTACTGAATCAGGATCTTTGGATGTAGGGCCTTGAAACCTGTTTTTAAAGCTTCCCAGGTAATTCTGATGCATATTCGGGTTTGGGATTATTCTCAAATGCCCACCCCCCGCCAACCCCAACTCTCTCTTAGGTCAGGTTCCTTAGAAGTAAAATCTAAGATGGGGATTCTTGATCAAGTGATGTATGGGGAGGGGGCTGCTCTCAGTAGAAGGGCATGAGGAAAGCAGGAAGCAGCAGGGGAAGGTGCTAAATAAGGATATGGCCTCAGCTGGAGATTTGGTTCAGCCCAATCCCACAGGGAGCTCTGGAGTATAAATTATACCACAGAGCCAGTCTCACCTTGAGG
This sequence comes from Eonycteris spelaea, assembly GCA_003508835.1. Lineage (NCBI taxonomy): Eukaryota > Metazoa > Chordata > Mammalia > Chiroptera > Pteropodidae > Eonycteris > Eonycteris spelaea. Next base: position 218,606 of record PUFA01000387.1, on the reverse strand, counting down.
CAAGATGGTTGGTAGGGCTAGCATATGGCAGATAGCAACTCTCTGGGGAAGGGGTAGCCGACACCAGCAGCAGCTGGAGGAGGGGTACACCTGTTGGTAAAGGAGTTATAGGCAGGGCACCAACAGCATCCACTACCAACTCCAACCTGTAGGGCTGTAGTGGAGTCACCCTCGGTATTTTTCTGGCTTTGCCTTCCACTGAAGTCTCAATATCTACACTTGCTTTGCTGACTTGGCCTAAGTTTACTTTTTACAGAAGGGTCTTAGAGAAGATTTTAACTTACAGGGAGCTTTCAGAATCCTATATGGCCCTTTCAGTGACTAGGGCCACTGAGCTGGCACACCAGATTACCAATACATCTGGCAGGGTTATCATTTGCACAGTAAATTATGCCAGGAGTTGACCCAAACTCAGAGTCCAAGAACCATTCTCATGAGTTTCAGCCATACTCACTCATATACTCCATAACAAGTGACTCAGGGAATCTGGCTGCCTGGCAGTCCCTGTACCTTCTCTCTTCTCCCTTGACAAATCAAGATGCAGGCCACTGAACTTCCTTTGGCTCATTCTCAATGACTCCTAAATAGGTCAAATCACTTTGGAGACTGGCCAAAAGCTAATTTCGTATTCATCACTGACCTGTTTTATTCCTCTGGCATTTCAGGAAAAAGTTGAGTGAAGGCCTTTTCTCCCTGTTTATCTAAGTCTCCATCCCCTGGAGCGAAATTTGCTGCCCAGGCCACTGTGATTTATTCAAACCTACTGCTACTTGGATTGCTATGCAAGCTAGCTTGCCACCCATCTGCTGGATTCCTCTACATATGTGCACATATATGGAAAATTAAAGGCCCAGCAGGCCTGGCTGGAGCTGCCTTACCCCACAGCTGTTCCAGCCCCCACCAGGCTTAATGCCAGGGTCTGTGAAAGCAGTCTTTATCACATGGTCAAGAAATGGGAAGCATCAGTGATAAAGCACACCCCAGTATCCCATCTGTCAGTTGCTTTTCATAAGGAGCTAAGCTAAGTACAGTTTATATAGCACTCCGTCTCCTTATAGAGCCCCAAAGCAGGTCAGTCTCTGCTCTCTGAAGGAAGTGCCACCATTTTGTTTTTTTATATCAGAGCAAATACCCAAGAAAGGAAGCAGAAAAGGAAACAATACACTTTCCCTTTGTGGTTTATTCAAATCCAAGAGGAAGCTTAACAATTCCAATCAATCAAAGTCTGGAGGTCAAAAATAAAAAAACCCAGGCCTGGTTCAACCGTCTTTCCATAAGTTGCTCTGTGGCAATGCCTTTATTTAATTGCAAGATGTCAATCCCCTTTCTGTCTCACCCCAGATTTCATCATTTGTTTTGTTTTGAGACATTTAGTTGTTGTTTTTCCTTTTCCTTCATACACTGAGAAATATGTGCATATGAGTCTGAGTGGCAATCTGGTCCTACCATAAGAATAGAAGTTGTGATACTTAATCGGGGTCTCCTCACTCTTCCCACTAAATCTGAGGTCATCATGTAATGGAAATTTCCTCATGGTAATAATATAATAATGATAAAATTAATATTCTAGTCATGCAACAGTTATTTATTGAGCACCTACTATGTGTCAGACATTGTTTTAAATGCTATGTGTGTGCTAGTTCAGTTAATTCCTACAACAATTCTATGAGGTAGATAGTAGTTTATATCCATTTTACGAATCAGGAAACTGTGGTATAGAGAGGTTACATAGTTTGCCCAGGACATTGGAGGTGGTAAATGGTACAGCCTGAGCTCCAAACCTCTATGGTATGTTACCCCAATAATATAGGTTATGGAGCTTATTATCGTGCCTCAGAGAGCAGACTATCTCCCATCATTTACATCCCAATCCCAACTCAGTAATAAGGCAAGACAAGGATTGAAACCTCAGCTACCCACAAGAAATACCTGCCACTTGCTTTGGGGAGTGTTTCATGAGGAACATTTCACATGAAGGGGTGTGTGTGTGTGTGTGTGTGTGTGTGTGTGTGTGTGAAAGAGAGAGAGAGAGAGTGCGCACATGCATGGGTGACTACATATATCCTCTTATGTAATGCTTTTCCTTGAGCCTAGAAAAGGGGTTCCCATTCATAATAAAATTGAAAACAAGACCCTAATCTTTCCACCTTGGATGGCTTCCCACTGTTATTTCCACAATATGAGATGGGAAGGGCACTAACATATCCTTCTGGCAAGGCTGGGAACCCTTACCCTGAACCTGAGCTACCCCTCAGTACCAGAACCTTCCACCTGGCAGGGGCTGAAGTTTTGGCAAGAACAATTACCAAGTACCTGGATCACCACAGGGAGTCCAAGGATAAATTCATACAAATGCAGGTAAATTCATACAAATGCAGATGTTTTGGGAAAAGGAGCCAGAGTCTTTTGAGCCACAGGTAGGGCCCCCAAGTTCTCCACTAAGGGTTTTTGCCCTCCAGGCTGGCACTCCCTCTTTCTCTCTCTAACCCCCTTGCCTTATTGATACAAAACTTACTGATATAATCTTATTGACACAACTCCCTTGCCTTGCTGATACAAAACATCTTACTTTGACCCTTTCTAGCACCAAAGTGAAAACACCTGATCATAGTGTTAGCCTTTTCTAGGGTATTTGTATTTTAATGGCAATTACAAGCCTAATGCTAAAAGGATAAACCTAGAATGACAGAACTAGCGATCAGTCAACAGGTGGAAGAGAATTTGGTCATGGAAGGGGAGGAGAAATCATTGGGCTTTCTATAGTTCTAGAACAACTTAACACTTCACTTAAGATTTCTTGAGGATCCTAGTAAAAACAAAACTACATTTTACTCAGAAAAGAGATATAACATTAATATGGTCTTATGAACAAGACCATTCAGGGACAGAGAAACAGAATTAGATCATCTCCAAGGTCCCTAATAGTTCTAATACTTTAACTTTTCATCTTTTGATGACTCTGGCTCCTTTAATGTGAGTGCTAAAGAAAAGGCTTGGCTCCCCAAATCAGAACATATTCAAGATGGTGGCATGATTGCTATGTTAGTTATATAATTCCTGACTGTAAGAGTTGAGTGTATTAACTGAAAGGCATTTTGTATCTAGCCAGTATCATGTGGTTATGGCTCTTCTGACACTATGCAATGTGGACCAGAAGAGAGAGAAAATTTAGGGTACCCAGTTCAATGAGGAGCCCAAGAAAATCTCAGTCTTTATATGTCATTTAGTGTGAAATCATTTCAACAAGAATGATGCTAACCTTCACTGAGCTCCTGATGGATTTAAATTAAGCTTATTTAGTTTGGCTACCTCAGATAAAGAAATTTCAGAAGTTTCTAGTTCCTTTTAGATTTATTTAAATGACATCATGAACTCAGATGTAGGATTCTTGAATGAGTGCAACGTTAAGAGAATGGATATGATGGAATGATAAGACTAACTAAAAGCTTAAACAGTCAACTTGGGGAAGGGAGAACATTTAAAGAATATAAAAGACATTTTTTCAATTGCCTACTCAATGACAAGAACCAAACACCTCATCATCCACAAAATTTCCAGTAATGAGACCAAATGGTTAGACTTGGAATTCTATTCTTTTTCTTTGGGGAGTACAAGTAAGAGATTCCCCAATGTGTAAAGTGGAGTAGCTTTTCATTTTCCTAAATTTGAAATGGTTTGAATATGATATATTTCACAAAAAGAACAAAGTCTTTAATAATGCCATACAAACTTTCTTTGGCTCTCTCCTTTGAAACTTATTTAATGACTTTTGCCGCCTTTGAGTTATAAGATGCTAACTTCAGTGCTACATCTTTACCCTGAGTATTTTTGGCCTGGAATTTCATTCCATTGCTTCTTTTTACCTTTTGGAAAGCATACCAATGAATGGAGACAGGAAGACTGAAGGTAAAGAAAACTGCCTTATCTTTTTGACACTGATATGGAGTCAATCACTAAGAACTTAGCAAACTTTCCAGTGATTATTCCCAATAAGCACACCAGCCTGGTCAAAGTCCTTCATGGTGTCATCCCATTTAATTTCCTACTATGTCCAATCAGAGAGAGGTCCATTCCAAGGCTGTTGGGGGGCAGTAGTATATTTTGCAGCTATTTCAGTAACAATGTGAGACTGTTCTATGTACATGAAACATCAAATGAGAAAGTCCTACAAGCCAAGCCAAAAGGGAAACTGACATTGCTAACTGTGCCTGCAGAGTGATTCTCCCACTCCCAGCTCTCTGTCAAACATTCTAATCAGCCTATGAAGAAACCCACTGCGGTGCAAGTTTTCTAGAAAAATCAGAGAATGATTAACTTTTCCAAATCAAGCTTTTAAGTACCAAAGAACCAATGGCTGAGGAAAGCAGAGGATAAAGTTTAGATCTGCTCTGTGCAATATGATAGCCACTAGCCATATGTGGCTATAAAGCACTAGAAATATGGCTAGTGTGAATGAGGAATTGAATCTTTTATTTCACTTATTTTAATTAATTTGAATACTGGTACTCTATGTGGTTATTGGAAAAACCTGAATATGTGAATCTACTTTTTCAAATTTTGTGGAATTTTATGAAATCTAAAAACATATCAAATATTTCTGATAAAAAGTTAGTATCTGAATTGAAATGTACTATACGTAAAAATACACACTAGATTTTGAATACTTAATATGAAAAAGAATATAAAATATGTCATTAATATTTTATATGACTTGATTTTTGTGATTTTTTTTTGTTGATTTTATATACTGAAAAGATACTTTATAAATATTGTGTTAAATAAAACATTATTATAATTAATTTCACTTGTTTCTTTTTCAGTTTTTAAAGTGGCTACTAAAAAATTTTAAATTACATAAAGGACTCTCGTATTTATAATGGACATCACTGGCTTCTAATGGACAAAATCAAATCATTTCAAATTGATGTTTTTATAAGTAGGGATTGTGTTAAGAAGAAAATATCAGTTTTTATTCAGCTAAGAAGTGAATTAACTCATGGTGGTTTGGAGTCAGTTAGCAAAACTCCCCATTGAGTGGGTCAGCTTGGGGGTACCTGTTCACTGGAGGTTTCCATGCTAAAGCTGGTTGGGGTTTTCTACAGCAGTGGTTCTCCAATTTTGCTTAAGGGATCCCCGGGGGTTTCTCAGAGTCTTTCAGGAAATCTGCAAAGTCAAAACCATTATCATAATGATACTAAGACATTCTTTGCCTTTTCCACTGTCATCCTTTCCTGAGTGAGATGTGATTCCATACCAGCTGGAATTCAGAAGCAGGTATGAGCATCCAGCACTCTACTATTGGAGAGATTTGAAAAAAAAAGAAAAAAGTAACAGAATGCCTCTTTTCACTAACATTTGTTTTGAAAAATAGATTTTTATAATATATTTTTATATAAAAATGTATTTTATATAAGAAATATATTTTTTTCTTATAACTTATAAACATGCAACAACGTGGGTGAATCTTACAGATATGATGTTGAATAAAAGAAGCCAGAGACCAAAGGTTGTATGATTCCATCTTTATAAAGTTAAAAGTCAGGCAAATCTAATATGGCATTAGGAATCAAGATAGTAATTACCTTTGGGGAGGAAGAAGAGCCTGTGGGCAATTCTGGGAGCTGATAACATTCTAGGCCTTGCCTACCTGGTGGGTACAGGGGTATGCTACTTCTTAATAATTCATTGATCTGTATGATTTGAGCACTTGTCCATATGTACATTAGACATCACTCAAAGAAAAAGAATCAAATATTAATTATCATTTTTACGCTATGATCTGCTAGGCACAGGAGAGCCACTGCTTATGGTTTCTGCCTTTACTTCAGTTCTTGTGAGAGGTAAATAATGGTAGAAGATTTCATTTGAGGTAGGCAATTTGGGATGGGTTGTTTGGCTTGGACAGCACAATGACTTGTTTTTAATTTACTTTGAATACCTTTATTTACTTAGAATGCACATGGCATCTCAGTCTCCACTGCTCCTTATTATACTACACTGGCTTTGTTCCACATTTAAGCTACCTTCCTGACCCGGGTGGCACTTGAGTTTGAGGCCTACAATCTAAATAATGATTCCAGAAGTGACTTGGGCTATTGTGCAATGGAGATACAACTCATTGCACTGACAATAATGGCCAATGGTCCATCTAGAAACAGGGTGTTGGCATGAGAAAGAAGAGCATGGAGGGTAGAAATGAGCCAGATTGTGTGCTAGCTTCCCAAGGGCCCTGTGAGGGAGATGGTGAGGAGATAGACTGACAAGCCACTATCTATGATGAGGGCACCGCTGTCTAGGGGATATGAATGTAATCTTACCAGTAGGTACTGGGACAATTCTCCATTCAAGAAATTGCTTTTGGCATCCCCATCACTTCCAACACCTGAGTTTTCTGCATCCAGTCATTTAATGGGTCTCTGGAGGCGGGGAGACCGTAAAGACCTTTCAGAAGACCTAGCACCTTAGCTTCCACCTTAATCAGGAATACAATCCACCTCCTAGCTTCACCTCAGCTCCACCCTTCAATCCTTTCACACACAGAGATGCATGTACATGAAAGGTGAGGAAAGCCTGAGCTTCAGCTCCAATAACCACAAGGAAGGGTGGGAAATGTAGTGTGCCCAGGAAAAAGAAGAGAAGATGGACATTCGTTAGCAGTGGCTGCCTCTGTCTCATGCTAATCCTTTTCTTCCTGCCTGGAGAGCCAAAAACACTTGACGGAGGTTATTTAGGAAGCCACTGAGATGCCCCTCTTTGCTCATTGAAACTCACATGGAGTTCTCCCACAATCCTTGCCCCTAGTTCCAATGTCATAGACTCCTAGACCTCTCAGACTTTTACTGAGTCTGGAGGCCTAGTTGCTTGGCCAGCTACATTACAATACCTATCGTATTCCACATTTGTCAGGATCCTTGTTCTGGGTCCTGATGGCTAGGCCACCATCACTGCTGAGTAGAATCATAACCCATCTCTGGCTATAGCCTGTTTACCCAGTATACACCAACAGTCTGGGGGCTATCGACTTAGGCCTGCCTCAAGGCAGGGATGGATGCTGCCTCAGGCCTGTGCGCCTGTCCCATAATGAAGCGAGATGACAGCTGCCCGAAGTTCTAGAATATGATTTTGTTTGGAGGTCCCGACCCCTGTCTTTGCTGGAGGAGGTAACTTTGCTTCAAGGACACCATGGACAGTTGGTAGACTGTCTTTATAACAGACAGACCTATTTTCTCTCTTAAGACACTCAGAAATGTTTGCCTAAGTACTGGTCTCATAAGCATATGTTGGCATTTAGGGATCCCTCAATTGGGGATGGATAATTGTAAGCTGGAAACTGCTTACCAATGGCTTCAAAGCCAGGGTACATTGTCTTCTTATATGTCCAAGACTTTGAAATCTTCCCTGCCATCAATAAATACAATTTGGGAAGCAACAGGAGGGGTTGAAATAGGCCAGTGAAATAGTACATCCTCACACCTACACTGGAGTCTTAGCAATTCAGACGTGCTTAGTCAGATGGTCAAGGTTTGAAACCGAAACAAAGCAGGAGGTTTGTGTATGTTTTAAATTGAAGCTGAACAGCTGCAGCCCACCCAGCCTCCGCAGGGACTTGCACAAAAGTACAGAAGCTATTCTCTCTCAGGAATTGATGGCTATTATACCAGCTCCTACTGCCAATTCTGGAAGATGCCACTCACTTCACCCTGAGGTCTGAGACAACTTATAATTAGATGAGGAAAAGGAGGCCTGGACTATGCAGCTAGCAAACAGCAGAGCTTGGACATAAATCAAGATTTGCACACAGACTCCAGTATCACCTTCCTCATCAGTAGTGTTCAGGGCATGAACTATCATTTTTGGGGACTCATTCCTTAGAGCTGCAGAGAAGGAATGAAGGAAGTAGTAAGACCATATAACAGACAGGAAGGGGGAGCTCTCTGAGGATAAAAGTCAATGGGTAGAATCAGAATGGAGACCAGGAGAAGCTAAGATTGGGGCAGACCAGCTTAGAGAGGCAGAAATGACTCTTTATCAGCTTTAAAAGAAGATAAGCAAGAAAGCCCACCCCCAAAAGTCACATAAAATTAAGTGGATAAGGTTCAGAAATCTTATCTGAACCTGTCTTTCCTTATGTCTTTCCTCTGTGTTAACACGTGATTGCGGATTCGGAATGTCCTCCTCTTTCCTCTTGGCCTAGCCACATATCTACCTCTCTCCTGCACTTTCCTCATTGGCAATGCTGTGGGTACCTCAGATTCACCATGTCCAGAACTCCTCAGCCTCCTGTACACATATGCTCCTCCGCAGGGCTTCCTGTCTCAGAGGAGGGCAGCCCTACCTCCACCTCCACTACCCAAGCCAGAAACCTGGGAATTCCCTGGATCACAACCCTCCGCCTCAATCCTCATGTCTAGTCCTTTTCCAAGGACTATAGGTACTACCTCCCAAGGAGCTCTGAAAGTGGTTGCTTCCTTTCATACTTCAGACCCTCCCTCTAATCAAGGCTCCATTTGGGCTTAGCTTGAGGCAGTTTCTCCACAGAGCAGCCGGTATTCTTCCTAAAACACACATCATTTCAATCCTGTTCTCTGCTTACAATCTTTCTCATGTCTCCCACTGCTCACAGGCTAAAATACAGACTCTGAAAATAGCAAACATGGCTCTCTCTAAATGACCCTCTGTCTCCTTCTCTTGACAGGCTATTCTCTCACCTCAGGGCCAGATAAAACCTGAACATTTCCTTTGCCTGGAATGTTCTCTTTCCAGATTTCTATATGGCTGGTTTCCTTTGTCATTAAGGCTTCAGCTTAGATGTCATGGAAATATCTGTTTCCCAGAGGCCTTCCTGCCCACTGATAGAATCTTCCTGACCTAGTATTTTTGGTCACATTGACCTGTTTGAATTTTTTTCACAGAACGTTATCTCCATCTGACATTTTCTTGTTTGTTGATGTCAGTCTGTGCTCCACTTGACTGGAATCTCCCTGAGAGTTATGCCATTTTTTTGGTACACCACTGTGTCAGCATCTAGAACCAGGCCTTGGAAGCAGCTCAACAAATATTTGGCAAATGAATACACGAAAGAGTAAAACATCAAGATCTGTCCTAGGCTATACACAAGGTAATTTGGCTTTAACTGCTACTTGTATTTTTGTTCTTGAATGTTTTTATTAATGGACTCAGGCCATCAATTAATTGAGCTCTAGCTCTTAAAAACTCATAGTGGCTAATAAAATGAAACCTGAAATGTATCTTGTTCTTGTTTCTAATATTGATTTATGTTTTGATTCTTGACAAAGCTAAAGTCAGTTTACCTCCTTAAGTTTTCCATATTTAAGCAGGAAATAAAAAGCATTCCAGCTTGCCTCACTTAAATGGTCTGAAGACCAGCGTATAAATGATCCTGAGGTTACTGCTCATGTCTGATAACCAAAATCACATTGTCATTCATTCCCTTAATCACTCAATCAACAACATGTATGTGCCAGGCACTGGGTGGAATGCTGGGGATATAGCAGTGAGCCAAGCTGAAATGGCCCCTGCCCTCTAAGACATATGGTCAACAGGGGAAGAGTCAAGATCAAGAGCTAGACATTACCAGCCAGTGAGGTAAGAAGTCTGATAAAGGCACATGGGCAGTGACAAGACCACAGGATGAAAGGCATATAAGAAGTGAGCAACCCAGATATGGCTGGGGGTTAGGGAAGTCTTCTCAGAGAGAAAAAATTGAAGCTAAAGCCTGAAGTTCTTGATAATTTATATGGATTTACACACCTTAACCTCCTTCCTTTGGGGAAACTGCTTACTGAAATTATCAGTTTTCACTACATGAAACTGTCCATGGTTGCATCTGCCCCAGATAAAAGACTGATTCAAACCAGAAAATAACAGTAACCATGTGGCTTAATTGGATATGGTGCTCAAAGGGCCACATGGCTCATTGGTTACACATTTTCATAGCCTATTGTTCAACATTAGCAATGTGCTCTGCATGTTCCATGCCCCCTTGCAATTTGTAGAATGTGGATAAGAAGGGTATTAATTCTGTGTTACATCTATAAGGATATTAGTTAAAGTAAGCTAACTGTTGTATAACCCCCAAATCTCACCAGCTTTATACAACAAGGTTCAATTTCTTGATGATGTCACACCTAAGATAGTTCAGCTGAGATGCTTTGCTCCATACAGTCATTCAGGGAACCAGACTCCTACTACCTTGTGGTCCCACCATCCCACAGGGGCCTTGGGTCCTCCACCAATTCTCCACACCTATCTAACAAACAAAGGAAGAGAGAGAGTGTGGAGGACTAGAAGGGAAGATTTTAAGGCCAGGGATGAAAGATGATGCCATTACTTCTGCTCACATCCCATTGGTCATAGCTTAGTTACAGGGATTGATTTAATTACAAGGAATCCTGGGAAATGTAGTCTGTCTGTATGTCTGGGAAGAAAAGAAAATGGGGTTGGATGAATATCTAGTATCGTTTCTGCCACAAGGATATTTAACAGTGATATAAAGTACAGAATGGGTTAATGTAGCGAAAACAGATTGGTAGCATTTTGTAAACCAAATGACGAATTGCCCAACCACAAACAATTAAACCATAAGCTCAATTCAATCCCTATCGAAATACCAAAGGCGTTTTTCAGAGAGCTGGAACAAATAATTCTAAAATTTATATGGAACCATAAAAGACCCTGAATAGCCACAGCAATCTTGAGAAAGAAGAACAAAGTTGGAGGTATCATACTACCTAATATCAAACTATACTACCAGGCTACAGTAATCAGAACAGCATGGTCCTGGCATAAAAACAGATACATTGATCAATAGAACAGAACAGAGTCCAGAAATAAATCCACGCCTATACGCACACTTAATATATGATAAAGGAGGTAAAAATATACAATGGAGTAAAGACAGTCTCTTCAATAAATGGTGTTGGGAAAATTGGACAGATACATGCAAGGAAAAAAAAGAAATCGAACCACCTTCTTACACCATATGCAAGAATAGACTCAAAATGGATTAAAGAATTAAATGTAAAACCCGAAACCATAAAATTTCTTGAAGAAAACAAAGGCAGTAAACTCTCTGATATTACTAATAGGAATTTCTTTTCAGATATATCTCCCTGGGCAAGGGAAACAAAAGAAAAAATAAACAAATGGGACTATATCAAACTAAAAATCTTTTGCATAGCAAAGGAAACTATCAACAAAACAAAAAGACAACCGACTGACTAGGAGAAGATATTCACTAATGATGGTGGAATTACAAATTGGTACAGCCACTATGGAAAATAGTCTGGAGGTTTCTTAAAAAATTAAAAATGGATCTACCTTTTGACCCCGCAATTGCACTGCTGGGTATTTATCCAAAGAAAATCAAAGCAATAATTTTTAAAGATCTATGCACCCCAATATTCATGGCAGCACAATTTACAATAGCCGAGATATGGGAGCAACCTAAATGCCCATCAACAGACGATTGGATGAAGAAGTTATGGTTCATATATACAATGGAATATTACTCAGCCATTAAAAAAATGAATTAAATCCTTCCATTTGCAATGATATGGATGGGCCTAGAGGTTATTATGCTGAGTGAAATGAGTCAGACAGAGAGATAAATACCATATGATTTCACTTATATGTGGAATCTAAGCAACAAAAAGAATGAACTAATCAAAAACTGACTCACAAATATGGAGGACAATTTGGTGATGGACAGAGGGGATGGGGGTTGGGGGGCTGGGAGAATGGGGTGAAGAGTTAAAGAAGTACAAATTTGTAGTTGATAGATGGCCACGGGGATGGGAAGCATGGCATAAGGAATGCAGTCAGCAGTAATATGTTGGCTAGGTGGAAAACCAGAGGTGAGAAGGAGCAATTAGGGGGATTATTTTATAAACTATATAAATGTCTAACCAGTGTATATACTTGAAACTAATAAAAAAAATAAATCTTAATAGACATGGGAAAAAAGTCCCATAAGCTAAGTCTTAAAAAACTGATCCTGCTTTTCAATTGATGAGTTATCCCTGCTTGAAATTTAGTCACAGCATTTTCTTTTCCTGGTGACAATCAAAACAGTTCTTAATTGTTGAAAATAATTTCTTCATCTAATGTACAGGAAAAAACTCTGAAAATGTTCAAGTATATAAAGTTAGTAGAAGAAACTAATGCTTGGCCATATTCTCAAGAGCATACCTGACTCTGTATCTAATCACTTACTCAAGGGATATTTATCATATATGTCAAACCACATTTAAATCTGCATATTACATATCTATATTCCAAAGTGAACACATAGAAAGCCATAATGTTTCTTGCACATTGAAAAAAAACCAGCACGAATAAACAAGCTTAAATATGGTTCTCTGAAGATATTTATTTGTACTTAGAGAAATAAAAGTTTACAGAGGGCCTTGCAATTTTCTTATGAAAGTCGCTCTCTAAGCACAAAGTATTATTTGATTTGTCTGAACAAAATGATGGAGCAAGGTGAAAGACTGAAGATGTTGGGATAGAGCCAAGAATTAATGATGTGGATTTGGCTGTAACTATGCCCAAGAATTTTTCATATTGGCGGCACTGTGCTAACTTCAAAAGTAATAATGATTAAATATACTGAGTACTTATATATCATCAACTCCTAAACAAAGCCAAAAAACAGACAGTTCCAAGGGCAAGAAATGTGTCAACACCACACTGTCACAGATCACAAATCCAGACCACCCTCAGGATGGTTATTTGGATATGTAATGAAATAATTGACAAAAGCCATTCCAAGGGCCGTGACTCAAATGTGTCAGCAGATCTGAATGTCTAAAGTTCATGTAGCTTGGTAGCACAGAGGCTTACACACATTTTTCACATTAGGGAACAGATGGAAGCTGTAATTCCCGCCATAGCTGAAGGATGCCTTGCACCCAACAGCAGCAGATAATAAGCTCATTTGGGGAGAAATTTGCCATTTTCATCCAAGAGCTCAGTGAATTGCTGCTGAACCACTCATCCAACTGTGGACAGCATACTTCCCAGAGGGAAAGAAGAGAGCCTGCACCTGTTTCAAAACCCTTAAGGGTTTAGAGTCATTTCAGTTTCCCCTTAGGCCTCAAATCTCACATCAGAGCCAGCCATGGGGGGCCATGCTTCACCCTCACAGTATTCTGTGGAAATCAATTCCTAACCCTGGTTTCCTGTTATAAATAAGTAATGCTGAATGCTTTCACGGTTTTGCATGAGACACGGGTGACTAGATACTGGGTTAGGTGACACACCTCGTTTTCATTTGTTCCAAAATATTTTTGTTCTAAACTTCTCAAGCTTTAAATTGGTCTCTGGGGTGCCATTCAATGGGAAACTTGAAGGAAGGGGGAAAATATATTCAAATATTTTGGATTTGGAAAATATGCTATTTGGCTGAGAAAGACATTTTCCATAGATTTGATCACTCAAAAGCAGTTAAGCACTGAAACTTCAAATACATTCTAGTCTGATAAAAGCCATGAGTATTTAAAAAAATGTGTTATCCCACTGTTGAATATGATAAAACATGCAATTGACACATGAAGTTGACACATATGCTGTCAGACACTGATATGGACCTTGAACGTAGAAGAAAGCACAGATCAGTGTGGTTGTAAGGGGGTAGCTACTGTGTAGACACAGATCCCAATCCAAAATCCAGCCTGGCCAAACAAACCTGGGAACTACACAGGTGGTTTCATCTCTAGGTTTTTAAGTGCTTTGTCAATAGAATCCTATTACCTTTCATGGCATCTCCAGTAGGCAGCAGCAGGCCCCAGTTTCAATGAACTTGGTGGCAAGGCTGGCTAAAGAGTTCTCTAATAACTTTCCCCAGCACATTTTTTCCTTTTTCAAAACTGAATTGTAGGAGCAGGGGAATGAGCTAAAGGATATTTAGAAATCTTTGTACCTGACGGCTATGAGTCCTGAAACGGTAGACACTAGCCATAAGTGGTTATTGGGCATTTGAAATTAAGCTAGTGCTACTACAGAATGGAATTTTAAACTTTTATGTAATTTTAATTAGTGAAATTTAAATTTAAAAGCTACTGTTAAATTCAATTATTGGAAAGTTTTAAACATGTTTGGAAGAACGCATATGTGAATTTACTTTTTCAATTGTAAATTTTATGAAATCTAAACACAGATCAAGTATTTCTGATGAAAATTTAGTATTTGAATTAAGATATGCTGTAAGTGTCCAATACATGCCAGATTTTGAACACTTAGTACAAATAAAAAGAATGCGAGACAGCTCATTAATAATTTTTTATATTAGTTGCATTCTGAAATGGAAACAGTTTGGACATATTGGGCTAAATAAAATATATTATTAAAATTAATATCGCTTCTTTTTACTTTTTAAATTTGAGTACAGGCATACCTTGAAGATATTGCAGATTCAATTCCAGACCACTGCAATAAAGCAAATGTCACAATAAAGCTAATGTTGCAATGAAGTGAATGTCACAATAAAGCAATTCCTATGAATTTTTTGGTTTCTTATTGCAAACAAAAGTTGTTTACATTATGCTATAGTTTATTAAGTGTGCAATTAATACCATGTCTAAAAAACAGTATAAACTCTGTATGATGTATGTGTGTGTGTATACATATATATATATATGTACATATATAGATAGATAGATAGATAGATAGACAGATAGATAGATAGTTAATTAAAAATACTTTATTGCTAAAAAATGCTAACCATCATCTGAGCCTGTTGGGAAAATGGTGCTGATAGACTTGCTTGATGCAAAGTTGCCACAGACCTTGAAACAGTGCAATAAAGCAAAGCACAATAAAACAAAGTATGCCTATACATCTGTGGCTCACATTATATTTCTATGGGACAGTGCTATTGAAGAGTAAAAAGAACCTCACACAGACAGGTATCACCTACCTGTCTCCCCAAGTTCTTGCCCCAGATGCCACATACATATAGCTCCTTTCCAATGCATAAAATAGCAAGTAGCAATTGAACATCTAGTACCAAGATCTCTAGAGGTGATATTACCCAGCCACTGAGGATTGTGACAGAAGTGACAATGTCCTGGACATGATTTGTCCTTTTAAGAACTTTGGACAAATTAATCCCATTATCTGCCCTTACAGCAGTGATGCTAAGCTCTCTTTTACCTTCAACACAAGGATATCATTCATTCATTCAGTTCATTTATTGAGCTCTCCTTAGGGTGAGGTCACTTGCTAGGTGACATAGCAGGATCCAGAGACAAATGAGACATTGTCCCTGGGCTCAAGAGGCTTGCAGTTAGTTATTTCCAAGCACATAATTACTAACTAGATAGATTTTTAGTTAGTTAATTATTTCAGACTGAAATAAATGCTAAAATTGAGCTCACAACAAAGGGCTCCAGAAGTGTAAAGAGTGATGAGTTCTGCCTATGAAGATCAGGGTGGGCTTTCCATGCAGTAACATGTAAGATGAACCATGACAGACAAGGATGATTTTATCAGAGGAGAAGGTTTAGGAGGCATTGCAGATGATGGAAACAGACTGACCAAAGGAGAGGTTACAGGTATGTACATATTGCATTCAGGCATAGTGAGGGGATAAAAAGAGAGATATCCTGGAAGATGAGGTTGGAAAAGTTTAAAGACACCAGATGATGAAGAACCAGAACACCAAATGAATTAGTTGGGACCAGTGTGGTTTTAGAAGATGGGAGTGATAGGCTTATGGAGACCATGGCAATATGTCAAGCAAGAAATGGCAAGAGCCTATCCTAGGACAGGGGAAGAAAAATGGCAAAGAGAAGGCATATACAAAAGGCACATTGGAGGAAAATTAGGCTATCAGGGCAGTAAGGGAAGAGGAGATGGAGCTAATGGTGTTGTCATTAAGAAAGATTAGGGAACATGGGAGGAAGAACAAATTTGACATGATGTGGTGTGTCAAAAAAATAGCACTGCAAACTCTTTGGAAGAAAGCCTGGATTAACACAAGACACTGATAACAGACCCATATATTCATAGATCCACTGTATGCCTGGTGCTGTACTTGGTTGTTACTAAAAAACTTTTATCATGCAATGAATATGGGAAATTGCCAAGGGCTGGGAAATCTTCATTTCGGGATTTCCTGAGTTAATTTTCAAACATGAGGTAGCATGAGTATAGATTGTTGACACTTAATACATGAAACATTGGAAATGAAACAAACACATAATAAACATGGGTGCTAGAGTCCTAACAATATACCTATAATTAGTTAAAAGTCAAAGCTGTGACCTTACAAAATATAACCCACTGTGATAAAAATATTATGTAATTTTTGTAGGATCAAAATTATCAGAAGATTTGCTTGTACAAGTGGAACAGACACCAATCTCCCCAACCGTCCACCCCCACAGCAATAGGAGCTCAGGTTTCAAAAGCAAGCTTTTTGCCTAGCCCTCAGGCTGAGGTTCTGTGGTTTCAGATTGGTTTTGGCTTCAAGCAAAGGCAAGTCCTTCCTTCTGCTCTCTGAACTAATTCCAGCATTTACTCTGAGCGTTGTGGCCCCTTGTCTGCTGACCATGTGGGGAGCTTCAAAGTCTTTTAGATGTGATTATTTGTTCTGTCAACAGCTCCATGCCTCTGAAAAGGGAGGGTCACTGCTTATAGCTATCACTCATCCTCTCTTTCCTGGTATCATTTCTCAACAATGCAGACCTTCTTCTGGTAAAAGCTCAGCATTTTAACACTATCTCCCCACCCCAATCAATACTAAGTGATACCAGGCGTCTCTTTTAATCTCACAAGAACAAACCAAACACTATGTTCCTGTTTCTACCCCCAAAAGAAAGTGTATATTGAGCAAAATAGAAGGTTTACGAGCAGGTTAACTGCAAACCTATTAATTCATTCCATTTCATGGGAACTGATGGATCCAAAACTTCTTTATTTTTAGTTGTCTTCAGTTGACCCATTGGTCAGAATAATCTAGTCAACCATTATCCAAAGTGCAAGTCCCTTGAGCCTAACTGCAGTCTTCAGTATTTATCCCAGTGCCACAGTCAATTGAAAACATTCCTTTAAAAGTCCATCTTGAGAGGAATCAAATGAAGCAAATGTACTGTGGAAGAGAAGGGTCATTCTCTTATGAGAAATTATAAAAACAGAAGTAGGGGTGTGCTGAAAACATTGAACTAGGTTGAAATCAGACACTAGGGATCTTGTCTGCTGCCATTAGATGTGTCTTCAGAAACTCAATTTCTCAAGCTCTAAAAAGGGAGCCCAAAATGCGGCTTTCATCACAGGCAAAATCAGAAGGAAAGAGCTCTTATTCAAAACATTATGATGATCAGAACAAGTAGAAGGTCTAAAGGAAATGAAGCCAGGCCTCCAAATAAACCCAATCTGAAGGAGTTATTACTTTTAGTAAAAATGTCCTTTCAGATCCTGAATCTGGAACATGGAAGCACTAGAACACCACAGTAAAGATGGATGGTGAGACCCTGACTCCACCTTCCCCTTAGCACGAGTACTTTTTTATGCAATGTCATTACTGTATCATGACTATGAGATTTGTAGAAGAGTGATGACAGCAGTGGTTACTTTTAAAAATGATCAGTCAATACATCTATACAGCATACCTTTTATACATAGACAGTTGAGGGGATGCAATATCATTTGGGAGGTAAGACATGCACATGGGGGAAAAATAACTTGCAAGGCTGTGTTTGAGGGTAACCAAGGGAGTGGTACAGGCAGTTAGAGCTATAATTTAAAGAGAAATCACTTCCAGCTGTGGAAGCCAGGGCTGGCCTCGGGAAACAAGCAGAATTTGGATGGATATAGAGAAGAGAGAGGCACATATAGTACAGGAAACAATGACCCAGAAATGAGAAGATCTGGGGCATTTCCAGGGTGCACTAGAGAATAGCACAGAAATCTGGGCATAAAGTAATACGGATTTATTTTCCCATCTGTACAATGGGGTTAATATTACCTTCCTCATTAGATTGCTGTGAGGATTAAATGTGATAATATGTAGAAAATGCTTTGCATAAGGTCTGGCATAGAAAAAATACTCAACACATTTTGGGGTAGTAGGGCAATGGAAACCAAAAGGAGTAGAAAAGGCTGGGAGAGATGTTTTCAAGGGAGACCCATCGGGACCCAGTTGGACATGGAGAAGAAAAGGACAGGGAACACCAAAGGTAGCCCTGAAATTTGATGTCTGCAAAGTGGGAGCATGGAAGGATGACTGGCAGAACCTGAGGGAGGTAGAAGGAGAGGACATTATTTCAAATATGTGGTGTTCAAGTGCCAGAGGCAATGTTTATATATTTCAACAAGATGAACAACCATGTTTTCACAATAATAAAAAAGCACCCAAAAGTTCATGGAGAAATACACAAATTTAGTGTCTAAAGCCATCTGATTCAAATTCCTGCTATTTTTTTTCCAGTTAGGTGATCCATTTAGGTCCTTTGGAAAAGAACTGTACTTTCTGAAAATTTTCATAATAAATGCTGGGCAGAAACAATCCTAGAAGAAACTGTTGTTGAATCTCATAGACCAACCATGCATTTATGCTTTCCTGAAAGTTAGATTGTACTTTACCTCAAATGCACAGGATCTGAATAGCAATCGAGATTTATATTTGCTTCCTTGACAGTTCTCTAACTGGCTGTGTCTATACTCCCTAAGAATACACAAATCTGGCAAGGTCCTTGGTTTGATGGCTGGATAACCTGGATTTGAAGAACTTCACCTTTCACTCCCACTCTTGACAAATTCAGATACAGAGAAGCACTCTCTGCTGGTAAAACAATAGTTTTGAACTTAACCAACTGATAAAAACATCTCTTCTTCTAAGTACCAGGGTATGAATAATTTGTTTGCTAAAAATATTAAAAGTTTGAGAATTTGGCCCTACAGTTTTCTCTAAATTTCCAGTGAATGGAAATTTAAATGGAACTAATGTTGCTAAGCCAACTTTATTATGCAAAAGCCAGGCAAGTTTCTCTTAGGTAAAAAAAATACTTTTAAAAATGCTTCTTTCCCTTTGATAGTTCCTCTCCTTGACTAAAAAAAAAACCCAGGAAATCAGATGTTATGTTTAGTAATAGGAGGGCTAAAAGCTTTCCGTTATTTAAGATCTGTTTGTCCAGTGATCTAGGTCCCTATGTGCCTCAATGCAGGCACAGCCTTGGATTTGAATGCAGAAAAGGTGCCTCTAGAATGAGGAAAAGGAAAATGGGCAGTGGGAAGGAATCCAATGAATTGTGTGAGTTTCCCCCTCCCCTCCATTGTGTTCACTGGCTTCCCTCGTATAAATGGAAGTCTGGAATTAGTTCTTAAATCTGACAATGTGCCTAATGACAGGATATGGTTTAAGATCAAATAACTAACCAAAACAAGGGGTCTGTTTCACCTCAACCATTCAGCATTTTGCTTTTATCTCTTCTATTTGTTTCATGATAACTTTCAAAGGCCTTAACTGATTCTGATCAAAAGTGGAGCATGGCTAAAGGGTTTCAAGATACATCTTAAGCTCAATTTGTGGTTCCGCCAGCCATCCTGAAACAAAACAGTAGCCAGTAAAAGTTTTTAAATGGGCATATCAGCTGTAATCTTTAGCAGACTTCACTGAAGTTCATACATGAGTAGTGGTTACAGATCTATGTGATTACACAGAGTGAAGTTTGCAGATCACAGACATATGAAGGTATCTAAATTCATTACATACAATGACTTCTCACAGCCTGTCCAGAAGCAAGTGCTATCTTTGCTCAGACAAAGGGGAATAAAAGCTTTAATAAAAGGGGGACAAAGTTACATCACTTTGGCTATATCCTGTGAATGAATCATGAGAGGAACAGTTCAATAGATGTAGAATCCAACCCAATAGAAACAAGCAAAGCTCCAGTAGCTAAATCTCTGTAGTGAAACAAGATCTTCATGAAGCAATGTAGCTACAAGTTGATAAATTTGGACATCAGAGGAGAAATTGTTCAGATTGACATATTGGAATGAAGTCTTTATCATGGTGGCACCAAAGGATGGCTTGGATGGGTGTTAATCCCTCCAAATCTCCAGACTCCTACTAAAACCAACCTCAAATGAACAAATAATAATTCTGCTTCTATAAACCCATTTAAGTATTATTTTGAATGAGAACAAAGTGTGTGCAGCTACACGTTTTCATTAATTGTGTTTGTTTTCTTTCATTCTGTGATCAGTTCTGGGTAGTTGATGACATTGCTCATGTAGGAAGTAAAGAATTGTGTTCTGATAATATTTATGTAAAGTTTTTATTTCTCCTTGCTCTATTTTTATAAACCTATAATATTCAATTCCATTAAAAGCAACATGGTTCCTATGCAATACAGTTTCCAGATAAGCCCCCTTCCAGCCAGGCTTTAAGTCTTTCTTAGGTAGAAACTCTATAGTCACCATGGGACTTGAATTATTTGATTATGTAATGAATGAGGAAAGTCAGTTGAATATAACAGATCATTAATAACTCAGAAAGAACTAAAAGAGAGAAGCCTTCATGCCCAACTGAAGGGCTAGAATAATAATGCCGATGGTTTTCCAACTACCTTTTGGAATAAGTACCTCAAAAGTCTTCTGTCCAGAGCTGAGCAGCCCATTTTCACCCAAGGCTGCTTCATCTTAGTTAAAAATGTCTACTTCTACCTGGTCCACTAAGCTGGAATCCTTAGAATAATCCTCATCTCCTCCCCATCTTCCAAATCCAATAACCAACCAAATCCTACCTCATAATGGCTCTCAACTCCATCCATTCCTTTCTTTCCATTGCCTCAGCTAATTCCAGAGGTCAATGGTCCCCTTAACTCTCATATTAACTGTTGCTTCTTTATTGGTTTCCCTAATACTGGTCCATTTCTCCTCTCTGGTCACTCTGTCACATGGCTATACATGTCATCTTTCCCCAAATCAAACTCACCATCACTTACATACTAATATAAACTTTATTGGCTCCATATTGCTTACAGAGTTAAGTCTATCTTTTGTCATGGCATTCAAAGCACTTCAAAATATGACATCAGCACAGATTCCCCACTTCAACTCCTATTGGACTCCCTACCCTGACCACCATCACTCAAACTCGATGCTCCTAACACACGGCTCTTGTAATTCCTTTCTTTGATCTCTCATCTGTTACTTTCTACTTACTCTGCCATCTGACTAGAATGCCCTGTGTTCTGGCGAACCTCTACTCATCTTTTAAGACCCAAATCAAATATCATTTTCTTCAGACTTCCCTGATACCCCCAAGTCAAAGTAATGACTTCTTCCTCTGGCCTCCTATAGTTTTTTTATAAATACTATCATTTTAGCATTGGCTTGAATTGTTCAATAAGGTAATTGCTGTTTGCATATCTGTCTCCCTCACTGTGTTAAATAACTTGGTGTTAAATAAATCAGTGATGGGGTGGCTCAGTACCTTCTCATTGAAATAATTTCATTTCCTGGAGCCTTAGCACAGCCACAATATTTAGGATTGATATTCTAAATACTTAACAACTGTATGGCATGAGCACTGACCAATCCAATGGACTCCTGGCTGGGCTGGTGCATCCTGACTTAATCTCGGCCATAGCCCAGTGGTCAGGGTTTCAGTGAAGGGTGTTCCATATCTAATTCAGTCTTTAAAAACTGCTCAGGTTTCAAGCTGATTAGGTCAGCCAGGGCCTGAGGCTTGGGGTACTGTTTGTTAAATCCTTCAGGATCCAAGAAATTACCCTGAGTGCAGACAGCAGGTTAAAAAAAAGTTACTATCATAATTATTTTTAGAAAGACTGGAGCCAAGAAGGTGAACAGTAGCCAATTGTGAGATTGCTCTGTAGTGACAAGGGCTTCAACACACACACACACACACACACACACACACACACACACACACACACACACCACACACACAAAACTTTTCATTGTCTCTGCAATCACAGTATAAC
The DNA here is from genome assembly GCA_003508835.1 of Eonycteris spelaea. Taxonomy (NCBI): domain Eukaryota; kingdom Metazoa; phylum Chordata; class Mammalia; order Chiroptera; family Pteropodidae; genus Eonycteris; species Eonycteris spelaea. Next base: position 196,635 of record PUFA01000387.1, on the reverse strand, counting down.
TGCACAAAGCACGCTTTCATTTATGTCTCCCTCTCTGGGAAGCCAGGCCAGAGAGTAAAAGATATCTTAATGTTCTCTTTCAAGGCTCCTGAGATGTAGAAACAAAGATTGGTAGGATGCTACAATATCAGCCTTTCTTTTACTCCCCTTCTGCCCTTTCTCTTACTTTCTACTTGCCTTTTTTAAAAAAAAAAAAAAGATTTTAAAGCAGCTCCTGTTTTACTTAGCTACCTGGAAATATGTTCAAAGTAAGTAGCAGTGGGAAGAAATTCAACTCTGAAAACAAAGGCTGAATTTGGGGTTTTGTAGCCTGTGTTCATGGGTTTAAGTTTTAATCCAACAGTGTACATTTGAAATCTATAGCTCTGGTCACCTATTTAAACTTTTTGTAATTAAATTTAGGACTTAGAATTACCTGGACCAGGTTGGAAAGAGAGAGCTTGATGCCATGTTCAGGGTAGGAAAGTCCTAGGTCTATACAGTCTACTACAGAAGCCACTAGTCACACTAGTTATTCATAGTTAATTTTCAATTAATTAAAATTAAATACAATTTAAATTCAGCTCCTTGTTCACATTAGCCACATTTCAAGTGCTCAATTGCCATATATAGCTAGGGGATACCCTATTGAATAATATAGATATAGAACATTTCTCTCATTGCAGAAAGTTCTATTGGGCAGTGTTATTGGTGATTTGGATTTGGTGGAAGGGATAGAGGTATGGCAGAATCATGCTGGAAAACAGAAGACTCCTTATCAGGGGGAGTAACAGAAAATCCTGGAGCATTTCTCCTTCCTCCTGTTTTCCTGCTTTTCTATTTATTTTCCTATCCCTGATTCTCCTATTTGCCATCTTTGTGGATGGAAGAATCTGATCAGGACATCTACCAGAATGAATCTCCTCAAGGGCAGGGAGATGAGGCCCTTTGGTTCACTGTTATACCCTTTGCAGTCACTGCAGTGCTTAAGAACAGGTGTTTAGGGCTTGTTGTATGAGTGACCCCAATGTGGTGGAGTCTCCACGTCCCTCTATGAAGCAGGAAACTAAAATATGTTCCACTCCCTGCTTAGTCATTGGGAAGCTGCTGTCTGGGTCTTCCAAGTATACCAGGGACAGGGACACTCTCAAACAGCCTCAACTCTCAACTGGAAAAAATCATGCCTTCATTATGAGATCCAGAAGGACAGTTTGTCACAGGGGTTGAAAACTCGATTGCCTGGGTGTGAACACTGGCTCTGCCACTATGACCTGTGTGGCCCTGGGGGAAGTCATTTAACCTGTTTTGTGCCTCAATTACCTCATATTTAAAATAAGGATAATAAATAATGGTTCCTATCTCATAGGTTTTTGTTTTGTGTTATTTTGTTTTTGTTTTTGTTTTGTTTTGTTTTTGTTTTTACTTGTTAATACACATAAAGCATTTGGAGCAGTTCTGGGCTCATAGTAAGTGCTCAATAAATGTTAGCTAGTGAATTCCTCCTGACAAGCCCATCTTGCTAAACAAGGAGTCTCAGTATGAACTGTTGCCAAGCCAATGAGCCCACAAATAGCAGCAGAGCTGACTGTACTGAATAAAATGAAACACTGAAAATCTGCTCTAGCCATCTGAAGCATGTATGTTAGGAGGCTTCTGGGAGCGCAAGGTATTTGAGAGCTTCAAAAGAGAATGAACCACTCCATAGATAGGAAACATAAAACTTTTAGGAAAACTGAAAATGTAAATCCTTTTTGGCCCTTCCAACTGGTCACTTTTGTTCAGGGAAGATAAATCAACAGGGTTGTTTTTAGTGGAAATGGGCTCTGAAGATCTTCCAATGACAGAGAAACGACTCACCACAAACAGATTTGAAGGGCCAGACCAGCATGTGTTCTGAAACTTGATAGTTAGATAACATGTCACATCAGCCCCATCAAGTGTGAAGAGCATACCGTTGCTCTTATGACTCTAATGTCTACTAGGGGCCACTGTTGGTTCAAAAAAACATTCTAACTCCCAAGACCACCAGAGGCCACCAGTGGTGCGAGTCTACTCAGCAAGAAAGTGGTTAGAAAGCAACACTTGCTGGTCGTCTGAGCAGCTTCAGGCATCCTGTCTCTGCAGAGGTCCTTACAGGATCCCATATGCTGTCCAGGGGCTCATTTCAGTACAGCTCAGGTGCCAACAGACAAGAGTCACATAAGAGAGTAGGGGGTCCATATTGGCTTAGAAGCCCCCTGGAGCTATTATCTCTTATAAGCAACTACAATTTTCAGGGGCCTCATAAAGGACATGCCAGTAACAAGAGTCCCACACTCAGTGAAGCCCAAATCTATGGCTTCCCGCCAGGTATTTAGGTTCATTTACAATCTTGCTGCACCAGAAGCAATTTAACAATTGGGTCATTTTTACTATAAGCAATATTGCCTGGTGACACAACTGACATTCCACCTCCACCAGGTTTCCAGGGCAACAGAGCTAGAAAGTTAACACAAGAACAGATTTCCACAGAGAAGTGGAAAGGATTATGTTAGCCCTTTACCCACAGTGACAAACTCTTCCATGGAAGGAGGCCCGCTGGTCCCTGCTAAATAGGCATAAGGATGAGATGGAATGCAGAGAAGCTGGACTCCAACCCAGCGTGAGGGCAAAGTGCAACCCTCGGATATCCTAAGAGAAATGGGGCTTTCTTGGCAGTGAATGATTAGGTTTGGGGTTAGGGATAATCCTGTGAGAGAAAGACCATAGGCAAGAAGTCTTTAGGAATTTCACACTATGGGTGCCAAGATGATTGACCCATGGCGAGAAAGCATCATGATTAGCATCGCAGGTAAACATTATGAAACCCAAAGAGAGAGAAGGCAATCTAAGTTAACCAAGCTACTCACTACCTGCAGCTACAGGACTTAACTAAGGGTGCCTCTTTACCTACTTTCCTGACTTAGCATTGGCTTGGAGGATGCACCTCCTTAACCTCTGGTACAGCATCCTCATCATTTTGTTCCAATAAGATTATATATATGTGTGTGTGTGTGTACACACACACACACACACATATATAAAATGATAGTTTCCAAAAAGCAAGTTGTTTTCTCTCTCACTCAAGAAAGCATATCAAAATAAGATGATAATTAACCATAGCCTTAAATCCACCCTAATTTATATTTAAAAGTGAATCATTTCTAAATACCTGTCATTAATTAAAAAAAGAAACACTTGAGGCTTACAACTTGAGCTTACAACTGACACATTGATGTGTCAGGACCTGCATCTGAAAACGAATGTCCTCTTATATTATCATAGGAGCAGGCAGAAATCCCCTGTGCTGCCCTCAAAGCCCACCTCAAAATGTAACCAGACATGCTTTAATCTTTCTCAAGTCAAACTATGAGGCATCAGGCACCTCTTGCCCCAACCTGTGCTGCTCTTGAGTATTTTACTGTGGTCAAAGCTATAGTTCTGGGACACCTAAGGTGAACCAGTTCTGGTATATCTTCACCTGATTTAGTCATTTATCTAATGTAAGGGATCCCGAATCCTCAGGATTTGTTTTATATTTTCACATGACCCTGGGTCAAAGAATAATCAGGGTCATCTGGTACTTGGCTTAACTCAAGGTCGGAGAAAGCATCCATTCATTCACCCAACAATCAAGTATCAAACCTGTATACAATATGCTGGTGAGGGTGACCTCAAGGGGTCCTCATAGAGTTTTTGGTGTTAAGGAACTCAAGACCTTGATTATTTGGATACCTTTCCCCAACTCCTACTCCCCTTCCTTCCAATGACAAGTCACAGAAATTATTTATTGCTAGAGGCATGGCATGCCTGCTCTGTAAAGGATCGCTTTTGCACAAAGCTACTTTCTAAAACAGCATCTCCTAAAATGTGTTTCATGGAACCCAAGATATAAATGTGTTAATAGAGTTCTCTAGTTAAATGAGTTTGAGAAATATTTCATGCTTGATCCTCTTTTAGAGAGTCACAGTGTACTTCAGTATGTTAAAGGTTCTGATAGATTCTGCAATAAAGAAATCTAGTTTTTTTGCCTCATCCAGTTTTCTCAAACCTTTATGACCACAGAAATGTTTGTGTGTAACCTACTAATATCCTGAGCGACCCACTTTACTAAAGCAATGTAACCTTCACTTGTCTCCCACTTGACATAAATATCCAATATCTGGAGATGTATTTATTAACATATATTTGTGTATACATAAAAATCTTACCTTACATTTGTACACTACTATTTACTTGACTAATATCTTTTAACTCTATTATTAAAATTAATATTAACAATATTTCATTATCAGGACACAAATATTGTCTAAATGACATTCTTAAGGTCTCAGAGTAGGATGTTGTTTGGTATAGATAATAGGTCATTGAAGAAGTTAATTAATGGCCCTTAAGGAGTCTACAGTTTTCTCTGAGATGTTATCATTGGAATCAAGCCAATTTATTTTCCTCTTGGGCCATGGATCCCGGGGTTTAAGCAAAGAAAGTTCTAGTAGCTTATTAAAGTACGTGCCCCTCTCCTACTGCCATTCCTGCTTTGGGTGCCAATCAGAGTTGGGACTAAAGAGGTTTCATGACTTGGCCATGGAAGCAGTAACATTAGGATGGTGTTGAGCCATGGTGTGAAGTCACAGAAACATCTTTTAGCACTTATAACTATATTTTATTATGTTCTTTGTTTGAGCCATTAATAATGGGGATGTAAATGACTGAATAAATGTCTAACTATATAGTAGGTTTGGCAGGCATTCGTGAGAAGCTGTGGACTCTGGAAAGAGAAAAAAAGAATGTAAATTCCTTTTGTTCTATTTTCTGAGCTCTGAAATATCTTGGAGAGAAGTTTGAAATGGTTACAAGTATCAATTCAGTGTCCCCAAATGAAGCCAGCATGTTTTGTCTAAGACTGTTCTGGCACTTGGCCGACATATTTCTTGAATCCTACTCTTCAGAAAGAAGAAAAGTAGTTTATCTTGATTTAAACACCCAAAGCCTGAAATTTCTGTTGCTAAATTCCTCAGAAAAGAAGTGCAAGTGCGTGTGCAAATGTATGTAAGAATGGAAATGAAAAGTTTAAGTTTATAGAGTTAACAGTAGCTGGGTTGTTGCCAAGTAGCCTTATGTCCTAAGCCTCCCCCAACCCACCCACAGAAGAAACTCCATTTAAAGAAGTGTAAAGACTTTTCTTCATTGAACTTTTTTCTTTCCTTAAATACTGTTCTCAGAAAGAGAAAGGTAAAAGCTGACTTCCTTAACAAGCAGCAGGGAACTTTCAGCATCCATGCTAGGTCACTCCGTTTTGCTTTCTGTCCAAGGCCACAGATATCTCACCATGATATCTCCTCTCCAATCTGCAGCAAACACCCTACATTTCTCTAGTGGCATCTCTCTGGTACCCTCCAATACCTACTTTCTTAGAGTGTATTGGGCCATCTCCAGTTGAGCAATCATCCCTTTTCTTCCTTAGAAGCTTACCTGACCCATTTTCTGATGAATGTTAGGAGGCATCTTTAGTTACTACCCAAAACCAGAGGTCCCATGGAAGGAAACTGTGACTCTCCATCCCTTCTCTGTCTTAGCAATTCTAAATATTCAGGATGCTTTCCTAGGAAGACTCTAAAATGATTTCTTAAATTATCTCTTAGTACACCAAGGAACCCCTTGAGAATCACATAGGCTTAATTCTCTAGGTGCATGTCTCCATGTGAGAGAGATCATTTCTTTAGGAATCCCAGTGCGCATTATTTAGAAGGAGGAATCGTGTTTACTGTCCTAGCCAATAGCTCTAAACTCTCCAGGAGGACTTTGGTTCTGGTCCTGCTTCCTTCCTGGCATTCATGGACACCTCACATTTGTACTTTAAAGTCCAATTTATTAGAGAACCAATGGGAAGCGACTCTCAAAGTTAAATAATGGCAGTTGGAAACTTGATTTGGGCTTTTTAAATAAGCTTTGTGACTTTAGACAGTGACTTAGTGCCTCTGAGTTTAAATCTCCTTTTATGTAAAAAAGGCTGATCTCTCTCACAGTGCTAAAAAGAGCTTTCTGCTTGTTGCTCTTTTCCCAGAATACAGGGTGAGGTCAGTTGAAGTACCAGTTAACAGCAAACCCTTAAAAAAATAAGAAGTTGTGTTCTTCCCAGGCTGAAATGTTTCTATAAGTTAGCATTTGTGTTCCTTAAGCCACTTAAAAATCTACACGAGACTAATAGTATGCAGGCCAAACTCAATGAGTTTTTGAGCAAGATTTTCTAAGACACTATAGAAATATCTTTTAAATCTCTAAACATAATATTCTCCTTCTTCATGCAGTAATTATGTAATTTTTAGGACAACTGCTCTTTGCATCATCAAACATTTATCTTGATTTAAGATATATAAGCTGCCCAACTGTAAACAATTCCACCATGCCTGGGATCTTTTAGTATTTTCCTTCCATTTATTCTTTACTTTGATAGGGAACTAATGTTTATCTTCTGGCCCATAATTGTCAAGGTTGTGCTTTCCACCCTCCACCCCCATGAAAGACAAATGCCCTGCAGAGTTGTTCCTCCACTTGACAACCTTCCTTCTTTTCCATGGTTTTTCAAAATCTGATTGTCAGGAGACAGGGTGCCCATTTCTCTACTTCACCAAGCTATCCATCTACCAGATCTGGTGAGTCTACAAGTTTGGGTTTTCCAAGCAGCTTTAAAAATTAATTCCATACCTTTCCTCTCCTCAATGACCTGCCGCCACCCCCCTCCAATGCTACCACTTCCCATGGTTTTACCACTTCTTAATTAGTTACAACACTAGCACCTACAATAGTATCCCAGGTGTTTCTACCAGAATTTATCATTGACCTACTTTCTCTCTAGTTTATTTATACTTCCCTGTACCCCAAAAACAGCCTGACAAATTGCTTGTTTTAGAGTCCCTTTATATTTGTTCCTGGATGTTTGATCTTGGCAGTTACTGTTCTATAACTGGCACTTTGCCTTGGGGTCCATCATACCAGATAATATACCAGAGTAAAAAAACTTGTAAGCTCCTACTCATATTCTTATTCTTTCTCTTCTCTCTCTCTTTCCCTTTTATCTCTTACCTCCTTTCTTCCTTTTCCCCTTCCCTCCCCATTCACTCTCTCTAAATTCCAACTCTCCATGAATAAAGTCTGACAATACCAGACAGCTGAGATCTACTGGAAAATACTAAAAATAATTGCCTTTTGTTATTAAAGTCAGGATTGGGGTTGCTGTTCCCTCCCAGGAATTTGTAGTTTCCTGCAGGGATTCAGAGGTCTGTACCCCAATGCTTTTTTTAGAGCATAGAGGGCTATTTCAATAAACATGCCACTAAAACTACGACGTCGTCTTAAATTAATGTGTATTGTCTCTTGCCCCATTTAGCTCTGACTGTTGCTTTCCTGGAATTTGCCAGTGGAATATTTTGCACACTGATCTCTTCCTGCTATGTTCCACACCCTCTTTGACATTAAAGTTCCTTCTGAGATTCCAAGGGGGCCAAGAGCCCTAACTCTCTTTCTGTCTCAGCTTCCTTGCCCACTGAGGACCAGCTGCATCATTTATGTTTTCCAGTGCAATCTTTTATAGTCAAGGTCTTGGAAAACCTAACTCGAGAGTCATCCTCCTTAGGACTCTGGTATTAACAGGCTGCCTTTTAACCCATGAGCCTTTATTTTACTAAAATAAGTTCAACGTGAACTAAATGAGTACTTACATGCCCTGCCTGGAAAATGATATTCTTGGATTTAAAATATTATAGGTACTATTTATTGGGCTTGCTTTCCTATATCTAGAACATAGGTTACCAGGATTTACAGTGCATTAGAACCACCTGAAGTTTCTTGCTTAAAAGGTACATTCTTGGCCTCTATCCCCAGAGGTTTTGCTTCTTAGAGTAGAATGGGGCCCAAGAACTGGCATTTTAACGGAGCCCTATGTGCTTCTTTGGGCCACTTTTGGAGAATCCCTGATCAAGAAGGATGATCATAAAGGTTTACAGTAAGTAGGTCAGGGGTCCCCAATCTCCAGGCTATGTACTGGTACATATCCATGGCCTGTTAGGAACCAAGTGGCACAGAAGGAGGTGAGTGGCAGGCAAGCAAGCGAAGCTTCATCTGTATTTGCAGCTGCTCCCCAGTGCTAGCATCACTGCCTCAGCTCCACCTCGGATCATCAGGCATTAGATTCTCATAGAAGCGTGAACCTTATTTTGAACTGTATGTGCTAGGGGTCTAGGTTACGAGCTCCTTGTGGGAATCTAATGCCTGATGATCTGAGGTGGAGCTGAGGTGTTGATGCTAGTGCTGGGGAGCGGCTGCAAATAAAGATTAATATTAGCAGAAAGGTTTGACTGCACAGAGATCATAATAAATCAATTGCTTGCAGACTCACATCAAAACTCTATCAGCAAGTGGCAAGTGACAATTAAGCTGCATCTGGTGGCAGCCTTTATTCTGGCAAGTGAGTTGATGTACTTCAGTTGTACAGCTGCATCTGGTGGCAGGCTTTAAGTCAGAATCCAACACTTATTTTAGTTCACACTTGGCCCCCCATTATTTTACCACTTTCGTCCACGCCTCTTTCCTGCATTGTACACTTATTCAGTCATAGTTTTGGTAAGCTCACAAGCTAACTCTAGCCAAATAAGTAAAAAAACAAAAGTCACTGGAGAACTTCTCTGAAAAGGGAGACAGACCCAATGATGAGACAGCAGAAGACTCTAAGACTGCCAACAAAAAGAAGGCTGCATTTAAGAGAAAATACTGAGTCCTACTTAAATTACAGGTTCATTAAAACAGGTGATTCACACTCTCCAAGCTTGCTTTGCATAATATGTGACAACCAGCTATCAAATGAAGCCATGAAACATTCAAAACTGCTTCACCATATGGAGACCAAGCACTCTGCATTAAAAGACAAGCCTTTGGAGTTTTTCAGAAGAAAAAAAAATGTGAATACAAAGAACAGAAGCAATCGGTGAAGGCCACCACTTCATCAAATGTGTCTGCACTGAGAGCATCATTCTTAGTGACTAACTGCATTGCTAAAGCTAAGAAGCCCTTTACTGTTGGTGAAAAGTTGACCCTTCCTGCTGTTAAGGACATTTGTCATGAACTTTTAGGAGAGGCTGCAGTTCAAAAGGTGGCACATGTTCCTCTTTCAGCTAGCACCATAACTAAATGAACTTATGAAATAGCAGAGGATATTGAGGCACAACTGTTAGAGGAATGATGACTCGTCATCATGGTACGCAATCCAGGTTGACGAGTCTACCCGATGTCTGACAACAAGGCAACATGCTTGTTTTGTGTGATATATTTTTCAGGAGGATGCGCATGAGGATATGTTATGTGCACTTTTGTTGCCAACCAACACCACAGCTGCAGAACTATTCAAGTCTTTGAATGATCACATATCAGGAAAACTGGATCGGGCATATTGTGTTGGTATATGCATGGATGGAGCAGCTGCCTCGAATGGACAGCTTTCTGGTTTCACTACTCAGGTCAAAGAGGCCACTTCTGAATGTGAGTCTGTGCACTGCGTCACCCATAGAGAAATGCTGGCTAGCTGAAAAATGTCACCTGAACTTAACATTTTTGAAGGATGTGATTAAAACGATCAACCACATTAAACCATATGCCCTTAGCTCCTGTCTGTTCGTACAGCTCTGTGGGATGAATGCAAAGCGCACATGTCTTCTCTTATACACAGAAGTGATATGGGATTCTCAAGGTGATTACTGGCCAGAGTTTTTAAGTTACGAGAGCTGCTTCAGAGATTTCTTTTAGAAAAACAGTCACCACTGGCAGCACATTTCAGTGACGCGAAATGGGTCGCAAAACTTGCTTACCTGTGTGACATATTTGGTCTGCTTAACCAACTCAATCTGTCACTTCAGGGGAGAATAACAACTCTGTTTAAGTCTGCAGATAAAGAGGCTGCATTCAAAGCCAAACTGGAATTAGAGGGGAGACAAGTGAACATTGGGATTTTTGACATGTTTCAAAGCGTAGCAGAGATTTTGAAGAAGACTGAGCCAGGGCCTTCTTTCTCTCAGCTGGTGCATGATCACCTATCTCAGCTTTCAGAAGTGTCTGAGCATTGCTTCCCAACCACAAAAGACCCCTGAATTGGGAAGGAATGGATCCGTGACCCATTTGTGAATATGCCAGGTGAATCGACTTTGTCCATGCTAGACGAGGATCAATTACTTTATATCTCAAATGACGGTGGCCTTAAAAGCATGTTTGAGACAACTTCAAATCTCCATATGTTCTGGATTAAAGACAAGGTGGAATATCCTGAGAATGCCGCAAAAGCACGAAAAAGCCTGCTTCCATTTCCAACATTCTATCTTTGTCAAGCAGGGTTTTCTGCAGTGACAACAACAAAAACAAGATCACGGAGTAGACTGGACATAAGCAACACACTTTGGGTGTCACTGTCTCCCAGCACCCTCAGATGGGACCATCTAGTTGCAGGAAAACAAGCTCAGGGTTTCTGCATTATGGTGAATTGTATAATTATTTCAATTATTTCATACATATTACAATGTAATAAAATAGAAATAAAGTGCATGATAAATGTAATGCACTTTTCATTCCCAAACCATGACTCCCCACTCCCTTGCCTTGGTCCATGGAAAAATTGTCTTCCATGAAACAGGCCCCTGGTGCCAAAAAGTTTGAGGACCACTACAGTAGATAACAACTTCCTGTATCATCTAGTATATTTGACTTTAATAAGCAAAGAATTGCATTAGAGTCATCAACCCACCCCTGGTCCAGCTAAATAATCTAACTGTGAAACTGTTACCTAACAGTCCTTAATTTGACAAAGGGAGAAGACATTAACAGATATTAATTTTTTGGGTCTGTTTGCTATTTAACAAGTATTGCATGAATGACAAGGTATCAAAATTGGTTCATTAATTGCAATAAATGAACCATACTAATATAAGGTGTTAATAATAGGGGAAACTAGGTGTGAGGTATATAGGAACTCTCTGTACATACCAATTGTGATATGTTCAAAAACTGAAGTACTATACAGCAATGAAAACAAATAAATTTGAACAATATCCAACAACAAAGGTGATGCAATGGAAAAGAAATCAGATACACAAAGAAGCATACTGTATATTTTAAAAAACTCATCCATGCTGATAAAAGTCAGGATAAAGGTTATCCTGGGGGTCAGAGTAGAGGTGAAGGGACTCTTCTGGGACTGGTGATGTTCTGTTTGTTGGGGGTTATTGGTACTTGGGTATGTTCATTGAAAACTCATTGAGCTGTATACTTAAGATTTGTGCATTTTTTGATATGTATTTTATACCATTTTACAAAAGCAACCCATGTTTTCTTCAGGGAAAGAACATATAAAGAGTCAGCCTAGTAAAGATACAAACACAGACTCTTAAACTAGATGGCCTTGATTCAAATTCCAGGTGTACCACCTATAAGCAGCATGACCTTGGGTACGCCATTAAGCCTTTCTTACCTCTATGTCCTCATCTGTGAAGTAGAAATAATAATGGTACCTATGTCATGGGGTTTTTGAGGATCAAATGAGTAATTATCTATCTGTACAACATTTAGGATAGTATAAAGCCCAAAGAAAGTACCATGTACGTGTTTGTTAAATAAACAGTTTTCATGGTGGGGTGTACATGTGAAATGATTTCAATGATCACTACTCTAAAGGAGATTGAAGAAGAGTTAAGAAAATAAGAAAGGAGGTTCAACTTATTTCCTAGGCAGAATTCTTGATTATAAGGGAAAATATTCTCTTGGAGCTTGGCCAATTAATTCTGTTCTTCTTGACTGGGAGTCTGGACTTCCAACAGGCTCCTGGGCACCGGTCCAGAGGTTTGTCAACAAGCCACATTTGGGATTGCCAGAAAGTGCCACAAAAGGGTCCGCCCCAGAGGCCTGTGGGAATTTCTGGGGAGGGAAAATACGATCCAGTTAAGAACCACATCAGGCCCTATGCCAGGCTGGAGGCCCCTTACACTACCTGCTGGGTAGGGAGAACATAAGCCCTTTCCTTTCTTCCAGCTCCCTGCCAGAACTTTCCCTTCTATCACAGGTCTCCTCCAAAAAGAGCTGACTTGGACAGGGCTGCATTCACAGACAGGAAAAGAAAAAGAAACACACACACACACACACACACACACACACAGAGAGAGAGAGAGAGAGAGAGAGAGAGAGAGAGAGAGAGAATTGAGCAGGATTGTCCTACCTTACAGAAATGAGCATGTGCACATTTTGGCACCTTCTCACGGTCGAGTTTGTTCTTCCCTGAACATCCCTAGTGAATGAGTAGCCTGAGGAGCCTCTCCTTTTATAGCCCACCTCCAGAGTCTGCCACAATCAGGTGCCCGCAGTGGGGCTCGACCCGCTCTTCCTCTCCCGGTTACTTTCTGACACAGCTGGCTTCTCAATCAAAGCACATTTCCCTCTCATCTAATCCTTTGCTTTAGTAAGTTGAACTCACCCTCTAAAGCCTATGCCTGAACAAAATAAACCCAAATGAGAACAATTTTTATCTCCCATTATGAGTATGAGAGAATCTACTCTAACTTGGCAACTCTCCTGCAGTATCCCACTAACTTTTAACTAGTTTCTTGCCTTCCTTCTCTCTGTGCTCTTTCTCTCACACTCTCTCGAATGCTTGCTGAAGAAAACTATCCTCCTCACTCCCATGTGTATATATATTTAGATGACAGGTCTCAAGTTCTTGAAGCCATGTGTGGCAGACTGGCTAGTTTTACACAAAACCATTTCCCTTTACATTTTGGGCACACAGATTTTCCAGCCTCCCCTGCTTGTTTGTATGTTCATGTAGCAGTTTTGGCCAGAATATGGGCAGGCCCATAAAACTGCCCATGCTATCCTAAATGTTTTTTTTTCTTTGCCTCATCTGCTAGATGGATGCAGTAGCTCAGGAGGCAGATGTCTAGACAGTCTCAGGGGATAGTGAAGCTCTGAAGTGAAAGAAGTTTGGGTCTCTGAATATCCACATGAATACAGCCCATGAGCAAGAAATAAACCTTGATTTTTGTGAAGCCCTGAAACTTGGAGTAGTTGAAACAACAATTAGTGTACCCTGACTAATATATCAAGTTCCAGACTCTCTAATGTCTTTCTATAAGCCTGAACACTCCAGTCCTCTGTCATTGGTTTCCCGTGTAGACATCTGTGATGGCTCTGTGTGGTAGGCCACACCTGGTTTATTAGTATCAAAGTTCCATGTGCTGACCCTCAACATCTAACCCTGGTTCTTGTTTCAGCTTGTAAAATGGTTTCCTGCCTGTTAATTAAAATATACTTGTTGAAAGTGAATTGGAAATCTCAGAAATGGTGCCCATTTTTTCCTTAACTGGGTCTACAAGCCATATATTCCATGCATGCACATGGGCATGTTTGATATATTTGAATTAGTCCCATTGGATGCACTGTAGACATACAAGCAAAGAGATTGGAAGCTGCCAGTCCCTCTAAAATGGACAAGTTCTCCCAAGCCACCCTTCCCATTCTAAGGCAGAACAATTATAAGCACATTAAAAAGAACAAGACATTCAGCATCTTAGCTTTGTCCATGCCCTTACTTGCATCCATGACAAAAAACAGTCAGCTTTGTGGTAAAGAGGGGCTGACACAGACCTACAGACTGAGAACCTGAGTTTATTTATTATATTTGACTTTGTGAGATTTGAGGCTGCCAGATTTCAATGAATATTGGTGAGTACAACAAATCCTCAGTGTTTGGGGGGGGAGAGAGGGGAGTGGGGAGTATATGAGTAAATTATCTGTAATTTGAGCCAAGCTGAGGGCTCTGAACATTGTTCAGTCAGTTCTTACTTGGAGGGAAATTGTAGCTCTTAGAGCTCCATAAAATTTGTTTTTCCATTATTAAAGAACCAACACAAGTAACTGTTTGACTCAAGTTAACATTCACTCCTTGGAAGAGATGATGAGTAAATATTTACCTACTGGCATAGCTGTTGAGTAATTGCCCATTAAGAAAGTTAAATGTTAATCACTTATTTCTGGATTGAATAATTTCAACACAATCCTATGACTAATCCTTAAGGTCTAAAGGCAAGAAAAAAAGCCTACATCCATTGGTTTCTTTCTATCTTGACCATAAAGGAAACACATTCTTAGGAATGTCTCAAATTAGACACATAACCAGTTTTTACTCCCTTAACACTCAAAGCCAACCTGATTGCTTTTTCATTGTTCTTCACTCAAAGAAACCTTGGCCCCAGGTTAAGTATTAACAAGATTGGAAAGAGAAGTGTTGGACAGGAGTTTCTCAGGAATCTTGGAAACACCTGAACTAAGAGGAGAAACAAAATTTGGGCTTAGAAGACAGAAGATATAACCTAAATGTCATGATGTTGGCTGTCCTACATCAAAGGGAATTGTGTGTGATAAATGCCATTAAAGTAAAAACCTTAAGCTAGACTTCACCAAGAACATTAAATTTTAACTGAGTCGGGGGAACTCAGCAGCAGATGGCTAGCAAAGAGTGGGTGGGGAAAGTCTCTAGACTGGCAGGCTCATGAGAAGGATCCTTGCTTGGTACCCCTTCTCCTCTAAGATCAAAGAATGAACTTCCAGGAGGACCATCTCCAACTAACAAGTCATTCTGCATTCAGATGAGAAGGGCAGTGACCAAAATAAATGCGGAAATTCTGCATACATTCCAGGCCAGCAGGAACATATTCAGGAGATTGCTGAGTGTAGTAGATGCTGTTGACCCCACCCAGACCCCTTAACTGTGCTCAAATCCCCTTCCTCAGCTACTATTAGTGTTGGCTTCTAATAGGAGCTCACAACTGACCCCTTCTCTGAAGAATTGCTCTTGGTCAATGGGAGTTACCTAGCCTAGAAGGTTATGCCTTTTTCCACAGGGGTAGCCCATAGTTATCAACTGATATACAGTGATACAAAAGACCGGCACTTGCTTCAGGGTGGGATCACTCTGTGGTGCCATTCCTGCTCCTGCGAGAAAAGGCTGAAGTCAATCTCTAGTTAAGACCATAAACGGACTTAGATCTTTTCCCCTTGCCCTATCTGCTTCCCTTACTCCTCTTCTACTGAGAGCACTCCCTTCGTGAAGCAAGTGGACAATAATCAATGTCAGTTTTTGCTCCTGTTCTGCTTTCTTTTCTGAACATGAACAAAGATAGTAGGACAAGCAAGACATCTGGTCTCCCTTCACTGCCTCCAGGTTGCCTGAGAATTTGTTGGCAGAGGTTACCTCTATGGACAGGTGGGGTAACTTGATCCCAGGGGTACCCCAGGCAGAATGGAGATAGAGTAACCCACCTCACTCCTTCCAACCAGTGACTGAGTTCTACTTGGAGGGAAAATCTAGGAGTATAAGACTGCCTGGTACCTCTTTCTTTGTTCCATCTATCCATGTCCTTCCCTCATCTGCCACTCACTCTCCAATGTATATATAAGTGAAGAGTCCCTTTCTGCTACTGGATTTTCTTTGATTAGTGATCTCCTTGCCTCTTAGAAATGTATTTGAATTAGTGACTCTCTTCCTCACTTCTATATTGGTATGAATGGTTTTTACTGTAGATATGCCTGTGTTGCATAATGTATAGGAAAAAGCATGGAGTTCCTCATCTGTAAAATGGTAATAATAAAGCCTGCCTGATAGAGTGTTATGAGGATAATGATATAAAAACTAAGTGTTCACTGATCCCCTACCTGGCACACAATAGGTACTCAGTGGTAGAATATCTGGTATCCAGTATGTTCTCCTTAGTGGAAAATTTTGTAAAAGACAAACAAGATATAAAAAAGAAATTGAAAAATAAATATCTCCTCTTAGCATGCAGAGACACATAGGTATTCTGCCACAGGTCAGTTTCTACCATGCATGCATCCATCCATCAATCCACCCACCCACCCACTCACCCATCCACTCCTCCACTCATCCATTCACCTACCTATACATCCCTACATCCATCCATCCATCCATCCATCCATCCATCCATCCATCCATCCATGCAAAAACCCTTAGTCCTCTTTGTGAGCCATGTATTGAGAATACAGAAATAAATTCGATAGACTCCATGTAAAAATCTCACAGATGATGGCTGATGGGAGCTGCATGTCTCTTCCTCTGGGAATCCAGGAATATTCGGATAGAGAAGGAAGTAGGAGACTTGGGTGTCAGTTCCACACTGAGAAGTGAGAAGTCAATGATTTTAGAAGTCCCTCCTATGTGGATTCTTACATTCCCACCCAATGAAACAACCAGGTATCCTTTGGGATTTGATGGGGTAATCTCCCTATTAAGTAGTTACTGCAGTCTGGAAGAGGCTCACAAATCATCAAATTCCAAAAAGTTGGAACTGTTGGTCTGGCCCTCTCCATGTGACCTGAGAGCTCCTGTTTTCCCAAAGATCAAAAGAATGGCTGCTCCCAAACATTCTCCCTCCCAGTAAGCCCACTGGAATCCACTGGGATTCTTAATCCACTTACAATATAATTTAAAAAGTAGGAACCACTTTGAGGGAGTGCCTACCTAGGCCAGGTAGACTTTTAAGTGCTTGACGTATATTAATTTTTCACGGTTCCAACAATTCTGGGAGGTGGGTTTTGTATCATATTATAGCTAAGGAAACTGAAGATCAGCAAATTGCTCAGGGTTAAAAATGGAGTAAGATACATGATTTGTTCTCATGTCCTACTTCAAAGTATGTGCTCATTATAACCTCTGTGCTGAGTCTTTTAATAAGTATAGTCTTGTATTAGGTATGTTGTTTTTCTCTGTCACTTACTTGTTGAATGATCTTTGCCAAGTTTCTTTCATTATTATTTTTTTAGGGGAGGAGGAGTGGGTAGTTAAGGGTCTTATGAAGAATTTCTAACTTACTCCAAAGTAGATAGAATTTTACAATGAAACTCCATAAACTAATCACGCATGTACAATAACCATCTAGGGCCCATATACCCCATTCACATCCCCATCTGCGTCCACCCTCCCATCTTGGCAATGCCAAAAACTGAACCCTGTAGGTGTGGCTCTAAAGCCCCTCACTTTTTTCCTAGCACTGGGCACTATTACAGCACTTCCCAAGACCCACTTTAAAGAATCGTTTCTTATGTATATTTCTTCCTTTTTCAAAAAATGAAAACAAAAATAGAATGAATAGCCAAATTAATTGTAGAGATTATTTCAAGGCTCATCCTTAGACTTCTAATTGCCCAGCCAAGTACTAAGGTGTCATCACGAAGCTACCTTGATGATTGTTGAGATGATGCTAGAGTGGAATAGAATTCAAAGCACTTTTGTTCCAGTAAAAAATAAACATACAACCAAACAAATGGCTTGCCAATTGGGGAGAACAAGTAGTTCCTTTTCCTCTCCTTAGTTACCTCTCAATGGAAACTTCTAGAACACCCAGGGGGTAAATTTCTACTCATCTTCAGGCTCTCTAAAAGCCAGTGCCCATGCAAAAGTTAAATACAGAACAATATCCTAAAAACAAAGTCCTGAGTCTTAGGACCTGAATGATTCAAATATTATTTTCATTCATGGCTTACATGAATGAAAGTAATGTGAATTGTGTCGATGGTTCCAACACCTTGAGAATATTATATTAGAATACAAAAGACATAGAAGGTCACCTTCAAAAAATTTATGATATAGTTAAATGTATGGAATATACCCAAAGAAAATGATAGAGATACAGAGAAATACAGTGAGTTACATACATAGACTTATGACTACACAGTGTTACACACATGCATTCGCTGATCATCCCACCTCAGATTTACAAAGTCACAGTGTGATGGAAACACAGAGAAACACAAGACTACCCAAGGTTAATGAAAATCTGAAGCCTTAGTTTTGATTTCAAGTGGGCCAACCTAGATAATGGCAACCTGAGGAAAT
The DNA here is from genome assembly GCA_003508835.1 of Eonycteris spelaea. Lineage (NCBI taxonomy): Eukaryota > Metazoa > Chordata > Mammalia > Chiroptera > Pteropodidae > Eonycteris > Eonycteris spelaea. The sequence continues at coordinate 178,703 of PUFA01000387.1, read as the reverse complement.
TGATAGAGCCTGCTGGAAAAAATTCATAAGACTGGAATATGTTCAATTCCTGGATCAGCCAGCGATGAGTCATTTCTTTAAGTCACTTGACTTCATTGGAGATCAGTCTCTGTTTCTAAGGCTCCTTCCGGCTCTAACATTCTATGATGCTGTGAAGACCCCCTTGAAAAACAACCCACGAGGGCAATTTCACAGAAAATGGACTTGTGAAACAAGCAATATGATCAGCGCTCACACATTAGTCAGCGCACCTCATTCAATTTAATCAATAAGTTATCACAAAACCAAGCAGTGTAAATGTCTTCGATATGGGCATGAAAGCAGATATGAGAGATTCTTTCTTCATAGGAAATACTACAGGAACAGTGGAGACAGATGTTTTCCTACATATTATGAGGGCTTGACATTTAATCTGCAAGTATGCAGTCATGTCTGAACATTCTGGTTTGGCTAGTCAATCTTGGATTTGGTTCTGGAAGCGCAAAAATTGCTGCATTGACACCTCTTGGGCACCAGAGGGCTCCATGCATCCAGCCAGAAGCACGTAAGGGATCAGCAAGCACAAGTTTAAAAAAGCAGGCTACCTTTCAGTCCCTACAGCCTGGAGCAGATTCTATTAGAATTTTTATATCAGCAAAATTCACTTATCTGCCCCATCAACAGAAACTCTTGCCTTGTCCCTCTGCCTTTTAGAACGTGGGACTTGGTGTATTCAGGAGGCAGAAGAGAAACATGGATACCTGGTCCCTAATCTGCTGAAATGACTGCCCAAAAGCCTGGGCCCTCAGACTTACTTATTTGCTGGTGGCTACCCACACCGATGGCTATGTGTAACACAGTACTCAAGAAACCTTTTTATAGGTTTTACTTGATGGTAACTTTCTTTTTATGCTAATAAAAATAATAATTTGCCAATTATGAAAAAGTTGGAAAATACAAACTAGGATAAAGAAGCAAATGGCAATAATCCATCATTCCCCATCCAGAGAAAAATCACTGATAAATATTTCCTTCCAATCTTCTTTTTTGTTTGAGATGTGTGGGTATTCTTACATAGTTGGAGTCAATGCATTCTCATTTGGGGGGTAATTTTTCTAACCTGATATTTTCTCTTAATTTTATAACTGTTTTTCCACGTCATTACATGTGCTATACAAGACAACTTGGAGAATTCAGAGCGGCACAGAAGAAAATGAAAAACCTTGTTTTTCCATTACCCCGAGATAATCATTTTCATATTCTGGTATTTTACCTTCTAGCCACTTTTCTAAGCATTATATTTATTTACTTATACAAAACTGGGACCATGTTGCATATACTATTTTATAGATTGCCTTTTTTACATAAATACTATATCATGACTGTTTCTCTTATATCTTTCAAAAACTTGATTATTAATATCTGGATAATAATAAAATATCTGAATGGAGCTTAATTCATTTAATGAATTATCTATTATTGGCTATTTGTATTGATTCCAATACTTTTTATTAAAAAAACACCAGGATGAACAACTTTATACTAATTATGCCTTATGATCACATCACTGATTATCCAGCTAACCCAAATTCTTAGATTTTAAAAATCTTTGCCCGTTTGACACACACACACACACACACACACACACACACACACACACACACACAGTTATTTCTTATTGAACATTTAAAACTGCGTATCGGCCATTTTTCTTCATTTGTGAATTGAGAACCTAATAAATATGCAGCACTATACTGCATATTTAAAGACATTTACCACTAAGTCTTCCAAAGCGTGCAAGATAAATACCATAATTTCCATTTCACAGATGAAGAAACTGAGTCATAGAGATCTTAACTGTTTTGTCAAGGTCACACAGCAAGTAAATGACAAAATTTGCCTTTGAATTCAGATCTGTGATTCCCAATCTCAAATTTTGTTTATGATACCACATTGCCTCCCTGAGACATGTCTGAAATATATTTTTATAGGCGAGAAAAGATTAAAGAACTCCTCTGCTATCTGTATACAAAATACCTATTAATGTCTACTTAAACCTTTGAAGGTAGAGGAGTGAATGAGAGAATCTTGCAGACCTTTTTATAGTTATAGAATCCAACTGCCTCATATTTATAAATGAGGACACTAAGACCCTGAGGAGTTAAGTGACTTGCTAGATATGGCAGTTTGACCAAAAGATGAGGGAGAGAGGGCCAGAAAATACAAGCAGCACAAGAATCCGACAAGCTCTTTCATGTCTCTATGTCTTTGCCCAACGGGTTTCCTGTTTGGATTTCTCTCCCCCATCTGCCTGGTGACTCAGCTAAAATGTCAGGTCCTCTACAAAACCTCCCATCATTTTTCAAGGCAGAATGAACTATCTCCATACTCTGTATGCATCTGTATTTATTGTATTACGAGCACTTTTTATACTATGGGGCAGAGATGTCTAATTGTCCAACAAATTTTTCTAATCCCTTCCATAAAGATCATAGGGACTGAGTTGATAGAAAGTAGCTGCGCAGCCAAATTGGATTTCCAGCTTCTGCCCCGCCCCACCCCCTAACCCCCTGGCCTGTATCAGGTGTGGCCACGTGACTTGATTTGGTGAAAAGCTTATGAGTGGACATGATCTTCTACCATCCCCATCTTGCTTACTGCTTGTGAACTCTGCCACTTGAGAATATCATACTTGGAGCAAGACAATCATTGCAACTACAGGGCAAGAAGCCTAAGGACAAAAAGCCAGCATGAGAGGATGGCAAAGCAAAAGAATAAGAAGAGCCTGGTGTGAAAGATATTGTTGAGCTACTGAACCAGCCCTAGAACAGTTTACCTTCAGACATTATATCTTTAAGATAATTAAACATCTTAATCATTTAAGCCGCCATTAGTCTGATATTCTGTCCTTGCAGTCAAAAGCATCCTACTGCTGTCTTTGATTACTTGTCTCTGTCTTTTACTAGATTGTTAACTTTCAAGAGCATCCTTTGTATAAAATTCACATTTGTATCCCTGTTTTTCAGGCTTATCACAGAGCCCTACAGGTGCTCAATAAACGTTCCCTGAATCCAGTCTACTATCAAGGTTCAATTTTGGTAAAAGAAAGAGCTATGACCAATAATTCTGGATTTCTACTGGTCAGTTCCTCTAAGAATCTATTTACTTAAAACCAAACTCTTCCAGCTATGGCTCCATGAAGCTCTCTGCCATTCATATAGCCCAGCACAGAATTTTCTAGGCAAGGGTTCATTTACTGCTTGTTAATTAGTCAAGTGCTGAGTGTACCACATGGCTCGTTTTTACATTATTTGCACAATTGCACAATTAGCATTTTAAAAGGTTTTCTAGGAGGCTGGCCCAAGTAAATTTATCTTGAGAAATGTCACAAAAGGAAAAGAATAATTAACAAACCAGTTCCCAAGCATATTTAGTGGACTGTTGGCTTCAGCCCTTCAACCCTAAAGGCACTGCACAGAAGGATCACTTTTAGTACATGGCCAAGGAAGTGATTTTTGCTGAACTTAAACCTGAAGGGTCCTACCCCCTACCCTAAAGCAGCAGACCTGGTAAGGAAGGGAGGGAACACATTGTGTTTATTGGTGTTACGTGCTTTTTATATTGCTCAGCTCAACAATTAACTGAGGTACCTAACTTACTCTAATTCTAAATAACTGCAAGGTTTCCAGTTTGGTAGTTTGTATTTGGAAGAAGCTAAAGAAGTACATGAGGCATCTCATCTTTATTATTAAGTGAAAAAAAAATGCATTCTCTACTATAGATTTGTAGTTGCCACATAAATTAATCAGTAAGTTAATATGTCAATGTATTTGTATCTTACCTTAGAAACTACAACTTACTAAATCAACAATATCTTATGTATTAGGAAATCTAATTTTAACCCCCTCACTCCCTCCACAGTTCACTAATAAACAAGATGATTCTAGGCAAGTCATTTAAGAAGTTATGAAAAAATAGTGATACCATTCCCTGTCCTGTCAACTTCAGAGAGTTTACAAAAGAGACATAATAAGCCTGCGTAAAGCATATACCACAGCAAAGAGATTTCTTTCAGGGCTACTCTGCCATCTTGGCCATTGAGCAGTGGTGTCTGTGCTTCTCACTGGTGTTTCAGCCAGCAGTCCTTGGTTTATGACATCACAGCCCAGCTTTCTGGGTCCTGGTGGACAGGCACATTTGATTAGAGGCCTGGACTAAGGAAGTAATGTCTTTGAGTCACACCAGGAGTCTAGTGACATTAGGGGCACTCTCAGACCTCAGGTAAAAGGCAGTTTGCTCACAGAAGGTGGCCAGGGACCTTCTGACTAAAACAGGGAAACTGCTCTCTTTATCTCTTTACCCACAAGCAAATGGCAAAGTATCCTGCCACCCTGTCAACTCCATGTGGGTTCCCCGCCACATATTTTCTTGGGCATCTATCTTACTACAGTCTTATTAAATGCTCCTGTGGTGACTATAATTTTATCGTTTTCCTTAGTAAGTGTTCAGGCAGCTTTTACATGTGTGCTTTGAGTTCTCTTTGGTTCTAAGTCCTGTGAGAGTAGCAGCTTATCTTCTAATGCACTTGTAAGCTGTCCTCAGTTCAGGCACTCAGCTCTATACATTGAGAAGAAGGCTGACAGTACAGAATGGACAGATATGCCTACACTCACTCAACAATGTGATGTGACTCACTGTCACATCTCTCACTACCCCAAAATAGCTCTGTAGGGGAGGAACTCCTAGCTTCATTTTTGTAAATAGATGAGATACCTGGGGCACAGAGAGGTTAAGCAGCTTGTTCCCATCCACACATGGTAGCACCAGGACAAGAAGACAAGTTCCCTGACTTTTTCACTGAACTTTAAAAATGAAGTTATCAATAACAAATACCTTTGGTTTTGAAGAGAGACAAAAAATAAATAAATAATCCTCCAGTCTGGTCTTGCCTTTTATCAGAAGGCTTAGCGGTTCTTCTCATTTCTTCTGCTTTCTGTGTACAAACAACCACACAGATATACTCTTATGGTTTCCATAGGGAAGTTGGCAAAATAAACAAAATAGCTTTTCCCCTTACTTCATTAAAAAACAAAACAAAATGAAAATCCTAATTAATTTTCCAACCGCTCATCTAGTACAAGACTTTGGTTCCCTCATCTTTCTATCTAAGTCAGTCTGAGCCACTCTGTTGGCCATGAATCGCTCATCATACTCCTGGCAAGTGGAGCCTCCTCTGGGTGACAGCATCCACCTTAAGGGCCCAGTGGCTTGCAAGGGAAGGAATAACCTGATCCATCAGGGCCCCTCCTGATAGCAAAAGGCCCATTCCAATTCTTCCACTCTCCTATTCAGAAAGCTTAGTGTATCTTAGAAGCCGTGAAGAATTCAAGCCACACTGGATCCTGCTACAGAAAACCAAATAGAGGGTCAGGTTTCTTTCCTACATGAAAATGCTGCTTATTGAGGTTTGGCCATTCCCTTAAAGGTATATGAACCTAGGAAACTTGCAAAGTTAACACTGATGTATACAAAAAGTACATACTACTGACAACAATAGCAAATATTGGTTTAGCTAGAATATACATCAGACATTGTACTAAATCCTCACAACAGTCCTATGAGATATGCACTAATATTGCCTCCATTTTACAGATGAAAAAACTGAGGCATGAAGAAGTTAGGTATCCTGTCCAAGGACACACAGCTAAAGCAATAAATAATGGGTAACTCTGGGGAATGGTTTGGAGAGGGGCTATTTTCCACTTTTTAAAAATTTGTATATTTTATCTTCATTATGTTTTATCTTCATTTTATCTTCATTATGTTTTAGCCACAAGAAAATAACTATATTATTTTTTAATAAAAAAAGATGTAGCCAAACTGTAAAGTAAGCCTAATTCAGATTAAATGAAAAAAGGGTAAGCTCTTATATTAGATACAAGTATAAAATATAAATATTATAAAAGAAAAAACAGTTTTTCATCTTTAAGTGTTAGAGTCAGGTCAACCAAGCACATGTAGGAAGATTTCCTAGGGCAATTATTTGTTTGTGAAGAGGTATTTGAAAGACTGGAGATGCTTAAAATGCTTTATCTTTGGAGGAATTTTAAGTGTTTTTCAGCACTCCTAGCATTACTCTTTCTGGTTCCTGGTGAATCAATGTCCCAAATTCCACACTAGTGGCCTCCAGTCTAATAATGTTTGCTCATATTACAAGGACAAAGCAGCGGAATAAAATTCATGAATTACCTTCAAATTCAACATTTGCCTTTAGCGCCACCCTCTTTTGCAAAACAGAACTTTGTGTGGTAGCTGCCTTATACAGCTTGATGTGCACAAAGATCAATGAGAGGCCCACAAAGGTGTTTGGCAGGAGGACAAGGAGAAATGACACCCAAATCCTGTGCTCAGGAAGCGGAGAAGCAACCACATGGAGCAGTCTGTGGGCTGGATGCCCCACACTGCACACTTACTTACTCCCTCTCCAAAGGAGGGGTGCCCTCTCCTTTGTCCTCCCTCCTCAGAACCTGGCTGGGGTGAAAATCAAAACCCAGAGGAAGTACAACAGTGTAAGGATGCAATTACTCAGGAAGGATAAACTTCCTTTGAGTACCTGATTTTCAAATCAGAGAATCTAGAAAAGTGTGCTGCCCCATCTGTCCTCATTGACCATCATCCCCTCAAAAAGAAAGCTTCTGGTCTTCTTACACATAGAACTGCCTGTCTCAGTGACTGACTTATCTATTTTGATCAGGGCCTCCTTTGTGCCAACTTCCAACTCTCTCAGAAAACAAAGAGAGAGGAAAAAGAATCAGGGATAACTGCTGGTGGCCATATTCATCTGCATAATTGGATCAATAATCTCCATTTTGGAAATGGCCTAAATATACTTTTACCTGAATATTGTTATGAAAACTCAGTGTTAACTTACAACTCACTAAATAGCAGAGAATCCTTATTAGAGATAGTATCCCCAGTCAAACAGAACAAAGGAAATTATACAGGGAAAGCCTATAGTAATTTGTGGACACTTCAGGCCTGAACCTGAGAAGGGGCAGTCTGGGACCGTGTGAAGACCAACCTTCCCTCATTTCCTTTTAGGAAGAAGGGGAGAGGAATTATTTGTGTAAATAGCAGGAGGTCAGACAGCTCTTTACATCCTCAACTGCTCTATTAATACCTGCTGAATAAATGAATGCATGGATTTAGAGGCATTTCTTGTTGAGAGATGGACTTATGATATCTTTTCCATAGCACTCCTGACATTCACCACCACTTGACATAGTTTATTGTCTGCCTCTCTTTCCTAAAATATAAGCTCTATGAGGTGAGCTACTGTATCTTCAACATCTACAATTATGTAGTAGGTACCCAATTAACATTTGATGAACATTACTCATAACTAAATTGGCTATGGGATATCATTGTAGAAAGGCATTTCTGAATGATATGAAGAAAGAGCCTGGTGGAATATTCTACTCCAAAGGCCATAAAACAAATATTTGAATGCTTCCTAAAATGATTAAACCCTGATCTATGGTAGGAGGGCCAGTGACTCAATTAGTAGGTTGGCACGTGGTCTTAATGGGAGTCTAGGCATGATCTCAATGCCCATTTAACCCTGACAAAGTTAGCTGAGACTCATGACTGCAGCCCTTCTTAACTTGGCAGCTATCACTAGTGTGCATACATGTACAAGTATGTGTGTTTGCCTGTGGACACACACTTTTATGACTTGGGTTTATTATCTTTATTTTACAGAAGAGGAAATTGAGGCATACAGAGACTAAGTGAATATACTCAGGTCATGCACTGGGAAAATTTCAGAGTCAGGATTCACCCTTAAGCCCTTATTCATTTACACCCTACCACTGTATTCATTTAGCTGCACCCATCTAGATAGCACAGAAACAGACAGTGCACCCGGGAGGCCTCTGTGCAGTCTGGTCATACCTTGGCAGGCTCAGGGAGAGCACCATCCTCTGCCATGTCTGAGTGGCCCTAGCACATCCAGGAAAAGCTCAAAGGTTTCTCCCATCCTCTTCAAGCCACCAGAAGAGCAGCTCTTATCAACAGCACCCTCTCATTGAACATCCCACTTCACTTCTTGGCTTGGATAGAGTTGAGAGGGAATATTGCTATGTAAACTTTTCTTTTATTTTGTATGGTGTTTCAGCCTTTCTTGGAAAAGAAACATATCAATTCTTAGTCATCCATCCTACGTAATAGGGCACAAAGAAAGCCACAGAATTTTCTAAAATCTCCTTTTGGCCAGCATTTCGGTTTCACTTCATACTAAATCTTCTTCCCAGAAACACTCCAAGCAGCAAAATAAATAGCTGATTTGAGTTTTATTTTTCATCCTGTTTCCCCAATGGTGGGTCCTAAAAAGTGGGGAAATAGCCAAACGAGCATGCAATGGAAGAGAAAAGAGGAGGCAAGTAAGGGAACTCAATGAAAGCAAGGCGTAAATACCAGCCCCTGAAAATCCAACTAAATTATTGACACATAGGCTGAGGTGAGTAGCCCCATGAAGAAAGAGAATGGGGGAGGGGGAGGCCTTGCAACTTTCAGCAGAGCAAACAACTTCCTCTCTCTGAAATTCTGGAACTCCTTTTTTTTTTCTATTTTGGAAGAGAGATTAACGCCACTAAATAATAGAAGACCTACATTCTTGAAAATTTAATGACTGTCCTACATCAAGCAGCTGTCAAATTTATTTGCTTGTTTTCCTGACAAAGTGTTTCATCCCTAACGTTCACAGGGTATCTTGCTTTCATCAGTCTCAAGTCACTTAAGAGGGGGAAGGTGAGAGGCAATTTAAGAAAGCAGGAAATCCCAATTTCCTAATTAACCCGTTAATTCTGAGACCAGATCACCCTGCCCTTCCTCCAAGCAATCCCACAGAAATCACAGAGCAGAGAATAAACTGTACACAGACAACATCGTGTTACTTTGTTGGAATTATTACTCAGTTGCAACAGGTTTCTAAAGTGTCTTTAGCTTGTCTCCCTTCCTTCATTTCGCTTCATGGCTGGTAGTCCTAATGCCCAGAACACCCTCCAAGGTGGCTTCTTCGGCTCCTCTCCCCACCACACCCCAGTCTCTCTTCCCATATGTGGGGGGCCTCTCTACTGCCAACCCTTTGGTGCAAGCACCCACTCTTACCCCAACACCACCAGCTCTTTACTTTCCTCTCTAACCAAACTTTGCCCAGTTCTCTTTTCACACTTTCACTCCTCTCTGGGAATAATACCAGGAATAGGTACTTTAATAAGTAACCTCGGCTCTGTCCTTAACCACTGATACTGCTGTGAGGGGACAGATATAAAAATTGTCCCCTGCTCCCTGTATCCTTGGTAACTCCATCTAAAGTTGCACCCTTGAGACTAGCCTTTTGTTCCAGTTTTATATCTGCATGGTCCCAGGAGGCAATTGAAAGTGAAATTCAAATTTCTCCACTGTGCATGTGAGCCACCCCATGCCCTTGAAACTAATGATTAAGCTTCATTTTTAATTACAGGGGAATTTGAACTAGGCTTGCTCTCCAATTTCCTCCCTGCCCTTCCTGCCCCAGTGGTCCTGGCTATGGCAAGGTTGGCCATTAAAGTTCAACTGGACTTCAAACAGGGAGGTAGTTCCTGACATGTACACATCATTCATTGAACATTTACTTCTTGGTGTTGACTATTAGCCAGGGTCCAGATATGGGTAACAAAGTTAATGTGGGCAAAGGATTTCATCTGGAGAGAAGATAGACATTTGTTTCCTGTCCTTAGTGACTATTAATAGCATCAGCGTCTCCCTAGAGACCGATTTGGAAAATGAGGAGGGAGAACAAGGTTATCTGGTGGGGGCAGCCCATCACAGAAGCAAGCTCCACAGTCTTCCCATTGCAGGAGACAGAAAAGAAACTTACAACCCTAGTTAAAATTGCAACCAGTTTCTCCCTGCCCACCTCCAACTGCTGATGTTCCTTGCTTAGCTTAACCTCTTTAGTCCATAGCAGTTATCAATTCCTAGCATAAAATGTACTTTATATGTTCATTATATTTATTGTTTATGGTCTGTCTCCCCTTACTAGACTGCCATCACCATGAGGGAGGGCAGGGATTCCGTTTGCTTTACTCACTGATATAATGCCAGCACCCAGAATCATATGTGGTACACCGTACATGCTGAATAAATATCATAGAATGAGTTAATGAAAAGTAGCAGCCAAAGAAATGTCAGCTTTAAGAACCAAAAGAGAATTGTACATTCCAAATTAGAGTCTAGCATAAAAAAAACACTCCAACAAAAGAGACTACAGTATAGACATTATATATATATATATATATATATATATATATATATATTATATATATATAGTCTCCTACTATCTTTTATTTGGCACTCAGAGAGAGTGGGGAAGGGGTAAGCTAAGGAATATAATTGAGCAAGTATTTGTAGGTTCTTGTCCTATTTTGGGTTTCCTCAAAAAGCAATCATTGAAGAGATTATTTGGATGCAAGAGTTGATTCTAGAAAGCCCAGCAAGAATGTGTGTGTGTGGGTGTGTGTGTGGCTGTGTGTGTGTGTGTGTGCACGCGCGCGTGCGTGTGCGAGATGGGAGTGAAGGAATTTAATACAAATCACTATGAGCGATCAGGGCTCAATCCTGCTGGGGACCCTCTGAGGGAGTTTGGACCATATCTCAGGATTGTCCTATGAGTATAGGGTATTCTTCCTCCAAATCTCCCCCTCTTTAGTTGAGGGTTACTCTATGTCGGAGGTGGGGGGTTTGGGGCAGGTGTTGTCGAGCAAACTCCTGCAGCCCAGAGAAAGCCATCAGACAGAGGCTGCAGTGCTTGTGGTAAGAAGCACAGAGGTGTAGCAAATTTTCTGCCTAGCTACAGGTGACCTCTAGATGGGCCTAGGGCATAGTGTAGGGCACAGACAGTGTCGGTAACAGTTCTCTGCTCTGTTTCCTTCTGAACCTGGTATTCCTACCTGAAGAGGGTTAATTGGTCTTGTTCTTTGTTAGTTGTCCCGTCAGCCTGTCTCTCATTAGCCTGGTTATCTGATGCTTAGATTTTTCCTCTCTGTCAATAAAAGCATTCAAGTATTTCCTTTGGGGGAAAAAGAGACAGAGCAAGAGAATGGAATCCTGTGCTGCTTGGAAAAGACAGGAGAACTGAGGCTGCTTCCAAATCAAAATAGCATCAAGACAAAAAAAATAGAAAAAAAAATGCCTGCATAAAGTTACACTTTTTCTCATTCATTGTTAACACTCTAAAATAAAGCACTCTATAAATATGAAGCACTGGGATGTTTGGAGAACATCAACCTACTCAAGTTTAAAACATGACACACATTCCTGAGAAGCTAACTGTAAATTGTGTCATGTACTGAGAATTATTTTTTTCACTTTTTACTTGCTTTTAAAAGGCAAGATTTCTTGGCCAGAATAATCTGATCAGGGGAAACATTTCTTGCCTAGAAATGGCAATAAATGTTTAAAAGGATTTTGAATTTCACCAGGCTTACAGCTTTGAATTTGATTTCCTGCAACTGAAATTTGGATGAGATAATTTACTGAGTGAGTTATTTGATTGTTACTAGCACACACCTTCTTGCTAACTGGCACGTGTGCTCACACACGCGTGCACACACACATACACACTCTTCACATTCATACACACACACAGGGTGGGGGATGGGTAGGAGCAATATCTCTGGGCTCCAATGAAGCTTTTAAAACCCTGTACCCAGCATTGCAGGAAATGTAAGCAGAATAGTGAGAACATAGCTAACATCCATTGAACATTTACTATGCACCAAGCACTGTTGTAAGGAGGTTTTTATTTTTTGGCGGAGGTACAATTTACTCATGAAATATCCTGGACAGACAGATCTAAGACCTGGCTATACTACCCGTTTTTATTATTTCATAATGCCAATTTATTTTCTGTTGTATGTCAGAAAGCAGTTCAGCCTTACTTCTAATTACTAATGGCTGTCATTAAATGTGAAACTATACTACTTATGCTCTGAGCACTTCAACATGTAGGAGCTCACTTAATCCACACATACTATGGAACCAATTATTCTTCTAGCTCCAATTTACAGAAGATGAAGCTAAGACACAGAGAAGTTAAATAACTTACCCAATGTCACAGAACCTGTAAGTGGCAGAGCCAGAATTTTAACCCAGGCAGTTGAGCTCCAAGCCTTTCTTAACTATCAACTAACCCAATGCTGGAATGCAGAAGGACTGGGTCCTAGTCCAGGCTCTACCTCTACCCATTTGTAACCTTGATGAGGTATGTAATCTCTCTTAACCTCTGTGTCCAAGAGTATTCTTCATAGCTATTGGGTATATAGGCTTCTCTGATCATATCCAACAATTGGAAAATGTCAAAGGTCTTTAATATGGAACATTAAATGTTGACAAAATTAAATAGCATCATTAATTACAGCATCTTGATTAGAGCTGTTATAACCTCAACTTTGTACCCCTTCAACAGCATTTATAAAGTACTTACTATATATTTAACAGGCATATTTTATGTAATTTCTAGAATAAGAATGGTATCTTATTCATCTATCTTTCATGATTAACACAACAGCACCTAATTGGTACTCAAACAAGTTTGTTACATGAACAAATAGCTGAAAGTTATATTAGGATATATATACCTTTAAATTGCAGAACTGTAGTACTGCAAGAGTCTTAGAAATACTCTAATTTAACCCTCTACTCAACACCTCTTTTTAAGGGTGAGTAAACAGAAAGCACTTAATGTTCTAGAGAAGGTAGAAGAAGGGAGAAAAGGTGGAATGAAGAAAATGTAGAAAGGTTTCTAATACCACCTGGGTCAATTCTTGTATTTCACAATTATGGTATTTGAAGCCAACTTTCAGCATATCAGTTAATAAACCAGGAACATCTTCCAAAGTCAAATGTGAATGATTTCTGAAGGGTTAGCAATCTGAGGGGCCACTTTGTGTAAGTATGAAAAATTAAGGTTGGAATTATGTTTAATTCACTTTAGACCAAATGTTGAAATTTAGGTAACTTAGAGCATATAGATGTTTGAATCTAAACCTACTTTAAGATATTCACCATATTCAATTCCCTGATTTAGACACATTATGTAAGAAGTATTAAATGAAGAAGATTCAACTTAAAAATTAAATAATGAACTATCAGTAACCCTAGAAATATGGAGCATGGAGGTTCCAGATTGCTGGCATCTCCAGAGGTTGACTTCATTTCCTCGTGTATCTATCTGAACCTTTCTCAAATTAGGGCTATGAGGATTTCAATGAATCTATCATAAGTCTATAGGTTCCTAGTTATAGTTTATGAATTCTGATTATAGTTCATAAAAACTTATAAAACTACTTATTGAGACACTGGGGAAGTTGATGGACCCTGGAAGTTTTGGGATTAGGGCTAAGGGATGAAATATTGGCTACACTCTGTAGCTATAAGGAATATTCATGTCAGTTCCATTTGTTCTTCCCACTGGTGTGGCAATTAGGAGCAGGAGAAAAACCAGAGAAGGGTGTAGGGTCCACAACCCAAATCTTGGACAACTGAGGTCCACTGGATAACCATTTCTTTCCTTCCTTGTTTGTTCGCCTGTCTGTAAGTTGGGAGGAGAATGAATATACTATTTGTTTTCTTTGATGATTTCCTCCTAATGAGAGATTCTGGGAATGCATAAAGGCTGGATAAGTGCCCATCCTTCAACCTTAAGATGATGTAAATTGAATAGACCTGGATGAGGTCCATCAAGTCTCCTCTCCCCATCACTGCTCCTTGTGAAAGGGAAAATAATTGTGTGTTTATCGTCACTGTTGACAGTGTGCAGATGTGTTTTCTTAATGGCACTTGTGACACGTTTATTTATCCTCTTTGGCACTTGGAGCCTGTGCCTTTCACATCTTTTCCAGCTGTACAGGGCAAGTCTGTTGGTAATCTCCTATTTTTTCAAACTGATTCTCTTACTCTGGATTTTTTAAAAGTAATTTAAACGACACAAGTAGCCTTTGGGAGAAGGGTTATTCAATCAAGGGAAAGTTGTTTAGAACACTACCCCTGAGATCTTCACATAGTTCACCCTTTTGCCCAGACAAAGGTGGAGGGATAAGGAAAAATGAGATTTTCCTTATACCAATCTTTCTGAGAAAAATTCAAGGTATGTCTGGAAAGCGGAAAGACCAAAATATCCACCTTTTTACCTTTATCAGAAAGTGCCTCTAGTAACATAAAGGAGAAATTAACTTCCAATGGTGCAAAGCTAAGTTCTTAAGTTCACACTTAATTAGTTTATTCTGTAACATTAAATTACTTGAGGATGAATGTACACATGATTGACTGTGCTATGGGTCTTAGATTCAACTATTTCAGGTGGCTGAGGATAGCCATAGAGTAGCATATTAGGTATTATATAAATGCTATTTAGGAAAGAACATTTTCTGGATATTCTGGACAACAAGAGGACTATTGAGCATCTAATATACTTCTACCTTTCATTCTGCATCCTGCCGCAAGGCCGAGAGAACCTATTGCAACAGACATCACCTTTTCTCGCTGTGTAATGTGTCTGTGGCTTCTTTGCATTCCAGTTCCAATTAGGGTATGTCTCTCCAGAATGAGACAGACCTACGCTCAGGTCTAGAGCATAAGATGGCAGGTGACAGTATATAAATAAAGACTTTTGGAAGCCAGGGAAGTAAGGGAAGGTGATTCCGAGCCATGGCCTCTCATGTCTTCAAGTACATAGCTCAGATATTCTAGATACACCAGTCAATCATGTATCAACAAATATCTACTGCACACCTACCATGAGCCAGGCCCTGTGCTAAGTGCCAAGGATATAACAGTAAATGATACAGACATGATTATTGCTCTTACAGAATATTCAGTTTAGTGGGAGAAGTAGAGAGAAAGCAAGGACGTAATTTTCCTTTCAAACAAATGAAAATACTTTTCAATTGAGAGAGCAATGAAGGTTAAAAAGAGGATGTTGAGATATAGAAAATTGGGATGGAGGGGGTACTGAAGTATGGGCAGGGCTCTGAAAAATGAAGTGATAAGCAAAAGAGCTGAGGGAACAGCATGTATGAATATTCTGACATAAGAAAAAGTTTGTGTGTATTTAAAAATTGGTGACAGGCCAGCATGGGCTAGGGATTGCTGTGCCTGGGGGAGCATGGCATAGCATGATGCTGGAGAGGTGTTCAGAGCTTGTCAGGTCATTCATGTATTTCATTCTAAATGCAATGGAAGGGAATAAAGAGTTCATAAAGGAGCATGTCATTGTGTGGCCCATGATTTAAAGGATCACTTTGATGGTTGTGTGAAGAATAGACTGTAGTAAGCAATAGTGAACATAGGGAGACCAGAGAGGGGTGACTGCTGTCGTCTAGGCAAAAGGAGGTTGGTGGCCTGGTCTTGGGCAGCAGTGCTAGAGATGGAGAAAAGGAGGTGGATATTACTGAATTCTCTTCTGCCCCTGTTGTTGCTGTTTCTTCTTATGAAGAGTGGGTGCCATGTTAAAACAGATCCTCATGTTTAGATTCTGAGAACTGGGGTTATTGTGTGCCTCAGTTACCCATATGTTAAAAGAGAATGAAACAAAACCTACCTCATAGAGTCATTTTAATATTTCCTTAGAATAGTGCCCAGCACATAGACAATGTTAAAAAAAAAAAGCCAACCTGTCAACCTGTCAAGTATTGCTATTGTGGCATCAGATAATAGTAACTAATACTTCTTGATCACTTACTATGTACCATATGCTTGATGTATATTATCTCACTTAGGTTTTACTCTGCGTAGTGATAATACATATGGCAAGCCATATGGGTTCTCAATCGCACTAGTACAAACATTCTATCTAGCTTGCATGGAGGGTGAAAGCCCTCTCTGTGACTGCTTTCTAAATGAGACAGCTCACCCAGATGACACTCTAGGAAGAGTTAAGACATAGTCAATTCTCTCTGGCATGCCCAGCAACAAGACAATGGTTTTCATGTGAGCTGACCAAGCTGCTAGGAAGGTGGGATCCTGTCTCCTTGAACTTCATAGCCAGATGGCAGTGCAGTAGAGAAGCAGGTCCCACGGAAATACTTAACTTATTTACTGCCTTGGAGGAGAGATTATCTGAGGCTTATGTTGGCACTTATTCAATATATTTTAGAGTTGGACAGGAAGACAGGGGAAGGGGTACTCACAACTATGTTTGGAAGGGCAAGGTGGAAAAGTTAGAGTGGGAAAAGATACTTTTTAATAGCTTTATTCATACTTTGAAATAACCATTTCAATCATCCCTCTGCTTTCCATTAAGCTAGTCCCTTTTACTCTCTCCCTCTTTCTACTCTCTCCCTTCTTTTTACTCCCTCCTTCTCCTTTGCTCTTCCTTCCTCCCCATTTTCTTTCCCTCTTTTTGTCTCCCTTTCTTTTACTCTCCTCTACAGCCATTTTTTCTGTCTCTGTCTCTCTCACACACACTCTCTCTCAGACACATGCACACATATGCACAACTAGAAACAGCTTCTTTTCTTCACTGTCTGTTCTCTCCCTGGGGCTGAGGGGCATGGCAACATAGAAAGGAGGTTGAAGCTGGAGAACCCATCCATTCCTCTTAGACAAAGGGCAGGGGTGGACTTTGCTTGTTTATTTATTTTTTTCCTTTGATGCTGTAAATCATTGTTGAGTAGATGAGACAGCACATAACCTCAGTGCAGTCTGCCAGGGACACAGCCTATTTGTCTGCATGGGGGACTAAGCTGAGGGGAAAGGAAACCAACTGTCTTTCTCATTTAGGTCACCACAGAAAATGAAGGAAGTGGGTGGCAGGGGGATGGGCATAGCTACTCCTAACCAGAGTGACTGCAGAATAATTCCATTCTAGCTTCACCTTCTGCCCAAGGCTTCAAAGAGAGTTTCCACATTCTCATTCTTTCAAGCACCCAGCACACAGCTGGTTACTAAGAAACACTGAGAATCAGACCACTCGTGGCCCGCATTGGGACATTTCTTTTATGGCTTCTGTAATTATTTTTAAAGTAAATGAATTAACTATAAGCCTCGCCCCAGAGGCCAAATCTTCAGTTCAGTGTTAAGTAGAATCAAGATGAGAACTATTATTAGCTTCATATCATAAAAGGCCATTTTGCTTTCACATTCTGGAGCACAGAAAAGGACTTGGCTTAACAGGCAGATGAACAGTAATAGTAATATAACTCTGAGAGGTAAATATGATTGCCTGCTCAGTGCCTGGGTAGGCCTGGAAGCCCCTCAGTGAGTCACGGGGTCAAGCAGGGTGGGTAGAAGCCTGCCCTCAATGGCACAAGGCTTAGCCCAAAGTCAGTCGGGGATGCTCACACTGTATCCCCACTGAGCCCAAGAAGGAATCCTCAATTGTTTCTCTCTCCCATAATCACAAGCTGTGGCAGATCAGATAATCAAGTGTGTCAAGTGGCTTTTTAAAGGAAAAAATCTTAGAATAAAAAAAAATACTAATCCTCTCTGAATCTCAGTGTCCTCACTCATCAAGCATAGCAGGAGATGGAAGGCAATGAATTCCTAGCTCTCCTTCAGCTCTTGGCTTCTGTGATGCATTCATTAACCCATTAATTCATTAATCAACAAATTTATTAAGGAACAACCAGGAACCAAACCCTGTGCTATGTGTGAGGGGTTGCCATAAGCAAAGAAGACAGAATTTCTCTTCTCATGTAGATAAAATCTAGCAGGGGCTGGTATGTATAACACTATAAAAAATAACTCAGAGAATTATTATCATGAATGCTAACTATAGCTTTCCTTGGATAATAAAGAAAGGGCTTCCTAAGGCATCTGCTATAGATCAAAAGAGATAATCAATAAAAGCATTAAGACAGAAATTCTCTTAATGTCCACCATTTGTGAGGAAATTCTTGGTTTAAAATACCCCTTTCAAACTATGATGGTGAGAATGGAAGCTTAATATATTTTCAATCACATAACGACATGTCACAGTTAAACTGACCATGGTTAAACTGGATGTATATGTGGTATATATATATATAGGAGCAGAGCATATGAGACATCCACTACACATGGATACTATGTAGGTTACCATTCCATAAGCAGGCACTTGGCCTTTGCAGCTTTTACTCACATGTTTTGACCCTTTTTCTTGGCATTCAAATATAGGAATCAGTAGTTTTCCTGAAGAATGTGACTGAACGGTACCCACTGGGAGGCTGGTTTGAGGGCCTGAGACAGTTAGCTAGTGAGTGATGGCAGCACACCAGCCAGCAGTCCATGGGAGCATGGCTTTGCTACTCTATATTTGAAGTCACACTCTCATAGATTGTTAAAAACCATAAAACTGCCAATAAGTGTCTATCAGTTATCTACTGCTGTATAATAAGCTACCTCTAAACTTAGTGGGTTCAAACAACAATGATTTATTATTTCTTATGATTATGGACCTGCTGGGTGGTTCTGCTGGTTTCACCTGCTCTCACTCATTTGACTGGGTTTAGCAGGAGAATCAGCAAACTAGAAAGTCCAAAATGGCTCTATTTACTTACAGGTCTAGTTAGTGGTGTTGGCCATTAGTGGGGTTCTTTTGCTCTTCTCAACATGGCCACTCATCCTCTAGTAAACTACTCCCACTTCCCTCCATGGCAGTCTCAGGACAGTGGCCAAGAGGGCCAAGATGGAAGCTACAAGGCCTCTTAAAGGTCTAGGCTCTGGAACTGAACGCTACCACTTCTGCCACATTCTGTTGCTCAAAGCAAGTCACAAGGTCAGCCCAGAATCAACAGGGTGAAGAACAGACTCTACCCCTTAATGGGAATCACTGCAAAGAATTTGTGGCCATATTTAATTTACCACAGAGTGAAAGAGAAATCTTGAGGGGAATTTTGCAATGTGGTTAGCTTGTGGTATGAGGCACTGCATGGAAAACATTGTACTTGCCTTAGAAATGTGACTGAGAAGAGTCATGAGCCTAAACAAACATTCCACATTCAAGAATTGGGGAGTTTCAAAAGGTGTTCAGGACTTATCTCTTAAAGTCTGTGCGCTTAGGTGAATCATGCGAAAACTGCTGATATTTGACCATTTGGACCACACCAAAAAAATGGCAATTTCATATGCTCTAACCTAACACATGCTGAAAAAAAACATCTGATTTAGAGCTGTTAGAGAATGGAGTGCACCACTGAGACAAATATCTTGGTTGGCTGTTCGAACGTTACCAATTCTCTTATGCATACCACACATGGAATCATTCCACTTAAATGTTTGTACGTGATTTTGAAGACATCATTTGAAACCCCAAAATTGCACAGAGCAGGGAGTATTAGATTTTTGGATCCACTAAGCCTCTATCTAGGCTAGTCATTCTCAATTAGGGGTGATTTTGCCCCTCAAGGGATATTAGCAATGTCTGGAGGTATTTCTGAATGTAACAACTGGGGAAGGGGGAGTGATACTGGTATCTAGTGGTTAGAGGCCAGGGATACTGCTAAATATCCCTTCCTAAGACAGTCCACCACAGCAAAGAATTATCTAGACCTAAATGTCATGAGTGCCAAAGTTAAAAACCATGGTCTAGGTGAATAAGAGGTCAGTTTCCAACTCCAAGCCACTATTTCCTCATCTTTAACAGGAAACAGTACAACTGCTTTCTAGGGTTCTGTCTACTTCTATAATTCTACGCATATACTTCTTTGAGTTTTCTGATTATTTGAATCCTATGCATCAGCAAGATGCATAGGAGTGTGTGTGTGTGTCTGTATGTATATCTAAATGGCCAGATAGTATCAGTTAACATAACTAGATTAGATTCGCTTTAGGAACAAGCACAGTAAGTAAACTCTAAGTCTGGAAGAACACAACTGGGTGGGAAAACATGTCTCTATGCCAAATTTTGTGGAATAAGTATACCACTGCCCTGAAAATGTGTCTCACACTTATATACCACCATCACCCTCTACCCCTCCTTGCATACCTTTCCTCTTCTACCCCATTCCCCAATCACACATACTTGCCACCCACAGAAACCATACAGGACCTTTCCTTCTTGGCTTTCCATTCAACCCGTCATCATCCACCAATCCCAGTGAATGACAAAAATTTTATTGCGTGACTGATCAACCCTGTGAGGCTTTTGTGGATAAGATATAAAGTTCCTGAAAAAACCTTTCCAACTCTGAACAGGATTGCAGTGACATCAAAGCTTTTCTTCTTTAATGCCTTTCATCTTTTTCAGCCTCCAGCACTCTACCCACCAGCATCAAGTCAATTAATTGAAAAGTCATTAGAAAGGCCCACTTCTTAAGCAACAGATTTGGGTCTTTTGGGAAAGAACAGAAGGGCTCAACAGCCTCCATATTATTGATGTTTCTCCCATCTCCACCCCTTTCTATTCTCAACTGAGGTTGGTCCCAGGAGATATCAGTGAGCTGGAAGGAATCTGCTCAGCCCATCAAACATTTATGGAGTGTCCACCATGTGCCAGGCATTAAAATGAAATCTGGCCTAGTGCCCATCTTAAAACATCATCTTGTCCTTATTTCCCTATCCAGCTGTGGACTCAGCTAGATTGACTAGAAAGGTTAAATTTGTAAGATCAGACCCGTTCTCTACCAAGTTTCTTCTGTATTATAAACACTTCACATGTGGCTTCAGATGTGAAATCCCTAGCCATTTGTCATACAAAATGCATGCCACAGTCACAAGGACAATCTGGTGAGGGCCTAAATAAGTAAAAAGCATGGCACAGAAGTAGCTAAAGGAGTCTGCTTTGTTACTGGGGAGTCACTACCCAGAGTAGAAAGTTCTGGAGAAAAGACTTACACTTCGGTCCATAGTGCAAGCAGAATTTTAGGAGTTCAGGCAATTGTACTCAAAATATACAGGAATTTTGGATTCTACTGAAAGATATTAAAATCTGTAACTTCATATCTGCTTATTTTAAAATGTAAGTATAACTTACATACAGTAAAATACACCAATTTGAAATGTATGATATGATTTTGACAAATGTATATATCATGGAACCTATGCCACTATCCTCACTATCCTCTGGTTTTTGAAAAGTTCTTTTTCTTTAATTTTTTTTGTTTATTATTCTGAATTTTTCATTATATTTTATTAAAGGATAGAAACATTTATAGAGTCCATATCTGTGAGAAAGCATCCCTCCCCAACGAAGTACATACACACTCCTATGTGATTGTAACACCCACCGTCAGTGTTCCCTGGATGTTCCTCTGACCTCTCATTTGGGTACACTGCAGTTGACTTCCAAAGGCCTCTTTCTCATCTTCATGTCTGACTTCTCCCACTGCCCCCATCCATAACTGAGGAAGGCCATTCTGTCCACAGAGTTGGCCAGAAGTGCCAGGAAATTAGCAACCCCCAGAAGCATCTCTTAACAAATGAATGTTGGGAGTTGGAGTATAAATGCCACAGCTCCCTTGCCCCTCAGGTGCAAGTACTCTGAGTGTTCTCCACTGTCTTCCAGAGTCCCCCTTGGCACTCAGCTACAGTTGCTCACAATGGCAATGCACTAAATAACCCTTTTATGGCTTCATTCCCTTCCCATCACCCTTCCCCACTCTGATATCAGTGTTTCCTTCACCTTTCAGATAAACTCCTTTCACTTCAGCCTTTGTCTAAGGGTTTGCTTCTGGGGAACCCAAACTAAGATGGTCATCCACAATACATTGATAAAATCTACCCTTTCTGGGCAGCAGCATAGGTTTTTTCCTACATTATACGTACATAACACATACTAAGGAAAAGGCTAAGAACAAGTATCAGAAAAGATAAAAGACAGAAACTTCAGACCCAGGTTCATTTGGACCAGGATTCTGTTCCTGACTGAGGTACACATTTAGATCCTTCATATCATCCTCTAAGATCAGACAAATGTGTGCCTAACTCTCTAATCTTTCCTCTCACAACCCCTTAAAAACTTTTTAGTATTTTATTGCCCTATTTTGTGAGACTGACATCATGTTTTCTGTTGCCAGGGAAATGGTCCCTTCTCTGACTGCTTCAGTGCCTTTTAGTTCTCATTAAAAATTTGTTCATGAGCCTGGGTCATCTCTTTATTTTCTAAAAGTTGGCACCACATAGTGAGAAGCTCTCCAAGCTCTAATCCAGCCCTGCCAAGCTGAGCCATGCTTTAGGAAGTCGGGATCTGTGTGTGTGTGTGTGTGTGTGTGTCTGTCTGTCTGTCTGTGTGTGTGTGCACATTGGCATGTGTGTTGACCTCAAAGTGACTCTTCCCACTGACTTGAGAAGTCAAGAGCTGGGAATGCAGGAGAGAGGGCTCTTGTTTACTCTCCCTTATTCCAAGGTCCTGAGAGGGGAAACTTTTCATTTTAATACACTCTTAATACTTGTGTGAACCCTCTCCCCCTCCCCAAACAATGGGTAGAGATAATACCTCTGCACCTCCCCCTCCCCCCACCAATCATGTGATCTGACAAAAGAAAAAGAAGAGGCGCATGGTGGTTGTGACTGAGGAAACAGCATGAGAAATGTTTGCATTTCTGCCTGTTACATCATCACCGATAATGTTTCTCACTACTACATGACCATGACAACTATTCAGCGAAGGAATATAGGGTCAATGGGAAATTCAAGGGAACTTAGAGCAAGATAACAGTTGTGGACCTTAGGCCCTGAATGGTCAACCTGGCAGGGCAGAGGGATAAGACAAGGCTTTCTCTAAAACCAGGCTTCATAGTATATCCCTTTGCTTCTGGCTCATTACTTAGAGAATGAACTATATGTAAAGACATGGTAAGTGCTCTTTAGCAGGGGTGGTGAACAGGTGTGGGTATGGGTGACATTCTTGTCAGATGAGTGCTCTGGGAGACTACTCTTAGGATGTTTAAGGCCACCATAATTTAAAGGCCACTGAGAAACTGGGGGAAATGGCCTTTGGGTAGGACTGTTAGCTTGTGCTGTCCCAATTCTCCTCTAGCTAGGCTGAGCCAACAGAGTGGGCCTTTACAGTTAAACATGGTGGTGAAGGAGCAACTTAAATCTGAATGGCTAAAACATGTGATCACCTGAAAGACAACAGGAGGCTTTGTTCCAGACAGAAAGAAAATAATGGAATATTCAGCCCTTCCAAAACATTATGCTGAGGCCAGTGGAGTCTGTTTTCAAGCTGAAGGCTGTTTGAAGTGTATTTATATGTCTATACAGTGCCAAACCATGTGTTGGAGTTAAAGCTGGCAAGTGAAAATATTCATGCCACCCTGACCTCATGAGGCTGTCCATCATGCAATAGAGGATGATGTAAGATGTACATGCTGCATGATCTTCCTTGCAGAGATGGCTGAACTGAGATGGGTTTCCTAAGGGCAGCAAAGTATCTGTGGGGGCGCTTCTGATTGATTTTGAGCTTGGAGATTTCTTTTCACTTCATTGGAAGTTCAAAGTAGGGAAATTCCTCTTTCAAATAAAGGAGAGTCAAGTAAACCCAATCCTGAAGTCAACTATTCTGTGATCCACAAACCTCCACCACAAATCAATGTGAAAGTCTGCCACACCACCCTAAATATGTCAAATGGGTCCTGGAAGCAGGAGCCCACAGAGAGAAGACTCTGACATCAACCTCCTGACACTGAATCAAAAGACTGAAAAGAGAGCTTCTGGGGCCCTTAAACCAGTGGTCTTCAAAATGCAGAGTGCACATCCCAGGCATGAGGAAAAACATCAGGCCATGGGTATATGTATGTGTGTGTGTATCCTTTTACATTTTCTATTTTAATATGTCTTTTTAAATGTGTTTTAAGATTTAAGTAAGTTGAGTTTCTCTAGCAAACTCTAGGGTAAAGAGTTTATTTGGGAGGTGTAGGGAACCCTGGTAGGGATGTGAGTAAGTAAAACAGAGAAGGGAAGGGAACCAGTAAGAGTGTTAGCAAGTACCTAGAGCTCAGTCCCATTGGGAGACTCTACAAAAGTGGCACAAAGCA
Source organism: Eonycteris spelaea (assembly GCA_003508835.1). Classification (NCBI taxonomy): domain Eukaryota; kingdom Metazoa; phylum Chordata; class Mammalia; order Chiroptera; family Pteropodidae; genus Eonycteris; species Eonycteris spelaea. The sequence continues at coordinate 154,728 of PUFA01000387.1, read as the reverse complement.
GGTACCTCCAAGTACTTTTACTAGGGCAAGAGAGCTGGGGTATTTATACACCAGCCCCCAACATTAACTGGATGAGGGATCTTTGGGGTGGGTATTTGAATTACCTTGCACTTCTGGCTTGCCCAGGGAGCCAACAGAGAAGTATTCTGCATCTCTAGAGAAAGCCCACAGGGAAGATAGAGAATCTGACAGTGGGCAATCAGAAGTTTTGCCATAAGTGCTAAGTTTCAGAGATATGAGGAAGGACTGCTACAGAAAGCAATATATTACTATAGCAACACATGCATGTTATTCCTGAATAAATAATATGGGCTCTTTTTTTAAAAAAAACATTGTTTGGGGTACATGGAAACCACGACTTTAACCCATGCTCTGGATAACCCTTCCTTATCTTAGCTGAGAAGCCAGAATCAAGCTTCTGCTTAAATGTCTCCAGAGTCAACTATTACAACCTCTTTTAGATGCAAAGGCCAATAGCCATGTTGTAAGCTGCCCTATGAAGTGGGCCATGTGGCAATGATCTTAGAGGGTGGCCTTTGGAAAACAGTCAGTGAGGAACTAAGGCCCTCGGTCCAACAGCCCGTGAGAATCCACATCCTCCAACAGCCACATAAGTGAGCTTGGGAGCAAATCCACCCCCAGTTGAGTCTTGCAATGACTGCAGCCCCAGCTGACTTTATGTTGTCTGTGAGAGGCCCTGAACAGAAGACACAGATTCCTGACCTACAGAGACTGTGAGATCATAAATGGTGCTGTTTTAGGCCACTAAGTTCTGGGATGATTTGTTATGCAACAATAGGTAATTAATACAAAGAGGTGTGTGTGTATGTATGTATGTATGTATGTATGTATTTATGTGTGTGTGTGTGTGTGTGTGTGTGTATATATATATATCATAAAAGGGAATATTTGTGCATTGCCCACTTAGCTTAAGAAAAAATTGCAAACACACTTAAATCCATTTTATATTTCCACTCTGATCATATTCCCTCCTGGCTCCTCAGATGTAACTCCTCTCTGGAATCAGACTCTGGAATATAAGATAGATGGAGATACATATATCTCCCTTAACAAAATATAGCTTTGTATATATTCACCTACATATAAATTGTATCATATTCTATGTATAATAGTCTGTCATTTGATTAGATCACAATTTATTTATCCCTTCTCCAGTATATATGTGTGTATGTATGTATATGTGTATATATATATATATATATTGGTTAAACTATATGAAATTGCCAATATTCAGCTATTTTTTATCTACAAAAATAGCTATTTCGTGTGACTCAATCTAACAAATTTTTATACACATCAACTATGGCTGCTTATTTACAATGATAATTCTAATGCTAATCATCATCTAAACATATTCCTGGCCTGCACATTTAAATCAGACAGCTGTGTGGCTTTTGGATAATTACCTTTCTCCATTTTCTTCAGCTATAAAATGGAGATAATGATAGTACCTAATTTATGGAGCTAAGTGAGGATTTAATATGATGATGTGCATACAGCCCGATAAACGGCAAGGACCCAATAAAAATTAGCTGTTGCTGTGGTTGTTTCTTTAATCATCTTTGTGATGGGTTTACATCTGACATTGACTTTTTTCACACTGAGGGACTATAGAGGAAGCCTTTGGAGTGTGGCCACTTGCATGGCCTGTGAGGCCTTCACTCTGCATGGGGGCCTGTTACTCCAGCCTCCACTTATGGCCTTCCCAAGGATTGATGCTCACACTCTGGCCCAAAATCTCAAGAGAATATCCTCTCTCTCCTCAGATGAGACTTCTAAATAAGCCTGCTACAGAGCAGACCAAAAAAGCTCAGAATTCTAGGAAAAACCTTTCCTGCAGTCCAGATGTTTCTGTCACTCCCAGTCCCAACCCAGGAAGTATTTCAAAAGAAAAAATAATTGAAAATAAAATCCAGACTTGATTCTCCTCCACAGTCAAACTTAAAATCTCTTTAAATGCAGTCTGGGACTGAAGGCCAGGTTCAACAGAATGTGTATTTTATCCAAACCCGTCTGTTCTTCTCTCTTGCCAGCAACACATTTTTAAAAGTCTAATCTCTGTTTTCTTTACATGAATCTAGACCAAATGTGATTTCTCCCCTGCATGTGAAAATAAATTATTTCAAATGTAATTTTCTCCTCTGGTTTGTTCCTGCTCCTCCAGAGACCTTTGAAGGGTGTAACTCCAGATGCAAGCTACTGCAGCACCAGCAGGAACTCCCAGGTCCCCAAGGTTCCCTGGAGAGGGGGCAGTGGATGGAAGAGGAATTATGGGGGAGGGCAGCCAGGCTAATCCCTTAGCACCTAGGATTCTTGCTTCACACTCCAAGATGGTGTCTTAATTCTCCCCAAAGATGAGGATTAGGAGAGTGGAAATTAAGAGCTAGGCTCAAAAGTAGAAGAGATCACATTGAGTTCTTATCCAGACATATTCAATCTGTGCTAATGGGGAGCTAGTGAGGGTAATAGCGCTTGGCACCTCTGTCGGACCGATGTTACTCAAAGTGTGGTCCCCATCATCATCATCATCACCTGGGAGCTTGTCAGAAATGTCATTTCTCAAGCCCCACTCCAGACTAACCAAATCTGAATCTCTAAGGGTGGAGCCCAATAATCTTGGCAACACCAAGCTTTTCAGGTAATTCTATGCATGCTCTAATGTGAGAAGTCTTGTTTTAGGTCATCAGTCAGTCACAATGGAAATCCATGGCTTCCAGCTCAAATCTGTTACTGCAATCTAGTGAGGGGATAGATGAACTGTTGAATATAAAACAAATCCAAACCAAGTTTCGAAGTACAATAATCCACCGCCAGGCCTCTCCCACTCACAGAACAGCCCTCACACAGTGTCCCATGGCATCAACACAATGAACTCCAAGAGAAGAAAGGTCTTCTGACTAGAAGATAATTAATGGTCACCACAGGTGTAAACATGGCCATGGACCCTTAAAAAGTTCTGTTTCATACAGTACTGCAAATAGAAACATGGGCCTTCTATACAATGAAAAGATCAGATAGCCCTTGATCTCACTGCATCCCAGTCAGTGAGCAATGGCTCCTACCAGAATGGGCCTGTTGGGCTGACCACGCTATAGTTACTAGTTCTGTACAATAGAGAGTTTCCACAGTCCAGGGGTGAGACTGGGAAGGTGCTGCCCTTGTTTGCCTGCTGTTGGCAAATGGGACCTAACATGTTATCTTCCATTCACCTTATCATCTGTGACCATTGTTGTGACCAATGTTCCTCTGCAGCTGTGGCTTGTGTCTGGGAATATGAAAGATTTAAAAGGTCTTTGTATAGTGTTCTGAGAAAAGGCATTGTAGAAACTCAATTAACAGATTTTTATACCGAGGAACTACACTCTGATACCCTACAACTGTCCTTCTAGACAGCAGAAAGGTCTGAAGCAGCCCAGTAAATTCTATAGGGAGGCTCCTGGGTCTACCATTTCCCTGAATCCAAAACATCTCTCATACAATAGCAAAGTGGTTAGGAAGGAGACAAAATACACACACACTAGGCTGTAGTGAGCTGACTTAAGGCCCTAGGGAAAGTACTAGTGCTCCTTAGCTGTTTGTGAGAGATCTATAAAATTCCTATGAGCCACCAGGCCCACAAACAGAATGGCAAAACTACAGAACCAAACCAAAGTTCTCAAGGAAGCTGCTGCAGCTGTTCTGTTTTCTTGTCCCCTCTTATAGGTGGCATACAGAAGTTCTAGTGTATTGCACTGTGTTACTTACCAAGTGGCGCCCAGACACTGGGCTTCCAAAGCCAGGCCCTGTCTTTGCTTTCCCACTCCAGTAGGCCTGTGGAATTTGTTAATGGAATGTGAGGCCTCAGAAACCAGTTGTCCCCCAAGCTTCCCAAACAGGAGTTTTCGGGTGGCCACATGGGCTGCCCAGGACATGAAAAAGGAGGCTCAGAGGCAGAAGGCGGAGGACCCAGAGGAGGTTCAAGGTCAGGAAAAGTTGGGTTTTTTTTCTACTAATAAATCAGCTCACTCTAGCTCATTCCTGTTGCTCTTGGCTGGCAGAACTGAAAAATAACTCTGAGTCACCAATGCTACTCTTGACAAGTGCTTCCTGTGTGGTGTTTGGGCATTTCTATTCTGTTTTCTTGGCAAAAGGAAGAAAGCAACATGACGGGGTGGAAAAAAGGAGTGAAGAAAGAGTTAATCTGTTATGTTACCAGGTTCTTAATCCATAGCCCATTCATGCTGGTTGTTGATATATTATTAAGTCTAGTAATGATACCTCCAAACCACCTGGATACAAAGTCCACAGGGTTGTTAACCACCTCCTTGCCAGCAATCCACACCTCCCAACAGGAGGGCAGGGCCGTGCTATGTTCCTATGCTGACGAGTCCTAGCTCAGGCCTTGTTCAATCCCATATCCCAAAGGAAAGATCTTCTATCTATCTTTCATCACCTCTCCAAGAAAGTTATCTAGGCTTCCTACTTTTTAGTTATAGGCTCTGCCTTAATAAAAGCAGAGGGAGAGTAGGACCCCACAGACAAGAGCTGATAGGGTGGTTTATCCAAAACTTGGGAGTTTCCCCAGGACATGGGATTGTTAGTGCTAAAACAGGTACAGTCCTGGGCAAACCAGGATGAAGTTGGTCATCCTAGAGCTGAAAATTGTCAGAACTTTGGTAAAAGTCAGGGAAAGTCTTATGTTCTCAAAACAGCACTTCTCAAAACACTAATGTGTACACAGATCATCTGGGGATTGTGTGTAAAATGCAGATTCTTATACAGTCCTGGGCGGGCTAGAGCCTGATATTCTACATTTCTAACCAGCTCCAGCTGGATAATGATGTTATCACCAGGTATCTAGAATCATTCCCTATTTCAGGGAGTTCACAAACCATATTAGAACATTCCTCTGTCTTCTCTGATTCTTAGTCCATGCTTCAGCCCAGAAAGACAAATTAAGTCTTGTTGGCTTGATATTGCCAATAAAGAATGGGACCTGCTGGCCACAGGATCTGCTAAAAAATGCTCCCAACTAGGAAGTTGAAAATGTTGGTGTGACAGGCACTGTTTGCCCTTGTTGCCTCCCATTTTAAAACCTTGAAATATAAAATACTTTCTTTCCTGGTCTATACAGGTAGGGTAAGCCCTGTAACACAGTTCTGGTTAATGAATCATGAGTGGAAATCTTCAGGGAAGTGGAGATGGAAGTTTGGGAAAATTTAGCTTTCATGATAAAAACAGAACAGACGTGAATGATGCCCCCCTCCCCACTTAGAACACAGATGTGATGCTTTGAGCTGTAGCAGCCATCATGCAATCATGAGGAAAAGGCCAAGATAATTTCTGAGACACTAAAACCAGCATTGTTGAGCTGCTGAGCTAGTCTCTGCATCTACCTACTACCAGACCTTTGGCTATGTGGGAAAACTAAAACCCCAATTTGTTTAATCCCCTCCACTTGAGAGTTCAGCTTTTCTATTTTTTGTAGTGCAATGCATCCCTAACTGTAAGAACTGGTCTACCCTAAGCCAAATACGATTTCAGCAGATAGGGTGCCTGTGTACAGCAGTTGAGATTGTGTATTCCAGGGGGCATCATTCATGATGCCTGTGGAGTTGTACAGTGCATAACCTGTCCTACCATGCAAGGTAGCCATGGAAGTGGTACAGTGCATGGTGTTTGGAGTCAGACCTTCGTAGAAACCCAGTTCCACTACCAATTTTCCTAATCAGCACTGAATCCGTTATTTAGCCTCTCTGAGCTTCAGCTTCTTCTCTTTAAAGAGAAATAATAATGCATCCCTGGGAGGATTCTTGTAAAGATTAAAGATATGTGTGAAACACCTGGCATGTAGCAGTACTCTATAAATAGCAGATATTGTTACAGAAAACGTCACACAATCTGTGCTGGTGTCTGTTTGGAACACCCTGCATTGAAAGACTGCAGTGATTATAAGAGTCTCCTCCTCCCGCAGCTGCAGTGTGTCAGGCCCAGGCTACTGCCTGGCACATCTGTGGAGAAGTGCAGGGAAGGCAGATGATAAGGGGTGCAGGGAGTAAAGGGGTATGCAGGGAATAGAGGAATGTCTGTACATGAGGGAAGCACACTGAGAAGCTGCTCAACTCCATTTAACCATCTACACCTATGTGCTGTGTGCTGCCATTTATGGGATCAGCAGCTCCATCAGTGGAGTCCCTGCACTCCACCATTGTGAATCTGCAGATTCAAGCAATGCCCTGGGAAACCTGTCTCATTACCAGACCATGGAAAAAGGCTATCCTCTTTGTTCCAAGAGATGTCTCCATGGGAGAAGCTTTAGCCATTCTTGGGTCCAACAGTCAACATCAAGACTGCAAGGGAAGAAGACAGTCTCCCGGAGACACACCATCCAGCTCAATCTAATCATCAAAGCTGAGAAAGAGTTTGGCTTCTGCAGCTCAGTGGAAGCACAAGAATTTGAGTGATGACTTGAATGCCATCCCCAAAAGCATTCCCTGGTAAGGGTCCATTCATTCTTTCTATGAATATTTATTGAGTATTGAGCTCTTATGCCAAGCACTGTTATAGGCCTTGCAGGTACAGTATTGAATAAGACAAACAAAAATCTTTGCCCTCACAGAGCCTACATCTTAGTGGGGGAGGCAAATAAACAAAATATAGACATAAAATATATAGTTTGTTAGGTGCTAATAAATGCTATGGAGAAAATATAAGTGAGGGAGGAGGAGTCAGAAAGCCTAGAGGGTGGTCAGAAAGAGCCTCACTGTGAAGTCAAATTCTGAGGGAGATGAGGAAGGGAGCCATTCGGATATCTGGTAAAATAGTATTCCAGACAGAAGATCAGCAAAAGTGGAAGCTCTGAGACAAAAGTGCTTGGTGTGTTCTGGAAGCAGCCAGGAGGCCAGTGTGGCTAGAGCAGAGACAGAGTGAGGGGAGAGTGGAGAGAGAGATGCTGGAATCAGGTCATGCAAGGCTCTGTGGGCCACCCCAAATTGAGGGCTTTGGCTTTTACCCTAAGTGAGATGGATGGCCTTTGGATGGCTTTCAACAAAGGAGGAACATGATTTGACCTTTGTTAAAAGGACTCTTCTAGCAGTTGTGTGCAGAATGAACTAGAAGCAGTAAAAGGCAAATGCAGGGAGACAGACCATGGAGCCGGATGAGGGTGGTTTGGGTGACCTTTCCCTGCTAAGCCTTATATCTTCAGGGTGTTTAGGTGGGGCAGAGGGAAAAAGAAGAGCCCCGTGGGCATCCAGCCAGACCGCCTCTGTCTCTCCAGGCTGGACTCCCTTAGCTCAGCCCTGAGCCATCAGATGAGCTCCAGATATGGCCACCCCATGGCTAAGCAAAAGCCAGGTGCCCTGGACCACATCCTGCCTTTGACTGCACATTGCTACAACATTATGGTTCCAGAACAGGCCAACCCAAGCATCTACCAGCCTGATCTATAACCAGAATCCTGACAAGTACCCAAACAATAAAATATTCATCTCCTCAGAACATGAACCTGAGAGGTAATACCAAGCCTAAGGAAGATTTAAAATGCTTAAAAAGGAAGAGTTAAGTCTATGGTCCAGAACAAGTGCAGAATGTGCTGTGAGGTAAATTCCTTTCTGCTTCACAGAGGCAGCTAGCTGGTGTGTGATGTGTGTGTATGCATGGACATGCAAGATGGTTAGAGAACTTGAGAAAATAAATGTCTGGTTTCTTTACATTGTTTTTACCATGTTTAGAAAAAAAATCACAGCTTATGGTTAGCAGCCCAAATGCCCTGCATTTGCACTTCGGTTATCCATTAGTAATGATCAAGTCAATCTTTCTTCCAAATCCTTCATGGTCTCCAACAGACACCACTTCCTTACTCAAGGGGCCTTGGTCAAGCCTCCTCCTCCAGAAGAAAGATATGGCCCTTCACTCCTTTGCTAGGGTTTAAGGGCTTTGCAAATTCTTTCTCTCTCCAGCCCTCCTCCTGCCCTTGACCCCTAAGTCACCAGCTGTTTTCCATGGTGCTGACATCAGCTATCCTTTCACCTTTGAGAAAATCATGCCTGGCTACCTCTTGGATAGTCAGCAGTGCCCATTTCTGTAACAGAGCATGGCAGCAGCTGCCACTCTGTCCCCCTCACTTCTGCCAAACAGGACGGAGCTGTTCTGTTGTACGTGGTCTCACACTCACTGCTATGAAGAGCTGGCTATAATGCCATTGAGTGTTGGAATGAAAGCTGACACCCTTGTCAGCTGAAAACCTCTAAACATAAACAAGAGAAAAGCCGACAGCCTGTCTTTCCTATCCAGCAAGATGAGGCCCACATTTTTGCTGATGATGAGTGCCTGGGACAATGAGACCTGGGAACAATGGGCAGTCAGGACCAATGGTAGGACTTAAAGAAACAACTCAGGCTGTAGAGCATTAGAAACAGTGATTGCTTACTTCCACATTCTGCAAAAGATCCTGTTATTCACAGCCACTAAAGTGACTGACCCTGGCCACCACAGGCCCTAATGGGAAGCAAGCACTGAAGTGGGTTGGTTTTCTGAGGCTAATGTATAGCCTAGGTTTTTTAAAAAATGAGGGTCCTACTTATCTTGAAACATTTTTAAATAGGTCTCCTCCCACCCTCCATCCCCCACCTCCCATTTCTTCTGCCTTACCACCCGCTTCTCTGTCATTAGCATGAAAACTTGTTTCTCCAAATGTGACCATAGAGATGGGAAAATTAATTTAAATAGACATGTGTCAACCCTGTTCTTAAAAAAATGGGACAAGTATAATTCACTAAAATGTACTTCAGTATCTTGACTCAACATTCATCAATCTTAAATGGGGGAGAGGAAGCTTTCCCCAGGGCCTGTTGTGGGCCCTCTTCACTCTCTCTCTACAGCCTGGATTTTACTTGGCAAATCTTTGATCACCTAAGATGGGCTTCTGTAAGTCTTCTGAGGTTGTCTGATGATCATGCATGTGCATAAGCATTGTGCATGTGTGTGGTATGTGTACATGTGTGTGAACATGTAGATGTGGCCATGTATACATGTGTGTAAGCATGCATCTGTGGGGTACACACATGCATGTGTACATATGTGTGTGTATGTGTATATATGCATGTCTCTAGCTTTTAGCAGAATCTCAAATCTCTATTTCATCTTTTTTCCCATCATCTCCATGTCAAGAAGTCATATGTTTCTCCTATATTACTGCCCCCACCACAGCCTCTGTCCTAGGGGATCTGAAGATCTGGCAAATATATGGAGCTCAGGAAATATTTGTTGAATGACTTTGAGTAGTTTGTTAGATGGTAGTGAGGTGAGACCTATCAGCACTCCAACCTGCATAGAAACAAAATCTCATTCGTCAAATCAGGTCCTTCTTCAGATCTCTGGTTCTCAATGGTCCCACCATTCCTCTCACCTAGGCCCTCGTCTTCGACATCATCACAGTTGGCTACCCTCTTGCTGGCTCCCCCATGCAAACATGCTGCCAAAATATCTCTGATACCTATTACCTCCTGTGCAAACCGTGTGTAAAATGGCCCTTGGATCACCTCCACCTATGCTGACTCTGGCTTGGCATTGTGACTTGCTTTGGTCCAAGAGACAATAGGAAACCTGACTCAAGCAGAGACATACAGAAGTGCTTGGGCTTCCAGGCTTGCCCTCTCTTGCCGCTGGAGGCCCTTCCAACACCATATAAGCAAGTCCAAGCTAGCCTACTAGAGGATGACAGATCATGAGGAGAGAGGACTCAACCAATGCAGCAGTCTAAGCTGAGACCCTAGCCCTGGGAGTGAGGCCATTCTAGACCTTCCAGCCCTGACCAGGCAGGCCCAGACCAGATCTGATCGAATGACCCACAGGATCACAGAAAAGCATGTATGTCTATAAGTCATTAAGTTTGAGCCAATGCTAACAGATACACCTCTGTTAAATCCTCACAGCCACCACCTCTAACACTTGATCTCATTGTTTCCTGACTGAGATAAAAAGTCTACAAAAACCAGAAAATATTAAATCACATTTGATTATATATTTAGAAGTTGCCTTTATTGAAACATATCAAATGATATAAAATCAGGACCATCGAAGAAATGCTAAGTTAAACGGGTCACCATAATGACAGCCTGGATATAATGCAGTGCTTCGCAAAGAGTGAGCCCTCAATAAATACTGGCTGAATCCTGAGCTTATCTAATCTGACTCCCCATTTTAAAGATAAAAAACAGAGGCCCAAGGAGGTTATATGGCTTTCCTCAGTCCTTAAAATAAATACAGGCTTCCTCTGCAACATGACACTCATTATATGAAAAAGGGGATATCCAGATGACTTGTGACTTTCTTAGATCAGAAGGGTGGGGTGAGCCTCAGCAGTACACAGAATCCACTGATTTAAATTCATAGAGACTGTCTTGTTCTTTGTCACTGGCACACAGTAGGTGATCAATTAATGTCAAATGAGGATATGCATGCAGGAAAACTTGCCACACTAAAGGAAAAATCTGCAGTTCCTATCTGCAGGGCCCTTTCTCTCCCCTCACACAGAATAACATAAAATACACCACCTTCCCGATGTGTTGGAAAAGTTTAACTCTGAGTGCTCTGTAGCAAATGCCTTAAGGATGAAAATGAAAGGAGCAGACTCCTCCAGGAACCCCAGGGAGGAAAGCAGAGGCCTTCAAGAAGCCAATGTTCATTGACTGCCCTCATTTATTTTATACTTTTCTCATTCCATTCAATCAAGGTCAACATCCACTTGATTTGCCCCCTGATCAGGAAAATTGCTTACTAGGAGAGCAAATCCAGGTTGCAGAACAATCAATGATCTCCATAGTAGGCCAAGGACAAGCTAAATGCTACTTTCTCCTCTCTTTTCCCCAACAAGAAACAAACTTATTTCCACACAATCCTCAAATGGAGGCAGCCAAGAACAAAGCTCTCTGTTTTCAAGGCCAGGTGTCTTTCAGTGCTTTTCTACTCCTTTTCTCATTTATACCATGTGTGTGCATACCTGCGTATTGTGTCCATTTGCATATGTATACTGTGTGTGCACATGTGTAGTGTGAGCTAATTGTGGGTAAGAATTGCCTTATTCAGAGCCCTATCTTCAAAACCAAGCATATGTCTGGCATTTAATAATATGTGTTCAGTGAACCAATGAATGAATAGATTGTACTCGGAGGTCTTTCTGAGTTGACCCTTTCAGATTCTGCTGTGGTTGCACCATGTAACCAAAACATAAATCGTGTGAGCTTGAAACAAAAGCCCCTGTACCAGTTATTAAGCTATTGTTTCTTAGTTCCAAATCAGCCCATTCTATATACACTGCTCTGTGATGCGGGGGCTAGGACTCTGCATACCTCCTTCCTGATTTTGCCAGCTGCTCCCTGTTGGGCTCTGGTGGGCTCTGGCAGTAGGGGGAAGTCAGAAGGAGACTGGTCTCTCTTGGCTTCCTGTTCCCATGTGTATTCCTCGACTAATAGCCCTTAAATTGGACAATAACTACTGATTCCAAAATCTAGCTTTTGTGTGGCCTTTTTTGCAATCCTAGAACCATTGTGCCCCCTCTGAGACACCAGCAATAGCCAGGAAGCATTTTATCCTCAGGGCTTTAGATCCCAGCTCTGCAGGGTATTACCTTCAAACTTCAAAGTTTTGATAACCTCTTCCCTTTGTTCCCCAGTCCTGGGGTGGTTGCTGACTATTTCAGTTCCCATCTCTGTTACTTTTAGCCTTTTCAGTCTTCTAATGCCTGTTTAATCAATGGCCTCTGTTAAAATAACTGGTATGGTTATTCTTCTGGCTGAATCCTGGTTGATATGAGAACCATGGTATTTCTAGGGGCAACAGCACCTTGTGTACTTCCCTAAAAGATTATAAGTCAGGTACAGTGACCTCTACTTAGTCTAGTGTAGGATCCTCCATATTTGGCTCTGACCAAAAAGACAAGACAAAACTGCTTCATGCCTACAGCAAACGGACACAAACAGTGTCTATGGGTCTGACACAGCAGACACTCCAAAAACAATCGTTGAAAAAAATGAATGTGCCTGTGGCTGAGGCTTTTATGTGCTCCCCAGGATCTGTTACCAAGTCATTCTCAAACACAGCTAAACTATATTTCCCAGCCTCCCTTGCAGCTAGGGTGGCCACGTGACTGAGTGCTGGCCAATGGAAAGTGCAGATGTGATGTGCACCACTTTCAGGCCGATCCACATACATCTCCCATGGGTGAGACTCCTTTGTTGACCTGTCAGGTTTAGAGGATCCAAAGGAAGACTATGAGGCAGGATCACAAGGGGGAGGGTATTGATCTCGGAATGACCAAGTAGAGGATCTCCTGCCAAGTGTGGAAATAGAAAACGGTGAAACAGAACTGTTAGCTGAGCACACAAAAAAATGCCTATTGTGTTAAGCTGTTGAGATTTGAGAGCTGCTTGTTGCAGCAATTAGCATACCCTAACTAGTTAAGAGGCCACAGGTTTGAGTTTGGTCTTTATCCCTGGTCATCAAACTCTCTGTGGCAGGCTTTGGGGCATGAAAGTGGCTAAACAGGAATTTGGTTGATCAGCAGATCTTATTTCAAAAACTGGAGAAACAGCTCAAAGGGCATAGCCTCCTGACAGCATGTCCCTGCCCAGCAGGAGAGCACATGATTACAAGGAGTCTTTCCATCCAGATAATGGAGTCAGCCACTTTTGGGGGCCTCATGTAGGTAAATCTGCAGAATGATTAACCAAATTGACTAGCTCCTGCAGAGTTTGCATCTCTGGGACTCTACACAGAACAACAGAAGATCATCTGCCTGGGATGACTTTTAGTCATTAAAGTAGGAGGAAAGAGATTGAACAAAGTGATTTTTCTTTCAATAAATAAGTATAATTTATTGTAACAGTAATATATGGTTACTGGGAAAATAATTAGGAAATCAAAATAAAAGTGAAAAAGCACATAGTTGTACCACTGCACCATCTAGACAAATCATTGTCAAAATGTTGATGTATTTCCTTCCAGAATTTTTGTCTGGCTTATATTTCTTTTTACATGGTTGTGATTATACACACATAGAGTATTGTGCTTAAAAACTGAGTTCAAAATGTCAGATTCGAATCCTATCTCTGCCACTTCATAGCCTTACAACCTTGAACAAGTTACCTCACCTTTTTGGGTTTCCATTTCTTCATCTGTAAAATGGGGATGATGATTCGAATCTCATTCAATGTGTGGCAAGAATTAAATGATGTTATGCATGAAAGCACTTAGCACAATGTCTACCTGGTTGAGACAAAGCACCTAGGAAGTGTTAGCTATTGTTGTAAGCTATGCACAGAATTATCAATCTTGATCGAAACAAAACAGTAGCTAGGTTTTCTGATTATAAAACTGATATTTCCTCATGTAAGTAATTTAAAAATGTGGAAAAGAATCATAGAAAAGAAATCATGATTTTGGGATGCCCTAGAACTTCATCTCTCTTATGTTTTTGTCCTTAGGAAGACCCAAATTCAGGGATTCCCAGAATCCAGGCATTTTTGAATGTAGGAGCTTCTGGAACCAAAAGAAAAAAGAGAATGGTATGAAGAAGGGAGCAAAATTCTGAACTCTGAGTGAAGGCACCAACAAATTAAGATATGAGAGAAAACTGACAGAACACTAAGGGCAATGTGGCCCCTTATTTTGATAGCAATGGTATTTGATTTTCATGTCTCATAACTACAAAAGGAAAAAATCAAGAAGTGCCTAGAGAGGATTTTTGAAGCTCCCTTATTTTCTTCTCTGCATGAGCTCTGTGCAAGAGAAGCAGACAATGAGTACATTTCCCTCCATCAGCTCCATCTGCCTCTCATGAGGAGGGGAACCCACACATCTCTGTGACAGGAATACACTCCAACTTCTAAGTAGCATCAGGTTCAGCAGTGGGATAGGCCTTCAAGCCCCAAGCATTGCTTACTTATGTCAGTTTTTCTAGGCATTAGCTCTGCCTTCCTGTCTTATCAATCCTTAGGACAATGTTAAGCATTAATTCTGCAGCAGAAAGGAATAGGAGTTACAGTTAAGTAAAAATCGCATGATTCTGTGTGGAGCCTGCGGCATGAGCTAAGATGAAATGCATTGCATCCCACCCTCAAACACTTCAGAATATTGGTTGCAGATAAGGATAATGCTCTCTTGTGGTTTATACCAATGCTAGTCAGTGTGGTCCGGGACCAGTATTACCAGGGACCTTGTTAGAAATGTGGACCTGTGGAATCAGAATCTCTGAGAGTGGAGCTAAGAAACCTGCATTTTTCTCTCCTGATGATTCTTATACGTACTAAATTTTGAAAAGCACTGGTTTAGACCCCCTTCCCTAGAGGGTTAAGCACTTGTGAGAATATTACTACTAATAATATACAATAATAAGACCTAGCATTAATTGAATACTTATTATGTACTAGAAACTGTGTTATCACTAATAATCTCATTTATTATTCATAACAATCACACCACATGCTAGAAATCATTGTTGTATACATTTCACAGATAAGGAAACCGAGGATTAGAATGATCATATATCTTGTCCAAAGTCTCTCATCCTGGAAGTGAGTTTGAATCCAGGGCTGACTGATGCAAAAGCATTGCCTGTCTCAACTTCTCTCTCCCCAACCTCTGGATTCAAGATTTCCTCTGGGAAAAGTTTGCTAGGGTATCAACTTTTTGTAGCAACTGTACTTTCTCTGGATTCAGGCATCTTAATAATGCCTGTGAGGCTGACCCAGGAAGCCACAACTGCTTGAATACAGGAAGCTAGCTGTAAGGAAATGGCAAGCCCCTTCCAATGTCTTTAGCATTAGTTTTAATGACAACCAGGCAGGTTCAAGCATCCTCAGCCACTGCTGCAATGGAATTGCTTGGCGCAGCCATGGTGGCATGCTTGGCACTGTCTCTGTTCCTGCTGGCATGGGCCAGTGCCAGCAAGGAACAGGCACCAGTGCCAAGCAGTGATGCCAAGCCTTCCCAGCGGGCTGCTTTGCTGCAGCAGGTCAGACAAGTGGCAGAAATGTAAAAACTGGTTTTCACAACTGGGGAGCAGGCATGCAAGTACACAGAACCCTGGCAGGCTCTCTGCAGGATGCTTCCAATGGCTCTGGCTGCCTTGCACGATGGTGCTGGCAGGGGGCTGAGATGTAGATCAATTCATTGTAGGCCCAGCTCCATAACAGATGTCAGGTGACTAGTGGGTGATGACTGACCACACCAATAATATTACACCCACCCTACCATACATACCTCTTTCAAGAGTGTAGATACCCCTACAGGACTGTTTTTCAATGTTTAGATGCCCCTACAGGATCATTTTCAATGTTTACCCTTTTTGCTCTTTCCCATTGAAACTGGGATTATAAACTACTGGACAGAGTTTTTTTGACCCTTGGTATTTCACTCTCTTAGGTTGTATTCTACAGAAAGCAGACCCTGAAAGAATTCAGAAAGAGGATTCATGTGCATGTGATTTATCAAAGAGACACTCCCAGGAGAGACAGGTGAGGGAGCGGAAGAAGCAAAACAGAGAAGGGGAAGAGCTAAGCAAGGGTGGGGTCTCAAGCAAAGCTCCCTCCCCTGAGGTGGCAGGGAACTTGAGTCTAAGTTATACCTCAGAGTTGTCTCAGCTTGTGGCAAGGGGGCTGGGTTCTTGTGCCAGTTTGGCTAAGGGTTGTGTGTGCGTGTGTGTGTGTGCACATGTGCATGCACATGTGCACATGAGTATAAATTCATGCAATTTTTCTCTGCCAGCCTTTGGGGAAAGCAGGTCCAATAGCCCAAGGACAGTTCTTGGAGATGAACCACAGGCACTCACCACTGAAAGATGTTGAAGATGGTGTGTTGGGGGAGACCCTAACAGAATTCCAGGGGGTCTGGATAGAACACCGATATTATTTACTACATACGCTATTCTTCACATTTTATTAACATGTGATAAATACTACCTTTTCTAGCATCTTGAACCATGCACACTAAACTGGGTAATGGGCTACCAAGTTACTAAGCTGTTAATCTTCACAATGACCCTATAAGGAAGATGGAAGACAAATACAAATTAAGCTCTCTTCTACAGGGAAAGACAGAGAAATTTCTCCATGAAAGCATTTTACACATCTCACAGAAAAGCCTTATGCTGTCACCTGATGTATTACAGAACCACTATCACCTTCACACCTTGCTCTAAAGCCAGACTGTCTGGGTTTGAATACCAATTCTGCCATGTAACTCTAGGCAAGTCACTTAACCTCTCTGTGCCTTGGTTTCCTCATCTTTGAAATGGGGATAATAACAGTACCCACCTCCTAGTATTGTGGAGAGGGTGACATGAGTTGACTCAAGTGACCCACTGAAGCCAAGGAGCTGGCGCATAATGAACATTGACTTAGTGGGACCTCTTACAATTTTGATGACGTTACTATTCACAGCCTCTTGGGAAATGCCTGGTGTTTTGCCCTAACCAGGGTTTAAGAAGTAAAATTAATTTTCCAAAGCTCTTCAGAGGGTTGACTGTTTCTCAAGAGCTAGGGTCCAGATTTCTTCATTTCTGCTCACTTCTACCCACCCTCTCTCCACTACATCAATCAGATACTTGGTATTCTTGGTATGATCAGTTTCTCTCCTTCAGGCTGACATTCCACCTTTGCAAATACCAAAGCCACCTGCTATGTAGCCCCAGATCTGGTATCTAACTGTTCCAGCCCAGACTGCTTTAGTTTTATCATTCAGAGTTGGTTCTGCCTTTTCCTGACAAGTTCCTTCAAGAAAAAGAACCCAGGTCAAGGCCCAAATGCACCAAGAAAGCCCCTTATTGCCCCATGTCATGGAATGTGTTTCCTCTTCTGACTCCAAAGGCAGCATGGCATGTCTACGTGGCTGAGATTGTACACCTGTGGCAAAGACAGGGTTCTGAGCAACTCTTCTCTAAGGCTACCATGGAAGTTGCAGGTTAAAGCATGTGCATGCTTCTATGCACGCACATGCATGCATACACACACATGCCATGTTAAACATCTGCCCTACGGTACAAAGATTGTTTACTTTTTGAATGAGAAAATAGGGGCTCAGAGTAATGTGACATCTATAGCAACACCACTAGTGCTTGATTATATTAGTTAGGGTAAGTAGTTCATACTGCAATGCAAATAACCCCCAAATCAAAGGCTTGTTTTTTGCCCATGTCATACGTCCAATGTAAGACACTGGGGAGTTCTTCTCCACATCCTTACTCAGGGATCCTGGCTGACAGAAGTTCCACCATCTCCACACATGGCTTCAGGGTTTTCTGAGGTGGGTGACAAGAACACATAGAGACCTCACACTTGATCTTCCATACCTCAGCCCAGAAGTAACATGTCACTCCCACTGAAAGCCCATCTGCCAGAAGTCATGTGGCCCTGCCCCACTGAAAAGGGTTGAGGAGTATAATCTTCTATGTGCCCAGAAGGAGAGGAGGGCTGGATATTGATGAGCTAATCATGTTCCAGTCAAGGTGGGCTGGGCACCAGAACCTCTGTTCTGTCTACTATACGAGGAGAAACCTCCCTGAGGGTGTTTAAACTTTAGGGCAGAGAAGTCCTGTTAGTCTTCCAGGTACTGTTCTAGGAGCTAGAGAAAGGGGCAAAAGGAGGAAACACTTTCTAATCACTGTCATGGATCTCCATGGTACCATTCATTCATTCATTCATTCATTCGACACTTTTGTTTTGAATCTACAACATGCCAGCCACAGTTCTAGGCATTGGGGATGCACCTGTAAACCAAGTCCTTGCCTTCAGTTAGTTTTTTCTAGAGAGGCCAAGCAGACATGTAGATATGTGATGTGATGTGAAAAAACAAATTATATGGTGTGCCATAGAGCATTAAAGACTCTGGAGATCAATAAAGCGGGGAGGGAGGACAGAGGAAGTGAGCAGTTGTGTCATCTTTTAAATGAAGTTGTCAGGAAGGGCCTCAGTGATAAGGAAGGTGGTGAGTGGAGACCTAAAGAGTAGTCAGAGCAATGTGAAAAGAAGGGGGAAGGTGCTCCATGCAGGAGTTTGGCAAAGGGATCACCTCCTAAATACTCAGCTTGCACTGTATTCCTTACCTCATGTCTGCTTTTAGAGGAAGCCAATCAAAGACACTGAAAAGGCACTGAGTCCAGAAAAGGCACTTTACTTTTGCTTTTACAGGTCTCATTTCCTTTAATGTACCTTAAAATGAGGGCATCAGACTGGGATTAACCATGAAGCCACTTTCTGCTCTACCATCTTATGAGTCCACGACTCACACATAATGAAATGACACAAACCTTCTGAAATTTGAGCTGCAGGAGTTCATGGACCTGACCCTTCCCACCCCTGACTTTCTCTCCTCTCTATGAAACAGGCAAGGCCTCACAAGCCCTTGGGATGCTTTGTCTTGCACAAGATGAGGGCACAGCTGCCTCTCCAGCCAGGCCATACAGGAAGCCCTCCTGCCCGCAGCTGGCTCTGCAGTCCTCCCTTCCTGTGGATGTGCTGGGAACAGCTTCCCCTTTGTTTTTCCCTCTGATCCCATCTGCTCAGCAACTGCCCAAATTCAATTCAGGCGTCGCGTGCCTCCAGCCTCTAGTCACGCATTGTCTCTTAGGAATCACTCCAATCCCCCCAAACAAAGGACCTTAAATCTGAATAAGCCCTCTGACATCAGCCTGGCGGGTCAGGACGCCAAGCAGGACAGTCCCCATGCCTGCCTCTTTGAAACCCTTTGGCTTTTCTGACCTTTGTCTAACCCCCCTTTGCAAAGCACTCTCTTTTCACAGTTAGGCCAGACACTACATTTCCTAGTGGACTTAGCCACTGTGCTGAGCCAACAGGACACCTCCATTTTTTGTGACCCGAAGCCTTCCTTTTTTGATGTTCAGCTTTGTCCTTTTATAGAAATTAACCCTCATAGGATATAATTTGTGCAATTTAACCTCATCATCAGGGTAGCACTAGGAAGGACCCTGTGGTTGCCTCTGCCTGGGATGTACTAGAAAGCATATTTTCCAGAAATTCTTCAGCTACATAGTTTAGTTTTAACTCACTTTACTTTCTATTCATTATGGAAAGACATTCAGTCTTCTTCTAGAGGTAGATTTGCTTCAGCTTAAAGCTGTAATCACAGATATTTCATTGTTCATCATGCTTAGAATTCAATTTAAAGGTCAAGCTCCCATCTCCCTGTGGTGCTTTCACTAGAGCTCAGCTGGTTGGTTTTGCTGGTGTCAAAGCCTAACAGAACAGGCAAAATGTTAACTACAAACTCATTTTTAAGGTTGATGCCATTAGCCTGCCTAAAATATAGGAGCAAAATTCCCCATTTTTTTCTTTCTCTTTTAGGGTTGGTCCTTGTTTTGCTTGGACATGACAAGAGTTATTGCTTTGCTTCCTATCTGGTAAATCTTTGCTGCTAATTCAACAAGTTTTATGACTCATATTTCAATTTACCTCCATAGTTCAATCACTTTATAGAAAATCAAGATGAGAATTCCCCTAAACTTTCCTTCCTGGAAAAATTAAGCTCACCACACACCAAAGAAACATGGTAGCATAGTCTTCCAATGTCTTCTCAGAATGGAAAAAAATAATTGCAAAGAAAAATTCTCAAAGTTTTCATACAGTAAACAAGAACAACTTGTTGATTAGTCGATTTGGTACACATTTATGTAAAGTTCCTACTCCATGTCAGATAGTGGCTAAATATGTGATGTAATAAGACCAATCTTTCCCACTCAGGAACATATTTTTAGATTTTCTCCAAGAAACAAAAAGTAAAATGGTGGCCTCAAATCACTCCAGGAATAAATCACAAATCTGACTCCACCTAAGACAGAGCAAACCTTCCAGAACTTTTCTTCTTCTATATTATACATGTGGGTCTCTAACAAAGTAGAGGTAACTAGAGACATTGTTACTCAGGGGATCCTGCCCTGAGAAAGAACTAATGTTCTTAGAGCACACATATTATATGTCTACAGGCAAGCTTTTAAAGTGCCACACTGACTACAAAGGCAGAGAGACCCTGTCAAATGAATGAAGGGAGAAATGAGTTGAGGAATTTAAGGAAGCAGGGAGACTAACTTAAATGTTCCCTTCTTTAATGTTTTAAGAAGGAGAAAGTGAGTGGTTATTTTTAACATCATCGAATGTACTCAGAGTCATCATTGAATAGTACCCCCCCCAAAAAAAAAAAACTGAAATATGCCATAGTTGGTGTCACTCCACATGTGAAGTTCTTGATTGATAAACTGATAGAATGTCAAAATCATAAAGGACTTAAAAAATGATCTTGTAGTAATTCTCCACCAGAAATAGTATTGCCTCCTTCAGTATTTGGCAGTGTGCAGAGTGTTTTTACTTTCACCATGACTGCAGGAGCTCCCCTTTCCACCGGTTTTAGTAGGCATGGCCAGAGAAGTTAGCTGATTTGGAATGCCCAGTTCATCCCACACAACAAATGATTTTCATACCCAAACCACTTATCACACTCCAGTTGAGGCAGACTATGACCATTTTATAGAAGAGGTGAGATCTCAAGAAATGAAGTTAATTGCCCAAGGGCAGAAACAACGATGAAACTGGGGTTGGTAACCCAGGTTTTACATCGTACTTCAGTATATGAGATCATTACATTTTTTAAGGATACTCTAAAATGTTGCCTTACAATGGATTCCCCCAAAAGCTGAACCTGAGACAAAGATTAAAATTTAAGTACAGATGGTCCTGGCTTACAATGATTCAACTCTGATTTTTTGACTTTACAATAGTGTGAAAGCAACACACATTCATTTGAAGCCATTGTTCATATTTTGAAATTCAAACCTTTCCTAGCCTAGCACTATGTGGTACGATGCTTTCTCGTGATGCTAGGCAGCTGGAGCCCAGTCACCGACATGATCAGGAGGGTCAGCTACCAGTACTCTATAGTGTATGGTGTTGCCAGTGGGTTTTTTTATATAGTATTTTGAGTTTTCACATCCCATCATGCCTACAAAATGCCCATCTACGTCTCTTGCTTCTAGTAAGAAGAAGAGGAAGGCATTACTATTGAGATGAAACTCAAGATAATTGCCCAACTGTAGGCTAACATAAGTGGTCTGGGTACACTTAAGGTAGGCTAGGTGTATTAAACATATTTTTGACTTAACGATATTTTCAACTTACAATGGATTTATTGGGACATAGCTCCGTCATAAGTCAAGCAGCATCTGTAGTGTATTTGAGAAGGCAAAGTAACAGAGCAAGGAAGTGAGACAGGAAGGGAGACAATCATAAAGGGTAGTTTATCAAAAGTTCCTATCATGAGAAATAGAGATTCAATTTGTTGGGGACCGGGAATATCGTAAAAGACAGCTTAGAGCTGTCCCACCTGAGAGTGAAGAAGCTAGGGTATTGATCCTGCAACTTCATCCTTCATTGACTGAAGGCTGTGCCCAGGTACATGAAGTTCCAGCATTTCTGGGCTGCCCTGCTTACTGGCTGAGAAAAAGTTCTCAGGCCAAGACTGTAGCTACTTGGAGTAGACACTGTCCAGGTATACACTGGAATAGTGAATACTGAGAGTACATGGGTGAACAACAATAGCATCTGTTAGAGATGCAAAGACCTAAACTGAACATTGAGTCCAGTCATTTATTCAGTTCATAAATCAAATATCCTGAGTTTGTAGAAATTGCTGGAATTTATTTTAATACTTTCTTCATGTTTGGAGCAGCTTATACCATTAAATTTTGGACCCCCAAAGAAGATTTGCCCAAGGGTCCTTCATGAAGCCACAGGCCCTGGAGAGTTGCCATTTATGAGGCTATTAAAGCAATAGCTTTTTTTTTTGCTCTCTTTAAAGTGGTTGCTGTTTTTTCCAGCCCTAGTCCTTAACCTTTAAAACAGGAAAGCTACAGCAACACAAAACCTATCAAAGGTCACCAAGGTCTCTAACCACACTGAATTCTGAGGGTACCTGCAGGGTGAGCAAAGGTAGCCATGGTCCTGAGGGAAGAAAAACATGGTATCACTTCCCAGAAGCCAATGCCTGGGGCACCACTAACCAGGCACACTGGCCTCCTTGTGACCTTCTTCTTCAGTCAGCATTCTCTAATGTTTTGTCATCAGAATATACAATTTTTCTACTCATGAAATCAGGTTGTTGTTCCAGTCTATGAATTCCTTCCAAAGACCATCAGCTGCCAAGGCATCATGAGTGTGTCCTGGGAAAAGGGTGTTAATGTAGGTGTATACACACAGAGAGAGACTCTGTAGACCTTTCAAACTACAGGCTCTGAAGAAGCCTTTCTTTCTCTCAATGAATAAGAAATCATCATCAAAAGAGAGAACAGTAAAATATCACACCCATATACTCCCTTAATTTGGCTTTCTAATTAATTTTCTAAATACTGACAAAACTTTTGCTCAGAGAATTGCATATTAATAAGAAGACAAGGAAAATCAAAAATTTATTGGACACACTGTTAGACACCTTGTATCTATGCCATTTAATCTTCAAAACAGCCCTCAGAATAGACATTACTATTAACCACATGTACTGGCCACAAATAGGACTTAGGCCATGGGGCCTGCCCAAGGTTACAGAACCCAAAGGGCTACATTAGGATGCAAACCCAATTCTGTAAGACACAATGCATGCCCATGACCCTCAAGCCTGTCCATCTTCCTAGCAGGAGTCAGCACTTTTACTCGATACTTGGAAGTGATAAACCCTTGATTGCTTTAAATGTATTTTTTTAAAGCCCATAATTTTTTTTTTAAAAAAAGAAGCCTTACCAAAGAGAAAAGGTTGTCAAAAATATGTAAAGGATTTAGAGTAATAAATTGTCTAACCACGTGGACTCACACACTTGAGAAGATTCTATATAAAGGCATGGTCAATGACCTTCACTCTTCCAAGAGCTTTGACCTGCCTTCATTTCTTTGATGCCCAGGTGCTCCTGTGTGGGGGCAGGGCAGACACTTGCCAGCATGTTAAGGCTGTTTTGGGGATGGTTGTTGTTCATTATAGAAAATTCCACCTAGATCTTTGGTAGGCACTGGTCTACAGGCCTGATACACACCATAACAACAGATCCAGCATTTCTACTTACAGGTGCTGTGCTAAGTGCACTATGTATATCATTTTGTTTATTCCTCACCATGGCTGTATAGATTGATATTATTATCCCCATTTCACAGACAAGGAAACTGAGGCTCAGAGAAGTTCAGAAAAGTGCCCAAGTTGCTTATTGGTGAGTGGTAGGGTCAGAATGAAGCTAGGTGAGCAGTTACCTTACTCTAGCCCCTCAATCCCAGCCCAAGCCCCTTCCTCAGTCTGGGCTTTTTCTAACAATTCTGACATTTTCACCAAAGTACCAAAATTTAACCTCCTCCCTGGAGACATTCTCTAGATCTGTCATGGTGATGTCTCAACTCTTGGAAACACATGGTGAGGGGAGTGCTGAGCTGATGCTATGTAAAGCACCCTTCTGGTGCCATGGTCCATAACATTATTAATTCAACCTGCTATTAAACTCTCCAGGGGCCACTATCTGCCTCCCATCCTCTCAAGGGCAGAAATTGTATCATTCATCTCTGTTTCCCAGGGCTCCATCCCTGTGCCCAGCATGTAATCAGGGCTGAAGGAGAAAGAGAGAGAGAGAGAGAGGAGAGGGAGAGAGAGAGAGATAGAGAGAGAGAGAGAGAGAGAGAGAGTGTGTGTGTGTGTGTGTGTGGTGTGTGGTGTTGGATTGATTAATTTACATAGAAATAGCTTCCACTTTGTCCTAATTAAAGTCAGAGCAAAGAGCCTTCCTGACCTCGAGAGCCAATTCATACTACTAATTATGGAGTCATTCAGAGCCAAATTCTTATATATTAAGACAATTTTAAAAGGGCAATTATTAAACATTTGGAGGCAAGTCTGGTTTTTGTTTCCCAGTATCATATTTTAGGAGGCCCCACTCCCCCACACTCCCTAAATGAGGTGAACAGTCCACCTCAGGTGTGCATGGTGCGTATGCCACTGCCCAGAATTGCAAAGAATCCCACTGGCAACGTCAGCAAACATTTATTGGGTACATTCTTGATGCCAGCTCCTGAGGACACAAGGATCAACACAAATGAATCAGGTCCCTCTGCTCTATGAAACTAACATCACGAGGAAATACACATTGATTCAATCATTACAGTTTAAATGTACAATTACAAAGGACAAAAAGCACTGAGGTGAGAAGGTAGATCTATAACAAAGGAATCTCACCAGCTGCGGAAGGGTCAGAACAGATCTCCTTGGGGAAGCTTGAGCTGAGCCACTAATCAAGTGAGGTAAGGGTGAGGAGAGCTTCTTAGCTTGTGCAATGGTCCTGTGGGGACCTAACAATAGGTCAGTGTGGCTGGAGCAGAGCACAGAGCTAGGTGAGGACACTGGGGAGGAAGATAGAGGAGTAGGCAGGGCTCACCCACGGTGCCTCCTGGCCATGCTCAGAATTGGAGGCTAAGATTAATGGCTAAGATCACCATTTTACAGATGAGAAAAATCAAGGCACAGAGAGGAGATGCAGCTTGCCTGAAGTTTAGTAGTAGACCTGGGATTCAAACCAAGACAGTCTGGCTTCACAGCAAGTGTGAAGGGTACAATGGTTCTGTAATACATCAGGTGACTACACAAGCTTTTGTACAAGATGTATAAGATGTTTTGTGGACATATTTCTCCATTTTTCCCTCTGAATGAGGGCTTAATTGGTATTAACCAATTTTTAATCAGTGAAAGAGCTAAAGTTGTGGCAGCAGAGGGGAGGGAGTAATTTTTGGGAGACTTTAAAAATGCCACTAGGTCTTGAACTTTGAAGATGGAAGAGAGGCTACAAAGAGACTACTTCAAGACACCTATCAGGAAGATGGGGGATAAACCCCAGTGATGGTGGTCAGGGTAGAGGGAAGCCACTTGGGAGAGGTTGAAACAGATGATCTGGTGATAGACTGAATGGGGATGGGGATAGGAAAGGAAGCCACAGGACACTTACAATTTAACTAGGACACTAGGGGCACTGGAGAAGAACTGGGAACTGTTGGAGGGAGGGGAGAGCTCAGAGGGCTATGGAAGATAATTGTGGGCCTGTATTTATGGGATCAGGAAGTGGGGAAGTTCTTAAGGAGGAGGAACTGGCCTTCCCAAATAGGGAAAAAGGATGGGAATCAGGAACCGGGAGGGGAACTGGGTAGATGTGGAAGATTTACATGGAGACAGAAAATAAGGGCTGTTCCAATGTGCTCCTAGCCCCTAGCCCCACAGCATCACCAGGAAACTCACTAGAAATGCAGATTCTTGAATACTGTATTGTATAATTGAAATTTGCTAGGACATTAGAACTTAATTGTTCTCACCAAATAAAAGAGAAGAATATGTCAGGTATTTGGTATGTTAATTAATTAGATGAGAGTAATCCTTTCACAATGCATACATATATCAAATCATCATAATGTACACTTTAAATATCTTACAAGTTTATTTGTCAATTATACCTCAGTAAAGCTGAGGAAAGAAAGAAAGAAAGAAAGAAAGAAAGAAAGAAAGAAAGAAAGAAAGAAAGAAAGAAAGAAAGAAAAAGAAAGAAAGAAAGAAAGAAAAAGAAAATTCTTCAGCTTTGACCCAGACCTGATGGATCTGAGAGCAGGGTCTAGCAATCTGTTTTAAATCACTTGCTAAAGCAGGTGATTCTGATGTATACTCTCTGGACCAGGATTTCTCAAACATTCATGTGTATATGAATCGCCTGGAGATCATGGTAAACAGCAAATTCTGACTCTACCAGTCATGGGTGGAGCCTAAGATTCCACATGTCTAACCAGTTCCCAAGGTGATGATACTACTAGTCCCAGGACTCCATTTTGAGCATCAAGGGTCCAAGAAGTTAAGAGACCATCCATCTGTTTGCTGGTGACAAGTGAGCACTCAACACAAAGCCAGAACATCATGTCTCCAGAAACCTGAGAAGCATCATGCTCCTTAACTGAATTTCTCCCAGGGAAAGCCCAGCACAGCACTACCCCACCCCATACTGAAGAGAGCCAGAAACCTACTGAACAGATACAAATAACCCACTCCATCCAACAGCATAGCTGGAGAAGAGATAGGAGATTTGAATCCAGACACCATTGGGAGTGTTTGCTGAAACTCACTTTGAAATTATCTTCAAGCTATTTTAACATTATTAACTTCTTTAATAGGGGAACTTTATAGCTGAAGCTTGGATTTATTGCAGGGAAAGCATCTTTGTTCTTTTCTCTTTCCTTCTGTGGCCCAGAACTAGAGGGGACAAACCCCCTTGGCTGCCACCAAAGAGTCAAAGGCACAAAGCAACATGCACATCCAGCAGACTCAAAGCAAAGTGAAAGGCACAGGTCAACAGGGAACACCAAACAAACAAACAAACAATAAAAGTAAACAGGGTGCAGTTAGCTTTTAGCTGATTTCCTGTCCTATGTATGGACTCCACAGTCATCTCCCAAGCATGAAATCTCCTCATGAGAATGAAACTTAAACACTCTCTCGGAACAAACTGAATCCTAATGAAGATGCCTCCTTCATGCTTTTTAAGACCTACTGTGAACTGATTTTTAAAAATTTTTTAGGGAAAATGTACAAAGTGGCAAGAACTGAATTAACAACTCAAAGAATGAATTACAGTCTGTATGAGCAAACTCTGGGTGGCTCAGTCTCATTTCTGTTTTAGGCTGCTTTTCTGCACTGGGAATGTAGAGGGAGCAGATTTTTTTCCCTAGAAAACAGTGTGTCAGCTCTCTTCACAGGCTCAGTGACACTAAAGGCATTGCAGTGTTAGCCAAACTGGAGCCAGCTATAGTTTTCACACTCCTGAGCAGGAATCAAGTCATTCCAGGCATCTGACACTTCCCTGTTCCCCAACCTCTCCCCATCTCTCTTTTGATTGTTCTTCCTGTATGTACCTGTTTTCCTGTTTTCTACCTGTATATACACCAACATTTCACTAGCAATTTTTAGCCCTCTGACACATAATAAAGGCATCCGTTTCCAGCTAAATCAGGCCTTCTGTTCAAAGTGTTTCCCCTAGAAAATACAGCGTCTTCTAATTAAATAACTCACTGAGCAGCAGGAAAGGATAATGTAGAAATTAGAGCAACATTTCAGCTTACATAGCACCCTTCTTGACAAGCAGCCCACAGTAGTTGACGGGCTTCAGAAAGTCAAGCTATGTAACCTTCCTGCTAATGTGAGGAAGGAGGAAGGAAGGAAGGAAGGAAGGAAGGAAAGGAAGGAAGGAAGGAAGGAAGGAAGGAAAGAAGGAAGGGAGAAAAAAAAGTGAGGGAGGAGCATGGAGGAGAGGAAGGAGGGAGGGAGGGAAGGAGGAAGGAGGGAAGGAGGAAGGAGGGAAGGAAGGAGGGAAGAAGGAAGGAAGGAAGGAAGGAAGGAAGGAAGGAAGGAAGGAAGGAAGGAAGGAAGGAGAGAGGGAGGGAGGGAGAGGAAAAACATCCTGTTAGTGTGGTTTCAAAAAGAATGTTTGATCTGGATGGGGTGGGGAGGTATGCTGGGTACAAAGTCTTCATTATGGAAGTGGACATGAGAGGGGCAGTGGTGAGAGGTTCAATGGAAACAGAGGGAGATACAAGAGAACACAGAGACCAAGAGAGAAGAGAATATGGAAGGAGACATAAGAGGCCTCTGGAAGATCTGGTTTAGCCTTGGCTTTTCTAGGAATATAGACAGAATCAAGGCCCTTTTTTCTTGGCTCTAGAATACACATCCTCCTCAGCATCTTGGGGTAGCTCTCAAGATTTCTTAGTCTACCCTAGGAAGACATTTTAAAGATGGACAGAGCTGAAGGTCACTGCACAAATTGCAAAGGGCTTCCCCTCTCTCATAATTCCTTTACCCAAAGGGAGTGAATACCAAATACTCCCACTGGTCATGGAGGGACCTTGGAAGCTTGAGAGGGTAGGCAAGTCCAAGCTGCCAGCATCTCTCTCTTGGATTGGTGCAATGAGCTCCCAACTGACTCCCTGCATGGGCTTCCAAATATCTAATTCCCACACGGTGCTCAAGTGCCTCTGTTAAACTGCATGTTCCCGCCTGAGGGCCTATAGCCCAGTTCTTTTCTCTGCTAGAATGCTGTTCCCCAGAGGGTCACACAGGACTGGCTCCTCTGCCTCATTCAAGCCTCTGTTCAAATGTCACCTCTTCTAAGAGATATCATTTACTCCCTACCACATTCTATACTCTATCCCCTTACCCGGCTTCATTTGTTTTTATAGCACTTATCACTACCTGACATCTTACCACCCATCATTTTGTCTTTTTCTCTCAGCAGAATGTCAGCTCCAGGAGGGTAGAAGCTCTGATGGCTGTGTTCACTGCCACCTCTCCAGTGGCTAGAACAGTGCCTGGCACACAGTAGGCACTCAAGAGATGTTGCTACATGTTTAATGAAATGATCCTAGAGAGAGGAAAAGAGGGAAGAGCCAAAAGGAGATATCCCGGGAATGGCCATCTCACAGACAATATTCCTATAGGACTGGTGTTAGGAAAGGTGTAGCTTGTGAAAGAGATGTGGCCAATTCAAGGTCTCAGATCTGACACTTCCTGTCAGGACACAGGACAACCTGTCACCATTCCTTAGGTATAAGTCAGCTGTCAATCTGGTGTTGCATGCAATGTACTATGCTTATGAAGAAGGATGGTGGCCTAGGGCTGTTTAACTTTCCCAAATTACAGATCTGGAACATTCCGAGGAGACCATATATTTATAAATATTTGAGAAATGGGGGCATTTCCAGTGTAACATATATTCATAGGGGTTGTCTAGAAGTATGGGTGTTTTAATTTATTTTTTCCCTCCTTTTTTTAAAGCCAGCAATCCTACCCTAAAGCCACATAAGCAGTCTTTGAAAAAGAAGTTAGTCCGTCAGCAGTCCCAGAGAAAATTGGTTCCTCAAAGAAGAGTCAAAGATTAGCTGCCACAAAGTTCCCTTGTGGGTAAATCCAGCATAGCTGCCACCCAAACCAACCCGAGCCAGGAGTTCTGTTATGAATTCTCAGTGCTGAAATAACCCAGTTATTCATATGTACTCAAGGATTCGAGGGTCAGTAGAACCCCCAAGGAAAAATTCTCTCTTTCTGTGGGTCTTAGTTATCTAAAAGCAGGGTTGATATAATCAATACTAGACCAGAACAGCCCTCTCCAGGAAAGAAGGAGCCAAACAGGGAGTGGGGCAGAATCACCCTCCAGTTGAGAACAAGAGGAAATAGTAGAACAAGTCAACAAGTACCAATTACTTTGGGGTAGAGTGAAGAAAGAAAAGAGAGAGGAAGAAATATAATGATGGAAAGCAGAGGCTCAGAGAGGAAAACATCACAGGCTTCAGGCAAGAAGAGTTTAAATTCAAATTCAACTTGAAGATCAGACCAGTGGGTAGAGTTTCCAACCCAAGAACTCACCATGCTTCTGGGTCCCTTTGAAGGTAGCAGTGAGTTCATGAAAGGAACAGTGAAGCTTATTTAGAAGGGAGTGTCTTGTGGCTCAGCAGATATCTTATCTAACTTACTTTAAGAATTCCGAGCAATAAAAAACTCCAAATGCCACCCCTGAATGTTCCTTTCTTTAAACTTGAAGACTAACAAAACTTTCTGTCAACACATAGGAGCCTGAAGTGATTAAAGTACAAGGGAGCACTCCCTCTAGTGTGTCTGCTTTTAATCCTCAGAGAATTTTTCTTCCAGACACACATACAAACAGCTTGGGATTTGTTTATGCTAACTGCAGAGGGCTTTGCGCAAGTAGGGAAAGAGGAGCTGCTGAGAACCATGAAGGTTAAAGTGAAAGGGGAAATAGAGGCAAAAGATTTCCTCTCCAGCTTGGAGTCAAGAGCACTGGCCAAATTCAAGGACATTTGGCATCAGGCAGTGGACTGCTCCCCCAGGTGCCTGGAAGGGACAGACCAGGGAAGCTGGCAGGGACCTTCTCTCTTTATCATTCAGGAGCCAAATCGGTCACTGGAAAGTTAAATGCTGCCTTTATCATATAACAAAGGACACTGTAGAAAGCCTCTTAGGCTCCAACGCACTTAATAAAAGCTAACACAATAAACAAAGAAAAAGTCTTGAGTAAACAATCTTCACACCTGGATACCCTCTTTATTACAAACTCCAGTTTAGCAGTAAACTGCCAAGCTGGGACCTTGCATCAGAAACAAGCCAAATGAGGTGAACTGGTCAGAGAAGGTAAAACTGGACATATCTTCCAGCCTTCAGCTCCTGAGAGGAAAACATCTGGTCTGCATGCACTCTGGATTGTTTTTGCAATTTACTTGATTATCCATTTTGTGAACGAATCTGAAGCTTGGTTTCCTTTACTGTCAAGTTAATCCTCAGCTTCATTTCAACGCAGGTTGGGACCTTATGTGCCATACCCACTCATGATAATAATAACAACATCATCATCACTTATGGATCACTTACTACATGCTAATTCAAAGCTCTTTATGTGAAAATAACTCATTAAATATAAACCAAAACTTTTTATATAACTTGTACAATTATAAATTATCTGTATCTCATTTTCCTCCTTCCCTATAAATTAACCTAAACCCAGAAATGCACATAAAAATAATAGTCATATATTTAGTTGGTGTCTAGATCGTAAAAATGACTCCAATCATTTCCTTCCTGGTATCTCCATCCTTTTGTTTGAGATATTGCAGTCCCTCTCATCAAGAGATGGAGTCCATTTCCAATACCTCCTGGATCTAGGCTTGGTTATGTGACTTGCTTAGGCAATACATTGCAACAGAAGTGGGTATCATATGAGTTCTAAGCCTGGGTCTCAACAGGCCTTGCATACTTTTGCGTACATGCTTGGAATTCTGTGACCACCATGTGAGCAAGCCCAGGCTAGCCTGCTGAAGGATGAGAGAATGCCTCAAGGAGAAGCACCCAAGATAAGGCCAATCTAGATCAGTCAGTCCCATTGACCTGCCAATTGATTGTGGACACACCATACAGCGTAGCTAAGATGGGCCAAGCCAGGCCCAAATGAAAATAACCACCCAGCTCAACCACAGACTAGATATACATTTGTTGTTCTTAGCCACTATGTTTGGGGGTGGTTTTTCCCCCTCAGAGGTGTACCATTCAGAGCATTGACTATATTCTTCTGCTTTGTGATTCTCTAAAGGGGAATTGGGATTTGCAGTGTTTTTGAAACTTATTCAACCACAAGCTTATTCTCTCTTTCCCTTTCTCTTGTCTGTGTGTGCACACATGCACATTTCAGAAACACACACACTTAAGGAAAGACAGCTCCAGATCACACATCACAGAAGTAACTAGCATTTGTTCATTTGTAGGTTTTATGGAAAACAGCTGCTTTTCCTTCATGTCCACTTACAGCTTTCAGTGCTGTTCTGAAAACAGTTACCTTAATGGGAACTGTAACAACCAGTGTTGTAACAACATGTAAGAGCTGAGAAACCTCCCAAACTTTCCCCACTATTCCTTTGTTCCTACAATGGACTGTAGAGAACTATTTGAAAAGACAAAAATCAAGACCAAGAACTTAATATTCCAGCCCCAGTAAAGCAACAATCAGAGGTTTAACCCTAGAAACCCCTTCCACAAACAACAGTAAATAGCTGCAAAAACTGAACCAAAATGAACTGGCTGAAACTGATTAAGGATTAAGGATTTTGAATCAAATTGGTAAAAACACAAAATTCTAAGCAATGCCATTCACTGTTCCTGCCCCCACCCCAAGAGCTTCCACATAGCAATTTGAAATATTCCTGGAAATTTATGTTTTACTTAACTCATCTGCTTCCAATAGCTAGTTTTCCTTTTTCAGTCCAACCATTGTTCTCATAGTTCAAACAATCTCTCTAATTTTCCCTTCTCTGGAGCAGAGTTCACATGGTGAAAAGGTATTATTAATATTCTCGTCATGATCAACTTTCTGTTACCAACACTGTGTAAAAGATCCAGGTGCAATATTTCTAAGCAGATGTCACAAATATAAATTATAACATATATAACCAAAATTTTACATTTTCGTAAATCATTTAAAAGGCTATTCAAAAGTCATCTAATATATGATAAGTATTTCCAAAATGTGTTACTACATGTATCAAAACACACCCAACAGGCCAGGGTGGCTTTATAAGAGCTATCAGTCAAGGCCCTTCCTCCCTGTGAGCTCAGCTACCAAGCTCTGCAGGGTAGATGTGCTTTCCTCCTCAATTAAGGACTATTTTGGATTCACAAATATAGAAGGGATTATGGATGCAACTATCAGAGTAAACTATTATTCAGGTAGGACTCATCAATGAATATTAAAACTAGGTGGAAAGAGTTTGATGAAGAGTGGGATATTGACATAATATCAAAGTATCTTCCTACCAATTATACTTGTTTATTACAAAAGGAAAAAGAGCGACTACACAGAGAATACCTTAACCAAGCGATCAAACTTAACATTACCAATAAGGGGCAAATGGACACCTTTTGATATGGTCCCCAAAGAAGGACAAATCATTTACAACACTTTTATTTGGTATTCCAGCCAAAGATGCATTAATTCTGAATTGAAACATGAGAAAACATCAGAGGAACCTAAATTAAGGGACAGTCTATTAAATAACTGGTCAAGCTCAAAAAATGTCAAGGTTGTAAAAGACAAAAAAAGACTTATAAACTATTCTGGATTAAAGGAAACTAAAGAGACAGGACAATAAGATGCAATGGGGATCCAGGACTAGCTTAAGAACCATTAGAAAATTGGTATAAAGGGCATTATTGGGGCAAATTGGAATATGGATTACAGATTAGATAAAAATATTACATTGATATTACATTTCCTGAATTTGATAGCTGTATGTAGTCATGTGAGGGAATATTCTTGTTCTTAGAAAATATAAGGGGCAAAGGGAGTTTGATGCCAGCAGCCCATTCACAAATGGTGTAGAAAAATTTTACAATACATACATGAATGTGTGTGTGTGTGTGTGTGTGTGTGTATACACATGTGTGGAGAGAAATAGACAAAACAAATACAGCAGGAAGTCTAGGTAAAGGAATATAGGAGTCCATTATATTATTCATGCAACCTTCCTATATAAGTTTGGATTATTTCAAAATAAAAAGTAAAACAGAGAAACAATATCATAGAGTCAGAGGTTTGCCAGTGGTGGACACAGCAAGGCTGGGCCCTGCAGACTAGTCAATCCCTTCCCACCCACCATCTGTGGCACTCTCCAGAGCCTTCTTCAGAGAGGACACCCTCTTAATCTCTTCTGAGCTAGAACTTTTGTGACCAAAGGCCCCTGGCACTCCGGGACACTGCGTGCCTTGAAGGTCAGGAAACTGAAACCACTCCAGGCCACAGTTCAATCCTTTTTAACATTATCTTCCTGTGGGTTCTCCATTGTGTTGGTTGAAGGCTATAGTTTCTTTGCTGGCACTGTCCAGAGAAATAGACATGAAAGTGCTTTTATCGAGGTGTGAGAGGACCTGGGGAGGCAACAGAGGGATGGGTAGAAAATTCAAAGGTTCCAAGATGCTCCCTTTGGGTGTTGGATGCCACCTTATCTAGACCATCTTCTACCTTTTGTGGAAAAATTTGCTGATATCAGCTCTTCTGGAGGAATTGTCCCCATTACTGGCTCTGCCTCTGGACTGTCAGAGGCCTGGGGGTGGGTCTCATAGCTGCTCTGAACCTCAGTTTCCTAACCTGCTCAGTGAGAATAAGCAATCTTGTGGTATGGGCAGATTGAGCCATCCCTGGGCAGACTGGACACAGGAAGGAAATCCCTGGCAGGAAAACTGAGTCTCTGTCACTGCTTCTGAGTTTCCTACTTGCTGCTATCTGCCCAGCCACTTGACTGGGTTGCTATCTCAGTTTCCTTTCCAGTATTCCTGCATTCTACCATGGCTGGAGTCCAGCCGGGCCCTACAATTCAGCTTGACGGTGCCCCAGCTCTTGCTGGCTCCAGGTGGAGCCACCAGGTGTGTTGAACTTCCCTGCTGTCACCCCTGCTTGCCATATTCCACCTCTGTGAGTACACTTTCAAGACTCATGATTCTCAGACAGGGACAGAATCATCTTGCTGGCTTAAAAGGACAAGTCCTCAAAGGACAGTCAACAATGTAAGTTTTCTCAGTTTAAGAGTCTTCCCTATCCATTCTCTTCCCAACAAACCTTGGTTAAAGTAATCCCAGAGATGACCTCTGACCTCTAGAGTGCAAACCTTACTTCTAGTTGTGACCAAGCAGGCACCCAAGAAAAAGATCCATCATAACTACAGAAGGAGCCATATTACTTCCCCAACCTCAGCTACTAGGGATTAAATGGCTGGGTTCTCATGTAACTTTAAGAGGAATTATTTTAAGAAAAAGAAAGAACGATTTGGGGACAGTGTTACAAGATGGCTTCTCACAGGCTATTTGCCAAAGTCAGAAGTTAATTTTCTGGGCCCCTGAAGTAACATTTCACAAAGTATTGGCTTCAGGCAAGCCCATATCTGCTCTGAGCTAGGTTTGAGCAGAAGTCCAGTCCAGGTTTTCCAGATGGCAGCACCAGGAAATTTAGAAGAGCCACCACACCCAGGCAGCTGCAGCTCTTGAAACCTGGACCACAGAGGGTTCTGGGCTGCTTCTCAGAGACTTCGGGCTGCTATTTCAGTGAATGTCTCTGAACACTACAGGGGAAAATTGTGGGCTTGGCACAGAGTCCCCTCCCCACCCCTTAAATAGGTTCCTTTCAGAAGCTATGGTACCCAGCAGACCAAACCACCCTGAAACAGCAAAGGCCAGAACATTCCCAAATCAGTTCCCCTCAAGGCCCACCCACCCAACATGATAGTCAGGTGGCTGGAAAAGCCACTGCATTTATCTGAGGCCAGAATCCACACTCTAATATCAGAGCTTGCTCCAGGCGACTGGGGGTCAGTCAAAGAGGAGATAGTAGAAATTCAGAAAAAAAATGACCTTGAAATGCCACAGAAAACAATGGACTCTATCTCCTAAGTGGCTGGAGAGCTGAGGTGGCTGTGGCACAGGGTGAATCTGCCTCTGTCCTCCAAGCCTGGGCCTCACTCCATAGCCCTCAAGGGAGAAGAGGCCAAGGTGTCCTGACTTTGACAAAATCCAGTTATGGGATGAGCATGCAGCCTGCTTCCTCTGCCAAACCAAAACAGCAATGAGGCAATTATCCAGAGAATTGGAACCGAACCCTGATTTACCAAGGTCATTCAGTGAAATGGAGGCTTTTCTTAATCTTCCATTTTGCTTCAGCTATGGTGACCTGGCCTCAGCCAGGTTGATATGTTAAATTAAGCTCTAGTAAATAAAAATACATTTGGTTTTGCCCAATGAATTGAATGAATGAATGAAAAAATAAAATTAAGCCAGTAAAGCTACCATCTCACTTTTGGAAATATATAATGCATTAGACATAATAATTACTTGTTGGGAAAGGGTGAGGGGATAATGAGCAGAGGGCTGAGGCATAATTTACTGGAGATTTCTTCAGTGGCAAAAACATACAGAAATAGGAGAATCAAGTTTAATTCTTCAAGATCTCATGGGTCATACATGACAACGAAAGGAGTCTAAAACTGATCCCCTGCCATCTACTCCTGCCATTCCTCCAATTAGACTTTCTGGAGTAGAGCTTTTCTGTTTCCACTGTGGATATGAGATGGCAGAGCACACAGCCAGCGCCTAGCTTTGAGCTCCTTAGGGAAGGTCTAATCGGGCCCCTGCATGTGTCCTGATTGGGTTACAGAGAGTCACTCCAACAAGAGAAGTGTCTGTGATTCTAAAAATCCAAGAGTAATGCTTCCTAGACTGTACTATGCATACAAACCACCCACCCCAGACTCCTGTTGAAATTCAGGTTCTGATGCAGTCCATCTGAGTTGGTGCTGAGTCTCCATTTCTCATGAACTCCCTGGTGATACCAGTGCTGCTGGTTCCATAGTCTCCACTTTGAGATACTAGGCTCTAAAACACACACACACAAGTGAAGGGGGGGTGGCTGGTGGTGCATCCCAGTTTGGTAAACAAAAGCATTTTCTAATTCCACTCTTCCCCATCTTGAAATCACACCTTCAATTATGAAAGGGGGTCATGCTTGCAAAAATTCATTCCATTAATGATGGCATTATTTAGGATAGATGGAAATGTGTTTCTGCTTTCTAGTCATTTTTAGGAAAATTTCATTTACAGATTATGAATTTCCTTCCATCCAACAACCCTCTCCCTCTCTTCTCCTACAATTCCTCTCAACATTTCCTTAAACATGATGCCCTGCAGCTGGCCCAGCTAGAAGGCCACAACTCTAGAAGCGATGCTAAAAGGGGTAAAATGTTTCAGGTCCAGCAATTCTTCTTTCTGTCTAAATAGAATATGAGCAATCACGTTCTCCTTTGAGCCATCCCCAAGTCCCTACAGAGCTTTCTTTCTTGGCAGTCAGTGAGACTATCACTGTCTGTGCTTTCATTATCCACTCTTAGATCTTAATCACTCAGAGACATTCCTGTTTTCCATGTTTGTGGGGAAACAAAACAAAAAAAAAACACAAAAATTAAAAATACTCTTCTCATCAAAGCCTTACAGAAATCTAAATTTCCAGAAGTGGCATTTTATTGATCATCTGGGACCCTTGCAAAATTGTTCCCTAGGGTGAATTCAATGGGCGCAGCCAAGTTTTAAATGTCTACAAAGATGAGGCTTCCCACAAATTTACAAATGTCAAATGGAACTAACTTTCTGATGTGTGTGTGTCATATGCAAAGAATTAGGAATTATCAGGAAATAGCTCCTGGAAACAGAAATATAAGTCTTGACATTTGCTCATTAAATTATTAAAAACTCCATAACCAAAATAGGAGGGGGAGTCTTATCTCAGAACTTGAGAGACTCAGATGCAAGAAGCTTGCCAAATAAACGTTAAAAGGCTGAGCAGTCCTATAAGCTTATTTTTAAAGAAACAAGGATGATGGGAGGTATCACAGTGACAGTCTCCTCTTCCCTAAGAGAAGTCTCTCAGGATGGTGGTCCTAGTGGGTTATTGTTAACCACAAAGAAACATGACTAACATCTAGAAGCAAGGGTTTAGAACTCTTTTAAGCTGGTTACTACCCAGCCCCTTTCCAGCACTTCTAATCCTTCATATTTTCTTTCAAAGTGAAACCCAAACACATGCAGGGACATCCAGGGATGGTGTGTGTGCAAGCACAACTCGATCTGAGACCAGCTGGCCCAAATCTCCAGGTTGTGTAAGACCCTGGGAGGAGGCAAAACATTGCCTTCCCGGCTTCTAAACAGCCTGCTCATTCATGTGGGAAAGTAAAATGAGCAGCAAAGCAATGGAAAGACATTTCGAAATCATTGCTTTTCATTCTTTTTTTGTTTTACCATAAAAGCTTCTCCCAAATGAGCCTTCCATGCTGCATACAGGGGAATGAGTGGTGAGGGCCCACAGAGAGCCTGAGGTGTTTTTCTTCTCTGAGGCCCTGAGGAGTCAGGGAAAGCCAGAGCTGCCTTCATTCCCATAACATAGACCATCGTGAAATGCAATCATGTTTAATAGCACAGTGTGGCTTTTACAACACACCAGTTCACCAGCCAACCTATTAGAACAGCTGGTTTTTCCAGGAGGCATTGATGAAGTGCGGGAAGCATGCTGCAGCAGGGTAACAAGAATCACAATGACAGAAATCATTATCCTTATCAAGCATTTACTAGGACCTAGGTACAAAGCCTATTGCTTTATCCACCTCTCATATAGTCATCAGAACAAGAGTCTACCAAAACCAAACAGCAGAGAAAGCAACTTGAGCCAAAGCAACACAGCTGAGAAATAGAGAAATCAAGTTCTGAACCCAGGTGGCAGCTGGATCAGAAGCAGGTGCTTTGAACCACAGGTCCTCAGAGTTTGAATTAGAATCATGCAGGCCCAGGCTGTACCCAAGACCAATCCAATCAAACTCCCTGGGGTAGGACCTAGACATCAGTATTTTTGAAGTCTCCCAGGTGACTCCAGCGTGCAGTCAAATTTGAGAACCAATGTTGCCAACCACCACTCATTACCTCTTGAGAAAATAAAGAACAACTGGATAGGCTATGCCCAGCCTAAGTCTTTGTTGAAGTCATCAGAAAGTCCACATGGTGAGCAAACAAGCATCTTTCAGCAGATGGAAGGATTTTGAAAAGGTCAAAGGTCAGCAGAGGCCGGCCTGATATGAGTTACTTCTACATTATGCCTCAGGGGCTTTTGTGTTGTGTGTTGGGTGAAAGTGAGCTCCACTAGACCACCGGGGGTAAAAAGAGGCAGGCCATACCAGCTATGAGCTAACCTTGGACTGTGGCCACTTGAACAGGCCTTGGGTAGCTGAGAGTTTGTGACACTCTCTCTTACCGTGTTTTTCACTGCTGTGGTGGATTGTATTATTGTTCTCGCCCTTGTCCCTTCAGAGAGCTGACACATCCCCATCACTATTCTGTTGAACTCAGAGTTGGCTTGGCCACATGACTTCCTATAGTCAATTAAGGATAAACAGAAATGTTGTGTGTCATTTCTGAGCATAAGCATTAAAAGCAACTACATGATTCACCATTTTCTTTTCTCCATTTACCACTTGGACCTGCAGTGTTATAGGTGGAGACTGATCCCATCAGCCTCAGTACTGGAGTAAAGGTGATGGTGGACATAGTTGCAGATGACTCATAATGGACATTTTTTATAAGCAGGAAATAAACCCCTATTGTAAGGCACTGAGATTTGGGGGTCATTTGTTTCCAAGCCTATCCTGACTGACACAATCACCCACCCTTGGAATTCTCTGATTTCATCTATGCTCTAGAGTGGACTAAACACCAGAGCATTCCCTTCTCTATGAAGCTCTTCTCAAAGGAAAGATGGAAACATCCAACATTAGTTCCCTTTCCCTGACACCTTAATTCCTTTCTGAGACTAGAAAGGGCCTAACTGAAATTCAAATAAGATAGTCTACAACCATGCCACCCTGAACATGCCCGATCCTGTCTGATCTCAGAAGCTAAGCAAGATCGGGCCTGGTTAGTACTTGGATGGGAGACCACCTAGGGAGACCGGATGCTATAAGTGTTAAAAAAATAGATTTTATCTCTCTCTTACACTACAAACAAGCAGCATTTGAAATTAGACACCTACATTTCTCTCTCCCCCTCTAATTTTCCGCCAAAAAAAGGGAGAGGTCATTTACAACACAAACAGCCCCAACCCCAGAGATTCTGGTGTAACTGGTCTAGAATTGGGTCTGGGTATCAGGAATTTTAAAAACACTCCCTAATGACTCTAATGTGCATCCTGGATTGAAATCTGATCCCACTTCCCTTTATCACCCCAGAGAAATGGAAGTCATATAGCTAGTTAATGGCAGAGGTCAAGGCTAAAACCTTTGATCCATGATCTTCTCACTATG
This sequence comes from Eonycteris spelaea, assembly GCA_003508835.1. Taxonomy (NCBI): domain Eukaryota; kingdom Metazoa; phylum Chordata; class Mammalia; order Chiroptera; family Pteropodidae; genus Eonycteris; species Eonycteris spelaea. Next base: position 115,234 of record PUFA01000387.1, on the reverse strand, counting down.
TAAATATGGATTTTTTTTAGAAGGACCAATTGCCCCCATGAATTTAATTAAAACAAGTTGGCAATACCAATGGCTAATGTTCTTGTTGGCCTGTCGGAGTGTTCAAGGGTTCCTCTGTGCTTTTATTCAGTAATCAGGAATTACTGTTTTCTACTAGAAAGTTACACAAAACACACTTGCTCTTCAAGACTTTAAAACAACTCCACACTCTTCTGAATTGATGTCTTTCATGAAGCTTTCATGAAGCCATTATTAGATAAGCATGGGAGCTCTTCTGGGGTTCTGAGCTAGCCCACAATAAGCTTATTTGTTTTAGGGTGTAGATCCATACACTCCCATTCCCGGGTATGTATGTATGTATGTATGTATGTGTGTGTGTGTGCGTGCGTGCGCACACCATTTAAATCACATGGGGACAAGACAGCAGTGACATGAATCTTGAAAGGTCAGCCAGGCAAAGGAAGGTATTACAGAAGCACAAATAAAACATTTCCCCCTTCCCATATATGTATTGAATCCTTGATCCAATGAAATGTGTACATTGACAACAAAGATGGTCAGTGTAAGTGTGTGTGCATGCATACACATGCACATACACTTGTGAGTTAAATCTTCTTTCAAGAATATTTGTTGAGAGTTAAATATTTTTCAGTGTGCAAAGGAGGGTATAAATGTAATTAAATATTATTGAGTTGCAAAGGAGGGTGTAAATGCTCGGGCCAATTTGTAGAGGGCTGCCTCTGGACAGAAATAGCCATAGAAGTCTGTCAGAATATGGAGAGACATTTATAGTCTCTTTCTGACTTGAGCTAAGCAGGATTGGAAAACCAGACTTTTGCCTTTCAAAAATCATTCAGACTCAATTCTCAAAGCCTAAAGGTTCTCACGAAGTATCAGCTAAGGCTGCACTGTCCAATATGGTGGCCACTAGCCATATGTGAAATGTAAATATGTAAAATATCTCAGTAATAATATTTTATAGTGATCGCATGTTGAAATAATGATACCTTGTGTATGTTGGGTCAATAAAATATATTATCAAAATAAAGTTCACCTATTTCTTTTTACATCTTTAAAAAATTGGTTCCGAGAAAATTTTAAATTACATATGTGACTAGTGTTCTATACCTACTGGACAGTACTGGACTAAGATAATCATTTTAATGTTTATTCTATTTGTTTCAAGTCAGAGGTGACAAATTGTTGACTACACTTGAAGAAGTTAAGGCAGAATAATATTCTTGTTAAGAACCCAGACTGCGTGGGTTCCCATTGTAGTTTGGCCACCTGGATCTTTGCATGTCCTTGGTATTTAGACTCATCTATAAAAATGGTAATAATCATACTTCTAGCATACAGAGTTGTTGTGAAGACTAAATGAGCAAAATAAATATGTGATAGTTAGAACAACATCTGGCAGGTATGAGTGCTCAGTATATGTTAAGCATTATAATTATTCAAACTTTGTTGACATTTCAATAATTTAAAAATATCCCAAAGAGTTTTCCGAACTTTAACAGGCTACAGATGAAAGAGGTTCCACATTCAAGCCAGAGCATATACAAGACATTTAAATAATATACATGAACTTGTAAAATATCACTAATTATCATTCAAAACATCCTATTTTGTATATTATCTGATAAACTTTATTGTTTAATTATAGGTTTGTATGGAGATACATATAACTTGGGATACAATATAGATTCTTAGAATTTCAAAACTAGAGATTGAATTGGCATTTACATTATACATGAATTGCCAGTTTTCAGAAATTCTTGACAAAATGGAATATTCCCAATGTTGAAAAGATACTGACTAGATAATTTAGAAGGTAATTCCAGATCTTTCAGTAAACAAGGGTCAATAACAAATAAAGGATGGAAGTATCAGTCCGGGCACTGTTCTAAGTGATGAATAGGGCTAGCTTTCACTGTACCATGTATGTATCAGTTAGGTAATAAAAACTGAGGAAAAGCCCATTTCTGCATCTCCAAGTTTGTGTTATTTGCTCTAACTCTGCAAGGACCCTTAATCTTTAGGATAACTTGAGCTCCCCTGATTTATGGTTCAACTCACAGATGCTGGAGAGGGCATATTTAAGAGAGTCAGCTATCACCTCCCCACCACCCTGATTCTACCTATGTGAAGCTTCCAGTATGCCAAATATGCACATTTCTGCTCATCCAGAGAACTTTGTCACTATTAAACCACCCAGATGTGAAAGAACCAAGGAATATAGTGACAAAGGAAACAGCCCTATAAGTGCAGCAGACTCTGGAGAAATCCCTAAGGGTCCAAACAAGGGTTTCTCAATCTCGGCCTACTGACATTTGGAGTCAGATCATTCTCTGTAGTGGGTGCTGTCCTGTGCCTTATAGGGTATTAAGAGCATCCCTGGCCTCTGCCTATCAGATGTCAGTAGCACTCCCTTCTGAGTTGAAGCAACTGAAAATGTCTTCAGACATTGCCAAACGTTCCCTGGGGGCACAATTGGCCCCAGTTGAGACCTACTGGTCTAAAACTTTGAGTTTCAACTTTTAGTGTCACCAGGTAGCTTGTAGAAAAGATAGATCTCTGAGCCCACTCCCAAGAGGTCTGGGGTGGAGCCCAAGAAGCTGTGCCTGTAAAAAGCTCCCTAGGGATTCTGATGTGGGTGGTCTGAAGTTCACATTCTGAAAAACATTGATCTTGCTGTCTGGATGCAAGCCCAGGTCAAAAATCAAGGCTACAGAGAACTTGAAACCAAAGCACAACCAGTAAAACAAATAAGCCGCATGGTATATAAGTTGCTTGACTGTGTAGAGCTACACATGGGAGAAATCAGGTATTGAGATTAAAGAAGTTGTAGGCTAGAAAAGAACCCATTTGTAACCTACCAAGGGAAATTAAGAATGAGCTGAGCTCATGCTGTAATTTTACCTACTGGGAAGCACTGAATGCAGGGAAATAATATATCTACCAAAGTTCTATGTTAATCTTTTTTTCCTAATAAAGGAAGTAGCTGAGCATTTACAGAATTCTGCCCCAGCTCATAATGTGACATTTGATTTTGGGTTCCAAGAAGCTGCAAATAGGCAACAAAGATTTTTAGGGCTTGTAAAAACAGGGTTGCAGTCCCCTAGAGAGTTACAAGATAATGAGTGGGCGAGACCGTGTGGCTTGGGTATGAAGCCTCCTTTGGGGGACATTTTGACTGGAGACTCTACCTGCTATATCCAGCCAGTCTCTGTTGAACTCATCCGGGTGTGAAAGGGCTTGTGTTTGACATATGGGCTTAGTTCAACATGAGAAAGATCCAATTAAAAAATAAAACCTTCATCAAGTTGCCATTAATAAGGTATCTTACTTTAAGTTTGGAAGCAAGCCCCAAGACAAAGAAATCAGTTCAAGTACAGTCATTTGCTCTAATACTTGTGTGTAAAAATGCAAATTCATTCCAATGTGATTGATATATTAGAAAACAATTTGAGCAGCATGCAAATTTCATGTTTGCTTATGTGCAATTTTATCTGCAAGAAACAGTAGGTGAACACAGAAAAGTGCACCCAGCTAAATGGAGTTACATTTACAAAGTGCACACACAGACACATACCTCAAACATGTACCAGCTACCTCAGTTTACCTTAGGAGCCCCAACCATCCACACCTGGTGTACAACTGTCTGGTTTCTAAAAACACACCTTCCACCCCTTCACAGTAACTTACAAGTTGCAACTCTTCTGGTGCCCACTTCTGTAAGCCACCTTTAGAGCTTTATCTAGGTAGAGAGCCATAGCCATTGTTGTATTTATACACTTCTTAACCACATAACATGTGTAAAACTGTGCTACCATTTTTATTAGGTTCCCATCTTACTTTTTACGTGCTACTACGTTTTAAAGTGTCTTGCCCTTAATCTTATTTATCCCATAAGCCCTGTGGTTTTTATTGCATAATTTTGCATAGCATAGTGATTTTCTAGGAACCCATTCCATATTATAGTAGAACTGACTATAGTTTGAGAGGCAAGGGGACAGTAGTAAGGAAACAAGGAAGCAAGACAGGGAGGAAAGGCAGCCCATAAAAGGTGCTCTATCAAGCACATTACTACTGTGGGTGGCTAGAGTTCAGTCCCACTGGGAAATTCTGGGAACTGGTGCAAGACATTTATCCCACCTGAGAAGCGAGGGAGCTGGGGTATTTATACACCAACTCTCTCCAGCACCACTTAAGGGCTGCTCCTGGGGGTGTTAATTCCAGCCTGCTGAGCCCTCAGGAAGGCCAGAAGATGTCATTATTGACAGATGGAAGTCCCTCCGTAGCACACTGAAGTGGTAAAATCCAAGGGATAGGAGTCGTCTCCCTATGAGCATATGCCACAATGAAGAAAGGGAAAAAAAACTGCAGAAGAAAAGAAGACAAGAGTGTGGGATTGCACATTTCAAAGCCTCTTACGATAAAACAGTTTCCCAAGCATGCAGGGTACTAGGAATCACTTTAGGCTTGTTAAAATACAGATTCCTGAAACCCACCCATATCTATTGAATCAAATTCTCTCCAGAAGAAGAGCCTGGGAAGCTTCTTAATGGTGAACAACACCCACCACCACTGCCACCCTCAAAAGGTGACTGTCTCATCTGACAAACCTGAGAAACATTGCCAAATGAAAAATCCACTAGTTCTGCCAGATTCTGATTAGCTACGAGAAAAGTTCCTATACTGAGCCCCAGTGGCAGAAGAGTGACTAGAAATCACTGTGGCAGAGGCCTAAGGTGGTACTCAGCCCCATTCCCCCTCCAGTTGCAACCAGTCTGTAAAGACAAAGAGGTGGCAGGCCAGCTGTGATCATTTGTCTCTTCCTTTAATCTTCAACAGCAGTAAGTGGCTTACGGAGAACAAGGGGCCAGGCATGCAAGCTTTCTATCCAAGGTCACATTCTGCCCACCCACAAGCAAGGTCACTTAAGGCCCCAGAATAGCTTCTCTTATCCTAGAGGTAAGTCTGCTTCAGGAAATTGCTGTACATTTAATCTCCTAGAGCTTAAGGCCAAGGCAATCCCACTTCACTACCCATAGCTGAACACAGAGCTAGAATTATGCAGACAACCAGCCCTTCCACAACCAGAATGAATGTCTTGTGCATCAGCCTCAATTCCTTATTTTTTCTTAATCCAAAACATGGTTCATGTCCAAGTCTGGCCAACTGAACCAACCAAAACCCTCATCCATGAAATGGAATGAAATAACCTGATGGAGATTGTTGCTCTAGAGTTGATAAGCAAATAAACCTGTTGTCAGTTAAATTGACCATTGAAGCCTTATGGCTGCATCCAAAAAATCCAAAAATAAAATATCAGAGTAATATGGCTGGAGTTTATTTTTACATGCAACAATGTATTCATCAGGAAAGAATCGTCCCTTGTGGCTAAGGGTAAATGGAGAGACCAGTCATTTCAGCCCCCTTGAGAAAATTTAAACAACTTCACCACCACTGGATTTATAATCTCACTATTTAAGTATCACATTGGATGCTGCTATAGAAACAGTGCTAACCTTGGACATGTGTTTGTATTAGGCATCTTGAAAAAAGCAATGCTTTCCCCATTACTCATTAATGGCAGTTCATAGCACTGAACCCGTCTCCGTGTGATATCTTCTGAACAAATATGCCAACAGGAAAGAAGGAGGTGGGTATCGGCAGACCAGTAAGCCCATGTTAAAGAATGAGACAGATCGGGAGGCTATGTAAATGCTCATATGCAATACTCAGGGCAAAGTATGGTTTGTTTTGCCCTCCAGGGGAACACAAATTAGCTTGGGAAGTTTAGAAAGGCACATAGAATTCTGAGTCCAGCTTTTACTGTCAACTTCATATCTTTAGTTTCCAGGGTCCTCATCTAAAAAGAAAACAAGGGGAGATGGTCCAAATGATATGGGAAGACAGGGGAAGTATTTAAAAAAAAAAAAAATGACAGTTTCTACTTGTGCTCAAGGGCAATGTTGCCAAGGGGAACAGCTGCCAGAGACAAACTGAGATAGGCTCTAGGGGAGGGGAATGCACCTTTTGAGTTTGACAACCTTTATGATGATTACTTAAGATACTAAGGTGTTGATTAGCAAATGTTGGTAGAAAGTTACTGTGTGCTGAATTATATTTGTTATATGGGTGAGCATACATGCAGATGCTGGAATCATCATTTGCAGCTATTGTTGCTATTATCATTACTATGGCATGGTTGCTTTAAAATAACATTCCTTTATTATGACTGGTATTTGAATTAAAGAAGGCAGTTGGTATAACTGCTTTTTGTATAACTCTTGTTTATATACCTTTTCTAACCACTCCTGATTGCTAATTGGAGAAGCAGCATGGCCCAGTGTTGAGACCATAGAAGATTTAGCATAAACCCTGGATCACCTACCTTTAAGCTGTGTGACTCTGAGAAAATTCCTTAATCTCTCTGAGCCCCAGGTCCTTCATATGTAAAATAGAGATGCAAGTTATAAAACTGGCTTTTCCAACCTCAGATGGTTGTTATAATGACCAAATGAAAACCTTACATAAAAATCTTTTATAAAAGTAACATGCCATATAGATTCAAATTGGTTATAACTATTATCTGAAGTTCGGGAATAAAGAAGGATGCCTCCTGACAACATGATTTGCTGGAGAACAGTAAATGCTTTAAAGGAATGCCACCTGAACTCCATCCATTGCCCCTGGACTTTCAATGCCAGTGCTAAACAGACTATGTTATAAATTAGTTTCCTGAGGATTCTAGAGACAGCACTGTAGTGTGAGTATAGGAAGGAACATAACATGGTGGTTACATGAAAGTTCTGGGTTTGAGTCCTATCTCCGACCCTTATTAGCATACTTAGTTTCTCTCTACCCAAGTTTCCACATAAAATATTGATAAAAATAATACCAACCTTATATATACCCAAAAGATATGAAAACTGGTCTTCGAACAAACAGATTTACATGCATGTTCATACAGTACTATCCACGTTAGCTAAAAGGTGGAAAGAGCGCCAAGGTATATCAATGGATGACTAGATATACAAAATGTGGCATATCAATACATTGGAATTTTGTTCAGGCATCAAAAGGAATGGAGTACTGACACATGCCCCAACATGCATGAACCTTTAAAACATTAGGCTGAGTGAAAAAAGTCAGACATAAAAGAACAATATTGTACGATTCCACTTATATGAAACATCCAGAATGAGCAAATCCATAGAAACAGAAAGCAGACTGGTAGTTGACAGGGCTGTGTGAGGGTGGAATGGGGCACAACCATTTAACGAGTACAGAATTTCCTTTTGTGGGGTGATGAAATTATTTTGAAACTAAATTGAGGTGGTGGTTGCACAACATGGTGGATGTACTGAATGCCACTGAATTGTTAACTTAAAAATGGCTAATTTTGCAGTATGTAAATTTCACTTAAATTAAAAATACAATTCAAATAATAATAATTATAATAATGCCAACCTTAGTCTTACTAGGAGTATTAAATGAAATAGTATGTATAAAACACTTAGCACTATGCCTGACACAGAGTAAACACTCAATAAATGCTGACCTTTATCATTCCTGCCCCTATCTTTCAGAGAAAGAGAGAATATACTTAGCAAAGCCACACTGTAAGAGATAAACTAGATTAATATTGAATATCGTTCTTGGCTCTTAATTTTAAAACAGAGTAATCTAATTCATACTATAAAAACAGATAAACACACCCCTTTACTTCACTTAATGAACCCCAAATCTCTCTAGTGCTTTTTTCTATGTCTTAGGCAAGTACCAATACACATAGTGACTGGGCACCCCAGGTAAACCAAGGTGAGAACAGACTAGGCTTTTACTAAAACTCCTCATCTATAGTGGAAAAAGAAGCAACTGTGTTTTACATTCTAAAAGGGAAAGCCCTTTCTGGTAAGAAGCATGGAGAATCCCCAGCGGCAAAATTTTCTGGAGATTTAAAGACACACCTGGATGTCTTGCAATTCTTCATTTTTTTCACTTTTCCAAATTACAGTGTAGTGAGGTGTGGTTTAGGTATTTGTGTTTTTCCAGCTCAAAGCAAAAATCCAGCCCAAGTGAAGGCCGGGAAAGGTATGACAGACAAGTTCGCAGGAGCATACAAGTCACAATAGAAAAGATGTCATCACATAAATACCCGAGATTTCAAAACAGCAATAAAACCATCTCTTCACTCATTTCATAATTGTTAATGACCCATAAGCTAAGTATCCATTTATGAAGCCCGTGAAATATGGCATATGAAAATGTCCCTTTTTACAAATGAAAGGGTAGAGATTTTGTTCCAGTTTTGTTTGTTGGCTATTTTGGAATTGTTTTAGCAAAAAAAAAAGCCTAATAAGATTGGCCAATGGGATTGTATAAAAACAAATACAGGCTGGAAAATACCCAACTATAAAAGATAATAAGAAATCTTAAAAGTAGACACTTCAAAATACACTCTATCACATAAGATCGGTCATCTAATAGAACCGGTAGTTTTTTCTGGACTTAAGTGTGTCCAAGTGGAATCTATGTCACAGATTTAGTCCCTAAAAACCAGTGAACCTGAAAACTCCCAGCTGATTCAAAAAGGCACAGCTACATCTACTTGACAAAATCTAATTGCCAACTAGGACCTAGCTGCAAAGGAATTTAAGAAGTATAGTTTATAGTTTTCTAGCCTCTCCACTACAGTACAGGAAGGCATGCTAGAAGGAGGTTAGAGTGGATGCCAGGTACCAACCCACCATCTTGTCAAGAATTATCAAGACAGAAATTCTTGTTGCTCCCTTCACTCTCAAGGAATTACCAATAGTCGCAAGGAGAGAATAGTAGAGATTAATGTCCCTGAAGGTTCTCCAAAGCTATCAGCCCAAGGGCAACTTGACTTCAATAAGCAGTGTGTAACAATATTCCCATCTTTCTGGCAAATATGTCTGTGAAAATAAGAGCTAGGAGAGGCAGCCTGTTTATGCTGCTTCTAGGACTGAGCGCTTTGGAGATGCAAGGTGAAAAAGTTCTTATATGGTTCTAACTTAAATTTCACACATGGCACTTAATTCCATATTCTCTGGTTTTATTTCAGTGGGATCCAGAAAGCAATGATTTGGCTGAGAATTATATGAGGAATAATAATGCTGAGTGTGAGAATTCAAATGGATGATGTAGAGGGAAACACTTGAGGCTCAAATGTGAATTTTCTAAGGTATAAAGGGGGAATGGCTTGGAGAAGAAGAGAAAGATCCTACATTCAATCATCTTCCCTTCTCAAGTCTTGCTACCACATTATGCACACATGCCCACATAATGTTTCCACCCACATCCTTGCTGTAGAGACAATACAATTTAGTGAAAACAAATTAAATTATGAGTCAGGAAACCTGTTTGTTTGTTTATCATTGTTCCTGTTGTTGTTTTTTTGTTTTTTAGGAAACCTGGTTTTGATTCTCTGTTTCCTCACTGCTTGGCCTTGGTAAGTCACTTTCCCTCTCTGAGCTTCCTCACATGGAAAGTAACGTTAATCCCACCATCACTACTCATTATGCAGATTAAATAAGAGAATGTAATCTAAGGTGTTTATAAAGGAAATCACAATGGAAGTGAGAGTTGTCATTTTAAATCAGTAAATATACTTTGTATGACCTATTCCAGATGAGCAAAGGTTAAAAGCTTGGTAATACCCAGAGTTATTATGGGTTGGAAGAAAGAAGGCTATCAGACTTAGAAGGTAGAAGCATACATACTGCAACTTAGTTAGAGGGCAATTTAGTAGTATCTCTCCAGCTAGAAAATGTACCACCCTTTGAACTGGCAATTCCCAGATATACTTGCAAGAATAAACCAAGTTATAAGTAAACAAATATACAATGCAGAAAATATAAAATCCTAGGTCTGTCAGTGGGGACTGGTTCAATAAATTATGGAGTTTTAAATATTATTAAATATTTAAATATTTAATATTAAATATGCATCTTATAAAAAGAATGATTAGCTCGTTTGGAAGTGGAAAGATTTCTAAGATTTGTTATTAAGGTAACTAAAAAGCAAGATAATATTATGTGTCTTATGAGCAAGAGAGAGAGAGAGAGAGAGAGAGATTGAGATTCATGTAAATACACACATAGGTAATTGAATAAAAAATCTTTATGGAATGATACATGTGAACCTGTTATCAGTGTTTATCTTTGGAGAGAAACTAAAACTCAGGGGAGAGGAAGGCTTTCATGTTTCTCTTTATTTTATTCTGTTCTTTATAGTTGAGAGGTTTTATTTTTAACCCTGTACGTGTTTTATTTTTTATTTCAAATTACACAGTCTAAAAGAAAACTAGCAAATGGAGCAAAGAAGCCCTTTTTGCACATGGATGCTGTAAAAATAATAAATAAATCGGCATCAGAAACATTGTGATGTTGCATGAGGGGACCCAGGCTCAGTGTTTAGGAAACAGTGTTAAAACAACTGTCAGTTCTGTCTCTCCCTGGACATCCTTGCTTTCCAGAATTATGAAAGGTGGAGGGGGCAAAGGAAATAGCAGTGGAAAACCAAGGAAACTAAAAATAGAAAGAGCCCATAGAAAGAATAAATGGAGAGAAAATATGGTGTAAGAAGTGAGTAAGTAGAAGTCAACATGTAACCATATTCTCAAGGTGGCACACATTGGTGAAAGGAGGGATGCCTCGAGAGTCAATTTCACATTTTTACATGTACAGTTTGTATTTAAATGAATATTTTCACCGTAAGGATGACTGTGAGTGAAGCATACATACATGTCTTCTTAGCTGAGCATTCCAAGAGGTAGCAGGTATATAATCTTTTTACAAAAGACTCTATTGTTCCTAATATTTATCCAGCTATATATACACAGATGAATACCAGCACCAAAGAGCTAACCCTTCAAATCCTTGCAGATTCAAAGCTGTAGGTACTACTTACAAAGAACATGTAAGCCAGTGTGTCTGCAGTATCTGCCAGAACCCCAGCTCCTGGGGACATTAATAAACTACTATGCCAAGAGTAGATAGCATGGTAAAACAAGGATGGTAAACACTTGAATAATCAAAGTCGAATAGGTTTCTCAACTGTGGAACAGCTACATGTCTTAACATGTTCATGTGCACTATGGATTCCAAGAGGGTGGGGCATGGTGTGCAGTGATTCACCAAACTCCTGCCTCGGAAGCCTTTCCTTTAAACATAGTGTTAGATTGTTGTGCCTCAAAACATGCTTTGGGAAGCCAATTCATTCAAGGATTGTCTCTCTTTTTCAATGTTGAGATTAGAGAATGCAGATGGGAAGTGGAAACTGCCACAGAGTACTGTACTCCAAAGAATTATTTCAGCATATGAATTAGGGAAATAATTATATAAAACTCAGGTGTTGTGGCTAAAGAAACCCCCTCTGAAGCTATCATTGTCCTTCATCACATTAGTCCAAGAATAGAATTTAGAAATAATACATCTCATACTCTTCCTTGTACAAATAAGGAAATGGAGCCCCCAGATAATCCTAAACAGAGAGGGAACAGAGCTAGTAGTTCAGGGCTGGGACTCGAGCCAGAATGCCTGGGTTCAAACCCCAGTATTCAGCAGGACCTCAGGCAAGGGACATGACCTCTCTGGGCATCCATTCCTCATCTGAATAATGAAGATAACCATAGTCTTGTGATAAGGATTAAGTGGGCTGGTATTTGTAAAGCACATAGGCTAGTACCTGGCACATAGTAAGTGCTAGATAAGTGTTTCTTTAAGCAAAATAAAGTTATTGGGGCCTTGGGGTCCTAAACCTTACTCCAAAATTACCATTCTTACACAACACTTCCACTTTAAAAACAGTAATTTAAAAGAGTGAAACCGAAAGAATAATGATTCAGCCATCATTAAAAAGTCAATGTTAATGAGAAGTTAATAGGCCCACCATTGCCAGAGCAAATCCCAAGAATTCAAATAACACTTCTCCCTCTGGAAACACATCATATGTAATTAAAAATATATGTTGGCCAGGAAGGCAAGGGATATAATGATTTTTTTCTTGCCAGGCTTAAAGGTTCTAGAAAGATTAGATCATTTTTTAAGAGGATGTTTACAGTCAGCATTAGGGACTAGGTGAAGTGGGAACTGAAAACTCAGAATTCAGGAGAGATGAGAGGGAATTCAAAAGTGAGATGTACTGAAACTCAAAGGAAAATGGGGTGTTTCTGACAGCAAAGTGGATAAAGTCAGAATATAAAAGTGGGCTGAGGTTCCTCCCTCCCCTTTAATTTGTTTTCAAGCAGGTGTACTGGCAGAATAGAAAGCTCTGACCCTTTAAATGCAGGCTGTTCTTCAGTCAAATGGCATTAGTTGCCTTGTGCTGGCACTTGAGTTTCAGCCTCAACGTTGAAAAGCGTATTTGCTAACTGGAGCATGGAAATGGCTCCAGACTGAGAAAGGGCAGAAAGGAGGGGAAGAGAAGGAGAGTGTCCGCTTGTCCACTGTTCTCTGCTCTCCCTCCCCAATGGCAGACGGTATTTGTTTACTTGACCCTCCTTGGGAAACTGGCCCCTCCTGAGCTTTGGAAGGATACTTCCAAATATTTGTTGAGGCAAATAGGAGGTTAACCAAGGCAGATAGAAAAAGTTTGGAAGGGATCAGAGGAGACAATGTGTTATTTTTTTTCCAAGCTAACATGGGCATCACTTTAAAATAGCATTTAAAAGGTTGGCTTATATCAAACATTGAGGTAAAAAAAAGGAATTAACTAAGTTAAATGAAGTCTCCACCAAACAATTTAAAGTGGTGTCATAAACGCCTAAAGTAACGCATAAAGAAACTGCTTTTTGAAAGTGCTCCAAAGAGTCCTAGTATTCCAAAGCAAGTCAGCCTAGAGCTGCATTTTCTCACAAGAACAGTGATCATTTTTACGAACCCCAAATCTATATACTTGGTTGCCCACTGAGATGGAATATCTGAAATTAAAACTGTCCTGGAATATTCAAGACATCTGGTCACCCTACACACACACACACACACACACACACACACACACACACACACACACACATCTTGATGGGATGCCTGTGATCTTCCTTTTCCCCACCTTGGCTGGGGTCTCAGGGAAGTAAGCCCCTCAAAATAGCCTAATGCATTTCTCTGGTCTTTATGTATACTCTCATAAACCAGGAATGCAACAGAACTTTCTTAGGAAGACATAACAGCTACTACTTACTGAATATTTACAACACAACAGGCAACTTATACAACACTATCTTATTATTTAATCCTCCAAACCATCCTTTAAAACAGGTTTTATTTTCTCTACTTTCAGGTGGAACAATAGAGTCTAGGAGAAGTTAAGGACCTGGGCTATGGAATCTTCCATAGCTGATAAGTGGTGGAACCAAGACTCAACCTCAGTCCTCACACACTTGCTCCTATTCTAGGCTGCTTCAACCCCTTGTCATTCTCTCCTGAAGGAGTAGCTGAAGGTATCTGCTGAGACATAAATGCTCATTGAGCCACCATGTAAAGCTCATAAACTCCTTTCCTTAGCCTCCCATAGAAAAGGGGCTGCAGTCTTAGCTATTTATTTCTAATGCTGCTTATTCAGAGTAAAAATTATAACCAGACACCCTGGGAGGAAACGTGGCCAGACATTACAACAGGCAACGATGGGATCACAGCTGGGATATTTCTATGAATCCTTTCCTCCCCCTGCACAACCTCCAGATGACAAACAATAAGACACAATCAGAATCAAGAAGGGCTCCCAGCAAAATAAAAACTTGACCTCAGCCTAGCAAACATACACTTCAATCATCTAGGTTCCCCAGGTTTATGGCTTGAGGAAGCAATTGCATCCAAGGAGCCTAAGTCTGCTGTTTGCTTTCCATGCCTCAAAGCCCCAGCTTGTGAATCATCTCTGGGAGCCCAGACTGGGAAAGGCACGAGCCTTCTTTTCCCATCTACTAGGGGATTGATTTCATCATGCCACTTATCCTAGTTATCAGTTCACACATGTGCCTTAGAATGTTTCTCAAATGTAGTCAAAGTGGCTTCTAGGTACACCAAAAGTCCCAGATTCAATTCCAGTATTAAGATTAAATAGCAAAGATGTACTCAGACCTGTAGCCAGAAGAGAGATGCATTATTAATCATAGGCCTTTCATAGCACTTGATATCCATGGCAATCGTGCTTATTATTCACCTACCTACATGAAGCCCATCTCCTTTCAGAGCCCTGTGTGGCAGTATGTGAAAGCTGGGAGTGTAATTCTCTGTTGCCAGTCCAGAGGGTAGTAGTGACAGCTGTACCCCACCCAGATCCTCTAAACTAGGACTGTGCACCATCCTCCGGCTGCTGTGAGTAGTGGCTGCTTGTTGCTGACAAATGCCCACTTTCTCAAGAGAGTTGCCATTGGCTAATGAGCCACCTTGCCTGGGAGGTTAGGGTCACCTTCTTCCCACAGGCAGCCCCCAGCCATTGACTGATCAAGCATACAACAGTTTGTACGTAGATCAGATCAAAGTTGGGCTCTATCTGAGACCACACTGTAGCTCAGCAATGTCCCCTTCCCCATTTTGCTTCCTTCTCGCTCTTACAAATTTCTCCTTAAATTGCTCTCGTAATAAATCCTGTGCACTACAATTCTTGTCTCAGGCTGTGCTTCTAGGGAACACCACTCAAGACACAAAATTAGAAGCAAAGATAAGCAGTAGTGTAAACCCCTGCAATGAGGCACCCAATGCTAACAAAATACTGGATTAATGCAATTGGTGATGGCTTGTGCTTTCAGGGCTAAAGTAATGTTCTTCTTTGGGAGAGGGAATGGAAGAAATGTGGAGGGGAAGGTGAAGCAGGTAACCATGTCTAAGCAAGTGACACAGGGAGGAGGAGGAGAGATAGTTCCCTGAGTCCCCAGTATTCTCCTGACCCCAGTCTCCCCAGATAAGCCAATGAAAGAGATTCATAGAATATCCAGTCCTGGGGCTCAGGATTGTCCCTACTGATATTTAAGCCAGAGAGAGCCACCACCCTAGAGAATGCCACCAGAGACTATGCTAGGACAAATGTGGATCACATACACAGTAGGAGTCCTAAAGCTCCTGGCCAGGTAATTATGTAGACCCATGGGTACGACGTCTTATATGTTTGAATTATTTTTTGGTCCTCACTTGCATACACTATGAGGGAGGTTTATTGTATTAGAGTTAAGGCTGCTGAGTTCAAAGTGAACAACAATTGTAGCCTCACCAATTTTCACCTGTTAAATTTTCTAAATCTACACAAGCACAAGGAGAAGTTTAATATGAGCTTTCAGTGTGTGAGCAGGTTAGAAAGCCTCACTTAGTTGTCCAGAATGTCTGAAGAGAGACCACATCAGGGCTAAAAGGTATTTCTACATTGCTATGATTTGAGTAAGGTCAAAGCTAGGATCTCTTTGATGTTTCTCCACAATTGCTCTGATCTAACCACTATGGAAGTCTGGACTTGGCTGAATACCTTGTTTCTCCAGCTGCTCAGAGGCCTATCATATTGGAACTGTTGTTAAACAACATTATAGCAATATAGCCTATGTCATCTGTCACTTGGTACCCCCCAAAACTAGACATCACAGACGAATGCCAAACCATACCATGAAAAGATTGTTAGACTATACCAAGTAAAATGGATGGCAGGAACCTCTTGACTGCAACCCCTCAAATTACAAATAATGTGGTATTGGGTACCCCAAGCTTTTAGTTATTCTTTATGAGAACAGTTTCTATTCTGCAACTGTGGGGAGAGGCAAGATTTTATCAGGGAATGAATCAGGTGGAGGCAGGCGTGGGAGACTATAAAAGAGATAGCTCTCCCTATCCCTTTGGGTGAGAAGAAAGATTAATAAAGTTTAGGGGAGGAGACGATGCCATGGGAAAAGATCTCATATCTGTTGGTGGTATTTCCACTAGAGCTACCACTTTGGAGAATAATTTGGCAATATCTAAAAAGCTGAAGAGGAACAAACTCTTAGACCCAGAAATTTCATTTCTAGCTTTATACCCTAAAGCAATGGTTGTCAATTCTGGCTGCGCATTGGAATTATCTGGGGAAGGTTAAAAAAACTACAGGTGCCTGGTTTCCCACCACCCCCAGTGATTCAGATTTAATTAGGCTGGGTGCAGCCTGGTCTGGGACTTTTAAAATCTCCCCAGGCAATTCAGATGTATAGAAAAGGTTGAAGTCCACTGCTTAGAGACCTTTCCCCACATGCCAGAAGGACATTTGACATAATTGTTTGTGGCAGCATTGTTTGCAGGAGCAAGAAATTGGGAGTAACCTAAATATCCATCAGTAGGAGAGTACATAAATAAATTGCACTGTATTCCCTTATAGCACTCCTCAGGGCAGTGAAAGATGAATACAGCAGAGCCGTGTGCATCAATATGTTTAAGTCATAAAGTGAGTTACAAAATGACACACAATATTCTATGATTTATGCAAATTTTAAAACATGTCAATACTGTTTTCGAATATATACAGTAATAAGATTAAAATATATCGAGGAGAGGACTGATAAATACAAAAGAGAGGATAATAGAACATAGGGGCTTTCAATTCTAACTGTAATATTTTATTTATTAAATGAATATAAAGCAAGCATGGGAGAAATGTTAACTTTGGTAGAATTAGATGGTGGGTACATGGCTGTTATTCTGTTTGAAAACTTGCATAATAATATTTAAAGCTATAGAACATAAAAGCAATCGAGTTGATAAAATGACTCGACATATGCATAAACCTCAAATTCAGCACAAACTCTACAGTATAGAGAGAGAGAGGCAATAACTCATTAAAAGATTCGACTAAAGAAAACCTTGAAGATACTTTATTATCTGGGATTTATTAAGTCCCCAGGAAAACTCCAAGGCATTAGTTGCCTGCTATCAAATGCTGCCATGTGTATTTAAAACAAAAAGGCACCTGTCAAAGGAAATGAACAGGGTACTGTACATTTTGCATGTTCCCATCCATTCAGCGAGCATTTCTTTTTTGAGAACCTATTGTGCACCTGGCCCTGAATAAAGTATAGGGTTTCCCTTTTATCTCTTCCCAATCATGAACCCAAATGACCATGAGTTTCCCTTTTCATTGGTAAGAGTTTACAAAACTGTGCTATGAAGCACAGAAATGATTTTTTCTTATGCCAGGGTTTTCCATTTTGCTTTAAGGGCATCAGATGTCTCCAATTTTCTACACAGAAGGTTGTGGAATGAAAGAAAAAAGTCCTGCAAACAAACTTACCTTTAAGAGAGAAATATATGGAAAACAGAACCCTGGGGTGGAGGGAGGGCAGTGAGTAGAAAGAAGGAGACAACAATCCTGCAAAATCCAGCAATCGGGAGAGGGTTTCACAAAACTACAAAGGTTGAAATGAGTATTTTAATCAGGCTAATTAAGTAGTATCCAGAAGAATGGGTGATGTATGCCAGTTCTTTGGGTCTATCAGCTTGTTGTCAAACCAGTTCTCCTGGCAGCGTTCTTTTTGGCATTTACTTGCCAAGATACTCATTGACACAGTCCTTTGTTGGGTCACTGGAGCTTTTGTCTCTGTGTCCCCAAAGCAACAGAAATTTCTGTCTGGGCCTCAAATGCATCACTGGACCAATCTAAACCACTTTCCCTCACCTTTGGAAGCTCCTGAGCAACAGCTATTTTTGGTCAAAAAACAAATTGTTGCCAAACGTGCTGGAGAAGGAGGGATGCAAATAGAAGGGGTGTCATCAAGGAACCAGGGGGATCAGGAAGTCCTTGGAGGAGGAAAAGTTGAGAGCATGAACCTAGTTCTAGGCGTGTGCCACACTTAGGAGGGGAAGATGCCACGCTAGCCCAGATCCATTCTTTACCTTCCCCTGCTCTTCTGGGCATCACAGAAAAGGCTCACTCCTGCAGGCTACATCTTCTAGGTCTGCTGGTTTCGAGCTAGGCTTAGCCAATGGGAGGAACTGAGAGGATACTAGAAGGTGGAAAGAGAGAATAAGTCAGGGTATTTCCTCCTTTCACACTTAGCTCATGGACATGCCTCCTCTGGGGCTCCAACTCCCACGAGGCTGGCTCACCACTGTCCCAGCCTCTAAAAGGGGCCTCCAGCCCTTGGCTTCTGACAGAATCACTCCTTCCCTCTGCTCCCTCTGTCCTCAAGCTTAAGAGTGGTAGCAGCTTCCTGTCATCACTAAATTCTGGCTTAACTGACCATTCTCTATTTGGTTTCTCAGCTCTTGCATGGGCATTGTAACAAATTCCATGTACTAAGTGCTCTTTGTGTGAAATACCTAGGTTCCATTTTCCTAGTAGAATGCTTGATGGTGTACCAATGGGTTTACAACTGGCTTATATGTTATTCTTGGCTGATATATGCCAATATGCATTTGGTTTTGAGTCAGAAGACCCAGGCTCATTTCCTTGTTCTAACACTGCCTGGGGTACAACATTGGGCATTTACATAACTTTTCTAAGCCTCAACTTTTTTCACTTTTAAAATGAAGCTAACAGTGTCCACTTTGCTGAATTGCTGGCCTATATATCTATAGAATGCTAAACAAATCTAAGCAAGTAGTACCGTACTATAAGCAATATTATCGTTATTAAGTTTTTGGTCCATGGGTAACATTTTTATAAAATGATTTGTTTTATAAATACGAAATGTTTGCTCTTTCATATCCACTCATCTCCAAAGGGCAATTTTTATAAGATAAAGTGAATATATACCTTTCTTTTATAGAAATGTTTACCATGTAAATACAAAGACAGACAAAGATAGAAGCAGGATTGCTGAGCTCTATTGGAACAGCCCCAGGTAAACACAGTGTGTCATGTAATGAATGTATGAGGCAAGACTGGGGAGTTTGGTGGGAGGGAGGAAGGCCATGAGGAACATTCACCTTGGCCACCACTATTCCCTATAATCATTAAAAAGCTTGAGTTCTGCCTCCTTACATGGTCCAGTTGTTTAGAATCCTTCCAGATTAGAATAGGGAAACGTTTATAAGTAAAAATTGACCCAAACTGTCCAACTACCTTTGAGCTGAAATGACTCGAGCTTGTTGGTCCATGGCTCCAACTAAAAGAAGTGGACATGACCATCAGAAATCATAACACCGAGGGCCAAAGCAGGCACTTGTTCACGTAATGTGATTCTAGAGGCACACACATATGCAAAGATTCTTTTTAAAAAATTTCCCCCACTAGTCTTCTGATACCTATCAGATAAAAAACCTTTTATTCTATATTCAAGAACCCAAAATTTTTAGAGAACAAAATATTTTGTGATCACTGATATTGGATGTTTTTCCTAGAAGCAGGATCTTAGGAGACAGGGCATGTGATGCCCCAGAAGGAGAAAGATGTCACAGAAAAAAGTGGAAAGATGCAAAAGTGAGGGGCTGGGAACACCAAAGCCAAACCTCCCACTTCACGTTTTCCAAGTGCTCTCTATGATTATGACCAAATGAGAGGGGAAAAAGTTTCTGAAATAAGTAAAAATTATCAGAGCTTTTGAAAGATGAACAAATGTCCCTTCATGTTTTGGAAAGGTATTCATGTGGAATTAGCCCAAGAGTTATCCAGAACCTGATCTTTACTCTGTATCAGAGTCATTGCCCCCATTTAATCATTCCATAATGCTGGGAGATATGCCTCATTTACCACAATTTTTGGATGAGAAAACAGAGATGTGCAGAACCAATAAATGGGTAAACCAGAGTTCGCACCTAGGATGCCTGATGCACAAATGAATGCACTTCCTTGCCCCACCGTGCCCTTCCTGATTGGTGAGGTCTTTGAAATCATAGCAGGACGCTCTTCTTGTTTGACATTCTCACCCTTCCAGTTAAGGGGGTAAGTCAGTGCTCCTGAAACTGCGATGTGCCTACAGAACCACCTGGAAATGTTAAAATGCATATTCTGAGACAATAAATGTGGTTTGGCGCCTGAGATTCTGGGTTTCTGGCAAACTTCCAAAAGACGTCAATGCTGTGGTTCAGAGACCCCACTTTGAGTAGCAGCATCCTACATCCCCATGGCCTACCTTTCTTCTTTCAACCATTCACTCATTCAAAATGTATTACATTTACTAAGCACTTACTATATGCCAGGCACTGTGTTGGAAGCTGAGGATGCAGCCATGAGTAGATAGACAAGTCTTTTTTTTTTTCCCATGGGGTTTACAGTGTAGTGGAAAGAGACAAAGTATATGTAGAAATTAACAAATAATACCTCATCAGATACATGCTGGGAAGCACAGGGTAGACAGTGACTGGGGATAGGGTTCTCTGACACTGATCCATGAGTGGAACCAAATGCTACTAATGGCACCTCTGAATCAAGCCTCCAGTAATCCAAAAAGATTTAGTGGCCCATCTGCTATATATAAACCAAAGTATGGAATGAAATGATGTAATATCTGAAATTTGCTTCAAAATAATATGGAAAGGGGAAGTGGATGAGGATATAGGTGAAAGAAATTGGCTGTGAATTGATAATAGTTGAAGCTAGGCGATGAATACCTGGGAGAGGTTCATCCTATTATTCTGTTTATTATATGTTTGACATTTTCCAGAATTAAAAAAAAACAGAACTCAAGTATTTAAGTAATTTAAACATAATACCTTCCCTCAAAGAACTTACAAACTTTCATGTAGCCTGATTGTACACCAAGGGTCCTTAACTTAGACTTCAGGGGTCCAAGAACTTGGAAGGAAATTTTAAATTTTAATTCACTCATCTATAAAAAAATATAACATTTCTTTCAGTAATGAAGGTAGGCAACAAACCACAGTAGTATGAGCAGGACCTGTTACTCTGCCACCAATAGAAACCACAGGCATTTTCATATCATAGTATGTCCTTACAGGTATCTGAAAACATCATTCCTTTTACCCTTCAACTAGATCTTGATGATAAATGGGTTAATAAGCTGCTTAAATTTTACTGTAGCACGAATTCATTTTTGAATGTTTTAATAACTATTTTTTAGTAATTGTAATAATTGTTGGTCCTTTGTAATTCTATATATTTTTACATTTTCAAATCTTAGTGTTTGACAAGTCTAGGTTTCTGCTTTCTGCTTCCAGGCCCATGGCATGGAAAAGGTTAGGAATCCCAGGTCTACATCAGGTTTCCAGGACACTGAGCCACCACATACCTCCACCACTTGCCCAGGCAGCACTGCCACGCCCCCTGCACACCCACAGCAGGCCTCTCCTGCCCTTAGCGGCAATAAATCTTCTGTCCCTTCCCCCGCTCCAAAAAATATAGGCATTTCAGCCCTCAAGCCCAAATGTCACCGTGACTCAGAATGTGGGGGAGAGGAGTAGAAGCATTTGGAAGGTTCCAATATCCTGAAGATAAGCTGTGACTCTAGTTAAAAACATTGGGCAGTGGGCCAAATAAAAGTAACATTCTTCCCCACTTGTCCTTTCTGCATCATTTGTGCCTTATCTATGGGAATCTCTGCCTGCAGCTGAAACTCCTGAATGACAGGGGTATACCAATCAGATTCTGACAGGAAAAAAGTTAGGAGGTGGGGGAGGTGAGTAGGGGCAGGTAAGATGTCAGCAGAATACAGATGAGGAGAAATTACATTAACTGGAGTTTTGCTGCTGTGGAGACGTTTTCAAACCTGTTGCAAGGATAGGAGCATAGACTGGCATAATTCCCCCAGTTCATGAGCAGCAAGCAGCAGGTTATGTTCAGAGCTGTTGATTTGTATTTCACTTGGGGTTTAAGAACTTCCAGTTCCCTCAAGCTCCCCAAAATTGGCAGCTTTGCATCCTCTCATATCTTTGGGGTAAAAATGTTGTTCACATCCAGATTACTTTATAAAAATTTTGATTTCCAGCTGAGGCTCTAGAGTTTCCACACAATCCAAACATCCTTGGGGCTGTGCCTTCTCCTAGGTTCCAGGAGACGAGACTTGTGGTTTGGGTACACCTGTTAACACAGCCTCTAGAGCCCCCTTCACTTCCCCTCACCTTTCATCAAGGAATAAAATTACAGCCACTGAGCTGGCCTCGCCCTTCTGAGCTTGTAACTGGACACCATGGGACAGCCACAGCTGCCACAGTGCTCTGTGGAGGAAGAAAGCCAGGGTGGGGTCCACGGGGGAGGGAAGGGGACACTTGGGGACATGCCATGTCATGAGAAACTAAGAACTCACAGACCGTGAGAACTAACATGCAGCTATCTCACCATGGCATCAATTGAATGCCAAGGAACCGGGACACAAATCCCTCGGCCAGAAAATAAATAAGCAAGTAAGTAAAGTAAAAGGCTGCCCTGTAGGGTGAGAGCCCTAAATTAGAAGCCTCCAAGGACCAAGGGCAAAATTATAAAGAAAAAAAAACACTTGGTAACTGCTGAGTGGTTCCTTATTCACAGAGAAGGAATTATTGCCAGGAGTAAGACCCAGGACTCCATAATGACTCAGCCATCCCCCAGCTGTTTGACTTGGTAAGTTCCTAACTTTTCTGAGCCTTAGTATCCTCGTCCACAGTAAATGGAAAGAGCAAGACATACCTCAACTCCCACAAAAGTTAAATGAATCAATATCTGTGCTAGCATGTTGCAGACTTTACGGTGCTCCAAATATGCTAAGTATACTTCTTGCTGTCTGGAGAGGGAGAACAGAATGGTTAAGAAAATTGCTATTGAGATCAGACTGCTGGGTGTGAATCCTGGTTCTGCTGCCTCCTAGATGTGTGTCCTCCAGCAAGTTCATCAGTAATCCTGTGTCTCAGCTTTCTTACCTATAAAATGGAACTTAAACATAACAGTACCTACCCCATAGGGTTATCATGATGGTTAAATGAGTTTATTCAGGTAAAATACTTATAGTGTCTGGCACAGAGTAACATGCAATAAATGGTGGTTATAAAAGTCTGGATTATTGTTCAGTGATTATTCATTTCCCTCAGGGTCCACTGAGGGCAGAGTATCTTTCATCACCCATCTGTTTGGGGCTTGGCCATATAACTTGTTTGACAAGAGCAAGTTAGAAAATTTGATGTGAGCTAATGCTTAAGATATGCTTGTGCTGTGGAGTTTGCCCTCTTGTGCTTCTGCAATTGTCACAAAAAGAATATGCCCTGGTTAGCCCACTGATAACAGAAAGATGAAAGCCATGTAGAACCAAGTGGAACCAAACCTGAAGACCAGAGTCAGATCCAGACTAGATTAACCAACTCACAGTCCTATAGTTTGAAGTAGTCACCACAGCTGATGTTCAAAACTAAAAGCCTGAGAATAAATAATTATTGTCGTATGCTACTGAGTTTTGAGGGCTATTTGTTACACAGCCATGGCTGATTGATAGTTGTTATCGCTATTTTTACAATCCAGCTTCAGTTTGGACACTTCAGCAGTTTTAATGCTAAATCTTAAAACACTCTCCATTCCTTTTTTGAAAAACTCCCATAAAAAAAGAAACAGCCGGAAGGGTTGTTGTATATCCACTGTAGGACACATAAAACAAGCATGTGTTCATTCATCTAAATATCATTCACTGAGCACCTATTACATGCAGATACCATACTAGGTAACAAGGAAACATATGCTTTGGAGTCATCTGTATTTAATTCCTGCAGCTAAGTCATCTTCTGCTACCTGATACGCTGATTCTTAGAAAGCCAAGTCATGCCCTATGATGTATCAGCCCTGGCCAGGAGAGGAACGCTTGCATGCCATGATCAACACTGGAATCCACCAAAGTCTTTAGCCAGCCATGTGTCTGCTCAGCAGGATGGCTGTCAATGTCCAAGATCCTTTCAGCCCTGAAGAAAGTTCTATAGCCTCCAGATTGCCACTGATGTTCGGGATCCAAAGCACTGACATCTTTTTCCTGGATAAAATTCAACTCATACCTAGGATAGGAAAGGTAGTAAGTTACATGTCTCTCTCCCTTGGGCTAAAGCAATCCTGGTCTTTAACAGCCGGATGCTTTTCTAGGACTTGGGGGAATTGAAAAGCAGTCCATCTGGAAACTTACAATAGCTGATTTTGTTTAGAACCTGGCAGGAGCAGGGACTGAGGGCTGGGCCACCATTTTATCATCCCTTCAATGCAGGCCATCTAAGGGTCTATTATCCAACCTGGGCTAACTAGCAAAACTCTAGGTCAGCACATTTTGGAGTCAGAGGACACCTCAGAATGCATTTCACCCATGCTGCCCTCACTGCCCTCTGCCTCAGCCTTGGGATAAAAAAATGGTTCAGTCTGCAGATTATTTCATTTGAACTTCACTGTGAGCCATGAAATAATGGACCTCGTGTGTAGAATGTTTAAAACTCTCCAGAAGCCATATTTCTTTGCTTAAGTGCAACATTGAATGTGGTAGCATAAAAATAAGTGATGAGAGTTTATTTCTTCTAAATGCTTACTTGGTTTCTAAAAATGTAAAACGTGTGTCTCCTGAAATTTAAAATAATGCACAGAGGGCTGAGACTGGTGCTTTGTGGGTAACCAGGGTACCTCAGTAGATCTATCCTAGCATATTCACCTCAAGCTTTAAATTGGTCATAAACCTCAGCTTTAGCGTTCTATCATGTTTCTTATTAGGACAGTTGTAGCTGCCAATATGTGCAAGGTGACATTCTTGTCATCAAAGCTAAAGGTGGCATCTTATGCCACTTATTTGGAAACCACTCCAATCTCATGCTCTAGCTTCTACTCTCAAAAAAATGTTGGTTTTTGTGTTAATTATGACTTTGTACTCTGTACTTTTGATGTTTTGACATATTGGGGCTTTGATGAGCCTGGAGGGACTACGTCTCCCAGGGCTAGCTAATTCCTAGAGATAATCAACAATTCACCTGGGACCACGTCTTTCCTATGCAAGCTTGCCAATGCATAGCCCAGACTCTCAACCAACTCCTTTATGGAGCTCTAGCACTCTAGGCCACTATCCACTTTCCCTAATTACTTAAAGTCAGGTACCAAATGACTAGAGACAGCTCCTATACTCCAGAATCCACTAAAATTATTCAAACTAGCCAATCCTACATCTGTTTACTCTGTCTTGCCTGTTCCTTCCTTGGAAACCACAATAAAGGCTCTTGCCCTCCTCTCCCTCTGTGTCTTAACCAACCCTGGTGCTTCCCCATGTGTTCTTACCCTCAACCTCCCACCCCACCCCATGGCATGGTTTGGCCTCTTCTCTTGGGAGTAACAAACTATCTTTTCAATGGCAACCATCCCCTGATATGTTGGCCTCATCATATTTGAATAACAAGAGAACCTACATTTTAAATAGTTTCAGTACCCAGGAAGGCGAGGGATAGTAAACAAGTAGGCCAAGACCTTACATCACCGAGAGAAACTGGTTCCTCTATTTGCGAGTTGGTTATTCAAATCCTTTCCTTTCGAGGGATGAGGACTGGAAACACATGAGGGACAAAGGAGTAGGTTTATGGGCAAATGTTTCACACTGGTTTTTTAAATGAAAATTCTCTAATTAATAGTGTTTAGGGATTCCATCATGTAAATAGTCCCAATCTGGCCAATTTCAAGCTACCAACATGAGAAGAGATGCATACAATTGACTCGTGCAAGCTTTATGTGTTAGCCCTGGTACACCAGTGGAGCAGTAGTTCTTACTAGTTGCTGGAGGACCTGGGGAATTCCCAAAATGTGGTCCTGAAGACCCAACAGGCATTCAGAAGAGACAGGAGCCTCTCTTCTCCTTGAAGAACTATGAAAAATACAGAAAATAAATTGCCTGCCCAGGTCTTTTAAAAGCCCTTGGGCATCCCTCATGTTCACATCCCTTAGGGGAAACCATAGCTCAGGGCATGCAGTGTGTGAGAGAGAGAACCTAAAGTGTCACAAAGGCCTGTTGTGTAATCTTGAGCAAGTTAGTCCAACTCTGAACCTCAGTTTCCTCATCCGTAAAATGGGAATAACAACTCTAACATTTTTGGGTTGTAGTAAAGGCTAGGAATAATGCCTATTCAGAGTTTAGCACAATGGCTGACACAGATAGAGGTTCTCAGTTCAGTCAGGGGGGCATGGATACTATTTTTCATCAATTTATAACTGAAAGTTAATATTTTCTTCAATTATAAATAAACGAAATAAACCATAGAGGTATTATTAGCAGTACTTTTAAGTTTGTTGCCAATAGAATTTACAGATATTTTCATATCGCATTACAGTTGCCATCCTGAAATATTATTTATATTACCACTACATCAAATTACAATGGTTACTGGATTCACCACTAATTCTTATTTATTTAATGTATTAATGAATAAGTACATATCTATTATAGTATCGTACTTTTAAAAATATTTAATAACAGTATTTCAATATACTAGGCTTCCACTGTAATTGTACATATTATGTTTTTGC
Organism: Eonycteris spelaea; assembly: GCA_003508835.1. Classification (NCBI taxonomy): domain Eukaryota; kingdom Metazoa; phylum Chordata; class Mammalia; order Chiroptera; family Pteropodidae; genus Eonycteris; species Eonycteris spelaea. The sequence continues at coordinate 88,861 of PUFA01000387.1, read as the reverse complement.
ATTAAGAAACATTATTTTGAGAAATGATCCATAGCTTTTAACAGATTTCCAAAGGGGTCCATGGTTCAAATAAATGTTAAGAATCCCTGGATTGATACTATAGATGGTAGATAAATCATGAGGAGGAGGACAAGGAAAAGGATTAGGATTCTCACAGCCCCTGGGAGAGTAACAGACTTGCTTAGGTGAGGCCCTGTGGAGGAGCTGCTCCCCACCCCAGAGAACATCCTGGCTCCACGTGCCCATAAGCTGTCAGAACATCAAGAAAGCCACTGAATAGGAAGGCTATGCTCACCACCTGATCCTCTCTTTATTCCCTGGAAGTCCCAGCCATTATTCACATGACTCCAAACAAGGCTCTTAAGTCCACAATGACACCAAGTGCGAATCCTAGGTCTATGCCAACTGACTGGGTGTTTCCCACATTATTTTTATATTCCAACTCTTGAAGGAGCCTGCCACACCTGCTCTTGGAGCCCAAAAACACAGCTTGGATGCCCTGGATGTCCTCAACAAATATCAATTACTAATACTCTTCCATGATCTGCGATTCAGAAAACCTAGACATGGCACCTGCAGCACTATAAGATATCATGTAAAGCAGACCAAGCACCCTTGAGGCCAGATTGCCTGGATCTGTGAGCTGTTTTAGAGCTTGGGAGGATATTTGTAAATAAGTAATTTCATTGGTTAGGTTTGAGCATTGTAGAGGAAATGTAGCTTAATTTGTAGAGAAGACTGTGGATAAATTGTTCCTTCAGCAGTTAATAATGTGTCACCTAGCTAAGGCATTTTAGGAGCTCGCTACAAAATCACTGAGTTGTCTCTTGTCCTTCCAGCTGGGAACAAGTGGGCACCCAAACGCTGGCAGGGCACCCACTGCAGGAGTTGCCCTGGCATATTGTAGCCACTTGAAAATATACGTGTTGAATGAAGGAGCTCTTTTATTCCATTCCACAAACCTTTGAGTTAAATACTATTTTTAACCGCATTTTAGAGATGAGAAACTCAAGTAAAGCTATTTGCCCAAGGTTGCATAGGTAGTAGGTAGTAAAAGCGGAATTTGAACCCAGGTCAGTATAGCTCCAAAGCCTATATTCTTAGCCACTATTCCAAATAGATGTGTCCTCAAATAATTGTAAAGACCAAAATTCTCACTGGATGATCAGGTACATTTAAAGCAGTATTTGGGGAATGGTGACTTTTGATTCTGGACAACTCTCTGGCTATATAGTCAATACATCAGCCTTGGGTCTTGAACTTGAAGAGATGAAAGTGCTGGTTTATTTGACAATTAGGAGCCAAAAGATGCTTTGTAAGCTGAGTTACTATGACAAGGGTATCAGCTGCATGGAGACAACCCTTCCTTGTCCCTTGCCATTCTCTCTTTCTCTTAGAGGAATGTGACAGAATCATTTTATATGAACTCCATGCTGCCCTGTGGGGAATGCTTTAGAGTCTTGCCCCCTGGGTGATATCAGGCTTTCTGCTTCTAGCTTCAGCACAAAGCTCCGGCCTCCTTTCTCCCATGTGATTTTCAAACAAACTAGGAACATTCATCACAATGTGCAACTTTTTTGTTTCCCAATCTAAAATTCTGATTGATTCACTGATGTTCCTAGATCAGATATAAACAATATCCGGAATTCTTTTGCAATTTCACACAGCACTTTTGAGTCCATAGAATGCCTTGTAATTATTTCCATAAGCTCTTTCAAACAGTGGCATCTATTTTACATGACATAATCATGCACTAGTACCAGTAAATGCTAGTAAATGCTAACTGACTTTACATAAGGAGAAAAAAAACCCTGACTTACAGTGTTTGCTGATTTCCATGGTGTAAATACTCACACCTTGGCTGATTTCAAGCTACCAATTTGATGTCACTGAACACAGAGTTAGTAAGATATCTGTACAATTGGCTATTGAGAACTGTCTCCGGCACACAGGACCCATCACCCAAACATATTATGAAAAAGCTCATCTTTTAAAATTGTTCTTGTAATACCAAAAGCTCACTAGGAGTCTGGGATGAATAACAGGTGATTAAGAGTATTTGAGACCCAGCTGAGCAGCAAGATCTTGGGAGTTGATAGCATTGTGCTGCTTCTGCCCAAGCCAATTGCTAGGGCAGCAAATACAGAGATCAGGCCATCCACCACAGTCATTAAAGCTGTGCATAGAGGAGACAAAGCTCATTCCACTACATATCTTTCAAGCACTTTATACCTGGATAAGTGTTATCCCATAGTTTATTCTTCAAAATAACTGTGAGGCTGGTCAGTCACATACATCTAGCTTTCCCAATGTCTCTGAGATTAACGTCAGTTTGGAGTATGCATTAGCTTTGGGTATACATTTTGGACCTTGGCTTTTCTTTTATTTCCCTTTGATCATATTTATTATTTATTTCATCCTGTGTTATGTTTTTCTGTCAACTCAAAAGTGAGTATATCAATCAATAAATAAATCTATATAAATTAAATAAGTGAGTGAATGAAATTTGGACTTTGTAAACTGCATTACAGTTATTATTATGAGTAACAATAGCCCACCTACTACATATCCATGTTCTCAGAGTCAATTTCAATGGCATTCACCTCCACTCAAACTCCTAAGAGGATCCTAGATAAACAAAGAACACTAACAGTCTTCATCATCTTGATGGTAATGAAAATAGCAACCACTGATTTATCTACTATGTGACAGATATTGACATGCGAGGAAAATAGAAAATCATAATCCTTTTTCCTGTCAGATTTACTTGAGTATAGAGGGAAAGAATAGAGTGGAAATAAATAGGAAAGGGTAAAAAGCACCCATATATATAAGTGAGATTCTGGAAGAACTGAGGGCAAAGAAAGAAAGACCCTTCCAAGATACTTAAGATATATGTTTGAGAGATGAAGAGAGGCAGTTGCACATGCGCGCGTGCACATGCTTGTGTGTGTGTGTTTAGAACTATTGCTAATAGAGTTATTATTAGATCCCCTTTAACATTTTGAGAAACATTTAAGAAACTAGAATTAGATTTAATCAGTTCTATTTCTAGATATTTTTTATTATGACATTATACTGAGACTGGACCATGTGAAAGCTCTAGTTATATTAGCTATAAAATATATTATCTCTGTTACTTAAAACAGTTCTTTAAGGTAGCATTTTTATTCCCATTTAATGGATGATGAAAAGATAGAGAATAGCAACTATTCTAAAACCACACAAACTGATAAGTGACTGAGCCAAGATGCAATCTCTTACTAGGAAAATAATAATAATGTTTAAATAATAAAAGTAGTAATATTCTATTTTCAAAATATTACAAACAAAACAAACAAACAATCAGTTATTGGGGAAAATCTGAATATAAGTGATGGGTTAACAATATCTGTGCTTAATAAGAGTTAGATGCGATGCCTGGTATAACTGCTCCAGGGAGTCAAGAAAGTTCTTAGAGATTATCCTGGCAGGGCGTAAAAGAGCTCAATGCTGACACCTGCACATACTCATTACCCCAAATAGGGCATGTCCAAACCCAAAAATAAGCTATGGCAGAAACTTTTTGTAATATCCCAATATTTATCCCCATTTTTTCCACATTTAGATGGTCACAGGGCTTTTCAAAATAAAGATGACCCTTGAATTTTGGGGAAGCATGCTATGAATCAAGTTGTGGTGCATGCACTCTCAGAGGCAGGGAAGGACATGCTATTGACTTCCCCCTTTGTCCTTCTACCCTTTTGTCTGGAATGGTCAGTCATCTTGGACAACTAGAAATAAAGGCATAACCTTGGCATAGCAAAGCACCAGGATGGACAGATCTCAGTCCTGACTAGTATACAAGGGAGAAATGAGTTCTACCACTAATCACTTGTTAGAAAAACCAGACCTTCCTTTTAACCTGATAAACCAGCAGCTCCACTCTTAGGTTTACACCAAAAGAAAGGAGTGCAAAAGCCTAATAAAAGACAAGTGCAAGAATATTTGCAGCAGTTTTGTTCATAATAGCCAAAGGCTAGAACCAACTCAAACATCCATCAATGAAAAAATAGATAAATCAATTGTGGTATATCATATAATAGAATGGAATACTATACAAACAACCACAAAAATAAAGTACTGATCCACACAACAACATGGATGAACCTCATGGACATGTTAAAAAATACATTTCATGTGATTTTATTTATATGAAGTTCAAGAACAGGAAAAACTAATATCTGGTGACAGAAGTGAGAATAGTTACCTCTGGGTGGCTGGGATACACTGACTGGCAGGGGAACATGAAGGAACCTTACAGGGATGCTGACAATGTTACATATCTTGATGATGATAGTTATTTTATATATATATATATACATATACACATACATACATACATACATACATACATACATACATATACATATGTATGGTCATGATTATAGTTATAGATTTATCTCTATAGTAGTATTTTTAAATCTGTCTTTTAAAATCTTTCTTCCATGTGTTTTTACTCTAAACAAAATGGAACAGAATCCATGTTGAAGAAAAGCACACACACACACATATACATACAGTGATGCACACATGTGCACAGCCCTCCTAACAAAAAAGTGGAAATACTATGGAAAACATATTCCACTTACTACAAATAACTGCACCATCAGACACACAAAGGAGAAATTAAATTGTGGCTACATGTTGAAATTTAAAAAAATAGATTACTTCCAAAACCTAGAGAACACAATATCTCTCTCAGGAAATAAAGTTTCCATGGATGCAAGGCCAGAGTCAAAAGGGGAAGAAAAAAAGTCATGTCGGAAGCAGCAAGTTTATCTTTCCCTCCTCAAATGTCAGTATGTACTGATCACTAAATCACTCCCACGTCTTATTAAAGTAAATGTCACAGAAAGTTATGGACACCACCTTATTCATTAAATACACTTGAAGAGCTTTCTGGGGAGAATTTTCTTTTAAATCAAAAAGGAGGTCTGCATTGCAGTGAGAGGGTTAGAACCTACCTCAGCTGGAAGGCCATTCCTCACAGTGAATGGGTGTTAGATGAGATGTTTTCATCCCTAGGTTGCATTAAAAATAGGGAGAATGTGAAGTATAACCGTTAAGCCAACGTATTTGCAATGCATTCATCTATTTCCAACTGTCATTCGTGAATCCACAGGAGTCTATGGCAGCTGTGTGCTAAGGAGGACATGGGTGTATCTTCCTAGACCACCCATTTTGCTCCATGGTAGAGTATACATATTATAAAGAACAAAGTCACACATATTATAAATGCAAAGTCACATGCATTTTTAAGCTAAAAACTTTAAAGTAATTTTGTACTTGAACCCAAAGCCATCCAGAGATCCCTTCTCTTTTCTCTTTTGTGAAAAAGAGAGCACTTCTTTTGCAGGAGCACTTCAGTGCAGAAAATTGAGAGGCATTCTATAGAGCTGCACAGTCTAATATGATATTTAAGTTTAAATTTAAATTAATGAAAATTTTAAATAAAATCAAAGTGAATTAAAAATCCAGTTCCTCACTTGTGCTAACCATATGTTAAGTGCTCCATAGCCATAAGTGGCTAGTGGCTACCATATTAGACAGTACAGATATGGAACATTTCCATCATCACGAAAAGTACTATTGGATGGCACTGGTCTAGATTAGAAAAATCTGGCTAATCTATAGACATCCTTCAAGATCCTTTCCTCCTAGCTTGAGAAGAGAAGTGGAATGTATGAGATATTAGATACTGTAGAAATTTACCTCACTTCTATGGTCACATTAATCAAGAGTCTACCAGGTAGTAGATGTTGGGAGGAAAATAAAAGAAACAGGCATAGATTTTGGCTTCAAGAAATATGCTATTAGTTACTCTAATATAAGAACATAGTACCAGGCCTTTTGACAACATCACACTCAGAATGTCACTATCCATTTAACCCACAGAACCTAAAATAGCTTTAGTTCCAAAATCAAGGCCATCCAGTATTAAGTGGGTAGAAAAAATGGAATACTAAGTAACAACTGGAACAGAACCCACCTTGGGCAGGTTAGGTTTGAGGACCAGATTTCGGTTGGGAAGCTACTGGAAGTGAACTATGAGATTCAGTGCAAAGTGATCAAGAGCAAGTTTGTTGAAGATCTGGCAAAGTGCCCTTCATGACACAAGGGATGAGCGTTTATTTTCAAGAAGAAGTACGTGGAGGGCTAGAAGAGGCAGTAATGAGAAGGGGAAAAGCTGACTAAAGGACATGATAGTAGAGTTAAAAGGAGCAAAGCAATCAAGGGGAAGTGCTTTTCCAAATTGCTTCCCCCTCCCTAATTGGAATATGTATACCCACTGGTATAGATGGTGGCCATGATCTAAGATGGACATGGCACATCTTTATGAACCTTCCATTTTATTCCATAATATGAGGTGGGGTGGCCCAAGGATCTTTTAAGAACAGGGATATTAGAAGTTTAGGGAGACTGGTCAAAATGGAGTAGATGATAGAAGCTTTGTTCATCCCCTCTTGCAACCACATCAAATTTGAGATGGAAACATGGACCAAAATAGCAAAGAGTCACCTGGAGGTCCAGATGAATAGAAGCCCTACAACTAGGCAGAGAAATAAGAAATTACTCTGCAATGGTTGGAGGTAGGAGGGGACAAAGACTCAAGGTTGCCTGGTTCCCAGTGCTGAGTGGGACAGAAGCTATGTCAGCTGCAGACGCCTCTTAATGGGCTGTTGTGGCGACTGGACTTCAACAGTGACAGACCTGCTCACTCTGAGAAACAGCACCAGGTTGGCTGCTCAGGGGACACCAGGGACTTACAGGGGGACACTGAGTTGTCACAGCGAGGGCCAGAGGTGAGGCTTTCTCCCAGCAGAAGTGCTGGTGGTATCCATTGTTTCTCTGTTGAGCCCTCCCCCATCTCAGCTATAGTGCACCACAGCTGTGACATCATCAAACTGGATAACAAATGTCACTTCACCCAGAAGATTTCCTGAAACTCCACCTCCCTCAACTTGTGGCCCTACCCAAGCCTAATTCAACTGTTTCCTGGTTGAGTATTGTGCCACTTGCTGAGCAGTGCCACGACTCACACTGTAGCAGCTGACCTCAGTTTCTGAAGTGGCTTCTTGAGGCAACTCTAAGCACAGAATCTGTGGACAGCTTGCTAAATCTTAACAGGTGGCCCCAGAGGGGCAGAGGCTGGGGCTAAACTTGGCCTGCAGCTGAACTTCTCTCAGGACTATGCTGCTGAACACCTACTACACAAAGCCACGCTAATAAGATTGGGAGATTGAGGAGTTTTGCTTAGTACATAGAAACAGACACATAAAGGCAGCCAAAATTGGAAGACAAAAAAGCAGAAACATATGAGAGAATAGAACATAGATCAAGGAAAAATGGAGTCAAACAATCTCACAGATGCAGAGATCAAAACACTGGTTATAAAGATGCTCAATGAAATTAAGTGAAGTGTAGATGAACTCAGTGAGAACTTTAACAAAGAGATAAGCCATATAATAATAGAAATAGAAATGAGAAAAGGGAACCAGTCAGAATGAAGAATAGATTATCTGAGGTGAAGAGTATAGTAGAGGTAATTGACAGAGTAGAGGAAGAAGAGGATCAAAACACTGATATAGAAGATGGGAAGCCAAGGACACCCAACCAGAATGGCAAGAGAAAAGTAACTGAAATATAATAAAAATTTAAGGAGCCTATGGGACAAAATCAAGGGTAACAACATCCATGTCATAGGGTACCTGAAGAGGGAGAACAAGAAGTTGAATATATATTTGGAGAAATAATGATGGAGAACTTCCCTAACCTGGTAAAGAAAGTAGACATACAATCCCAGGAAGCTCAAAGAGTCCCCCAAAAAATGAACTCAAAGAGGCCCATACTAAGACACATCATAATTAAAATGCTAAAGGTAAAATAAAAAGAGGGAATCTTAAAAGCAGCAAGACAAAAGCAATTAATATACCTACAAGGGAGTTCCCATAAGACTGGCAGCTGATTTCTCAAAAGAAACTTTGTAGGACAGAGGGGTTGGCACAAAATATTTAAGTGTTGAAAATCCAGGATCTACAACCAAGAATACTTTATCCAGCAAAGCTATCATTTAGAGTCAAAGGACAGATAAAGAGCTTCCCAGAAAATAAGCTAAAGGAATTATCATCACCAACCAGCATTACAAAAATGTTGGAGGGACTTCTTTAAGAAGAAAAAATATGTATAAAAAACAGGAATAAAGAATGGTAATAACTACATTTATTAACAAGTACCTCAAATGGAAAAGATTAAGTGCTCCAACCAAAAGTAGGGAGGCTGAATGGATAAGAAAACAAGACCCCTATGTATGCTGCCTACAAGAGACTCACTTCAGATTAAAGACACACACAGACTAAAAGGAAGGGATGGAAAAAGATATTGTCTTGATGGACCTAGAGGGTATTGAGCTGAATGAAATAAATCAGATAAAGACAAATCACATGATTTCACATACATGTGGAATCTAAAGAACAAAACAAACAACAAAAATGGAAATAAACTCATAGATACAGAGAATATTTTGAGCGCTACTAGATGGGAGATTGGTTGCAGGGGACGGTGAAGAAGAGCAAAGGGATTAAGAAGTCCAAATGGATAGATACAAAATGGAGATATAAAGTGTAGCATAAGGAAAATAGTCAAAATGTTGTAAACATATGCAAGGAGGAAGAGGGATACCTGATTTAGTGGTGTGACCACTTCATGAGCTATATAGATCCTTAATCACTGTGCTGTACAACTGAAATGAATATGTTATGTATGCCAACTATAATTTTAAAAAACTCATTGAATTGTACACTGTAAATATGAGCAACTAATTGTCTATTATGCTTCAATAAAGCTGGTGGAGTCAGGGGAAAAGCTCAGTGTGAGGTTGTTTGCCATGGTAGATTGCCTGCAAAAAAAATGGTCACAATAATTTTTCTTCCTGTATCCACACCCCTTTGCCAAGGGACTTTACAGGTCCTTCCATCAAGAGGTGAGTCTATTTCTTATTCCTTGAATCTAAGCTTGTTTTATGTCTTATTTTAGCCAATAGAATGCAACAAAAACTGCATTGTGCCAACTCCACACGGAGGCCTTGAGAGGCCTATTCTCTTGTTTTGTATTCATTTACTATGGAGTAAAATGGAAGGTCCTGGAAGATGTGCTACTTAATGTGTCTCCATGTTTCCATCCACTCCTGCCCTGCCACGGTATGTTCTCAACATAGAAACATAAGCCAGAACATATCTCTTCTTTGCTAAAAGCCCTCCAATAGCTCCCCGTCTCATTCAGAGTTAAAGACAAAGGACCACAATCATCCACAAGATCCTGCATGAAATGCAGGGTAAGCCTGCCTTATTATTTCTCTGAGTTCCTCTCTCACTGCTTCACGCCTTACACACTCTGCTCCAACTTCATAATAGCAAAGGTTCCTTGCTATTCCTTGAACACATCAGGCACATACTCCTGCTTCAGGACCTTTGTACTTAGTATTTGGTCAGCTTGGAAGTTTCTTCCCGCAGATATCTACATGGTTCATTCCCACCAGGGTTTTACTCACATGTTAACTTCTGATTGAGACATTCTCTGACTGCCCGATTTAATACGGTGCCTTCGGCAATTCTTAGCCACTTTTCATGGCTTTATCACCCTAACAAGCTATTAATTAACCTGTGTATTTTATTTATGTTGATCTCCTCATAGTCTAGTCTCCTAACTAGACTGAAAGTTCTTTGAGGGCAGAGATTTGTATGTTTTTTTTTTTATTGCTGTATCCTTAACACTTAGGACAATGCCAGGAACATAGGAGCAGCTCAATAAGTAAATGAATGAGTGAATGAATGAATGAATGAAACGTAGCTACTGTAGCAGACTGTTAGTGCTACATGCATATCCCTCAGATCTTTCAGGTAAGCTCTAGTAGATTTCCAATGGCCTGCATCTCTGAGCCCGAGGGCCAATTTTCTGCAACCAGTACTATGCAAGGCCTCTCAGCCCATGCTCAAAGTGGGCTGGAAATGCCAAAGAACTAACGCCCCCAGGAGCAGCTGCCAACCAATGACTCTTAGAAGATTGGAATATAATTACTCCAGCTCCTTGCCCCTTGGATGGGATAATCCTTCCGCAGGATTAAGTTTGATAATTCCCCTTTATTGGCTTCCCTTCTTCCCTGTATCATATTCTCATGACCTCCCAGTGTTCCTGAATTCCCCAAATAAACTTCCTACACTTGGAGCATTGTCTCAGGGACTGTCTTTGGAGGAGGGTCAGGGGAACGAAATCCAAGAGAGCTGAGAGACCAGACTGATTATACATTGAGCAAATGTTTTCTGATCCCCAAGTGTGTGCCACACCCACATGTTGAGCCCAATACAAGATGTCTAATTTCTGCCTTTAGCCTAATGAAAGGGGCAGATGTAGACATATGAAGGCTGTTCTATTATAAACTATATGACCATCATTGCCATTAACCACTTTCTAGGAATAAAAAGAGAGAAGGATTAAAAAGCCCATTATGGCTTTCCCCAAAAGTTGTTCCTGAGCCCATGGCATGCCCCCAGCCCATCTCTAAAATTAAATAAACAAAAGCTTCTCTGCTACTTTTTCAGGCTTCTGATAAAATGCACAATATTTGTCACATGGCCTATTAAAACTAATCTAAGCATCCTGAAGCTACCAAAGCTGTAAAAACCATAGCCCTTCCCTGCCAATCTCCTACTTTTGCTCCCTTTCTTGGTCACTACTCTCCCCGATCCCCATCCCCCTCCATCACCAGTCATTCTCTCTGGCGGATAAATCAGAGCTCTGAATTCTCTTTGATGTTGTAACAAGCTGGCAACAGGCATGACATGTAGCAGGGGAGGCATAGGAATCCCTAAATCAGAAATAATAAGAGTTCTCTCTTAGAGGAAGCATGAAATGAGAAGTAAAGAGCAAGGTAGCTAGAGATAGGAAAAGGAAAAAGATAGGGGGAAGAAGGCAAATGAGGTACCTTGGGGCAGCTTTAACCCAGTTTGCACTAACATGCTTTTAGAGGTGTGAGTTAAAGAGTGTGTGCATTGCTGTGTGAACACAGACACATGCAACATACTCAGCTGTTAAATTACAGATAACTGGCAGGAGAAACAGAGGTTTATGGGAAAATGCTTCTGTCCAATGATCACAGGTTGTTGGGCATCTCTGATTAATCAGTGTTTACAAATATGCAGGGGAGATCCTTGGGAAGTAGTACCAAGTTGTAAACTTGGCCTAAAGGACCAAAATCATGTGGGATTTCAAAGATTCAATATACAAAAGAATGCAAAATATCTTATTAATTTTTACATTGATCACAGGTTGAAATGTAATATTTTAGAAATAGAAAACAGGAAACAACAACCAGATGGATGGACAAAGAGACACACAGAAAAATCAGAGTCAAGCTCTTAGGGGATCAATGGTTACCACACTCTTATTCCTTTGCAGCAACTGCAGGTCATTCTCTCGAGGAATTGGGGGCTGAGACCTGCTCTCTTTCTTGGCTTGTTATCTGAGTGACATTCATTCTCTGTGCAGTTGTAAGCCAGAGGAAAACTAGTCTACACTGAGAGCCTTGACTTCTTTCTAAATTGATCTGGACAGAGTATCTGCCATGGGACCAACTTCATTATTGCCCCTCCTGGCCCACATTTCTGAATGGCAACTGGACTGTGGCTACAGTCCAAAACAGAAGTTACAGGAGAATAAAATGTCTCTCTGCATATTAATAACAGGGGATTTATGAATGGGTAAGTCACATTGATTCATCCTTCTATTCTTCCTCTCCATTCTTCTCTCCCCTTCTCCCGGTCCCTTAATCCTTCTGTGTACTGAAAAATTATGGCTCATTCAGGGCAGAAAGGAGAGGAATGCAAGAAGATACATATACTACCCTCATTCTCAAGCACAGGCAGGTTTTTTAGATCCTCAGATCTAGGATGATACCATTTGAAACGTTTTGCATGTCTTGAGTTTGGCTGGGGCTGCCTGGTGGTTAGAGCAAGATTGAGATGTCATAGCAGATGCTGTGGTGTGCCACCCAGACACCCCATTGGATGCGCTCCTTCCTTCAGTTTCTGGGAGTTGGCTGCTGGGGCCTCACAGCTATTTCCTGCTCTGGAAATTGACTCCTATGGAAGAGAGCTGCCTCTCTCAAAGTTCAGTCTGCTACATAGGGGCAACCTACATCAAAGACTGATCGGTTGGAGGATACAAAGCCCGACCTCTTTGCCTCAGTTTGGAACAACTCTAAAGGGCCAACTCACCTCCAGAGTGAGGTCTCTGTTGTACTGCTGTGTGGCAATTCAAGTCCTCCCCTGCTCATTCCCTTACTTCCCTTTTTCCTGTGTCTATCTCACAGGCACCACCACTAAGCTTCCTATACACAAATTACTGTCTCAGAGTCCATCCACAGAACCCAATCCAAGACTGCTTTTAAGTTCAGTAAAGCCTAGCCTTCTCAGCACACAGAGATTTGCACTAGATAAGTCACCTAGTGGTTGGGTTCAGGGAACAGAAGGAAAGAGCAGAGAAAACTTTCAGTTCTACATGAAGCTAGAGGGTCCACTATTTTCCTTACATTCCAATTAATTTTATTCTTCAGTGGCAAAGCTAGCCTTAACCATCAAATGTGGTGCCTAAAGCACCGTTCAATTGAAGTATGATGCAAGGGTGCAAGCCACATATGTAATTTAACTTTTTTCCAATAGCTATATCTTAAGAAGTTTAAAAAATTTTTAAAACTCAGGTGAAAATAAGTTTAATAATGTATATTACTTAACCCAGTATATCTAAAATATTATCATTTCAACCTGTGATCAATGTAAAAATTAATAAGATATTTTGCATTCTTTTGTATATTAAATCTTTGAAATCCCACATGTTTTTCACATCTAAAGCACATCTCAATTTGGGTGGTAAATTTTCATCAGAAATACTTGATCTATATTTAGAGTTCATGAAATATACAGTTGGAAAGTAGATTCACAATATCAAATTGTTCCAAGGCATTAAAACTTTTCTAATAACCTAATCAAGTATCAGGTTTTTTTAAAAAATTAAATTAATTAAAATTAAATAAATTAAAATTCAGCTCCTCAGTCATACTACCCACATTTCAAATATTCAATAGCCACCAGTGGCTAGTGGCTGACACATATTGGACAGCACAGCCTTAGAGTTCTTGACAATTGAACATTCTGGGGTGATAATAAACTGGTTATTTGAGAAAAAGAATCAGGTTACTCTTCCAATGGGAAGAAGTGCCCTTCCTTAGTTATCTGGCTTGTTCATATCGTTAAAGAGAAAGCTTCCAGTATAAATGGGCCACTGTTCAAGAACATTACACTTATTTCTATATGGGTTTCCTTAATAAGAATTCCATCTGCCACCACTTATTCTTTCCCACCACTTAGTATATTAGGTTCTCATTTTTTCTTCTGGTGTCTGTGACGATTTACTGGCACACTCATGTTTCCTGGTTTGCTGAGTATTGATATTCTGTGGTAAATAAATCATGTGTGCTTACGCTCAAACTTCACTCTCTGCATATCATTGGAAAATTTGAATTTTCCTTACTCAAACTTGTACTTAATATATGGTCTCTATTCCTTTGACACCTTTGAAAAAGTAGAATATAACCTTTTCCTCCTGCTACAGCTGCTATCTGTAACAAGAATTCCATTTGCTAAAAGAAAACATGCCTTTTATATCACATTGAGGGACTCACCAATGAAAACTGCTCTTTGTCTAGTGGCTACATCATTCCACTGAATCAGTATCTTTGGGTGCAAAATAATCCAAACTGATTCCCACCGGACTCTACAAGGTGCTCTATCCTGGGTCTATGGTCTAGACTCTGAACTTAAATGCCTCTGGACACAGGATTTGCAGGGAACACTTTCTATGCTCACAGTTGGATAGCACTTGTGGATAACCATTGACCTTTGACCTCTCAAGGTATGTCCAAAGTTATCCTACCTTATAGAGAATGTCTTTCATGTATTTAGAATCAAGGGAGGGGGTCCAGCTAGACAAAACATTAGGAATCAACTCATCACTCATAGTGGATCTCAAAGGTAGGGGCCTAAAAAATTGGATTGGGTGAAATTTTCATCTTTAAGAGGGCAGTACAGATCTGCTTTCTCATTATCTAAATAGCCCAAATGTGTCTGTCTGTTGCTTTTGCTCCCACTCTTGTTTCTTTATCTCTCTCTTTATACTTTCACTTTCTCTTAAACTTCTTGCCCTGATTTCCCTTAAGGTCAAGACAATCACCCCAAGATGCAGAATCTTTGGTGCTTTCCCTGATCACATTTCACATACTAACTAAATGACTTGATCTTAACACAAGTAGGCATGGTGTCAGGAGACTCTCTGGGAAAATCAAGCCTTGTCAGATTGATAACCTAAGCCAGAATGAGACACAAAAATCTCAAACAAATTTAAGACCACTTCGCCACTTTATAAGGCAGGATCCATCAGATGACATTTTCCTATAAAATCATTCAGTGTTCTCTGGACTAAGATTTCACCCCAGGGTTAAGTGCCTAAACTAGATATTAAGCTTCCATCAATCCTTACCCACTCCCCAAGTATGCATTCCCATCCTTGAGGGTCCATGCACAGGATTCTCCTTGGTCACATAGATTTTTATTTTATTTATATGTACACCAGGAGAAGCATCCCTTAGCAATGAACATTCTATGGTTTGATTCAGACTCTGCTAATTTACTAATTATAGAGATAGATTTTCTGTCATGTTATTCTAATATAGTGAGATTTCACTTAGACCCAGACACAAAAGCCCCCAAATGTGGTTTGAACTTTTTCATTCTAGCATAACCTTCATCTCCCCATGGTTTTAATTACAGCAGTAAAATAATGAAAGTAATGCTGCAAACAACAGAAGACATTTGTTATGAGGGAATTAACAAATGACATTATAACAGCAATTTAATTCACAGGTTAGAAACCATCAATATCAATTGAAATGTTGTTTTAAAATAGCTTGGTTTAAATAATAATTGGGTAACCTGTTAATTTTTTTTTCATCTAAATGTTGCTCTTTTCTACCCAGTGGCTCCTTCTCCTGCCCTCCCAGTTTACATGGGGACTCCAAGACGTGGAGGTTAGAAGGTCTAACCTAGTCAGCAGATCTCATCATAGCTGTGGTTGGCTATGTTCTCAGCACTCAAACAATCTTTAATGTAGAGATAAAACAGACATAGACAAACCAAAATAAATATATAGACAGCCAAACAAGAAAGGCATGGAATAAAGGCTCAACCAAACCAAAAGCTGTCTCTTTTAAAAGCTAATGAAAAGATAAACCTCTGGCAAGAATGATCAAGAAAAAAAAAGAGAAACCAAAAATAAATAATATTGGAAAATGTAAAAGGATACAAGATCTCAAAATTTCCCCCATAAATATTGATTCCAGTTATTCTCCTTGGATATCAATGTTCTGAATTTTAAAGTCAGTTTCATTCATTCATTCATTCATTCAATCATTCAATATTTATTGATGTATTAAAGATACACAATGATCAAAAAAACCAGCCCATGTGAAGCCTACCTATCTGTCAACTGATATAAAACAAAGCAAATCAATTAATCACATGCCAGATAGCAGAAGTGCCTTGAAAGAAAAGAAAGTAGGTCAGGAAGCAGAACATGATAAAGAGATAATTTTTATATAGGGAGGTCAGAAAAGTGCTCTTTTAGTTAGGTAACTTTGAACAGAGCCCTTAAGAAAGTGAGAAAGCAAGCCATGAGAATATATGGGAAAGAGAATTCTAGCCAGAGGCAAAAGCAAGTGTAGTTGTCCTGAGCCGTATTAAGAAGGCCAGTGTAGCTAGAGCACCATGAAGGTTTGGGGGTATCTGGGCAGAAGAATGGCAAAATTCGGACTAGTAATATTTATCATGCTTATCTCACAGGTTTCCAGCACAGCCATAGAAGATTTCACATGTAGAAGGGCAGAAACAAATTCAGTTCTGAAATGAGCTTAGGGAAAAAAAGAGGAAAGGGAGGTAATTTTTACTTGGGCCTGTCTCTGTTATACTTTGGCTTCTGGGCAATAAATAACTTTACCAGAGAAACAAAAGCTTGGACCAAAAGGGTCACCATAATGCATCACACAGATGCTTGAGAATCTGTGAGATTGTGAAATAGGCAGTGCATGGGAACAGAATATTCTGGTTTGGATAATTAAGAAGGGGAGCCCTGGAGTCAGACTGCCTATGTTCAGCTCTGTTTTTTTAGATGTGTGTCCTTAGGAATGTCACCTACATGTTTACCCCTTAGTTTCTTCAGTTGTAAAATAGGGATACAGGTCATGACTGCCTCAGGGCTGATGTAAGGATTGAGTGAATAACATCCATAAAGTGCCAGCACTGTCCAGGTCATCAACCCGCCCAAGGTCTGCCATATAGACCTGTTTCACCTCTCTTGAGTGAGGACAATGAACCAAAATCAACTTTTTTAAAACTCTTTTTTAACTTGGAGAATTTTTTTACAACAAAATATTATGTGAAATTCCAACACTATAAGCCAAATAGAAGGGGCATTGAAGGCAAGGAAACCCAAAGACCTAGCAACCTCCTTCATCCCCTCAGGAAAGACCTCAGAGCTCCTACAGGACAGTGAGGCAGAATAAGAAAAGCACTAGACAGATATATATCCTGTGATCCTCCCTCCAGTCCTAAAATCCCATAACCACCTTCACTTATAGAAGATGGGGGGAAAAAACAAAACAAGATTTCTGTATAAATGGCCCCTTTTGAAATGATCCAGAATTTCCTCACTTGGATGTATATTCAACAAATACAAAGACATGTTCTCCAAAAGTCATGTACAAGAATGTTCATAGAAGAGCTATCAGTAATAGCCCTAAACCAGAAAATACCCAAATGCCCATGGACAGTAGACTGGATAAATAAATGCACCGTGGCCTATTTACATGATGGAATGCAATTTAACATTGTAGATGAATGAGCCACTACTATACAGCAGGAAAAGTTGAGTCTCACAAACATATGTTGAGCAAAAGACACCAGATACAAAAAGGCACATACTGTATGATTCAATTTACACAAGTATGAAAACAAGCAAAATTAACCTATGACATTAAGAAGTCAAAATAGTGGCTATCCTGGGGTGTGGGGTGAACAGAGACAAGGGCTTCTGAGGTGCTGGTAATGTTGTTTCTTGTTCTGTCTTGAGCTTGCAATAAATTCATCAGGCTGTGCTGTTAATTTTGGTACACTTTTCTACATGTATATTATACTTCAATTTAAAAACAATTGGAAAAGAATTCTTGTGTGGCCAATTCTGATGGAAACTATAGAACTTTACAGATCTTCATGTGGTCATTTGTTTTGCTGCACAGCCAGGATGTCACTCTTGCCTAATGCTTCAATTGGTGTACTGAAAGTGAATGAAGCAGCAAATCCACACTCAGAGACACTCCTTTCTTTCAGGCCACCCTATATATGGCTGAACCTCCAAAGGCTCACACAACCAAGCTGCAAGAGGAAAGTTTATATTATTTTACAAACTGTGATGGATGGCGAACAACTTTTTATTTGAATGTCATGGTGACCTTCATTCCTTATCATTTTTTAACACTGGCAAATAACACTATCAGAAAAATCAGCAGTAGATGTGGTAGGTTGAGAAGAGTATAAGAAGCACATGTCATATCTAAAAATCTCATGGCTTTGTGTCTTTTGTCTATATACAGTAGATAAATGAGTTCATTTTTATAAGTCATAATATAAGCAGAAACAGTATATTCCAAATGCCTGTGGTAGGAATAGGGTATGGTAAAAGATAAAATTAATGTAATGATTTATACTAATGTGTGTAAATCCAAAAATTTGTTCTTTCTCATGAAGAGTCTCTAAGTATATTTCACATGCTTTTAATTGACTAAATTTTTTTAAAGCTAATTAAGTTGAAACCTTGGCTCCTATCATTATAAGATAAGCCCCTTTTTCATGGTTTTATCTGTTTCACCCACATTCCACAGATCTGATAACTGTTTTTTTGGAAATATTTCTGGTTAAGAAAAAAATCCTTGTGTGCTTTTTATTTTCTTTCTTTTTTCTTTGTTTTTTTTTCCTTTCTGTTAAAATCTAAGCTATCCAATTATTGGGTTAAGAGCCAATTAAATAACTAATTAGTGAAATGGTAATTTAACTTTCAAAAACTATATCTAGGGGAATAACTTTAAGTGAGAAAATTCAGTTTCTAAAAACATGTTCAATTATAATTGGCAATATTATCATTTGGAAGAATGGTAAACTAAAAATCTAATTTTAATTACTATGAAAGTTGATGTCACCCTTCTGTGACCCCCACCCTCAAGAAAAAGTCCTCAAGTAATAAGAGCCCAATATGTTCGACTCTTACAACTCTCACAGCATTAAATTTATGTGTTTAGTTTGAAATGAAATCAAGGGATGAGATACTATGTTGGACATTGAAAGGAAAGAACAAGAGTTTGGGGAGACTAGATGCACCCTCTTTACTAGTAAGTAAAAGTACATTTCACATCATCTTTTGAAATTTAAAGCAAAGCCAACTTTAATAGGACCACCTTGTTAATTAGGAGCATTAAGGTAATGCAGGGAAAAAGAGAAATTACAAAACAAACAGTAGAGCAGAAAGAGCAGTGGATAAGGAATATGGCTGGAGACCCTAGAACAATTCCCTTCATCTCACCAGGTCTAAGGACCAGAGATCTGAAGCTCTTCCAGCCTTCTGTGCTCTCATGCGCTGGGGCTAGATGCTGACCATGGAAGCCAAGGAAAAGAAAGCCTTTACCCCATGTGAAGTCACTGGCCATTGGACATTAACAGCTGGTTCACATGGACATCTAGGGTTTACACATTTACTGTTTGCAAATTGATTTTCTTCAATAGAAGCCTATTAAACGAACGCATGAAGAGAGTGCCCATTTTCTCACATCATAAGATCAAACACATCAAATGAGCTTTCATCATCTCTAAAGGTACAGTCAATAGTATAAAAGGTGATGAGTGCATTGATCAGAGAGGGAAGGTCTATGTTTTGGGACCACATCAAAAACCTCCTCAGAAATGATAACAAAAAATGAGATGTTAGGGATCTGATGTTGGATAACAGATCTGGCAACAACTTCTTCCCTGGAAATGCACAGAAACATTCTGTTCCTCCTTTCCCTGTTATTGTTGACAAGATTACAATAAGATTATTTTCAGACTCTTTCTTTCCACTGAGGGGCGCTTGACTACCCCAACTCTGGCCAACTCCTTCCACTTAAATCCCGTCTAATATACAGACCTAGCCTTTCCATTGATCAGCCACAAATTATAATTCAATGTTTAGTTATATACTAACCCTACCTAAGAAGTTGCTTTGTATCACTGAATTCTAACCTGTCTTGACACCGAAATCCTTTCTAATGCCCTAATAATAAGACATTCCTTAAAATACCCGAGGACAACAAATTGGCTTTTTCCAGACTTCCCCATCTGTTTTCCAACCACTTCCATATGGCACCTTTATCTCCCCCTCCCCAGCCTGGCTTGCTTGCCTGCCCCACTGCAACTCTCTCTCAATCAATGAGGTAAATATGAAGACTACCAAGGCAGGAGGGCAAAACTTGATTTGACTACCTAAGCATGTCTATGCTATTTGCATTTGCAGGAAGGCACATGCATGTGAGTGCATGTCATTTTGTGGCGCATGCTTATACACCCAGTGTCACAGCTAATCACCATATGCTAGGCATTCAAATTCCATCATATACAAGGGCAGGCTACACAAGACAAAATGGACAGGCAGAAGCCTGCTTCACCTGGGGCCGGGCAGGTGTCACTTGGTAAGAACCCAGCCTGATTTCAACTCCACCAAGAAATATATATAAAATAGCTTTGGTATGTTGGACATTACCCATGATACATTGGCTATTGCATCATGTACTGAAGAACTTGATGCTTTAAAAATAGGTAAGGCAATGGACAAATAGAAATTATTTCACATTAAAGTATGAGAAGGTGAAAAACAAAAACAAACACACAAAAATGGTATGTTCCCAGAGAACAGATTCTTCTGAGATGCATGAAACCCTGTTCTTGACCCTTGATCTACTACTCCAGCAATCTGAGAAATTAGCCAAAGGGAGTTTCATTTTTTTCTTCCCCTCCGCAAATGCCATTACAAGTATTAACAGTGAACAACTTCAACCCCCGTCTGAGCCCCACACTGACAAGGGCACATAAGTCCTTTCCTTTTATGTTGTCTGCTGCTGTCTTGACCACATATGACACACAGAAAAAGAAATTTCAATGGAGGCCTCCAAAGTACTACTTTAATTTTATATATATTTTTTACTTTGGGGCATTTACAAAGACTTTTATGAGCTAAGCAGACAAATGCATTGTTTATTCACCCTGCAGTATCATGACATTCTCACCAAATCCATCCAAAACCTCCTGAGTCCTGGTCAAACTCTTTCATCCCAAACACATACAATCCACATTTGTAATCACTCAAACCACCTTACCTTGAAACATGTGTCTCCTTTCTCACCATTGCCCTCAACAGCTCTGCTAGCCTCAATGAGAATGCAGTGACTCACTAGCCACGATGAATGTTCTCACAATCAGATGGCAAGTTCCTATCTTCTATTCTACATCTGTCTAAACAGGGATTTAAGGCATTTTGCAAACATAATACCAGTGTCCAAATATTGCCCGCTAGAACATCAGAGACGATGTCTGCCTAGGTTTGGCAGGCTGGCATTTCCACAAGGCTGGCTCTCTCCCTCTATACACATTCTCCTACTCTTCTGCCTCCACAGATTCACTACTACCAATGACAAGGCTGCCTCTGGTCCAACAGCAGATCCTGCTATATATGAGAACTTGAGACATTTTGCTCTGGAATTTTTATGAAACTGCTCATAAAGTTAGGGAGGACAATGGTGGGACAAATGGAGAATGAAGGTTTTAGCTGAGCATGATAATGAGACATTTTCTGGTGGCATACTCAGCTGGGTTCCTTGTACCTGGCTGCGGGCCCCAACCTTAGAAATTCAGAGGTGGGATTCATTTCAAGGTACTGATCAATCTAGGACAGTCTTACTAGTTGTCCTTCTCACTGTCATATACTGACTCTTCTTCTAAACCATCCTGAAGGCCAGGTGCAAACCCTCCCAGTGGGGAACCAGCCACCTCTTGAGTCAAAAAGCTTCTCTTTCATAACTCTTAAATGATCACTGGTACCTCCTCGACCCCTGAGAGCCCTCACTCTTCTTCGTTTAGAACTACATCAGTCCTGCAGAAACCCAAAGGCAAAAATATGAAAAGTC
The DNA here is from genome assembly GCA_003508835.1 of Eonycteris spelaea. Taxonomy (NCBI): domain Eukaryota; kingdom Metazoa; phylum Chordata; class Mammalia; order Chiroptera; family Pteropodidae; genus Eonycteris; species Eonycteris spelaea. The sequence goes on along the minus strand of PUFA01000387.1, from coordinate 67,455 downwards.
AGGGACCCCAAGAGGCCACCGCCACCCTGGAATGTCAGTTTCAATAACATCTCATTATATGGTATCTAAGGGTATGAGGTGCTCCACCTAAGAAATATTAATACAATCAGCATCATTATCTAAAGTAATCCTTTCAAATTACACTATTTCATTCTTTCTCCTGATCAACAAAGCATATGAACATAATTTGACCTCTTTTTCCCCTAAAAATCAATTACTATACCAAGTAGTAAGACAGTGACCTCCCCCCACCGTGCTATGGAGCTTTTTATGGGCTATGTATGTATCCCTATACCAACATCCCCAAGCCCTCACATTTTGAGTTCTAGTGCTTTCTGGTAAACTAGTTTTTCAAAGTCTTCCTTTCTTTTCTCATTGCAGTAACCTTATAAGCTGTTGTCAGACTTTTTAAACCAATCCTGTTTTATTTACTTCACCAATCTATACAAAATGAAAAACCAAATGAGTGAGCTTACAATAATTACAAGGGCACCACATTGTACACTCCAGTGTACCACTGACATCAGAGCTCAATCAAAAGGTACTCCTGGAGTGGAGACAGTGCACAGTTGGCTCTCCCTGGTACAATGGACAACAAACCAATAAACTCCCCTCAGAAAATACATGGAGCTTTGTAATGGCAACTCTAGCTACCTCTCTGGATGCCCTTTTTTCCTTTTTCTTTATTATATTATCATTTATTCTCTGGAGTGTTCCAAGATCCCCAACTCCACCACTATAAATTGGGACTTTTAAATAAAGTCTAGTTAAGTGAAATGATACTGTGCATTAGATGAGAACATTGAATCTTCAACCCGGATTCAAATCTTAGTTTCCCTGTGTACAGCTCTGCAATTTTAGACATATAACTCACTTCTTGGACCTGTAGTTTCCTCATCTGTAAAATGAGGATAAAAGCAGTCCTCGATGGATCAGACTGCTATGAGAATGAAATGCCACAATGCATATAAACTGCTTGAAACAGAGCTAGGCACACCCTACATCTTCAATACATGTTGGTATGTATTAGTCTTATTTCTATAGTTCAGTGGCACACCAACTAAATTTCACTAAGCCAGAAGTGGGGAAAATGGCACAATCATTAAAAGCCCACAAGCTCTGGAGCCAGACTGTCTAGATGAGACCCTGGGGCTACCTCTTACCAGTTGTATGACTTTGGGCAAGTTTCCTAACCTCTTAAAGACTGAAGTTGTTCTTCTGAAAAATTGAGAAATGTTAACACCTAGCCCTCAGGGCTGTTGTGTGGTTTAAATGACTTAAGATACATATAAAGCACTTTTAACATTACCTGTACCTTGTAAGCACTTAATGGATGATTGCTAACCCTTTTGAATGATTATTAAAATGGCCACAGATTGGCCATCTCTCTGCATTCAGTCTTGTAATATGACATTGTCGATTTCTCATCAAATGGTGAGTCTATTTTCCTACTCCTTGAATTGGAGCTGGCCATGTGACTTTCTTTGGCCAACAGACCATTAGCAAACGTAATGCAGAGAGGCTTGGAGAAGTGCTTCTGAACCAGGGCTCGCCCTTTGTTGTTGTTCTTGGGAGCCCTGTGTCTAACTTATAAACAAACCCAAGCTAGCCTGCTGGGTGATAAGATGCCGTATAGAAGATAACTATGGCACTATAGCCAATAGCCATACCCTAACAGCCTGGGAACAGCCAGATTTGTGGCCCAGCTATATGCCAACCCTCCTGCTGTCCACATATGTACACATGAGCCCAACAGAGGTTATCTGGACCAGTCCAGAACAGAAAACTGGTCCAGAGGGTCCACAGAATTATGAGCCAAATGAATGGTTGTTGTTTAAGCCATTACGTTTTGGGGCGGTTTGTTATACAGTACAAGCTTCCTAAACCAGGCCTTCAGGCATCTAAAATGCATTTCCATTTACCATTCTTACTCTTGAATCCTTGTCTGCCAGGCGTCTGTGGCCAGCCCAAAATTAGATGTTTGAAAGCATTTTAAAATAAACACACACATATACACAATTACATACACACACACACACACACACACACACACACAATCCCTTTGCTTTGGCTAACCAGTTTCTCTAAAGAGAGCAAAATTCCCTTAAGACATTTCTATTAAAAACAGCTTAAGAGGAAAAGCTTCTTGGTATAATTATACACACAGAGATGGGATCTAAAAGTTGGAATTTAACAAGCAGAAAACTTTGTGGGTGGAAGGGACATGAAGACATAGGGCAGGCTCTAAACAATTATAAGTTTCTACTCATGCAACTTGGGACTAATTAGGCCAAGGGGCTAGAACCAGCTCAAGGCCAGCTCCTCTGCAAAGTTTTCCTCATCTCTTTCATTGACCAGGGCTCGCCCTTTGTTGTTGTTCTTGGGAGCCCTGTGTCTAACCTCTTCTTATTGACTTTCTATACCTAGAGAATGCATTTAGGCTTTAGATAATTTTGATCCCATGTGGCCTAGAGGATCTATGTTATCATGTGTATCTGCGTCTTGTCCACCAAACAAGCACTCAGTTCTTTGAAGGTAGGAATTCATCTCAGTTCCTCATAGAACCTAGCAAAGTTCCAGGTACAAATTAGGCATTCATAAAAATCTTATCAGATTGCACAAAACTAAGCCATGCCGTTTTTTGGAATTCAGTGACCATTATGTAAAAGAAGCTCTCCAAGTTAGAAATAAATACATATTTCGTTGTCATATTGAGGCATCCCAGCAAGAGGGTCCAAGAGCACTGATTCTAATGCCAAACTGCCTGAATTTGAATCATTACCCTCCTAATTACTAACTATACTTCAGTTTCCTCATCTGTAAACGGTTATTTAAAAGAAGCAGCTACTTCGTGGGGTTGTTATGAGGATGAATTGAGGTAATAAATTCAAAGCACCAAATATATACCACAGACTACTATTTAGTAATAAAAGGAACAAATTTCAGAAACATTATGCTCAGTGAAAAACGCCAGTCACAAAAGATCACATGTTATATAATTCCGTTTATATGAACTTTCTAAAAAAGGCTAATTCATAGACACAGGAAGTAGGCTAGCTGCCTGAGGCCAGAGGGGAACTGGGAATTGACAGTAAATGGGCATGAGAAGCGAGAGAAATGTTCTATAATCAGATTGTGATTATAGCAGCAGGATTCTGTAAACTTACTATAAAAACTTGTTGAATGGTATACTCAAAACAGATGAATTTTATGGTATATAAATTATACCTCAATAAAACTTTTATTTTATTTTATTTATTTTTTGTCTAGTGACTATCTGACACCATAAATTATTACGATATTCTTGACTACGTTACCTATGCTGTACATTACACCCTCATGACTTATTTATTTTACAACTAGAAATTTGAACCTTTTATCCCCCTTTATCTTTTTGAAAAGTGTAAGACATCGATCGCCAACTTTGTGGCACCAGGGACCAGTGCTCCTATGAGAATCTAATGCCTGATGATCTGAGGTGGAGCTGAGGCGGTGATTCCAGTGCTGGGGAGCAGCTGTAAATACAGATGAAACTTTGCTAACTCACCCACAGCTCACCTCCTGCTATGCGGCCAGGTTTCTAGTAGGCCATGAACAGTACTGGTCCACAGCCTAAGGGTTGGGGACCTCTGGTATAAGGGGTTTAGAGAATAGAGCTTGGCCCAGAATGAGCAAGTGTTTATCAAATGAATGAATGAATGAATGAATGAATGAATGAATAAGCAAGCAAGCAAGCAAGCGTTTTTCTTGGGAAAACCTGGGCATACCAGTGTTTCCAAGGATGCTGAACCACCTACTCTTTCTAAGCCCTTGTTCACCTATCTCCTCATCTCAGGGATTAAAACCTGAGGATCATCTTCCCATGAATCCAGGATGCTGCTAAACCATCCATATGTGTCTCCTTGGCTGCTACTGTCTCCCACTGCCAAAATGCTACACAGTTTATTAAATGCCTTTGTTTATGTAGCTCATGGTGCCAAGCTGTATTTTATTACATTGAGCCAACTGTTCTTATACAAGGTTTTTGGGGAGGAGGCATTGGGAGGAGGGAATGACCACACTATTGAGGGAGGGAGATTCCTTAAAACCATGACTTCAAAAACAGCTGCTGATTACTCACAGAAGCCCACACATCCTTGCACTTGACAAATGTCATGCCATGGGTAGCTTTAACCCTGATCAAAGTCTGGACAACAATATCTTCTTGGGCAGAAAGAAAGAGGATTTGGGGAGGGAGGGAGGAAAGAGTTCAAGAATATGAAAAAAGAAATGGGATGGGAGAGAAAACCCAGTCTGAAATAGATTTACAGCAAGACTCTGCCACTTAGGCAGGTATAGGGAGGGTTTGATTTGTAATAAGTCCCTAAAACAGACAAGAGTCCCAAGCATACACTTCTTTTCAACTTGTGGCGTTAGCATTTTACTACAAACCATCCGTATGGTATTCTTGTTCCACCTTGTTTTATCTCTCTTGGTCTTCATTATGAACTGGCCCATTCACTTGGTTGCCATCAGTTCACATGCTCAGTTGCTCACCATTTACCAATGCTATTGGGGTCTATCTTCCCAGCCATTTAAGTGAACCCATCCAAATTTTTGAGACTGAAAGAAATACTACATCTTCCACAGTCTCCCTAGACTTGGCAAAATGAATACTCATGCCAACCCACTTTGCCCCCTCAATGTCAATATGTATGCAATCATTCAAAGACCATTTACTGAGCACCCACATATGACAGGACCTGGATTCCATACCCTAACAGTGCTTCTCAAACTTGAGCATGCATCGGGATCACCCAGAGAAATGTTAAAACACAAATTCTTGGACCGTAACCCAGAGCTACTAACTCATTAGGTCAAGGATGGGACCTGGATTTAGCATTTCTAACAAGCTCCCAGGTGATGCTAATGTTGCTGCCCCACAGTCCACACTTGGAGGAGCACTGTTTTAGAGACTCAAAGGTAAAAACCGGTGGAGCTTGCCCAAGCATCTAATAATCCATTACTGGACCTAAGATGCATGTGCACACATGAACATGCACAGAACAAAACTACAATAGCATGTAAACCATTATCATTCTTAGCCTTAGGAATGACCCAGACAGTAAGCAAAGGAAATTGAGGGGACAGGTTGGGTTGAAGTGATATCTGTGTATACACATGTGTATACAAATTTGCATCTGTATGCTTATATCTTCATACATGAGTTTTTCTTGAGCAAAGACCTCATCTCATTCATTTTTCTACTTCTAACATCCAGTGTAATGCCTGGTACACAGCAGATGCTCAATGTAATGTTTATGGAATGAATGAGGGAATAAATATAAATATAAACATTTGCCCATTAAATTATACGTAACAAAGTTTTATGTCCTGATAGTCCATTTCTCTGCCCTACCAAAAATCAATGTGTCAACAACCATTGAAAGAGCACAGGACTGTGCCTGGAATATTCTGTGCTCAATTCCATAGTAAGCATGACATACATGGCTCCTGCCCTCCTTAGGCTGAGTGTCTGAGGTTTCTCAGCAGGTGATGCTCTCCTTACTTGAATCCAAAGCCCACTGGAGCCTTTCCTAAGGTCTATCTCTGGCTGGAATGCCATAATCCCTGGCTCTGAATCCTGGTTTGCTGGCTATGGGACTTGGGGTAAGTTACTTAACCTCTCTGTGCTTCTGTTTCCTCATCTCTAAAATGGGTAGAATAGTAGAACCCCCATCAAAAGACTAGAGTGAAGACCGAGTTCATTTATGTAATATACTTAGAACAGTGTCTGGTACATAGAAAGTGGTTGTTAAATGTTCACTCTTATTTTTATTACCATTATTATCATTATTACTATCTTCACCATCATTATTATCATGATGAAAAGCTGACACCTTCAGGAGGGCAAGATATTATCAGTTTAAAAAGTGTTAAGTTGAAATGTGAGAAGATAAAGAAATCAAGCTTCTGAGCCTCAAAACACCCAGGTTGGGCTTAACCATTTCTTCCTCCACCCCTGTTTTTTCCCACTCTCCCCTAATCCACTCTCATAACAGCTTCATGAAACATCCAACAAATTTACAAATCAGAGCCATTGCTGGGATGGCTTAAGTCCAGGCCCAAGCTGGCAGGATCAAGGAAAGACGGGCCCCTCTCATTCAGCCACACGCAGTCTACTTGTCACCCTTTTGGAAACCAGTGACTCAGATGTAACTCTCCTACAAGGTGGCAGCTGGTGGGATTTGGCAAAGCACACAAAGGGAGCACATTCTCTCTCCTAGCGACCCAGGGCACCAAGAAGAAGGTCTCAACACAGTGCTCATTCACGCTTTAGCCTAATTAAAATGGTATTACCAGTTTCAATGGTGGGTTTCTTATGCCAGCTGCAACTGGTTCTCTTCTCTGGAGCTTTTTTCTACTTGTTTCACAGTTTATTGATTCCCCAACATGGAACTAAGGATGGCAGGATTAAAAGAGCAGCTCAGATCTCTTTCCTCTCTCCCTGCCCTGTCTGAGATCCAGGTCTGCGGACAATTATTTTTGTCTGTTTATCTAAACTGGCTCAGAGGCCTAGTGATTGGCACATTTTCTAAAGCAATAGCCCAAACTTTTCTGGGTTAATAAATAGACTACATTTCATAATTTAACATAAGACCTCCCAGGGGCAAGGAGTCCACATTGTATTCAAACCAAAACACCCCTTGGTCTGCCCACCTCAAAAGACACAGTGCTCATTCTGGCATCTGGTAGGCTAATTTGACAGCTAACAAAATGGATCTCATATATATTTTGCAATTTCTAAAGTCTTTCCTCTTAGGAAGAGGCTACTTGCCTGCAAATATCTCCAGGAAATTCTGTGAAGAATTCAGTTTTGCCTGCCTTGGCTATCAATTGAGTGCTACCTTGCAGTCTGTGGCTCAAAAGCCCTTTAGAAACAACATGGCAGCATTTAGCAAGGGTTCAACTGCCACATCAAGCAAAAGCAGCTAAACTCTGAGTTAAGATTTACAGGAACAGAACCAAAGTTTATACTATTTGCAATGGGAAGTGTAGAAACAAAAGAATAAATGACACCCCACTAAATCTACTACTACAACCCCCATCCTTTTTTCACCCTATGGTATTTATTCTTTTATCTGTTCGCTCATCTGTTCCTCTCACATTTATTGAATACCAAAGAAATCATGCATGGCATGTTGGTTGAAGGCATGGGCTTTGAGTTCAAGCAGATCTGCTCAATTTTCAGTTCTACCATTTGACCAGCTATGTCCTGGGACAAATCATTTGGCTTCTCTAAGCCTCATTTGCCTAAGTACAATTGAGTATGGCTGTGGGACCTAATGAGACTATGTATGTAAAGCACTCAGCACGGTTATCACACAAGGATGAGATACAGAATATGTGATGATCATGATGGTGTTGTGGTAATGATGAGAATGAGGAAGAAAAGGAAGAGGAGGGGGAGAATTAGGAAAAAGAGGAAGACTTCTCTTAGGTATTGGGAGGTAGCCAGTGGTAGCTATTGATCTGGCTATTAGTCTTGTGAAATTTTTTTTCCAACTCCCAGATTTCCAGCTTTTTTGGATAAGAAACATTTGATCCTTCCAAAGCCTTGAGATTCCAGCCTATGTTTTCTGGGGAAGCCAGCCCATGGCAAGGATAGTAGGTAGACAAATCAAAGAGGGGAGTCCATTTTGCTCTTCACTGTTGTCCATGATCCCTTCTCCTCTGGTATACATTCTGTGATTGCCAAATTGGAACCATGAGTAGAGGGAAGTTCACCAATTCTCTAATCCCTCAATCTTGGAGCTCAACATTGTAAGGGGTAGAAAACAACTGGGGCCTGTTCTAATTAAGTATAAAATTAACCCCTTTCCTGATGACCACTAGAGGTATTCTAGTCATAAAACAGCCTTCATTCCTTCACACTCTTCTCTTCAATGAACATCGAGTGGAAATACAAGACGAACTCCAAGAGGCTCTTATGATGGAGCCATGGTGCCTTGTGAGATTCCCTGTGCTCTCATAAAGTTTTGTTCTTCTCTGCATGTTTTCATACCCTTTGATGCTCTTAAGAATTCTATGCAGGGCACTTACTAAACTCAATTAACAGGCGATGAAACTGAAATAGACAGAGGCAATATGGCACTCTCAAGAACAGTAAGTTAAAACATCAAACTCCTTGTGCTCTTTCACCCAGCAGCCTTCTAGCCACCATTCAACTGCTGACTTGAGCTTATAAACTCCTCACCAGCAGAATGAGGATATAGGTTGCTTGCTACTGGAGTAGAGGAGGAGTTAGTAGCCCTGAGTGCAGGTATCAGAGAAGCCTCAGAGCTAACCTACATGAATGTTTGTCTTGAATTGGCAGTGGCTAGAGACACTGATAACACAGTACCCTTGAAAAGTTCTCAACTTGCCTCCAGTCTATGTCTTATGTGGCACCTTCTGCCCTGAATTTATTCCTTCATCCCATTCACCCAGTAGTTTCCCATAACTGGCTCTCCAATGGGGAAGGCATGGATAACCCAGCCTCAATAAGTTCAAATGGCATCAAATGACCTATAAATCAGCAGGACTCCAAAGACTCAGACTTCAGATCTTCCACACAATGTGCCCACTCTACTTTATTTTAAACCACAGAATGGAGGCAACAATGCATGGTCTCATATCACTCCATACTACAAAACACATGGGGCTGATTAATGCCAGACAAGAAGACATGCACTCCATAGAACATGTTTACACACATACCATGGGGTGGGTGCATCAGGGTGGCTTTAATTAAAGGCCTCCTGCCATCATTCTCTTTAAGTTACTATTCTACTCCTTGCACAGCTTTGTCCCTTGACTATAAATCACCCGATTCACTCTCCCAGGACCACTGAGTGATTTCAGCTTCAGGCTTTCCCTCTTTCAGACTAATGCACACCAGTACAGCTCTAATCAATTAAAGACCCCAGAGTGAACAGCGGCCTCCAAAATGAGTATGTGCATCACAGAATTATTTCCTTGAGCAGGGTTCCTTACCTTTACTGTGCCATGCCCCATTTGGCAGGCTGGTGAAGCCTATGGACCTCTTCTCAGAATTCATAATGCATAAAACATATAGAATTATAAAGCTAAATTGTATCAAAATGCAGTTATCCAAATATTGAATAGAAAATTGATCAGAGTATTCTGTGTGCTTGTTTATCAAACATGAAATAAGATCTAGTGGTGAGTCTAATACCACCATGATTTTGTAGTAATTAGCATATTTTGAGATATCTCTAGGAATTGCAATATCATACGGTAATGCCTAAGATTTCTATTAGTGACCAAGTCACAAGTGTACCTAACACTATGTTGTTTGTGTCTTTATTCAGAAATGAAGGAAATGTCAAATTTCAGTTTAAGGCTAATGAAACTAAAGATGTCACATTTTCATGGACTTAGTGAATTTTATCCATGGTAGATTAAGGAAGGGCTTCACATATTCCAGGTTAGGATAGAGTTTTGTCCCAGAGAAGGGCTACCTGAATGGATTACTGAAAAATAAATAGATGGGCCATCTATACCAATGAGGGGGTATGTCAACAACTAGCTGTTGTTGGAAAGGGTGAAGAGACAATTGCTAAATATTGAAATAATAGTCTGATCCTCCAACAATGAAGAGAAGATTATGTTCAGGGGCATGGCATTACAAGCATGGTGAAACCACAGCTAAAACAACCACAGTGTTAGAGATCCAGAGACCTGCCCTGGTAGTATTAAAGAGATAAGTTCCTGGATTTTTCTAACTTGTTCACTTACAATGCATTATATTGCTTCTCTCAGTATTAAAAGAACTTTCTAGATCAGTGATCAGGCCTGCCATGCCACATCCTTGGATAAACTGTCCAACATACCATATCTCAGAAAAGGTATATGTGTAGGAGGGTGACTTTGGTAAACATTTTTTGCACTATATGCTCCTGACTCTCTTTATGCCATAGTTGATTGAACCAAGGGTGAGTACCAGATCCAAGAGCAGCCTAACTATTGGTTGGTCAACCACTAATGGCTTGATATATTTTTTAAATGATCTAGGTCAAACAGTCTCTCTCTCTCCCTCTCATGTTCTCCTTAACTGAGACACACTGAAAGAATGAGGCAATTATTGGTGTAACTCAATTTTGAAGGAAAACACAGAAGAAAGCCAGACTTTGACTGAGGGTAATACGAGGGAAGAACCTTGAGCCTAGCTAACGGTGGAGCACTGCACTGGAGACCATGAGCCCTGAAGATGGGTCCCCTGGGTGGCCTTACATTCAAACTGCCTTCCACTTCTCATCTCCACAGTAAAATCTCATTAATAGAATTCAAAACGCCTGTGAGAGAAAAAAAGTCACATTTTTATTTTCATTAACCTGGAACTGAAACTTAACATTTCTTTATCCTTCTTCTGGAAGCCTTCTATTAACCTCTTAAGACTGGGTGAAGTGCCACAACAAAGTGCTCCCAAGTTTTCACCTACTCTTATCAGTGTAAGAATGGTGTTCATTGCAATGCCTATTTAGATATCTCTTTCTCACTTCATACTATAAGCTCTTTGAGGGCAAGAACACTGTTAGCCTCTTTTGGATCCCCAGGGCTTAGCACAGGAAATGCACTATAGTATATACTTAACACATTTCATTGAATCAATCAAAGAATGAAATTCTTACAGGAAGTCATGGAGACATAAAAATAATTTAATGAACAAGCTTAGTTACCTACCCAAGCTCTTAAGAGGAAAATAATGGAGCAGATACCAAACCTTTAGGACAATATTAGAATTAAGGTCTTTCATACAATGGTTGTTAAAGCAATTCGGTTAACTAAACATTTACTGTTACTATGACCTTCTGTGGGTAACACTCCCTTCCTATAAGGATTTAACTAATATGAGAGAGTAAGGCATGCAGAAATATCACAAACAATGCAAAATGAGATACATACTATACAAGATAGATCATTTGGAGGGAAACTGTCATTAGAACTGGAGTCAGATGACCTACATCCAAATCCTGACCACACCACTTACTGGTCATAGAAACTCAGACAAGCTGCTAGATGATGCCTCAAATTTCTTGTCTGTAAAATGGAGCTGATTACACTTATCTCATAAAAGGGTTATAAAGATTAAGTGTAACCACTGCGTAAAAGGACCTGGTGCTACAACTGGTACATAACAGACATTTGTTAAAGATTTTGATATTTTCCCTTATATATAAAAATTTTTTAATTGTACATAGTCAGCAAAGTGATGGTGGTAAAGATAGGAATTCAATGTGTGGCCTCCTACTCCTAAATCCATTTTACCCAATGACTGCTGGAACAAGATTTTACTATATTTGGCCAGGCTAGAAAGAAGTTTTAGTTCAGTGTTACAAACCTACACAAAAACACAATCTGAGCCACATGTGTAATGTAAATTTTCTAGTAGCCACGTTTTTTAAAAAGTTAAAACAGGTGAAATTAATAATATATTATTTAATGTAATATATTAAATATTTTCATTTCAATATATAATCAATACAAAAACATACTAGTGATATATTTTACATTATTTTTCTCATACTAAGTCTTGATGTGCATTTTACATTTAGTGTACATCACATCTCAGGTGATCATCTAGATACATTTCAAGTGCTTGATAGTCACCAATGTAACTAGTGACTGCTGTATCAGGCAGCACAGGTTTAGCTAGCATGGGGAGAGTTATGGGATCATCCCACTGGAAATTGATTTTATTTATACAGTGGATATGAGCTCAGCCTCTGAAAGTAGACTGGGTTCAGATGCTGACTCTGTTACCAGCTATGTGACCCCAGGCAAGTGACTTCATATCCCTGTGTCTAACTTCTTCCTCTATAACAAGGCAATAGAAAAATATCAGCTTCCAGAGTTGGCAAAGATTAAATGAATTAATGCATGCAAGATGCTTAGAACTGCATCAGGTATATAGTAAGTTGTCAATAAATGTTAACTAGTGTTATTATTTATAGCTCCAGAGCGGGCAGGAAGAGATATCAGAGAAGTGTAAAACCTATAGAGGATTAGAGGTTGCTACTTCCCTCTCATTGTCATCCAGACTGATCTGTCCTCCTTTATAGGCCAATGAAAGTGAGAATCCTGGTACACATTGTCCCAATATGAAACAGTCCTAAAAGGTGGTGGACCTCAAGTTTGCAGTCTAAAGGCAATCTGAGTAGCTATGGTTCCAATTAGGAGGCAAAGCTGGCCCAAATACCATTCCCCACAGCTTGGCAGGAAAAGCCATTTGCAGCAAACCAGACCATATCTCCCATATTCTGTCTTTGTTTCTCTGTTCTAACATTTGTAAGTCATTCTTAATTTAGGAGAGGTGACAGCAGCAACCATTTTAAAGGCACAGCCAGGATTAAATGAAGGCAGGCCAAACATACAAATGATCAGGGGTATTAAAAGTCAGAGTACAAATCATGAAAATAAAGAAGAAATTAAGAGTAATAAAATTAATGTCTGCTGAATATAAGCAATTACTTCTTCCAGAAAATAATCTCTGATTCTTACAGACTAAGAGCCATTTATAACTCTAAACCCTTGACTGATTTTTCTTTTAAATCTCACTCAGACATGTCTATTTCTCTTCCCTGGTATTCCTGGCATAGCTTCTATAATACAGGTCAATATAGGTGCCTCCATTTTATTTACTTTTATACTGAGTTATCAGTTACATACAGTAAAGTATATAAATCTTAAGTGTACAGCTCAAAAAATTTTTACCTATCTCCACAGCCAGGTTAACACCATTCAGGTCAAAATATGGACTATTTCCAGTTCTCCAGCAGACTCCTTGGGCCCTCTCAAGAGTAATCCCTGCTAAAATCACCAATCTTCTGATCTCTATCTCTATAGATTAGCTTTGTGTGTTTTTTAACTTTATATAAATGATATGCCTCCCTTCTATTCCCTAAATCATCAAGCACCTAACTAAGCATATTATAGCACAGATGCAGAAGAAAAGGGAGCAAGAGGAAGTGAACAAGGACACAAGATCTGTTTCATTTATACAACCTAATACCAAAAAGGGGCACCAGAAAAGCAACCTAGAGAGGGTGACAGGCCCCCAAACACACCACCATGCTGTACTCAGGTCTTCTGACTCTGACACATGAAACTACTGCCCCAGGTGTCCAAATCCACTTCTGGTACTGCTCTATAGGACAGCAGGCCCACAGCCATCAGGTGATGAGTTGCATCATAACAACACTCAGCTTTATCTGGAGAAAGCTAGAGAGGTCTTACTTCCTCTAGGGACATCATTTTCAGTTTAATGTGCAAGTTAAGAGCTACAGACAGTCAGCCTGGGTTTGAAGCCTAGCTTTGCCATTTCCTAGCTGGGTGACTTCAGGTAAGTTTCTTCAGTTCTCTGTGCTTAAGTTTTTTATCTGAAAAAGGAGGAGAGCAACAGTACATGCTTTATTAGATTTTGTAAGGATTAAATGCCTTGAATGGTGCTTGAAACATGGTACTTCATAAAGATTAGCTATTATATCTAGACAGTATCCTTAATGCCTTCAGAGACATCCTGAGGGTATAATATAAACCAATGAATGTTTAGTGTGTATACACAAACACATGCCCACAGTTGTACATAAGCACACATATGTACACAGGGTACATGCATGTATACATAGATATACATGTGTGCATACAAATACATGCATATATATTTGCACGTTCATGTATGTACATGTATGCCTTCAATTTCCCTCTCAGGGTATAGATGACAAAATTTCTCCTAACCTCCTCAGAAAGTTCTTCCTCATTAAAACCCAAAGGCAAAAAATCAAAGTGAAGAAATGTGAAAGAAAGAGAGGAACCTCATTCATAAGGAACATATTTGCCATAAGCAGCTCTGGGGAACACAAATGTCTCACTCCCAAATGCATGTGAAGTTCATTCATTCTGAAATGACACTGTCTGGGCTGGAATATACAAAATGGCCACAAAATACTGGTGGAGATAAGACTCATGGCCCTGAACCACGGTGGGTATCCATGAGAGGAGACAGGGAGCTGGATTATTCTCATTCCCACGTGAGCAAACACTAGATAGAAAATCAAGCCATCCCAGAATATCATCTTAGAAATTCCATCCAACTCTAGGATTCTGTAACATCTATGGAATGTTCCATAGCCCCATGGCTGGAGAGAGATAGGTTTAAATGGCATTAGGTAGTATCAAGGTATCCTTGCCTCTAAAAAGAATATAACATCTTTATAGATTTTTGTTCTATACTGCAATGAAAATTTTCAGAGATGCTATGATCACAGTAAGAAAATGTCCTACTTAAAAATTCTCTAGTATAATTACAAATATCCAGTAACATATTTTGCCCCAGCATCTCACCCAGGAGGTTACCATGGAATGAAAATATACTGCCATACTCACTGCACAAGAGGATCAAAAAGAAGGAACTTAAAACCCAATTGTAAAGAGCAGCTCAACAAGGCTGGGGACAGAGATAATGGGACAGTGATGGAATTAAAAGACCTATGAAATCCCAGGAAGGCCAGTAACATTGTATAAAATAAAGAAAGACCTTTCTAAGCAGAAATAATTATATCTCTTAAGGGCCACATAAGGAAGTACCTGAAATGTTTCAGATATAGCAGTTTCTTCTTGTTTCATAATTAAAGAGGAAAGGACTGTATAATTTTCCCTCCCTCTCTCTCCGTCTCTCTCCCCTCTGTCTGTATGTGTGTGTGGCCAAAGTCAAATATTATTGGTGACTCAAAATCTTGCTAATACTGTGTCTATTTGTTCTCAAAGTGCTAGCCAGCAAATGTTAATATGAGCCAAAATTATTTGGATTCAGCCATAGCATGTGTATAAAGACAATGAAATTTCATTTCCTTTTCCTCATCATTAATGAGCTTATTGGCTCAAAGTGCATTAAAGTTCTCCAAAGTAGTGCTGTGGTTTATAAACACTCTAATAGCATCCCCAATAAAAACTACTATGTCCACCTTTCTCTTTGGCCCTTTGTGAGATGATTGCATAAGAATTAGAGATCTGATTACCATTTAATCCCTTTTGGTAAGAGGGAAAAAGTCAAGCAATGCCCACAGGTGCTAGTTAACACAATTGAATCATTTCATAAAATTAAAAAGGTGTGCCTTCAAAATCAGAATCTTGTGGCCCTAATGCTTAGCAGACACAATTTCACATTTTGGCAGATAGGAAAGAGAAAATTAATAAGCCCCTTAGCTCTTTACTTTCTAAAAACAACCAGAGATCAGGACATTAGACACTTAATACTGGCCTTCCTTCCAGAAACGCATGGAGACCTTCCTATCTTGACAACTATGCCACCCAGCGTATCACCACCCAGCAGGCACCAATTGGCACCCATAAGCTTGGGGCAGTCAAATACACCATTAGGACAAAAATTTAAGCCAAATTTCCTTTGAAAGAGTTGGCAATATTACTTACTGATGGCATTTTATGACAGCTGTTTAAGGCAGCTCATAAATCTCATACAAAAAAAAGTTTAAATTATATTAAGCCAAATTTTGCTATAGTAAGAAACGATGTAACCGGTAAAGGGAATGTTGTTGAAGAATATTTGGTCACACAAAAAGATATTCTTGTTCTAATAAGTGAAATAAAATAAGTTTACATAGGAATATGTAAACTATAAGCCCATTTTATTAAAATATATAGAGAGAAAATACTGAAGGATATACATATTAAGAGCGATCCTCTTTGAGTGAGATTTAGAAGATATTCTTAATTTTTAATCTTGTTGATCTTTACTTTTTATATTTCATTCATTGTATAGGTCTTATGCTTCTATACTAACACAAAATTTAAAGCTGCTGTTAAATTGAGTTTTACTCAAGTCCTAACTCTGCCAAGAGTCCAAGATCAATATCTGGACAAAATCATTCCCTACAACAATCAACAACATGGGTGAATCCCAAAAATACTGTGCAAAAAAAGCCAGACACAAAAGAGTACAAATTGAATGGTTCATTTACCTAAAATACAAAAAGTGGAAACACAATTCTATGATGTTAGAAGTTAGGGTGGTAGTTCCCCTTGGGCTAAGTGAGTACTTAGCATTATTTACGCTCTCCCATTATTTACAGGGTTTCTATTTGTGCTTAGTAGGGAAGAGCTGGGAGAAATGAATCTCTGCCAACTTGTGTGGGCTGGCTAGACAAGGAGAACTGTTGAAAAATACCTTACCTAGCCCCTTATAAAAGATAAACCTGGTAGCCAAATGAAATGTCTGCTGTACCTTAGGGACTTTGATCTCCACCAGGACCAGCCAACCACATACACATCCGAAATTTCATAGACACAATGAGTCTAGATTCTAGTACAGGTACCAGGAAAAAAAGCATTTCTAAACTCATTATTCCCCATACATTGGCTCCCACTGCCTGGTATTTGAAAAAAAAAAAAAAGTTAAATGGGGATTTTTCAAAAAAGGAAAAAATGAAGCTCTTTCTATAATGTTGTAAAAACACAAGGATGGTCAACAAGACAGTTCTGGATAAAAATAATGCATATAATTCCCAAACTCTTCTCAGCACCAGTTCCAAATATTCTCACACTTGTGATCAAAAGGAACTTTTCTTTTCAGGAAGCAGGGGAAAGGCAAAGGGAAATGTGGTGAAGGAAGAAAGAAAGAGGGACCTCTGCATGCCCATGGTATGATGGCTGGTCCCAGTGTCACCTACCTGAATCTGCCAACAACCTGTAAACCAGGCATTGTAATCTCCCCTAAAAATGAGAGGGATTGAGGCACAGCCAATTAGAGTAGTACTTCTGGACCTTGGCTGCACATTAAAATCTTCTGAGGAGCTTTTAAAACTCCCAGTACCCCTCCCACTCCAGATCAATACTTTTGAACCCCTAGGGGTGAGATGCAGGCACCAGCATTTTTATAAATCCTCCAGATGAATCCAGTGTGTAGCTAAGGTTGATAATGATGGTCTAGACCAGTGAGTATTAACCTTTAATGTGCAGACATTGCACATGAAAAGTCAGGTTCTGATTGAGTAGATCTGGGATGGAACCTGAGAATATGATGCTGGTGCTCTTGGCTCCTGATCCCTGCTTGGACAAGTGAGGATGTAGACCAGCACCTATCTGAGGCTACAAGGAACTTAATGAGAGCACATTTCAAAAAGGGGCAGGGACATTCTAAAACAGATTTTTTTTTGCTGGCCCTTTATGTTCACTTACAGTGGGATTCCAAATCTATGTCCCTTTTTACTAAAGCATATGTGTTGTTCCTCCTTTTTCCCTCCTCTGCTTTAGAGAGAGGCCAGTGGAAGTTGTAAGATACCAAGTTTCTGGAACATCAAGTCAAAGAAAGGCAGCCAGCTCCCCTAGCCTCACTCCATTAATCACTAGAGGTTGCTTGAGAAGTAATGGCTCCCTGCAGTTGGGTGGTTTGCAAGGCTTCTGTACACTCCCCTATTTGACAAGATATTAGGCACAAGCCATACTGGAGTGTGCATTAATAAGACCCACATGTAACTGTGTAAGAGTAAACACTCACTTAATCCTATGTAGCTAAATGGTCTAACAAATGAATTAGCTGGTGGCATCCACTTAGGACATATGATCCAATTTATATTATGATTTCTTTCTAAGAGCTGAACTGATTTTGACACATATAAAAATGTGGTTTCAATCATTCACAACTGCACCTTTTGAACAAGGGAAAGAGAAAGGCTTTTAAAGGGTCCACACCTGAGGGGAGCAAATAACAAGGTAAAGTGAAGGAGATTCACACTGGTACTGGGATTAGGAGGGGGACTTTTGGGGCATTAGTACTGCCATCAAGGAGCCCAAGAGACTTTCATCTCTGCTGCTTGGTCAACTCAGCCCTGGGCCACTAATCAAATATGTAGACATAGCCTGGATAAAGAGCTCAGAGAATTCCTCACCACTTCCTCCATCAGACTATGTTCACCTCTATCAACAGTTTAGGGACCTCCAAATCACTGAAAGACACTTGAGCTATGGGGTGAGGACAGGACTTTGTCAGGGCTAGGATGGCCATTCTAACACCAAACAAAGGCTAAGGGGTTTGTATACTCAAAGAACCTCCATATTGGCTTCAGCTAATGATGCTAAGAGGGAAAAATGCCAGAATACCATAGGGGCTATGAAATTCATGAATCTTTATCTAATACTTTTCAGTATAGTCCTTAACTTTTTCCCATCACATCATCACAAACCATATGAGGTAGGTAATATTATTATAGCCCCTTGATATACATGAGGAAACTAAAGCACAAAGGCCAAAGTCACCCAGCTTGGTAATGGTGTTGATTTTAGGAGGTGCAACTCCAGAAACCAAGTATTTAATTACTCTTGCTGTGGTTTCAGGCCTAGACTGTACCCTCAGGCCTTGCTGGGCAAGCCTGATTCCCTGCAGTATGTCTGAGGCCTAATGCTACAGCCTTTGGAACAGCCACCCAACTGCCAAAATGGGGTTTGTGCCTGAGTCCTTTAAAAGCAGAATCCCACAGCTGCCCACATGAAGGGGCTCCCAGTGCCACAATAGCTTGGCTATGTCTGTCCATTTGAGTACAGAAAAGACATAAATAACTATTCTCTGCTGTTATATGCTTGGCACTGGGCCAGTGATGTTCATGTATCTTCTCCCAATTTTTAAAGAGAAAGAAAAACAGATACTAACAAGTTATGTAACTTTACAAAATCAGCTATCCAGGTTTTCGATGAAGAGTGTCTGCACTTAAATCTGGTGATTATTTTTCCCACTCTACAGCTGTACTATAATTATGCTAAATAATGACCTGAACTGTCTGTAGCAACTTTCCTTGTACGAGCATGAAACATTCATTTATTCTCTCAACACGAATGTTCCTTTTCAATCAAACCAAGTTCCTCGTGGATGCTCAAGCAGGCTGTGGCAAAGACAGCTATGTATTCATTCTCTGTTCCCTTTTCTACCCAGGCATGTGGCTGGCATACATTTCCCAGACTCCCTGGCATAACTGAGTTATGGCCAATGGCAAGTGTGCAGAAGTGGTATGTTTCTCTTTAGGTCTGGCACATAAAAGCCTTCTGCACAATCCTACATTTTCTCTTCCCTCAACTGCTGGCTAGATTCAGATGCTCTAATGGAAGACTCAAAGTTCCTAGGGAGTGGCAGAGTCAAAGATAAGAGCCTGAACCCCTGAACACCTAGATGGAACAGAGGACTCCTCTATCAACCCACACTACACTGTAACATAAACAAGAAATAAAAATCACTACGTTATACCACAAAGAATTTAGGGCTTGTTTGCTATGACAGTTAACCAACTCTGACTAATACATACATCACACTCATTTCCTTTTTCTTATACTTTTAAAAGTCTTATCTGTTGGTTAAGTTAGTGATTTCCCAAGTGTGGTCCCTAAACAGCAACAGACCTTGTTGGTAATGCAAATTCTCAGGCCTCACTCCTGTCTTGTTCAATCAAAAACGTGGTGGAGGCACAGAGTGGAGTGCAGCCATCTGTGTTTTAATAAGTCCTCCGGATGATTCTGATGCACATCTGAATTTGATATCCACTGGTTTAAGTGAACTGAGATCTACTGATGAAATCTACAAAGCTTTCTCCAAGCCTCATCCCGCTCTCCCTTCTCTGATCTCTGTGCCATCCACTCATTTCAGCCCTTAACTACACATAGTCACTGTCATTGTGATTGCACTGCTTCCCCTGTGCTGTACATACCTGTCCCAAGTTCCTATGGTCAGAGACCATCTCCCTTACCTATTGGTAAATGCTGGAAGGAAGGGAAGGAGAGAAAGGGGGAAGGAGGGGCATACCCATGATATAGAACAGGGCAGGACAGCCAAGTCATCAATCACCCTCATTCAACAGATGGAAAATGTCAACTGTCAAAAGACTAGGTGACTTGTAAAGCTATAATTTCAGTAAATGTGCTTGCTTTGGGTGGCTTGGTATTATCATCTACAAATTTGAATTCCAATTTCAGAGAGAGGATGTCAATAAGTAGTACTTGAGTACTAAAGCCAGACTTTCTGGGTTCAAATCTGGACTTCTGCACTCACTGGTTGTGCAATTTCAGGCCACATATTTAACCTCTCACTGTCTGTGGGGATAATAATGGCCCCTGCCCTCATTGGGATGTAATGAGAATTTAAAGAGAAAATTGTGTAAGGTGCTTAGAACAATGACCAGGGGAAGTCGGCTAATCTGAGCCTGTTTCCTCATATATATGAATTGAGATGATGAATGGTAGTCACAGAGGAAGGGTCAGATTAAAGCCTTGGGGGTTCCCTCCTCTACAAAGCCTGCCTTCTTTATATCTCTAGGTCTTGCTGTGTGGTGCAGAGTGGGAGAGAATACATGGATACACACTTTCAGGAAAATTGGGTACAAGTCAAACAGCAATCAGTTCACAAAGTACTTGGCCTTCCTTAGGAACTGACCAGGACCCCAGAGTTGAACTATGGAAGGACAGTTCCTTGAGCTGTCCAAATCATTTCTAAACAGGCAACGATGATGGCACCATTGACTTTGATCCAGAGGAATCTTTGTCCAACTTTGAAAAACTGCCCACATCAGCTAGAGAGCAAAGGTTAGACACAGCTCTCCCTAGACTTATTATTAATGGATTCCAAAGAGGAAGGGGCTTGCTTATTTATTACCTCCTTCCAGCTCACCCCTTCCTGAACTGAGGCAAGAGAGACAGGAAGATGAGGAATTTCCTTAAAAACTTTTCTTTTTTAAGATTAAAAGCAAATTTACAAGGTCAGGAAAACTCATAATGTTTATTTAGGGTTAAGAGGCAAGCAAGAGTAGAGAAGAAGGTGGAAATTTCAAGCTTTACTTTTTTTAACTCATTCTCTAGCTTCCATCTGTCCTTGGGGTCCACTTTTCTTGAGTTTTTCAAGTTAAAAACTCATAAAAGTATGAACTGATACACTTGGAAGAGGAATTTGGCAAGCTCTCACAAAGCCAAAGATACACATAGCCATCAACCCAGCAAGTCCATCCCTAGGTTGACCATGACCCACACAGCAAGTTTAATTGTGTCACCTTATAATTGAAACAAGTTTATACAATAGTACCTCCTCTTACCATGGGCAACAGAGACTGATATTTTCTAATACATTCTATTTCTCTTTTTTTTCAATGCTAGTTATAACCCACTTGTTTGAGTTCATGATCTATGAATGGGTCACAACAGACACTATGAAAAACACTGCCCTGAAAAACTCACACATATATGCACAAAAGTGACATGTGTTCATTGCAGCATTGTTTTGGAGAGGAAAAACTAGAAACAGCTTACATGTCTATCAACAGGAGAATAGATGAATAAATGGAAGTACTTTCAAATAGTGAATTATATACGGCAATTAAAAATGAATCAAGTAGAGTTACAAGTAACGGTATGAATAAATCTCCATATATAACATTGGGCAAAAGAGACAAGTTGCAGAAAGATACATACAGTATAAAACAGTGCATACAAATTTAAAATCAGACAAAATAATGCTAAATGCTTCTTGGAATACATACATATATATTAAAATATAAAAACATGCCTGGAAGTTATTAACACCAAATTTCAGAGTATGGTTGAAGAAGGTGATACTATTTGTATGTGTCTCTGTGCATGTGTGTGTGTGCCATTCAAGTAAACTCTCAAACTGCCTGCCTGTTTGGACCAGAGACATATACCATGGAACACAGGAGAAAAAGTGGAGAGCAACTTGCATCTGGAGGGTGGATGAGAGCTTGTTTGGATCTCATTTTCCACCACTTGAAATGTATGTTAGAGATAATGAGTAGGACATTCTAGAGTTAGGAGTTCTGATGGGCCCCATTCAGAAGCATCAAGAGAAAGTACTCCAGTAAGCTGAAAACACTCTTTGGCCCTGCTCTAGGGCTTCCCTATAGGAGTGGCAAACATGGCTGGAAAGCCATCCTGAAGAAGTTGGGACTTACACTAGAAAAGGAGTGTGGGCAACAGAAGCTCTAGAATCTACTTTACATATCAAAACATAGCATGGTATAACAGCTGTAGATACACAAAAAATGAAGCAATCCTCTCACCTGTACCCCAGGTAGACCAAGCTAATGACACACAGCACTTCTGAGTGAGTAAATATTGGGCCTCAGAATCCTTTTCAACACAGTATTTTCACAGCCACTATCAAATGATGAAGACTAGAATGCAATTGAAAACCTGCCTGCCATCTCTGTTAAGAGGATGAGCGTTCCCACAGATTCAAGAAACCAGGTTTCTAGTCCTGGCTTTGCCATTAAATAGCTGTAGGACCTTGGACCAGGCACATGACCTCTCAAGTCTTCTGTTTTCTAAGGTATCAAATGGGAGAACCGAGAGATACGAGCCTTTGAGATGTAGAAGGGAGTTACTTATGGCAGAGAACCCAAGATGACTCTTCTGAACATCTTAGATTCCAGCAGTTTTCCCTGTCCTCCATAGCTTGTTTTTTCCTTTGTGGCAGTGGAGACCCTAGTATTCAGCTGGGTGTCACATTCAAATATCTGAGAAAGTACAAGTCAGGCTTCATACTACCATAGTGGCTATTACCCACAATGGAAATTGATTGTGCAGGAGGGTAGGGCTTGTTTTGTTGTTGTTGTTTTAGCCTACATGTTTACCTGGAATCTCTTGGTAAAATAGATGCAGTATATAATCATAGAAATAATCACCACAATTTTATTTTAAGTCAGTTTCTAGTTATTCCTATATATCCATGAGGTTAGTGTCCAGATATAAATCATTTACAAAGCTTTGTTCCCACACTCAGCATCCAGGATGCCTAGAAAAATCCATGCCCAAGAGGGCACCATAAGAGGACAGAGTTCAGATAGAGAGGAGAGGTGATGTTTTTCTCCCTTTAGCTCTGAGAAAAACTCAATAACCATAGTTTTCCCAAGAGGAAAATAGTAAAAATAGTATAAACTTTTCCTTCAGTTTTATTCTTTAACAAGCTATTGTCTATATTTGTAATAATTGCACACTGTCCCCCCTACAACCTTGCAGCCTTCTGAGAGACACAACCCTGATTTTGGTTCAGTACCTAGCCCCAACAGTTTTGGACCTCCAGTTTTATAGTCTGAATGATAAAATTGTAAGGTTAAGGCTTTATGTTTTCCAAACAGGAACAAAGTGTTTGCTTTCTGTGTTAAGATAACTCTTTATGGGTAAGCAGCTGTGATTTTCTACAAAAGATGTCCCAGGGCATGAGCAAAATGGTATGGCCTGGGAAAGGCATGAGCCCTACAAAAACCAAGCCTCCTTATCAGGCAGGCCTAGGGCCCAGGGGTCTCTGTGTTGTCCTTATGAGGAGCGGACTGACAGGCCCATGAGGGGGCTAGGAACAATAGTCTGTGGACTCCTCGATTATGTAAAGAACCCCATGCTGACCAGAAAAATCCCAATGGGTTCTTTCTAAAGGAGCTCTTGCATGCCCATTCACTAGCTTGTTGAATGGCAAGTTGACAGTTCTGAGGCTGCATCTACATCCTGCCCTGTGCCCCAGGGAAATACAGACTCCAGCCAGTCTCCAGCAGGCCCTGTACTTTGGCCCTCCTCTGTGTAAGAAATCACAGAGAAGGAAAAGTCTTTATTTAGGCCATTCTTGTTCTTCTCCTACCTTCCCCAAACCACCAAAGGCAATGGGATAATTAGACCCTGCGGGAGGAGTTTCGGTTTTAGTGAAACCCTGCCAGGCTGAGAGCTCTGGGGAGAAGTGATCCCTCCATATATCCAGAAGTAATAGCTCCTGGAAGTGGCTTCTCTTCAACTAAATCTTTCCTCATCTGTCTGGCTCTACCAACCCCAAGCCTCAGTAGAAGCGCTGGTTGGGAGCTCTCCTCCTGGTCTCTCTTTGAATCTGCAATTCTAGTGAGTCTTGACCTTGGCTGTACATCAGAATTACCTGGGAAGTTTCTTTTAAAAAACAAACAAAAGCAATACTTTGACCTACCCACCCTCCCCCTGCAGGATTCTGAGTTAATTGGCCAGATCTATACAAAGTGGCTCCAAAGTGCAGTCAAAGCTGAAAATCACTGAGCTACTTTCCCTCTGCCTGGCACACACTTTCCAACACCACTGCCCTGCCTTCCTTCACCTAGCTTAGTCTTAGTCTCCTTAAAGTCTCAGTGTAAATGTCATTTTTTTTTCTGGAAACTTCTCCTGCTCTCTCAGACTGGATTAGGTCTTTAGCTATGTGCTCTTAACAGCACTCCTACTTTCCCTCACATAGTCCATAGATTGTATGGAATGTGCAGTTTCAATTGCCTGTCTTCTAACAGATGCCATCTCTTAGAGGACAAGGGCAGCTTCAGTATTTCTCACTATCACAGTCCCTGTGCCCAACACAATGCCTGACCCAGGATGGATGCTCAATAAGAAACTGTTTGAATGACTGATTGCCCTTGGCTTATCCAGCAATGGTCCCTTCCCTAGGACACACTGATAGCAAATTTTATTTTAATCAAGCATTTTCCAAACACAGTAAAATACCCTGTCTCTCTTAAGGAACTTAAGAGGGGACATTTTCTAGCTTTGTTTCTGTGGCAGAGATTGACTGACTAGTTTTCACCAAACCATTTGCCTTTCCTCTGGACACACTGCTAGACCACGCTTCTCAGCCTCCCTGTGGTTAGGTGTGGTCATGAACTGGAGACTGCCCAATGGAATGTGAATAGAAGTGATAAACACCATTTCCAGGCCTGGTCCATAAAAACTGCCCTCTAACTCCCCCACACTTGCTCTGTCTCTCTCTCATTCCTTGACTACTGGCTGAATTTGGAGATCCAGTGGAGAACTCTGAAGCCCTAAAGGAGGGTGGAGCCGCAAGATGAAAGGAGTGTGGGTCCTGAAATGACTGTGTGTAGCACAGCGCCCTTCTCCATCCCCTGCCAACCCACATTAGATTGTAGCGTGAGTGAAAAATAAACATTTCTGGGATAAGTCACTGAGGTTTGAAGGTATTAAAGCAGAAGTTAGCTTACCATGGATAATTTACTTTTAATTTTTTTCATCAGTTTACCAAAACTTAAGGGTACACTAATTGACAAATTCAAAGGTTAAAGTGGAGAAAATCACCTTTACCCACTCCATACTTCTGTTTTTGATGCATATGGCTTCTTTCCACCAAACATGTGGAAATAGATTCAGTGTAACTCACTTCTGTACTTCCCAGCTCAGCCAAGTGTAACCTGATCCTAAATAAAACAGGGAGATCTCTTCAGGTACCAGTTTTCATCTACCTCCCTTTGACATGTCACTTGTCCTATGGGCATCCAGGAAGGAGTACAGCCTACATGTGGACCAACCCCACTCTATTCTGGACCTCTGGCCAAATGATTTCTCATTCTCTCTACCTAGCCATCCCAAAAGAGACAGGCCTCAGTTCTCCGCTAGATAAACACAGCATTCCCAACCGTGAACCAAAGCATTCAAAACTCAGAATCCAATGCAAACAATGCATTATTTTTCAGACAGAACCAAGGGTTTTTGTACTTTTATTTAAAAAAAAACCCCACACAATATTTGAAAAGAGTTCAAAGCAAAATGAAACCTATATATTTTCTAAAATTGTTAAACTCCAATAAAAGTTTAACATCAACCTGTTTTTGAACTGAACTCATATTTTTATTATGAGTCTCTGGCTCCCACTGTCACCCACCTCTTTAACTTTTACTTTTATTACTTCCTTAGGAAAAAAGAAAGAAAACCACATCCATGAAATTGTTGAAGGGATACCTCTCTGTATGCATTTGTCTCTGTGTTGCATCTAGTAAAAAACACTTGGCAATTTAATGGTTTAAGACCATCATTTCTAAAGGGGATTAATTATTTACCAAATATTTATTGTCCTCTATGCAAGGCCTCACAGGAAATACCAAAACAACTGACCCAGGCTCTACTCTCCAAAGGCTGGCCATCTGGATGAGGGAGTTACATTTAAAGCACAATTAAGTCAAATAAAGGTTAAATGTGAAAAAACTCCATAAAAGGAGGTAGAGACAAAGTGATATAAAAGTCTTAAGTAGTGGTGGATTTGCTCCCAGATGGCAAAATGCATTCATTCATTCAATTACTCATTCATTCATTCAACTTGTATTTATTGAGCATTTATTATATGACAGGCACTGTGCTTGGTACTGTTCACCCACTAGTGAGCAAGACAGACATTCACACAGGCACAGTGCATAGAATAAGTGGAATCTGAGCCAACAGTCATAAGTAGATGGAACATAGGATAAAACAATAACAACAACAAATACAGCTAAGCACTAAGTACCTTCTAAATGTATTACATTTGTCAACCTATTTAATGCACCCAACAACTGTATGAGGTAGGTATTCTTATCCCCATTTTACAGATGAGGATACCAAGAGGTTACCTTACTTGCCCAGGGTCATCCTGAGCTGCAATTATCCCCAGACAGTCCGCCTCTATGGCCCTTATTCTTATCTGCTACACCCTAAATCATTGATGCTCTGATTCCAGGTAAGGAATTTCAAGCCTAGTTTTTGCCATAATCTGAGCCATTGCTACACACAGGATGAAGGCACATAAATGAAACTTGGAGCTGAAACCTGCCTGTAGTATAAGTCAGGAATGGCATTCCACCCCAAATTCAGGTCAGTTCAACTTAAGAGAAAATTTGTGCGCCCCAGAACATAAGTGGTGAAGGCTTCACTTGGCACTGCCAATGTAGTGAAAATCCAAGCTAGAGAGCCAGTTATCAGTGAAATTGCACTACAAGACCCTTTTGTTCTTTTTAGAATTAAAGCCCCTGGGAAGGGGTCTTGTAAGGAAAGCAGAGGTTTTCCAGACTGATCTGATTCTTTTTTAAAGGTAATTTCTTCTCAGTGTTCCATGCTTCTCCTCACTAGTGCGCGCGCGCGCGCGCGCACACACACACACACACACACACACACACACACACAAACCCCTCCTAGTCTTCACAGAATAGATGAATCATTGGATTCTATCAAACATCTTACTAAATTGTTGAGTTTAAAAAAAAACATGACCCTCCAGTCAAGGCCCAGACACCATGCAAATAGCAGATTATGAAATGAAGGACCCAATTAAAGGGGGCTGGAAAATGCAAGGCTATAATTTGGGCCATTATTTGGGGGTTGGAAACCTATGAAAGGCATTTCCAGATTAGACAGGAGCTAATGGAGCTGAACAGCTGGTTTGTGTTCTGGGCAGATACAGGCTGACAGTCCATCAAGCACTCTAGGGATTGTGTTTTATAGATGTCCCTCAAGAGAGGTTAAAAATAAAAAAAAATCTCTAGTTCTGGCCAGAGTCACAGTCCCAGGAGGATCATTAGTCTCTGGACTACAAGGCCATGAGGGGCTGTAGAGGATGATCTTCTTGTGCCCATAAAAATGGCACTGCCAGGCTGAGCACTGCTGAGATTTACCAATGTCTACCCTGTAACAATTTACACTCTTTATTTCTACCTTCAAGCCTCACAGGACAATACCATATCAAAAATACATAACTAGTTCATCCAAAGGTCACACAGAGTTACCATATGACCCAGGAATTCACACACAGGCATATACCAAAAAGAAATTAAAATATGTTTACGTAAAAACGTGCACAGGGATGGTTATAGCAACAATATTCATAACAGTCAAAAGGTATAACACAGTGGATGAATGGATAAACAAAATATGACATATCCATACAACGAAATATAATCCAGCTGTAAAAAGTAATAATATACTGATACATGCTACAACATGGATGAATATTAAAAAATTATACTAAGTGAAAGAATCCAGATATAAAAGATTACATATTCCATGATTCTATTTGTCTTCAATGTCCAGAAGAGTCAAATCCAAACAGACAGAAAGTAGATTAGTGGTTGCCAGGGGCTAGAGGGCAGTGAGAAATAGGAATTGGATGCTAATGGGTACAGGATTTCTTTTTGGAGTGATGAAAATGTCCTAAAATTAATTGTAATGATGGCTGCACAATTCTGTAAAGATACTAAAAACCACTGAACTATATGCTTTGAATTAGTAAATTGTTTTTCAATAAAGCTGTTATTTTTTAAAATGTTTTTAAAAGTAAGGTCTTTACTCAATAAATGTTTAGCATCCAGTAAAAATTAAAAATGACTAAATTAAAGGCAAAGAAAAAGAAAGAGAGAGAGCTGGCATGGACTTCTACTGGTCTCTGGGTATTCAAGAATGTCCAAACCTCCACCTTCTTCTGCCCTGAGACCCTTTCATGAGTTCCCCAGCCTTCAGCCAAATTAACCAAAGAGGGGTGGGGGAAGAAGGTAGCAAGTGCTATAAGCCCGGCTGCAATGGTGGGCATGGAGAGGAGGGGACTGGGGCCAAAGGGCCCCCAAACAGTAATGGTGAGAAGTTCTGTGATGCCACCCAGGGAACATTCTCGTCACGAACACCTAAAATATTCTTACCTCAGGTAGGAGAGGGCCATTTTACAATTATTAGAACTAACAGCAACTCAGCAATAACCTGACCCCAGGACCAGAGTCAACAAGTTACCAAGGGCCACAGCTAAAGGAGGTCAGTAGAATCTCTCTGTACCATTTCTTTTCTGATGTGTGGATCCCATGTTTGTCTGATTGCCCCCATATGGGAACAGCAACAGTGCCCTAATGATTCTGCTTTCACTCCAGCCAAGTATTTGCTTATTTTTCCCATCTTAAATCTGTGATTGGCAGGATACAGGCCTATTAGGTGTTAAAAATACTCTGTGCATGTGTGTCTCAGACAGAAAACAGAATGAATTATAAGACTAGCCTAAAAACCAATAACATTGCCCTTCTCCAGTTTTTCTGAAGGTCTTACTGGATTTCAATTTCCAGCAAGGCCTCAGTTGCCGTGGAATTGCCCATAGAAACACTTGATGTTACTGTGGACCAAATCAAAGGGAATTAAACATTAAAGCACTTGGATTAAACATTGAGGTCTGTGATGGTTTGATCTATAAGGCCTATGCACGCCCGCGAGTGTGTGTGTGTGCGCGCACACACACACAGATGCATCTTTACTTTAACAGACTTCAATATCCGTCCTTTAAGAACTTCCTCCCTAATAAGCTGCTATGTTAACACTGGGAGTTTCTTGCCATCTCTTCTTTCGGAATCCCATGAAAACCTCTATATGATCCTTCCAAGTGTTTGCATATTGGTTACTAATGGTGACTATTTCTCTGTACCTACATCGGTCACCTCTATATCCCCAATACATGTAAGGTATCCGATGTACAGTAAGCGTAAAATAAATATTTGATAAATTCAGTTGAAGTTGGAATTCAAGAGTAGATGAGGGAAAAGGCAGAGGCTTTAGCTGTGGTGAACTGAGACTAAGTTTTTTTGTTTGACATACTTGCACATGATTGCATATACATGTGTGTGTGTGCATACACACACAAATTCAAGGACCGAAAGGAGATTAAAAGGCTTGAATCTAAAAATTTCCAAAAGGATATTAACCCGTTATCCAACTCAACATTTTTAAACTGGGGTTCACCTACCACTGGAGCTCCCAAAGACTTTCTGGCAGTATGTGAGCATGTGGATAGCTTTAAGAGATTCAATTACTAGATCTTCAGCTTCCATATGTTGCCTCCCCAAACCTAATCTGCCAGATCTTTAGTCCCTTGCTTCTTCTTACTCTTCTTTTATAGCTCCCCCTCTCACTTTTCTAAATAAAGATATATTTTGCCCACCTATATTCAATCTTACCCAGGCGTATTATCCAAGGAGCAAAAATCTCCTGGTACCAAACAAAAGGATAATTTAAGACAGTATCGGTTTAGAGGGAGAATCCCAAAAGTAAAGCAAAGAAAACTTCAGTAAGAAATAATGAAATCTACTATGCCATTTTATTCAAGTGAAAAATTAATAGCACAGCTTTGTGCCTTACATATTTATCTAGTCATGCATCTACCCATCCATCCTAGAATCAAAACTCAGAAGGAAGAAGATTGGCCAAGCACACATATTAACACACTCACTTGAAACAACAAAGAAAGTTAATTCTTTTTACTGACTAAAAGCCAGTCTGGTTTAGCTGATAGGTTTGACAATAAGAAATGGCTTCTCTGATTAGGGCATATAACAGACCTTTTTTTTCATAAACTGAAAGGTTTTGATGAAGATATACTTAAAACATGTACATGATATACACCAGTGTGTCACAGACTTTAATGTGCACATAAATCACCTGGAAATCTTATTAAAATGCTGATTCTGATTTAGTGGGCTAGGGAAGGACTCGAGATTCTGCATTTCTAACAAGCTCCCAGTGGATACTGATATTGCTGGTCCGTGAATCACACTTTGAACAGTGAGAATGTACTAGAAAATACATTTTTTCAATGAATTAAAGTTATCATTACAAATTCAGATATAAAATATAAAATGTACAAGGGTGTGCTTAATTTTTTAAAATATATTTTGGAAGTATTCCAACAATAAAACTTTGAAGACCTCTGAGTTGCACCACTATTGGCAGTCTGAAGCTAAGAGATTTGCAGTCAGCCTCAGTGTTTGTCCAGGCCAGAGCTGAAGTTAAATCCCAGAGCAATTTACTTCTTTTCCAGCCCTTCACATAGCTTTTGTGTGTGTGTGTGGCAGACTTGGTGGCTCAAACCTTCAGGTGTGGGAATCACATCTACGGCCATTGAATGCAAACAGTCCACTTGGGATGGCAGGATGGGCAACCAATCCTGCAGTCAGCAAAGCACTCAGGATTCCTGATTCAGGAATAAATGGCCTTATAAACACCTCACAATAACAGCTGGCATGAGTTGGCACATGTCATTGGGCATAGAGGACTCATCCCAAATGGACACCTATTTATGCAGGTTCTGAAATATGGGCCTACATGTCTTAAAAAGATTCTAAGGAAAGTTGCCAAGCCTGCAGTCAGTACCAACTCCTTATCAGCACCTCCTCACCTTCCATAAAGGTGGATTTCATCCCTTCTACATTCCATTAAGTCTGCCCTCAAGCCCCAATAAAAAAGCCCATTTCAGAGAAATGGAAAACACACAGAGCTCTGTGAGTAGGTCAGCCAGGCCAAGCATGCCAAGTAATCTGAGGTTATATACAGCAGACTAATCTCAAAACTGGAACTTCTTTAAAACGATGAGATAATCTCTTTTCTGATCAAGAAAAGATAAGTCAATAATTCCAGACTCTCAATTCACCACCATGACAGATCTCTTGTAAAACAGGCACACTCATGCGGCTTTCCTTGGAGAGTGACCATGAAGGGTACTGACTGCTGCCTTGAATGTCTTGACATCTCTAGATAAAAGGAACTAATTAGTGATGATTCTCACCTGGAGTGGCCCCATTCATTAATGCTGGAGGTAGAAGTCTAGATAGAAGTACAATTGGGAGCTCAAGATCCAGAGAGAAAATGAGAAAGCTTTGAAGTGTCCTGAGTCTTTAAAGGACATGACATTTCCTAGCAGCTAAGCACTCATCAAATCACAGAATGTCAGAGCTTAAAGGAAACTTAGCGATCATATAATGATCCAAATTACTTTTATTATAGTGAAGAGGAAGCTAAGGATAGAGAGGTAAAATGACCTGCCACATAGCTTATTAGTGAAAGGATCAAAACTGTCACCCTGGCAATCTTCTGCCACACAGTCCACTCCACAGTGCTCTCTCTCAAGCTGAGTATAACAGATGAGAGAACAATGATAGTCTTGCCTATATACAACAGGAACACATAATAAAACCTTAGCAAACAGAGTCTCTTCCCTTTAAGCTAATCGACCCCATAAGTGAGGTAGAGGAGATGTTAGAAGTGAGGATAGCTTCCTGTGTGTGCTGGTAGATGTTTAACAACCAGCTTGGATGTTGGGTAACTCTAATTTGATGCATTTGTCAATTTCTGTGGTGTCAATATACCCACCATGGCAGATTTCAAGTTACCAATGTGATGTCACTGAAAGCATGGTAGGGGGGAGACGTCACAATCGCCTCTTGAGATCTGCTACAAGCTGACTCCAGCACACCACTGCAATTTCTGAGAAGTCTAAATCGCTTGGGTTGGAGGATGAAATAACCTTTTGTCTCACAAGGAAAAAATATTCAGGTTTGTGAGAAAAATTCTAGCAGTGCACTCCCTTACTCATCAAATGCCTAAAGTCTCCAGTTCCACAATGTCCATTGGGCTCAGAGAGAATCAAAGTTTCCAGAAGTCTCTTGGTTCATCCAGCCTACATCTCTGATGACTCCAGGCAGAAGCTTTGAGGGGTGGAATCAACATTCTCTATTTTAATGCTCTGGGCAGGCAAGCCTCCCTTTCCAAACAGCAATGGGATCCAGTTTCCAAGGTGATGTATGAGCTCAGACCTCCATCTTTGCCAATGTCAATGGAGATGCTTGGATTCAACTTCAGGCAGTCCTCTGCAGGTCTCATAAGCAGAAGGGAAAACATAAAAAACTAAATTCCTCAATTTCCTTTTGCTAAAAGAGCTCCAAGGCTAGGGGCAGCAACTCATCGGGAAAAGTTCTTAGCCTGTTCTTTCTCTTTGCCAAACATTGACTGGCTAATAAAGAAAAAACTAGTGTATAAACAAAGGTGGCTGATGACATTCGTGGTTCTGCAGCAATTCCTCTACATCGTTCTGACAGCTAACAAATGGAAATAGCTCTTAGGGAGCATGTTTAAGGAACAGCTGGAACATGTAATGGACATTTTTCTGCAAGTTTGACAGTTGAGCTCCATCCGGTCGAGCTACGCTCACCGGACACCGATTCAAATGAACTCTGCCATTCCTCGGAAGGTTGCCAAGAGGCCTTTGAAGACAAGGGAATTTGAGGCCTCAGTTTTAGAAATGGAAGAGAATAAATACCAGACAGATCATAAGCAGACCTGATTTAAAGGGAAGACCTATAAATGCAGTCTCTCAGCTTTCTCTCTGGCTTCTTGCCTCTATGATCTGCCCCACTGAAATGATGTAAGCAAAACCCTTTCCAGAAGTTCACTTGGAGGGAGATCCTATCATATGTTGCCTATTGGTTTTTAGTCTCATTCCTCCACACATATTTGATAAAGTTAACAGATGTAAGTTCCTAAAAGATAGAAAATATACAAGATGCTTTTTGCCTTATACAAGGATTCACTCTAAACATTATTTAAATGACAAACTCCCATGGGGTCCATAAAATAACCTGGTTTACCAAAATGTGGTTTCACTCAGTGCATATACATTCTCTAAAGAAAGATGGCTTTTAAAATCAATGACAAGGGAAACTTCTCAAAAGAATTAGATAGAATTTTTAAGATTAAAAGATTCAAATCAACAAATGATTGAGTACTCCTTGTGCTATTATTTTTCTTTTTTCAGGCTCAAGTGCATTATTACAAATAATAACATGCCTAGACAAGATCGAAAGAAGCTACCAGTGCAAGAGTAGTAGACATGCTTTTCAACAAAGCCCTGCATCCAGGCTCCTCACTGTGAATTTCATCCTAATCCACAAACCTTAGGACAGCAAAGGATGAACTGCAACTGGCATGCCCAATCAATCCATCGTCACAGTACAGGGACCTGAATGGAATCCCTCTTCTAAGTCTGGGCTGGGAAGGAGAAATTCACCCCATGAAAGATATAATCGAAAGGCATGATAGCCTCAAAGAGCAAGCTTATGCTAAGATGGTGGAAGTTTTATTCCTGTTGTAAAAGTGAGGAGAACACTGAGTATTTTCCTCTCAGCTTCTCTCTTCCTTGCAGTTTTCTCACCTGTAATAACTTCAAAAATGACCTTCTTTTGATAAATCCTTTTCCCTCAAAGCCATCTGGCTTGACCTCTTCTAACCTCACTTCTTCTCTCCACCCTGAAGTAGATTAAGCTCACCTTGGACAACCACCAGAACTTGATAAAAAACCTTCTAAGGCAAAGATCTTTAGAAGTCATGCCAATTGATAAGCCAAATTAGTACCAAGGCATAAAATAAGTGGCACTATCTTTGTTCTATACTGATCAGCTCATTGTCCCGGACACCAAGAAAGTACTTTGCTCCATGAAACACACTTAAAAGTCAAGAGAAACATAACCACTGAAAAGATAATGAGAAAAATAGGGGCACTTCCAGCAGACACTTGCTGCCTTTCCATAATACTGCTTAGCACTTCCACAAGCCTTTTCATCTTCAAAGCACTTGAGGAACATTAGATAATTAACCAACAGCTCCACAAGATGAGGAAGGGTTATCTCCATTTTGCAGATGGAGAAATGGAACATTTTGAACACAGTCATAAAACCCAGGGACAAAATTGCTAGAAATTGGGCTGGGTTCCTTCCCAGTGTCTTTGATGCCCACCCAGGCCTGTGAAGAAATCTCATCCCCAACCTGAGCACTGCCAAAGGCTCCTAACCAGGAGGCAGCTGAGGAGACAGAGGGCCAGAGGCAAGACAAATGAGGCTCTTATGCTAACCCTTCCAAGTCTATAATTAACTGATGATTTCACCAGACTATCTGGTTAGGGGAGGTTTCTTTTGAAGGCTCAATGAAAGAAGAGGAGATACCTTCTCAAGTTGTCTTCTGAGCAATGATTCTAATATTCTAATATTGATATTTTAAACCAATGCTGAAGACAGTACACGCAATGATGGAAAACCACCTTAAATCCTACCTGGAACCAAGGCAGGATCTAAACAAATAAAATGAAAAGCCATTGGCATGGTGCTTTTATTATTCAAGTTTTCTCATACATTAGGACAAAACTTTCTCTGACCAAACCCCAGCTGCAAATGTCAGTTGGAACCCTAGTCAAAACCTCATAATGAAATACAGTATGGGAACTTTATATCTACCCCAGGCCTGTTACTCAAGCCATAGTTCCAAACTATGGTGGTCTTAAAAGTTGTTGAATTTTCCAAAAGCTCTAAAAATCACTTGGACATTCAAACAACCAACAGATTCTACAGAATTGCCACTTTTAAGTCTGACCATTTGTCCTGTTAATAGCTACCATGAAAGCGTATCAATTTCTACCTTTGTGCTTTCTTTCACACTGCTCTCCAACCCCTACAAATGAAATCTGTGTGCTTCGCACATCCAGGTGTACAACAAAAGGAGAACTTGGAGCCCACCTTCCCATTTCTTCCAAAGGTTCTTCCTATGAGATGAAGAAGTAAGTATTCAAAAAGGTATATGAACTACAATGTAGGAAGCAGCAGCAGTATGCTTAGGATGGTGGTTTTAAATTGAAAGTAGTAGGTGATTCTGGTAATGTCTGGAGACATTTTTGGTTGTCATGGCTGGTCAGGAAAGGGGGGTTGTGGCTGGGGGCGTGGGTTACTAGCACCTAGTGGATAGAGGCCAGGGATTCTGCTAAAAATCCTACAGTGTACAGGACAAGCCCCATCACAAAAAATTATCCAGCCCCAAGGGTCATTTTGGGTGCCAAGGGTGAGAAACTGAATTAGAAGAGAACAATCTAGATGAAGCATATGCTGAGCATATAGTAAGTGGGTTTTCAATAAAAACTGACAGATTAATGGACTGAATCATTAGCTGCCTCTATCACTGGGACCAGCCCCTGCTGTCAAAACAAGGAAGTCAGACAAACCCAACTAAGAGCAATTCAGGTGGCAATTTCACTTTCTCAGAACCTATGTGGAAACCCTGATAATTTTGTCTATTTATTTAATTTAATGAATTGTGAAATATTTGCTGGCAGAAATCTGTGTCTTATACTTCTTTTATCCCCAGTGATGCTGGATACATAGTATGTGTAAAAAATATTGTTAATTAATTGATGATTATGAACCTCAATTATATCATAGGGGAAGGGGCAAACAGCCAAATATAAATGGAAAAAATAGAACATTTTAGCTCAATCCTATTATTCCTATTATGGTTTTAAGATAACACACCCAGAACATAGTCAAAAACCAGTCATTAAATAAAAATACACCACAGCAATCCAAACAAACAAACAGAACAGCTCAAATACCATGTGCATAATATTCATCAAAAGAAACCATGACACAAAAGATACATACCATACAATTCCATATGTATGAAGTTCAAAAATAAGCAAAACAAATCTATCATAGAGGTAAGAATAGTAGTTACTGTTGTGGGAGGTGGAGTATGGCTGTTGACTGAAAAAGGGCATAAAGGAACTTTCTGGAACACTGGAAACATTCTATATCTAGATCTGGTTTGTGGTCAGATATGCATATATAAACCCAAAAATTTATCAAGCCATACATTAATGACTTGTTCACATTCCTGTATAACAACTGCCTCTTACTTTTTTAAAGGAAAACGTTAATTAAAAAATACAAAGTACAAAAAAGAAAAAATCAACCACAGTAGAAAAGTCTGAAACTATTGCATTAAACAGGTAGGCTTATGTTACCAGGCTATTTCCAATAGTAAATATTCACAGCTTTCATCCAAATTTCAGCTCCTAGAGTTATTTTCTTTCTTAATTAAAATGCAAATATAGACTTGATAGCTAGAAAACAGGGCAGGAAAAAAAATGATTATCTCAGCCAGAGAGAACACACTAACTTATTTCCCATTCAAACAATGAAATTAAATACATGTCTGACAGACCTGGTCTGTCTCCAAGACCCAGGCCAGCACCACACACACACACACACACACACACACACACACACACACACACACACACACACACACACAGAACTGCCTTTGATGTGGCTTCCTGGGGCAGCTCCTAACAGGAGTACTACTACTTAAAAATTGAAACAATTGCATTTCGTAATTAAGAAACCACCCCTGCCCTCTCCCTCTCAAGAAACAAAAATCATTAGTTTCCTGCTACTGCATTAAAGATGACAAGTCTTTTTAAAACCATTAAGTTCTCAGCTATGTCCCCCTACTGAATTCCCACATTTCAATAGCTCCTTAATTCCATATAACACTTGCCTCTACACTTCTTATTTCCACTTTAAAAGGATACTTTTATAGATCATTATAAAAATCATATACCTGTAAATAAGAAGTCAGAAGAGTATAGGGAGAAAATATTCAGTTTCCAAAGTATAACTTAGTGTTGTCTTTTAAAACAATAACTGTTAAAGAATTCCCAATACACATTTACTGTGACTAGGCCACTGTGGTTGAAGAATGTTTTTTCTGCCAGAAAATTCAAAATCTTTAAAAATAATTTTTTAATTTAGCTGTCTCCCTACTCAGATTTTAAGCTACTATAGGACAGGGACTATTTTGTCAACTTTATATTAAAATTCCAAGACATGTGCAAGACCATCATAGACCTTCAGTATCTGTCTGGTGAATGATCAATGGATGGGTAGATGAATAGAGGGGGAGGGAGGGATGTGGTAATTGGGGGGATAAATGCATGGGGAGAGGGAGAGATAAAAGATGAGGAATGGATGGATAGATGAATGGGTGAATAGATGGGTGGATGGGTGAGAAGATGAAAGTCAGGTTAATGGGTGAATGAGCAAAAGTACTAGCAAATAGATTACATGTTTTAGCAAATTATTTTTAGCTTCTCAAATTGTTTTCATTATAAATCTACTTATAACATCTCTCAGATTCAGGTTCATAGTAGGTTCTCAGTTACTATTTGTCAATTAAAAAAAATTAAAATATAACCTCATTTTAGAAGGGAGAAGGAATGAGCAGATTGCGTACTGAGATAGAAAACAATGGCATACAGAAATTAAAGATATAATTTATAGCCACCATTCAGCTACCAGATTTGTTGAAGAAAGCCAAGGTTAACACAGCAGAAATCTATAAATTCATGAAGGACATGGATAAGGTAAACACGGATTTGCTCCCAACATCTATAAATATTAGAAAAGATTTGCAGAATTACTTATTCCAAAAGTATGTGTAAACAGGACACTTTGACAATTCAAAACTTTGAGTGTCTAGGAAAGAAGATATCATAGACCTCACCTTTAAAAGTGACATCAGGGAAAGTGACATACCTTACAACTGGTTGACTGCAGAACCCTGGGCTGGGTGTGTCATGGTCATGACTAATCATTTACCTTCTAGACCTTCTAACCCGTCATTGTTTACATACTAAATCTAGAAATATTTTATCTATCATGCATGTGCAATACGGACACATAAATGGCTCTTAAAGCATCAAGACAAATTTAAGCAACATTACATAAGCTTAAGCAGCCCAGAGCAAATACCACCAAGGGTTCCCACAGACATTAAAGACAACACTTATTTTCTTTCACATCTTCTACCTGTGTTTTTATATACATTTTTTTTTGTTTTCACTTCAAGGCAGAAATGATAGTCACCCAAAAGTTTTTTTTAAGTGTATTTTTCTGAGAAACACACTAGATTGTGCAAGTTTATGTCCAAGGTCAGAAGGTCTATTTTAAAAAAGAAAAAAGTTAGAATAGAGAATTTTAATACAAACCAAAGATAATAGCTCAAAATCTAATTGTAAAATGTTCCTGGTACTGATGGTAAGCCATCGAAGATTTTAAACAAAAGATCTGTCCATAAGAACCACACTCTTTAGATTCCCAGGCTCCACACTAAAGAGGAAAAATTCTGTTTATAGAAGTCTACAGCAAAGTTTGCTGTTTTTAAGATCCATTGATCAGAGGAAAGGATCTATGTTGAACCATAAAGACACTAAGATAAAACTGCAACAAAAATGTTTACAGCAAAATAAACCCATTTATTCATGGTGCTATCCACAAATATATATACACAAACCAGAAAAAGAGGTGTCTTCTCTGAAAGCCTTAGCTGTGAAACTTGAATGTTCACATTCAGGCTGGTGACTGACTGGTAAATACAAGTTTCATGGTGTTTACTGTCATCAGCCTGACTGTCAGTATTCTCCACTATTTGCACTTTGCTAAAGTTGCTCTTTCTTTGCCTTCTCCTTTCCCTCTCCCTCCTCCTCCCAGTTTTCTTTATTTATTTTCTGACTCTGTCTCGAATCTCTTTCCTCTAGCTCAATATCACATGGACTGGATGAATGTCACCACAAAGGTCGTCCTTGGGAAAATGCTCTGGGAAGGACCCTTGGTCCAGGCCTTTGTGAAAATTTCTCAAGGGCTCCACTGTCACACAGAGGTTTGAGGACTAACACATCCTCAAAGGGTAGAAAATTTTTCTTTTACACAAAGCCAACCTGAACATGGAAGAAGTTGAGGGAATCTCCAAGCCTCTTTGGCACTGAAATAAAGGCAGTCAAGCATGAGGAGAAACAAACTATGGTATCCTGACAGATTGGATTTGAGGCCTCTGAGGAAAGGCTCCAGACAGGCCTAGCTAGAGAAACTATAGTGCTCCTGGGAATAAAAAAGGAAACTGCTCTTGGCAGAGGGAAAACCACCTGGGAAAGCCAGAGCACCCCAGAAGGGAAGGGCAAGGAGGGGTCAGCCCCAGCTGAGATGATGAGGAGGTCCTCTCCACACTCCCAACCTTTTTTTTAATGAGCAACAATGAAGACTCCCGCATTCGCAGAATGAATGAATTCTTAGAATGCACCATCTTTCTTGTAATATTAATACATTAACGCATATATTTGCAATTCAGCTCATCCTTGTCTCTTTTCTTTTTGCATTGATTTATTGATACTTAGTTTTGTCAGAAAGAGTCCTTGATGTGCAAGAACAGGATACAACCTTCCAAATATTCTGCAGTGAAATCGGCAGGTTCCAAGCTTAAGTAGAGATTTGAGCAGTCCCAAGATTAATAATAATGAAACCCATGCTTTTGTAGGACTTGGCAATTTTCTAAGTTCTTTTGTGCATGCACTCTCAGGTGGCATGCATGATCCAGACTTGAGTTATTTCAAATCAGGCATTTGAGAATGTGGCAGCAAAGAGACATCATCACTGACAAAACAAAAATTACAGAATTAACCAAAGGCAGGACATTGACATGATCCATGATCAAAGATCCATGATCTTTTCATTCCTCAATCCAAATGCCAAATCAACTAGAGTGGGTTTCACAGAGTAATCTGCGGCCCTATCACAAAATAAGCAAATATCTAGACCACACTATAACTTCTATATAAATATATTTTTTTAAAATGCCCAGTTCTGACTGTTCTGATCAACACAATGCCAAAAAGGAAAAGTAATCCTTTCTGGAAAAAATTGTCTTTTTCAGATAAGCCAATGTTTAATCATTGTAAATGAGAAAATAAACCACAGAAGCCGTAAGTAAGGAAAAGTATTGTTAAAAACTTGGATTTTGTATTGCATTTTATTTTACTTGTAGAAGCCTGAAGAGTTTCATCATAAATATTTGTGGTTAACATGAAAATCAATTTATTCCAATACCATCACCCATTCTCAGCGCATTTGCTCCTGCTGCATCTCCCTACATATGCTTTGTATAATTCGAAAAAGTTGCAAAAAAAACCCATTTTAAGATAAAATCATTGCTGAATATTCATTATTCAAAAGTAAAAACTCTGTATGTTAATTTAAAAATCTGTAATTTAAAAAATTATGTTTTGTAAATTATATATTATCTATGGCTGCCTTCTCTTAACAATACAGACTTGAGAAGTTGTAACAAAGAGTAAGTATCTCACAAAGCCTAAAATATTTACTATCTAGCCCTTTACAGAAAAAGTTTGCTGACTCCTGGTAATAACTCAATGAAAAATCATATTAATTTATGTGTTTTTAAAACTGAAAGTTGGTGTGCATTCCGAAATTCACATAGACCCGCAAATGTCAGCAAAATACAGAAGCATTGTGTCATCTCATAACGGTATTATTTGTTCAGAAGACTGATACCGAGGATAGATATAATCACCTAGCTATGTCTTGAAGGGAACATCCCCTCTCCTACTGCTCTGTTTCAAGAAAACTCTTTTGTAATTAGATAACAAATAATACCAATTGCAGTAACTGCTTGCTCACTCTCTCTCGCGCTCTCTCTCTCTCTCTCTCTCTCTCTCTCTCTCTCTCTCACACACACACACACACACACACACACACACACACACAATACACACAGAGATTCTTACACATTTTCCGCATGGGCCCCAATGCCAGGTGCTATACTGGGCCCCAAGAATATAAGCAGAATAATACATGGCCTCTGTCCTCACTGGGCTGGCAGTAGACTGCAACAACAGACATGTAATAAATTATGGTCCCCATGTGGTAAATACTATTCAGAG
The DNA here is from genome assembly GCA_003508835.1 of Eonycteris spelaea. Classification (NCBI taxonomy): domain Eukaryota; kingdom Metazoa; phylum Chordata; class Mammalia; order Chiroptera; family Pteropodidae; genus Eonycteris; species Eonycteris spelaea. The sequence continues at coordinate 26,246 of PUFA01000387.1, read as the reverse complement.
TATTATCTGTAAAATACGAAAATATTTTGACAGCAAAATGGATGGAGCAAGCAGATGAAAAAGTTAGGGAAGACTTCACAGAGGAAGTGACATTTGGCTTAGGATTTGAAGTCTGAGTGGAATTGTTTCCAGTGAAGAAAAGAAAGGGTATGTTAAGCAACAGGAAGAGCATATGCAGTGAAGTGAAATGAACATGGCAGGTCCAGGGCTCTGTACATTGTATGTTTTGGAGGGAGTCCAGGGGGAATGGGAAGCACAAAAAGATGAGCTGGAAAGTGGGCTGGGGTCAGACCCACACTTTGCTAAGGAGTCTGGGCTTTTTCTTTAAAGGTGGGCACTATAGGTTTTCTTAAGCAAAGAAGTAACATACACCGATTTCTGATTTAAGATTATAATGTTAGACGGGGCGGAGGGTGGAAGGAGAATGGGGGTGAAGAACAGACTGAAAGCAACATCTTCCCAGATTTACTAGTGGGTGTCCACTCATGAGCCCTTCCCAGGCACATCAAGTGCATAGGACCTCTATAAATTGAAGGATATCCTAGTGCTTGCACGAACCAAAGAAAGAGTTCATGCAATCTGTTCATTGGAAAATACGAACAGTCATGGCATGCCCAATTTTACTTCATAAAAGGCAAAAACACTTCCTCTCTCTATTGTTGCTTCTGTGTCTGAAAATCTCTAGTATCCAGAGCCCTGCAAATGGCAACGAAAGTATACAGAAATGCTACAGTTACCAGCTTTTGTACTTGTGGCCAAAAAAGAATGAAGACTCTGTTTCCAAGCCCAGAAACATTGATTATTACAATATCCTGATTGCGGCCCAGACATCTCCAACTTGTGGAATGTTTGCTCCATACTCTCCTCTCAGAAATGCCTCCTCATTACAGAATTCTTGCAAAAGTGAAATAATTCCAGCTACTGTTTTTGCCATAAAAGGGACCACTGTACTTCTACTGCTTTCCCCCAGCATGTTTCTGTAGGTGGTCATTTCAACAATAAAGGAAGTTCAAGGGTTCAAACAGATTTCCACTGCTACAGTCCAAAAATTTGAGGTTTTTTCAAGGAAGTCCCCCCTACCGAGCAATTATGCTTGAATTCAAGGCTGGCTCTTACCAAGCTGTGGAGAGAGAAGGGCAGAGGGGAGAGGGGTAAGAAACAGGGGAGGGAAAAAGATAAGAGACTAAAGAAATCAGAACACTCAATCTTAACTAAATGGTTGCAAGCAGCCATCTGATACCATGGAGACATGGGAAGAGGGGAGGAAAGAGGAGTCTAGGTAGATTGTTTCATTCCCCACTCTTACTCTTGGTGAGCTTTTACTCTGATGAATCAGAACATCTGGAAAAATAAAGACCTACAGGGATATGTGGGGACTATAATGTGCCAGCAGGGAACATATTTAGAAGGTGCCGAAAGTAGGTAGGTAGAGCTGCAGAGTCTAGCACGGAACTTGTGCTTGTTCGTGGAGCAGTCTTGTGATCACCACATTGCTCAGCCATCGCCAACGAGATCTCTACCCCTATGGGATGTCCCATGACTTCCTCGGGGCAAGGCAGGCCCACTCCTAAGATGCCAGTCTCCCCCACAACCCATATAGCATTGCCAAGGGTAACAGAGAACTGCTGCTTCATCAGCTTCTCTTCTGCCTTTCTCTCTTCTGCCTTTCTGCCTAGGAGTAACGGTGACTCCAAAGATCCATGAGGACAGTAAGGGTCTTTCTGCTCCATCCTGAATCTCTCTTCTTGCTTTCCTCTGCCTCAGAGAGTGTGTGCGTGTCTTTCCCTCTGTGTTGCCCATCCCAATGTGGCATTCATTATCCTCACCATTCTTATAGAGTGTATGCATAAAAACTTCGGAAGCTAGAAAAGTCCTCATTTCCCTTTTCCCCTACTGCTAAAACTGCTGAGACCCCAACCACCCAGTCGCTCACCTCCAAGTTCTCAGTGGAGACCTTTCATGAAAGCTACTATGGTGCCATTTCCTTGCCACTGTTAATGAGCACACTGTGAGTAACCTCTTAGAGAAAACAGGCCCAGCCAAGAAGAGGCATCATTTTAAATGTATAACCCAATTATTTCACAAAGGGGGGAAAACATTATGAAATAAAAACCTTGAAAGCCCACATATTTTTAAGAGCAAATTGCACATGAAGGCATGAAGGCACACCACTGACAATGATTAGAATGAATGAAATATCCCACTCATGCTCATGAACACTGATGCTGATGGGATTTATGAATGTGCAACCGCACCTCGAGCCACATGGATTCGTTTCTGTCCTTCCCACTTCAGGTGATTTTTACATCTTTGCTTGCTGCTGCCTTGTACTAAGGATTCACTCATCTTACAAAGAAGAAGACTAAGGTTAAAATAATGTGGTTTTGCAGAGATGCTGCAATCAATTGCACAGAGGGTAGTGAGGGAAAAAATTCTCATCTGGTCACTGTCTGGGCCAGTCCCTCTAATAAAACCCGGTCTACTAAAAGCCCAGAAGAAGCAGTCTGGACCCCAAATGGTGCTAATATTATAAAAGCATGTGTCAATGTCATTCTGTGTGCCTTTCCATGTCTGCATTGTAGATGTGGGGTGTATCAAAAAGCACTGAGTAGATTGATAAAAAGGAAAGAAAAAGAGAGGAAGGAAGGAAGGAAGGAAGGAAGGAAGGAAGGAAGGAAGGAAGGAAGGAAGGAAGGAAAGAAAGAAAGAAAGAAAGAAAGAAAAGAAAGAAAGAAAGAAAGAAAGAAAGAAAGAAAGAAAGAAAGAAAGAAAGAAAGAAAGAAAAGAAAGAAGAGAGAGAGAGAGAGAAAACGTTTCCTCAGGCTAACCCAGGTTAAGAAGTATCTAATGCATTTAATTATTTGGGTTTTGCTAAGACGAGCAAGCCCCTCCCATGATGAAGTTATGCTGTTTCTATATGGTTTTGAGATTTGGGGGGGTACCTCTTTTTTGTTTTGACAAGTTGAGTCTGCTTTGTGCTACCTTAGAAAGCTAAGATGGTTTCTGTTATGGTTGAGGATATAGAGAGGGGGCAGAATCTCTCTTCTTGTAGGTAGGGAATCTCAAGAAAAGTCTCCGGGAAAATGAAATGTCATTGCCTAGAAATCAAATATAAACAATATGTGTACTTTTTCATTAGAATTTCTAAATTTATATGTCCTACTGTCATTTAGCTAAATGAAAATCATCATTTTAACTTAAATTCTTTCTATTTAGGAAAAAGTTATTTCTTTGAAAACTAGAAAGGAAAGATATGTTTAGTCCAAGAGTTAGAAAGCAAGATCTGTAGCCCGAATCTCTACGAGACAGAGCTTCTCAAATGAAAGGCAGGGCCCAGTTACAAAGGCCACAGCTCTTATGTGACTGCCTGCCTCTCACAAGGAAGTGTTCCTGCGCACTGATCCCACATGCACAAGAAGTAGAAAAGCCATTCTTTTCTATGCTTATCTGCTCTTTTGGGTCCAACTTTTGAAACTGTCTAGCATTTCAACCTTTCTAGCATAAAATAATAAAGAGTGATAGTTCCCCTGAGGACAAACAGGTGAGCAGATAGAAAAAGCCAGATTTATTATCTCAATAAATCCACGACTCAAAACAAACAGCCTTATCATTTGGAAAAGCATTATTCTCTCCCATTTCTGGGTAAATACTGCAGTTTTTTCTGGGAAGAAAGAAAAGTATTTTGAATAGAGTTTGAAAAGAGTGATCAATCTGATGAAACCCAAGGTTTCATTTCAATTAATGCTTAGTTGAAAACTGTATAAAGACATCAATGGAGAGTGACTCATAGCAAATGCAACTTGTATGCCCATATTAAAAAAAAAGTCCATGTGAATAGCATCATCACCACTAAAGAGTATTAATTAAGCAGCCCATATGCTCATGATGCAATGGACTTGAGAAGAGTATGGGGGTTCAGAATGAGCCACCTCAAGATGTGTCTCAGTGGTATGTAAATTATTTTGAGTTAAAGGCAAATTTAGCTTGAAGCTCAAGAGAAACTTCTGCCTCTCTCTTTACCTAGAAGAACTTGAATTAGGGGCTTTGTCCATGAGAGATTATCATGGATAATATCTTTTGACTCACCTATATGGCAGGGCAAACTTTTATTTACTAAAGATCTGCTCTTCTTATTATCCTTCAATGACCTTGGAAGCCTGCAAGGTTTATTACATCATCCCTAGCTCAGGCTGTCTTATATATCTCAATCCCACTTTCTATCTCTGAACCTCTCATATATGTGGAGTTTCCATACATATGCATGTATTAAATTTGGTTATTTTATCTTGCTAATGTGTCTCATATGTATTTTATTATTATACCAGTCAGAAGAATTTTGAGAGTAGAGGAAAGCTTGTTCTTCCCCCACAGGAGAAAAGATGGCAATGACAACACTGCATAAACTTTAGATGGATAAGGTAGTCATAATCCCACAGAGAATCAGAATATTTATTTAGAAAATATAACATTTATTTGCTGTAAAACAAAATTACATATACAAGACTTCTTCTAGACTGATCTGAAAATTGCATATAAACAGTCCACCTTATTCTTGTGTGTATGCATATGTACACACACGTTTGTGCACACATGCATATGCTAAATATACAAGTAGTCACATATTCAACTAGGTGCCACATGTAAATTGTTTTTCAATTAGGCTATAGTTTAAAAGCTTCACATTTAAAATCAGGGGTTGAAAACTTTAGCCCACAAACCAAACTGACCCATCATCTGTTTTTATAAATAAAATTTTAGTGCCATACAGCCATGCTCACTTATTTACATATTGTCTATGGCTGCTTTCGCATTCACAATAACAACGTTGAGTGGTTGCAACAGAGACTGTATAGCCTGAAAAGCTTAAAATATTTACTACCTGAATCATTACAAAAAAATTTCCCAATCTCTGATTAAAACAATGAATACCTTCTAACTCACACATTAGTCAGTCTGTACACATTGTTCAGGTTTGATTCAACAAACTCTAGACCTTTTTTCCCAAATTATTGAAAAGCATTATTAAATATCATGGCACACTAAGAACTGAGATAAAAGTAACTTTTGAGACTTATAATTACTATCTTTGTTTTGAATCTTAATTTCTTTGGAAACACTTTTGAGCTATGTTCTTGATATGATGATATAATACACACATTTTACTTAATATATAATATGTATTATAAACACATGATTTAAGTATATAAATATCATTGAAATGGACTACACAAATGTTACTCATCTATGTTTCAAGAGCTTCATACATGCACAGGATTTTTCTCACTACTTCATATAAACAGACATACATAACTCATAACTATATTTACTATCACTCATTATCATTTCATTCTATTTCATCACAAAACTCAAAGAGATATATAACAATCAGGGACAGCTAACGAGCCATCTGAAATCTCATTACCAAAAGTATGAAGCTACATGTGATACTAATACCATTGTGAAATACATTTCTCACATACATCTTTCCTGAGCATAGTGACCATTTACCCCTTATAAGATGAGATAATCCTATTTCAAAAAACAAATCACTGGTTCTTGTTTCTCATGTTCTTTTTCATGCACTGTGCTTAAAAGTACATTTGAAAGAATATAAACATGGGGTAGGCAGCCAAAGAGAAGGAAATGTTACAGAATATAATCACAGGTTATTCTATAGTATCTGAATGTATTTCAAGGAATATTACATTTTTCCTCTATTTCTAAGTTCAATAATTCTGATTTCATTTCTCACATGGAACCTATTAATTATCTCTAAGAGATATGAAATTATTTTCTCTTAAAAGAATCTAAATGTAAAGCTTTTACTGGTTGAGGCTAAAGATTGAGCATAACACATATTGCTGCTGTCATCTTCTGTCAAACCCCTGCCCTGAAGATGACAGAGATGGTGATGAAGTATAGTAGGGCAGCAAAGATTGAGTTATTCTGTATGTAGATGCAGACTGCCATATCCATGATTTGGATTGAGGTACATGACCTCATTCCACAGCTAGTCAACCTAGAGCAAATGTAATTTATTGGATCCAGGAGGACTCATGGTCTGGCATTAAATACAGCCCATTTCTCTTACCAAAGTAACTCCTCTTACAAGGAAAAATGATAACCATGTAAGAAATCCATGTTACTAGTCTTCATTTTATTGACAACATTTCTAAGGCAGCAGAAAGAAAATATATTGCCCAGAATTTGCCAACCCATTACAGAACATACTTGGCATATTAAAACAAAATGAATAAGGGAAAATCATTCACTTGAAATCTCATTAGAAATTTTGGCTTTGGGATAACACATTTATGACACCACTAAAATCACCATCTCCTGGGAAAAGCTTAACCTGCTATTGCTTAAATTAGGATTCAAAAATATCAAAGTCACTCGTAACTGTCAGTTATTTTATAGGTGGAAGTACCCTGCCCATACCACATTGCTTTCTAAGTTTTACACAAAGACAGTATTGCATGTTGGCTCCTTCCAAATGATTCATAATGAGCTCTTTTAAGGAAAATTAGAAGGTGCAGTCCAAGAGGCAGAAATTTCCTTTGACTAAGTGATCGCATTTTTGCCTTTTGATGAAAAGACAAAATTTAGAAGCAAGGAAAAGGTATGAGATAGTGTGTAAAATGGAGGAGATGTAAGCTAATAACGTCCGTTCATGGGCTTATTATTTGATATTTTTCCAGGCAAGTCCCATTATAAGTAATTTAAACAAAGGCAGCCACTCAAAATTAATAGGAGTGAAGGCCTGTGTATTAGGAAGGATATGGAAGGGGAATGAAGGGTATCAGGAGGAATATGGATTTCCTTACTCACTAGTATTCTGAGGTCTGTTTAAAAAAAACAAAGCAGAGTTGCTGTCAGAAAAGTCAGTCTAGTTTCCTTTCCATGCTGTTGCTGAAAGCCTGTATGACCTTTATCTTGGCAGATAATGAACTAGTTATTATCTCAACGGAAGGTCCTGACTCCTTCTACGCTCCCCATCATCAACCACCATGCTTAATTCAATCTGTGTTTATGTAGCTCAAATGTAATCCCACCAGATTCAGCCATCCCCTTTCCAGACAGCGATACTGTTGCTAACATCAGGCTGGTATCACTTTCAGGAAGGATGGGGAGAAAGCTTTATCATTACAAAGAGACCACCCTCAGACACAGCCATTATCTTAAAATGTTTTGGCATGTTTGGGGTTTTCATTTCTCAGTGGATCTGAGATAAGCCACCTGGAGAGCTTTTAATTGTTTCTTTGAGGCTATTGTTATTTATACTATAAGGACACTTGAAAGGCAACTCTAATATCTCAATGGAAAATGGTTTCATTCTCTGAATTTCATACTAGGCACAGAAATACTCAACTAAATAAAAAGTCCAAGATGTTAGAACTGTTTTTGCAAATACATTTAAAAAAAACAGCAGTAAGTAAATAAAAATTCTCATTTGTGCCACAAATTTTGCTCAAGTTCCACCCACATTTATCCAAGCCTCATTGTTACCCCATTATAGTAATAATCAGTGCTGTTTGCCAAGTAATTTAGCTTTCCTCCTTCTTAGCAAGATGGCTCCATCAACCTCTTTACAGTTGGGTATGGTCATGTAACATTTTAGCCAATGAAGGATGAGCAGAAAGTGACATGTGGCACATCTAGGTGAAAACTTTAAGAGGTGGAATGCTATTTACTACATTCCCCTTTGTGATGCATATGTCAAAGTGGAGACTCCATCAGCCTGGGTCCCATAACAATTATGACTAGCAGAGTGCCCCTGTTAACACAACTGTGACATGTAGTGTAAAGGAGAAATAAACATTTGTTATATTAAGCCACTTGGATTTGGTGAATGTTTATCATCACAGCATAACCCAGCTTATCCTCATTTTCCTATTCCACCTTTTTTTGCTCCTGTTGCCCTGTCTCCAAAATATGAATATCTTCCTGCAATTGATATGCTCAGGAGAATTCCCACTGATTCAAAAAAAATCATAATGGAAGGAAAAGACAAGGGCATGGTAAAACTAGGTTCAATCAACCATAAATTTATGTTAAGTGTGCCTACCTGACTTGTTTTAGAATCTTAACACATGGTACCATGTTTATTTACATGAAGTCTAGTACTATGTTTATTTTTCACCACCTTTTTCTTGATCAGGAAACTCCAGATGTTACAGTAGGCAACAAGTGCATTGTGTTATAAATTGAATGTTTGTGTCCTCCAAAATTCATATGTTGAAGTGTAATCCCCCAGTGTGGCTATACTTGGAGATGGAGTCTCTAAGGAAATAATTAAAGTCAAATAAGGTCATAAGGATGAGGCCCTGATCCTATAAGATTAGTGTCTGTACAAGAAGAGACACCAGAGGGCTCGTTCTTGCTCATTCTGTCTCTCTCTATCTCTCTCTCTCTCTCCCTCCCTCCTTCTTTCCCCACCCCATAGGAGGACACAGCAAAAAGAGGGCCACCTGTAAGCCAGAAAGAGGGTTCTCACCAGAAACTTAATTGGGATCTTAGTCTTTGACTTCCCAGCCTTCGGAACTATGAGAACTTAATTTCTGTTGTTTAAGCCACCCAGTCTGCGGTATTCGTTATGGCAGCTCGAGCTGAATAATACACATTGGGACAAGTCATAAGGGCCTACAATGAGATGAGTTCGTGATTACATGAATAAATTTCTCTTAGGACCAAGACATTAAGATTTAAAAAGAGAGAGAGAGAGCTCATTCTAAGGAAGAAGGGATTTAAAAAATCTTTGGCAGATGGATAGGTGTCCTGTGGGAGCATGACTCCTCTTGGGATTTTCCAGCATCAGTCAGTCAGACAGAGCTCAGCTCAGGGAGAAGATGGCAACATTCTGAAGACAATTGTGGTGCCATTTGGTAAGAAAGGCATAGAGTGTTTTGCCCCCAACCTACTTCCTTGTTATTGATTCTGCTCACAATTGAGCAGTATACACACTTCTATGAATAAGCATTATTGCCAGGCACTGGGCATGAAGCCAGGGACACACAGGCCCTGACTCCAAAGAACTCACAACCTAATGGAAAATACATTGAGTAAACAAATTACTTCAACACTACAGACATTTGCTGAGCACCAACCATGTGCTATTAAACACCATGCTGGGAGCTGAACCAGGCAATACATAATTATTAATTGTCTCACTATTCTTCATACAAGTACATATACTGCTCAAATGTGAACAGAATCAATAACCAAGGAAGTGGTTTGGGGGACAAACACTCTATGCCCTTCTCACCAAATGGCACAACTGTCTTCAGAATGTTTCTATGTTTGCTCTGAGCTGTGCTCTGTCTGACTGACTTATGCTGAAAAATCCCAAGAGGAGTCTGATCAGTAAAGTTTCTATAAACAGCAGGTACTCACAAAAGATGAACCAATAACAGCCATATCAGGCAAAGGCCTGACTCACAGTAAAGGTTATATGATAACATGTCTTAATATACAATTCAAAGCAACTGGTCATTGCATAACACAGTATATGAATTAAGCACACCATTAGCCTGTCACAAATAGTAACAGAAGCAGGCTTGAGTTCTTACATAGACATTGGCAAGATAACTCCGACAAAAAGCAACATCAGTATTTTTCAGAGAGCTTGCTTTTCTGAGGCTTTCCTAAAATCTTATGGACCAAGCATCATTTCTTCATGTCAGATTCACTCAAGGGACCTTAGGCCAGATCATAAAAGACACATAACTTCTTTGTTTGAGAAAAACAGGGTTATCTTCCCTACAAGAGGAAGCACAGATGTCATCCAAATTGTTTGGGTTTTTTATTACTATTAGTGAAAGTGAGAAATTAGAGAAGGGCTTCAAAATGTGGCTTATAGGGATATGAGGGAAAAGCAAAAAAGGAAAACAGAAAAATAGTGTTAATAAACAACATTCTAACAGAAGAGGACACCTGCAATCTCCCTGTAACTCTGGATTTGCTACATTAATCTTTTAATACAGAAAAGGATTTGCTGAGACAGATACCAACATAGATACTATCCAATGTCAGTCATGCTCTGCTTCTGAGAAAACAATGCATGGGAGATGATGCCAGAAGATGTTGGTTTCCCAGGTCTACCTGAGCCAGCGGAAAGGAAGAGGAAGGTGTAGGAACTGACATTATCCAGTCTTTCCTCCACAAGGATACTTTCTTTGTGCTGTTAGGATTTTGATGCTAGAAATTCTGTTTTAGGTTCTGTAGGGTAAGGAATTCATCCTGACCCTTTCCGCCCTTTCCTACATCCTCCCACATCACAGTCAACCTTCGGCTTTACCTTCCTCTTCTGTGCTGGCAAAACCCATACACCAGACTATGATAGGCTGGGGAAACTATAACCTTTGCCTTTAATTAGGTAGGATATCAAGGTAATTTTGGCTTTCATCTGAGTGAGGTTGGGAGAGAGTGTTAAGGTTTCCTGGGAATGCAACACAAGTGCTCAGCAACAAGCATGTACACGGACACTTACTACAACATCGTAGCCTTGGGCTTTCTTGTTTTGTTTTAGTAAAAAAAAAAAAAGAGTCCTATGATACAACCCCACCTAGACCCTGTTGTAATAAACTGGAATGTGAGGCACTGCAACTTCAAAACATTTTAGCTGCCTTTGGTTTTCTCCCCAGCACTCAGAGGGAAGACACATATCTCCAGCTCACAGAAATTTAAATATAGGGGAGGATTTTGTGGTAGCTTCTTGCAGACCCGCTTGTTTAAACAAGAAAATAAATGGCCAGTGTTGAGAGGTAAGGTCAGTCATCAGACATATTTTCCAGCCCCACTAATTGCAAGCTAAAAGGGAATCTTCTGGAAAATAGTTTGCAGATTCAAGTAATGGGGCTTGGGGTAGAAACAGCAAGTGTGGAAGAGCAGCCACATGGTCTTGGGAAAGTCACCTGGGCTACTTTGAGCCTTGCTTTGCTCATCAGTAAAGCAGACATAATAACCCTTGGCTTTCTTACCTCACCATGTTGTTATGAGGATGGAATGAGATAAGGTGTGGGAAAGTGCTTTGGAAGATTGTAGAGCCACCACAGGCAAGGAGTTATTACACCCCAGCCCATCCAGAAGTTGAGTCGTTGGAGGCTAATTTTCAAACTGAACTGTTGGTCATTGGTCGCTATCACCATGTGGTTCTCTTGCTTCTTCCTATTCATGTAGGTAATGCAGTTTTACAATCTGTAGGGGGCTGGGTTGAGGGAGAAGCCTGGGTGGACACTTCAGTCAGAGGGAGAATGACCTCAGGGATACTCTGACCATAGAACAGATGATTAAATCGAATCACTTAAAATTCAAGATGGATCCTAGAATACAATGTTCACTCATTAAACAAATTTAACAAATATTTACTTGGTTTCTACCATGTGCCAGGTAAGCACTGGTGTGACAGAGACCAGCTACTTGCTTGACGAGCATGCTCACAACTGGCTAACATTTCCCAGCATCCCTTGCATCTATATGTGCTCATCTGACTAAGTTCTGGCCAATGGAATATAGGTAGAAATAAAATATACAACTTCCTGGCATGGTCCATAAAAATCCTCCTATATGACCTCCATTCTCTCTTCTCCCATTTACCTGTCAGATGCAGGCTTCGAAAGAGAGACCAGACATAGGGAATAAGACAACTACAAAATAAAAGGGGCCTAGATTTCTAAAGAACCATGTGGAAAGTCATCTACCCAATTCACACACTGAATTGTCATGTGGGGAAGAAATAAAATTTCTGTTGTTTTCAGCTACTTATGTTTGGGGTTCTCTGTTACAGAAATTAGCCTACCCTGACTAATATCATTTGAAGTACAATGGGAAATAAGACATGGTCCCTGATCTTATGAAGTTTCAGTTTAGTGGAGGAGTGAAAAAACAAACTGATAATTATGACAGAATGGACAGGGAGACACGGAGTGCAGCAGCAACTAGCTCAATGAGGCAAATGGGGCTAGTCAGGAAGCCTACAAAAAGAAGGTCAACAAGATCAGGACCAGAGGAAGCTGTAGGAGCTAGAAAGTATGAGATATAAGAGGAACCAGAAGAATCTTAGAACTGGGGCCAAAGCAATGAGTCTACGGAGGCAGAAGGAGAGATGACGCTGAAAAGAGGCTGGGACCAGATTTATGTGGTCTTGAAAACTAATTCATTTAGATGTTATTAGAAGAGCAATAAGAAGCCATAGGAGAATGGGAAGGAAGGAGTGATGAGATTGGATTTGTGCCTTGCAAGACTCATTCACTCAGCGGGAGTACAGGAAATGAATTAGGGGAAAACAAAACAGACAAACACAATGACTAACTGGAAACTCTTATGTGCACCAGACCCTTAGGCAATGACATCAACCCAGATCCTATCCACCATTACCCCAAATCTTGGTCACTATTATTTAGATCATTGACCATCTTCTCTGAAGGCGAGACTGCAACAGAATCACTTCTCCCTAACCATGGCAGTCCCTCTTCCTGGTTTATACCCTTCTTCCTGCCAGCCTGTCCTTAAGGTCCCAGCATGCCTTTTAATAAAGCCCAGAGAGGCCTATGCTGCAAAAGAAAAGGCTGTACTGTTCTATCTTACTCTCTCCATAAACAATGCTCATTAAACATCCAGCATTATACCAAGAGTCAAGTGCCTCTGAAAGCAAGGACAGGCCAATGAGGTGATTTTCACTACAACATTAGCAGCCAGACATAGTCTGTCAGAAAGACAGGCAGCAGTTGTCTAGAAGGGCAGGTACACCCACTACAGAAATGTCAAGGAAGCATGGGAAACTTATGAAAAGGTACTTGGGGAAAGAAGCTTCAGTCTGAGGGATCCACTCAAATAAGCTAGTTCCCAAACAGAACTCTGGCCCCTCGGCCACACAGGCGCATATGTGGCTGGGAGTGAAGAACACTCAGAGAGAAGCCAAGAAAAGAAAGATCAAGAAGGGCCTGGGGCATATTTCTATTTAAAGTACAACCTTAAAAGGGGACAGATTCTTATTTTTATTCATCCCATGTCCAAGTGCAAAGAAACAGCAGTTTATTTCTCACATTCATTCTCCTCTTGCTTCCCATTTAATGACAATGTGGACAGCAAGGCTACATTTGACATCCACAGGAGAGATGTTAAAGGTTCTTCATTTCTCTCCCCAGGCATTACTAATGGAGACTGGGTTACATTTACCCGAAGGAATATGCCCCATTACAGTACTTTCGACCTGGTAATGTTCCACCTAGAACAGTGGGAGAAAATGACCCAGCCTTGCTCTCAGCAGTGACCACAAATACATTCCACCTCAAGCTGGGCTCTGAACATGCAACACTCCCCTTGTCCTTGTCCTTGGTCAGCCCTTGTAGGAGAAGCTGGCTAGTAGTTCAGCAAACCTGTTTCCATTTTTTTCTCAGATGCATAAATAGACTGTATGTGTCAATCTACCCTGTAGGTAGATGTGGCCCTGTGACTGAGTTCTGACTAACATAATGTGAGTGGAAGTGAAGAAAGTTGCTTCCAGGCCTATACCATAAAACTCTCCCATGTTCAATCCTCACTCTCTCTCCATCTAGTAGCTGAACTGAAAGGACACCAAAGACCTAAAAGAGGGCAGAGACAAAAGATGGAAAGAACCTGGGTGCCTGATTCAACATTTGGAGGAGAGCCACTAAGGGTAGTCTCCTGACCAGGATCAGATAACCATGTGAAAGAAAGAAGCTTATTGTGCTCAGCCAATGAAAGTTGTTGCTGCTGGTTACAGCAGCTAACCTAACATAACTAATATGTCTCTCTCCCCAATCCTTTTAAGTGAGGATTCCAAATCATTAACATTTTTCTCAAGTCTCCTGAAATCTCCTACTCTTGACAGAGTACCTCACCTTATTTTTTTACAGCTTTATTAAGATATAATTCGCACACAACAAAATTCACTCTTTAAAACATACAATTCAATGGTTTTTAGTATATTCACAGAGTTATACAACTATCACCACTATCTAATTTAGAACATTTCACCACCCTTCAAAGAAACCCCATACTCATTAGCAGTCACTTTCTATTAACCCCATCCTTCCAGCACTAGGTGACCACTAACCTTAATGTCCTGATAAATTTTCCTATTCTGGCATTTCATATCATTTGGATCATGTTCTTGTATGACTGGCTTCATACACTTAGCATAATGTTTTCAAGGTTTACCCATGTTGCAACATATATAATAATTATATGCTGCTTACCATCTTTTTATTGCCAAACAATATTCTGTTGTATGGATAGACCACATTTTCTTTAACCACTTTTTTAATGTAATCAATTTTTATTTTTCAAAATGCACCAGTTGTTCATGTATCTTCACCAGCAGCTGGGGCATCCTCTCCGGTGGTGTTTCTGGTGTAAACTACATGAGCTCTGTGCTTTGAAACTAGTTTAATAAGCCCTTTATTGAGGAGCTCATGAACAGCTGCCCAGGCCAAGGAACCTTGCATCTTCAGTCTCTCAGAGACAACAGCTGGGGTCATAAGCTTATAGTTGGGAACTTCCTTACAGAGATTGTCATATGTTGTTTTGTCAACAAGGCTAGGTTATTAAGCTTATTCTGAAATTTGCCTTTGGACCACTTCTTCTTTTTGGCCTTGCCCCCACTTTGTTCACTAGGTCTTTGTCTTTTTTGTCTGACTTTCTGGCATCTTTCTTTTTCTTGTCATCCTAGGGCAGCACAATAAAGTTCTGACAGTAGTTGCTATCACCACAGCCTTGCTAAGACATCAGACAAAAAGCTCTTTATCCATTATCAGTTGATGGACATTTTGGCTACTTTACTCTTTTGACTATTGTGAATAATGCTGCAATGAACATTCATGAACCTGTTATTATTTAAACATATGTTTTCAATTTTCTTGGGTATATACTTAGGAGAATTGCTAAGTCATATGGTAACTCTATGTCCAACATCTTGAAGAAATGCCAAACTGTTCTCCAAAGCTACTGCACTACTTACCTACCCACCAGCGATGTATAAAGGTTTTAGTTTCTCCACATCCTCACCAACACTTGTCATTGTCTTTCTTTTTTATTTTACCCATCCTAATGTGTATGACGTGATATTTCACTGTGGTTTTGATTTGCATTTTCCTAATGACTAATGATATTGAGCATCTCTCCATGTGCTTATGCACACCTTTATATCTTATTTGAAGAAATATCTATTCAAATCCTTTGCCCATTTTAAAATTAGGTTATTTGTCTTTTTATTGTTCAATTAAGAGTTTTTAATAATTCTAGATACAAGACTGTGTGGATTGATTTGTGCTCCTCCCCCCAAAATATGTTGATGTCCTACGAATGTGGCCTTATTTTGGAAACATGTTCTTCATTGATAGAATCAAGTGAAGATGAGGTCATACTTGATTAGGGTAAGCTCTAACTCCAATTACCAGTATCCTTAAAAGAAGGTCATGTGAAGACACGGAGACTCTGAGACACACATAGAGGAAAGTGCCATGTGAAGATGGAGACAGAATAGAATAATGTGACTATAAGCCAAAGAACACCAAGTATTGCTGGCAACCATCAGAAGCCAGGAGAGAGTCAAGGAAGGATTCTTCCTTTGAGCCTTCATAGGGAGTATTGCTCTACTAACAGCATGACTTTGGACAGTATGACTTCTAGCCTCTTTAATTGTGAAAGAATAAATTTCTGTTGTCTTAAGCCACCCAGTTTGTGGCAGTTAGTTACAGCAGCCCTAGGAAACTAATACAAAGTCCCTTCTCAGCTATATAACTTGCAAATATTTTTTCCCATTTTATAAGTTGACTTTTTACTTTCTGTTGGTATCCTTTGAAGGACAAAAATTTTTAATTTTGATGAAGTTCTATTTGCTGTGTTTTGTCACTTATGCTTTTAGTGCCACATCTAAAAAGTTACTGCCTAATCCAAGGTCATAAAGATTTACTCCTATGTTTTCTTGTAGGAGCTTTATAGTTTTAACTCTTAAATTTAAGACTGTGATCAATTTTGAGTTAATTTTTGTTGGGATAATGAGAGGAAGTTCAAAACTTCATTCTTCTGCATGTGGATATTCAGTTGTCCTAGTGTCATTTGTTGAAAAGATGATAGTTCCTGCCATTGAATTATTTTAGTAACCTAGTCAAAAATCAATTGACCATATATGTAAGGATTTATTTCTGGACTCTAGACTCTGTTCCATTGGTCTATATGTCTATCCTTATGCCATTACCACACTGTCTTGATTACTGTAGTTTTGTAATAAGTTTTGAAACTGAGGAAGTGTGAAACATCCAACCTTGTTCTTTTTCAAGATTGTTTTGGCTATTTTGAGTCCCTTGCATTTCCACACAAATTTTAGAATTAGTTTGTTGATTTCTGCAAAAAGTTGGCTAGGATTTTGATGTGGATTGAATTGAATCTGTACATTAATTTGGGGAATATTGCCATCTTAAACAATATTAAATCTTCTGACCCATGAACATGGAATGTCCTTCCATTTATTTAGGTCTTCCAATGATGTTTCATATTTTCAATGTACAAGTCTTGTACTTTTGTAAAATTTATTCCTACGTATCTTTCTTTTTGATGCTATTATGAAAGGAATTGTTTCCTTAATTTTTCTTTTTCTTATTGTTTCTTGCTAGTGTGTAGAATACAATTGATTTTTGTATATTGATCTTATATCCTCAGAGCTTGCTGACCTCATTTATTAGTTCTAATAGGAATTTTTTGTGGATTCCTATGGAATTTCTATATACGAGATCATGTCATGTGTGAATAGAGATACTTTTACTTCTCCCTTTCCAATCTGAATGCCCTTTCTTTCCTAATTGCTCTGGTTATAATCTCCAGTACAATGATAAATAGAAATGACAAAAATGGAAAGCCTTATTTTGCATCTCATCTTAGGAGGAAAGCATTAAATTTTTCACTAACCATGATGTCAGCTGTGAGTTTTTCATAGATGTCCTTTATCAGTTTGGGGAAGTTCTCCTCTATTCTTAGTTTAAGTGTTTTGGCCTCAAAAAAGTACTGAACTTTGTTGAATACTTTTTCTGCATCTATTTATATGATCATGTAGCTGCACCTTCTAATTACAAAGATAATAATGACAGCTGAAAAGAAATTCAACTTCCATCTCTCGCCCCCATGATATTTCACTGTAATAATCTGTTTATCTTTGTCCTTCCCTTCCAGACTGTGAATTATCTAAATTAGGAGCCTACCTTAGACATATTTGTATACTCAATATCTAGTTAAGTGTCTGATATATAAGAGTCACTCAAAAAAAATCTTTGTAGAAATGATAATAATGAATTCATCATGTAGAGATACAGAAAAGAATTAGGGCGCCCAAGAGCTGAAGGGGGTCTTTCCATGGAAAGGGCTACTGATGGAAAGACTGTGATTGGGAGTCAAGTAGAGGTGTTCTTAAGGTACGGTGTTCCCTTACCACAAGTGGTAAATACCCTTTGTCTCAAACACAAAGAATTTGAAAATTCAAGTATGTGAAAGGCCTCATGGTATATAGAAAGAGTCATAGCTATGGTCTTCTTGTAAAGATAGCTCTAGAATTAGATAGCAGTTTCAAACATATATTTTTCCAATGCCTAAATTAAGAAGAGAAGACATGGTAATAACACAGTATTTTTTGTGGTACATAGCAAAAAGAATAATTCATCCCTTCCTATATCCACATCCCTTGCAATTCTCCAGTCAAGAAGTACATTCTCTTTCTCCACCTCCCGTGTATGAATTAGTCTTATAATTTGCTTTGACCACCCTAAGCCTCAAAAAGCTCTGTTGGAACCCTGCTGATGATAGATTCCAGGCTGAGTTACCTGATTACCCCAGCCAACATTCCAGCCATCCTTAAGATGTAAGGCCATCTTAGACCAGCCAGTTTCAGGTGACTTGCCAGCTGATCAGCAACTCATCCCTTATATGAGTGAGCCTAGCTAAGAACAGAGGAACTACCCAGATGGGTCTAGTCCAAACTGCCAACTAAGAATTATGGCCTAAATAAATAATGGTTGTTTTAAACCCCTGAGTTTTGGAGTTATTTGTTACATAGCAAAAGATAACTGATACATAGTTAATGTCTACATAAATTAGAAGACTGGGTCTTATTCCTAGATTGTTAACTAATCGATTTTACAACCTTGGTCAAATCACTTCACCTTTTGGGTCTCAATTTTTAAACCACAGAAACAAGGAAAGATAGTGTACTGGTCCAGTGCTTTGCAAATATCATTAAGTAAATAAGGCTTTTCCTCAAATGATACTGTACAAGCAGCCTCGATAAATGAAATAGATGAAAAAGAATATGCTCTTGTTCTCAAGGAAGCTAAACCCGATCTGTTTGGCTTTCCTCTCACTTGTCCCTCCTACACCCAACTCCACTCCCTGGAATGATACCCAGCAATCTGTGGATAAAGTCTGGGAAGCATTGTGCCACCCAGTTTTTCTAAGGCTTCCTTCAGACTAACATTCCATGACTCTAGGCCTAAAGGGGAAACTTAGTTTTGTACAAATCAAGTCAGCTTGGCCTCTCTAGTAGCACTGCTCACACTATGTGGTTATTGGTTGTTTACTTGTCTGTCTGTTCTACAAGACTGTGAGCAACTCAACTACACAGATTGTTCTTTCTCCTTTTAGAGTTCCTTCCCCTTCCCCAGTGACTGCCACATGCCCCTCAATACAAAGCACCTAGTCAGGAAATGCTATGTAAGTGTATATTTGGATAGATGGGTGGGTGAGTAGATGGTTAAATGGATGGATGGATGGAAAAATAAATGAACAAATAACCACAGGAATGGATAATTATCATTGAATTGATATGAAATGATATAAATGGAATGAATGAAAACAAATAAATAAAGGAGCATATGAATAACTTTGACATGTTATTCACAATGTTTCAAGGATAGAATGAATTTAGCCTTCCCACTGAGTATAAGGCCAGGGCTCCAAATAACATTTTCAGCATTGTCAGATTACTCTCAGCAAAATGTCTGAAGCAACAGTAACTAAATTAGTACATTTTGGAAGGCAACCCCAGTTATTTTCTCAGATTTCCTATCATTAATTCCTTTCAAGAGCAGGAAGCATCTCTCTTCATGCTCCTACTTTAAAAATGCCACCCAGCCTCTCCCCACCCCTAACCCTACGGATCGCAATTCCCCCTCTTAGTATTTGGCACACATGCCCAAAGATTTACTTGGGCTCTACATAAATAGAACTTTCTTCAGAAATCTCTGCCCCACTTGCCCACCAATGGTTTTCCCAGAGAAGAGCCAGGGAAAGCTCACTTCATATGCCACCCCCTTTGGTGGTGGCTGTCTATGATAGGGGTGGGGCTCCTGGGGCTGTTCTGCAGATTTTCAGCTGTGTGCTGAGAGCAGGAAGCCCATGGGGAAGTATAATGGCTCAGGCCAGGGATTCTTCCTGTCCTCCTTTAAGCTTTTGCTTCCTGCTCTAAGTTCTTAATGACTGCCTTCCATTTAAAAGCATCTTTAGCTTTAAAGGAGGCTAACTTAAACAGTATTGTAAGCCAAGATAATCTGGCTAGAAAGTAGTCTGATGAATTTAATATCTTTTTTTAAGGTTGAGAATAAGCATTAAAAAAAATGTAGTCTGGAACAGAAATAGAAATAAATCCCAGAGAACTGATACAATATCACTGGGGTAAAGTAATAAGTAGGGATGTTTGGTGACCTGAGTTTAAAGAAGCTAGGTCATGTTTCATTTTCTTGTTATTGTTTTATTTAAACTATGTGCTTCAATGGATATATTTTTTCTTGCCATAATGTTCTTTAAGGTTCCCAGAATGCTCTGCATGCCCAATAATTATGGAGTAGAGCAGGCATCTTATTTTACACAATCAGTATGTTCCTAAAAAGTTACAGCTTATCAATTTGTTTTTAAATGAAATCGAGTCATTTCAAAACTTTCATTGACCTTTGTATTACATAAGTAACATGGAGAAGCAAAAAGGACCTCCCTTCTCAAAAAAACAAGTTATCTATAATCCTATCTTCCAGAGATAACTACTGTTAACATTCTAAAGCAGAGTTTTTCAAACTATGGCTTGTGGCCCATTAGGAGATCATGAAATCAACTTAGTGGGTCATGACCAGCTTTTTAAAAATGAAACAGAAGAAAGAGAAAAGGAGTATAGTTACAATAAGGGTAGAAGGGTAGGAAACGATAGAATAGATCATTAAAAAAAAGAAAAAGAAATAAATATATCAGAATGTATCATATAAAGAAAAGTAAGTATTGTTAATAAAACTATTGTTTCAGCTACATGCATCTACTGGGTCACAAATGTAAAATGTATTTTTCACTGTGGACCATGATCAAAACATATTTTTAAAATACTGATTTGGTATATAGTTTACCAGATATTTTTTCTCCTATATTTCTACATCTGCTTAATAAACATGCAATAATCTAGATCTTATTTGGTGGCAAATATTTTTAATTTTGGAATATATCATAAACATATTTCTGAGTTAATAAATATCCATTAAATATCCATTTGTTTCATTTTAATGGCAATGGAGTATTTTACTGTTCCAATATGTAGTGATGTTGTTTGTTGTACAAATGTATAGTAATGTTTATTCAACCAAGTTTCTATTATTAATCATTAATGGTTACTTTCAATATTTTTTAATTATAAGCAACACTAAGGCATCTATACATTCTTTTATTTTACTTTTCCAATTATTTTTCTAGGTTAAAGTATTTAAAAAATATTTCTTTTGTCCATAATTTTATTTTTTAAATTGAGGTATAAATGACATTACATTAGTTTCAGGTGTACAACATAATGTTTCAATATTAGTATATACTGTATTACAAAATGATCACCACAATAAATCTAGTTCACATCCGTCACCATACATATTTACTAATTTTTTTTCTGATAATAAGGTAACTTAAATTTTGAGGTGAAATCTCTGGAGTGAAGTTTTTTTGTGTGTTAATTTCACAAAAGTCAACCGCCTACCAGAAAATTGATACCAATTAATCCCTCCATCGGCACTGTCTAAATGGACCCTTAAGCCCTCCCTACCCTCCATCCCACCCCAAACCTGATCATTTTTATTTTTTCATCTTGGCCTATTTGAATAAATGAGGAAAATGGTAATTTATTTTAAAATGAATTGATTCATTATCTGAATCACCCACAGTCATTTTATAGTTGATACAAAAGGTGACCACTGAGCTACAAAAGAAACCTGTGTATCCATGAGGTGAATCATTTGGGTTTAAATAGTAAAAGCCTTGATATATAAAATGACACCTGTTACAGCAAGTGACTTATTTTATACAATCAGTATGTTTCCCAAAACTATTAAGTTACAACTAAACAACTAGTTACAGCCAGATAGATAGGCAGTCACTACCTTGCTCAATCGCATGTACTAACATCCAACAATGCCATATGCCTGTGCCAAACACACAGTAGGTATTTCTTGATTTGTGAACCTTTTTGTCCAAAGGTCTCAACCCTAGCCCTTCTGAGCATCCAAAGACCCACCTAGATATTATCTTCATGTCTTTTTTTCTGTCTCTGTTTCCCCACCATGAACTGGGAGACAGAAAGCTACCGCAGCAGCAATAAGGTGGTAGTGGTGGGAGGAACCATGTGCTGCATATAGAGACACTGCATAGAGCAGATGGAACCCTAGTATTGAAGACAGAGAACCACATCTGAATCCCACATTCAAATTTCAAACAGTGTGGTCTTAAAGCTACTGGCAGGGCCTCCATCTCCTCAACTACCAAAAGAAAATCATACTATTTCCATATAGATTTTTGAGGGCTTGTCAAATAACATGAGATAGTACTAGCAGAAAGCAGTCATATAATAAATGTTAAGGGTGTGTGTGTGTGTGCGTGCACATGCATGTGAGTGTAAGAACTTACTGATGTCTGCCTGAACATGTTTAGAAGAATCCTCTTGATAACAGTCAATCATCTAAGACAAAAATTCAGCCATCTTCCAAAAACTGGGGACAGGGCTGGCTACAGGAAAAAGTCAAGGGGATGAAGAACAATAAAGTGTAGGCCATGGTCTCAGCGTACCTACAGATGAGAAAGACAACCTGGGACAAGTAGAGTTACCCAGGTACTCAGAGTATGTCTGGATGTTTAAGGCCTCTTATTCTGCATAAAGCTTTTTTGCATTTCACACCCGGTGAGTAAAAAAAAAAAGCATATCCTCCCCCCACCAACCCCACCTGCAACTCTAACTCTACAGAGCTACCTCACTAGGCCTCCAGTTTTTAAAAGCCAAAACTCAACTACATAGTAACCTCTATATTTGAAGAAAAATCTAGGTTAATTGTCCAAAACAGTTCCTTCATGGAAAAATCAGCTCACCTATCCTCAGTTAGGAAAAGGAATGAAGCAAAATATAGTAAAGTTTAAAACCATGTTCAAATTTATCATAAAATCTCACTTTCAAAGGCCCAGCTGTGTGTCACTCAGCAGCAGGGGCCCCTGGGGGCTTCTCACAATCACTTTTCAGACTAAACTGTAAAGGTTTCACACACCTTCACACCCAAAGTGATCCAAACGTTCCATCAAAACACAAGGCAGCTATGTGGCTGCTTGGGCCTCAAAGATGCTTAAGATGTTTCCAGGATGCTTAAAGGAGAAGGGGAAGGCTGAAACATTTACCCCTCAATTCCCCAATCATGGTCATTTCAAAACAGTGAGGAAGCCTGTGGGCCACCAGTGGTGGGAAGGTAGTTACACCACTCATTCAGTCCAAGACTTCGAAACTCAGCAAAGGTATCTGAGGAGCTAAGCCTATGTCAAGGGTCTGAAAGAAAGTCCTGTGGGCAGTTTTAGAATTTGCTTAAGCACTTTTCAACCTCTGAAATCTACAAAGTTATGTCTACCCAGAGTTGCTACTTTGCAGATAAGATATCCAAGGCTCTGAAAGCAGAGCTAAAAGAATAGACCCTGTAAGAAGGATGGAGAGTCCTCCCCCTCTTCTTTGTCTCTTGCCCTTCTGAGGAAATCTGCTTTGCCTAGGTTTTGCATAAAACCTTGATAGTAAAGGCAACTAGAGAAAGCAACTCCCCAATATCTCTAAGGCTAAGCCAGCCAAATGATTAGAGAACTCATCACTCTTCCTTCTCCATTCCCTCCCTAAGGAAAGGAAGCAATTTGAAAATCCAAAAGGATTCTCCTTCTCACAGAGAAAGAGCTGAAGCAGCGCCAACGAAGATTCCAATGTCAAACTCTGATTACATGGAGTTTGCAAGTGATTTGAAACATGGTTTTGTGAAGAGCCCTCATCTGAGAATCGAAAGACCCCATAACTAGGCTTTAACTCAAAAAGAGAAACAAAAAAGCCCTTTTAAATAGATCACATTTCCTCCATTTCAGACCCCAAAACTTTGTCATTAGCGATCAGTAACAATCCTGACATTGCAGAAAAACAGAAAAAAAAACTTCTGCTTAATGTAGGAGTCAAGGGACAGCAGGAATAAGAATAGCCACTGTTGGACAATTTGGTGACGGACAGAGGGGAGGGGGGTTGGAGGGATGGCAGAATGGGGTGAAGGGTTAAAGAAGTATGAATTAGTACTTAATAGTTGTACATGGGAATGGGGAGCGCTGCGGAGGTAATGCAGTGAGCATTAATATGATGGCTATGTAGAGGGCCAGGGGAGGGAAGGAGCAATTGTGTGGATCGTTTTATGAACAATGTACTGTATACTTGAAACTAATTTAAATAAACAAATTTTAAAAACAGAAGAATAGTCAGTGTCACAGCCTTGAAGTATCTTATTGAAGGAGAAGGTTTTGTAAAACTACAACTCAGGGAGTTTTTATCCAACAGAGTACAGATACGTTCACCAAAAGACAGGAACTAGAAAGTTGATAGCAGCATTATTCAGAATAGCTCAAACTGGAAATTATCCAAATGTCCATTAATAGTAGAATGGACAATTTATTGCCATATAGGAATACTATACGGCAATAAAAATAAATGAACTATAGCTATATACAACAACATAAATAAAGCACATAAACATAATTTTGAGCAAAAAAAATCCTGATCTAAAAAAGCATATACTAGTCTACAGCAATGCCACCCTGAACAAGCCTGTACCTGATCTCGGAAGCTAAGCAGGATTGGGCCTGGTTAGTACTTGGATGGGAGACCCCCTAGGAAGACCATGTGCTGTAGGTGTAAAAAGTAAAAAATAAGAGATTGTAAGCTTACAAGGTCTTTGCAATCTGTGAGGTCAACCAAGGGTTGCCTCGTCTAAAAATAAATAAATAAAATAAAATTAAATTAAATTAAATTAAATTAAAAAGCATATACTGTATGATTCTAAAACAGGCCAAAGTGATTTATGCTTTATAGAAGTCAGGATAATGGCTATTTTGGGAGAGGTATGACTGGAAGAGAACAGTGGCAGAATTTCTAGAGGGCTGCAAATGTTGTTTCACGATCCAGGTGCTGGTTACAGAAGTTTGTTCAATTTGTAACAATTCATTGAGCTGTACATGTGATTTGTGCACATTGCTGTATTTGTATGATAATTAGATCTTAAAAGTTTTACAAATACATGTATATTGTTTATATATGGAAAGGAGAGGAGAGGAAGGAGAATTCTTTTGGTTACAGGTAGCAACAGTTCTCTAGGAACTAGAACTTTGTTAACAGGTCTTTATTTCTGTTTGCTTATTTGAGAAAAGCTGCCACACTATTCTGGTCACACATAGAAACTCTTTAGATCTCTCAGAATAAAAAAGTCCTACGTACAGTTTGGTGCCCCTTTTAGTTACTGAAAGAACACCAAAAACTTCAGAATACTTTTATCATCTGTGCATTTCCAGGAAAACCAGTCCTTTTCTCTGCACTGTACCTCTGTGTTAGTCAGAGTCAGCTAACTGCTGTAACAAACATCTCCTAAATCTCACAATAAAAATTTACCTCTCTCTCATGTGAAATCCAATCAGGTACTGGCAGAGAGCCTTTCATGGAGTGATTCAGAGACCCAGGCTCCATCCATCTGGTGGCTCTACCATCTCTTTGGGCCTTGGAGTCCTCTGCTGAATCTTCTGTATGCAGTCAGCAGAGCGGGAGAGAGGCATAATCAATAAAAATAGGAAATGTAGTCTCACGATATGCTCAGGAAGAAAAGGAAAAGACTTGGTAAACATCACAGGGATTCTCTGTCATGGTCTGCCCAGATCTATCATCTCTCTTCTGTTAGCTGTTCCATGTCAGATGTCTGACTATAAGGAGCAGAAGACAAATCCCTGGACCTGTCATTATGGGAAAAGAAAGTGAAGGTATAGGTGTCTCTACTCTGCACCACTTCCACAATGGCACAGATCTTCAGCCAGAACTCTCCTGCCATCAGTGGAAGTCCACAACCCTAAGAATGAGGGGGTAATGGCAACTGGATGTTAAATTGTTCCTGTAGTGTTCCACAACATGAGTTAGGCCAGCCGAGCCAAAAAGAGTGACATTCTTCTGCCTCATATTCCAGCTGACCAGACATCCAGCTGACTAAAATATTTACACTAGTTGACAAGCCACAAAGGCTGGGTTTTATCTATTTTTATACCTATTTCCTTTACCAAAGCCTCCTGCTAATAATAATGAAACAACAACAAAAATAGTAGCATCAATGGTATACATGTATTAGCCTTTACTATGTATTCTGTGTATGCGCTACATACTGATGGTACTGTCCATGGATTAATTCACTTAATCTCAATAAGTACTGATAGTATCCGTATTTCACAGATAAGGAAACTAAGGCACAGAGACTAAGAATCTGTCCAAGGACTCACAGCTGGCAAGTGGCAGAACTGATAGAATCAAAGGCCAACACATACTTTTACTAGAAAAGTACCAGAATTAGGAGCACAGCCTGTGATCATAACAAAATCCCAGTTTCTCAGTAAGCAAACCTTGAACCCAAACTTCCTAAGTGCAGAGCATGATACAACCAACCTGATCAGGCCACTGAAAAGCATACAGAGCAACTTGGAAAGAAAACAAAGTACACAACGAGAAGTAAAAGAGGGTATCTCTTTGGCTTTTTTTTTAATTTTCCTTCTCACTCAACAGCCATTAAAACTTTGAATTGCCAAACCAATTTAAAAAAACCAAAAGGGTTTCAAATTTGTATTGATAAGACAATGCCCTTAATAGCCTACCCCATTCATTGTTTTTACTCAAATATTTTGTAAGCGAATCCCAT